>OX183140.1:25701336-26901336 GCA_945261195.1 Cryptosula pallasiana | reverse complement strand
TTCTGGTTTGTGAAAAGAGACAGCCTTGCATAGAATACCCTTTTTACGGGGAAAATAATTCTTCAGCTGTTTGTTGAAGTTCTTGGGCCAATGTCACAGACAACCAGCTGTGTTATGTAATCTCCTATTGATTACATAAAAGTTTGCTCAGCATGCACAAAAATGACAATATTGAATTTCTAAAGCTGTTAAAATCTGAAGTCATGATCCTATTGCTGTCGTTAGACATCTGAAGTGGCCCAGAGTGCTTTAAGAATAATTTGTTTGTGTTTAATGTATCCAGTTTCACATCTTGGCACATGCTTAAAACAATTTTTACGGTAAACTGGAGCTAGTAAAGTTAATGAAGGCAAAAACACAAACGTAATCTAGTACGAATGTATACAGCAGAGATCGCAAGGCTCGGTATTAATTAACTGCTGTCTGCTATTGCATTACAACTGCAGTAAGTGGTATGTAGACTATAGCAACAGTCATTTCACACTGCGACTAGAAACTTACATGTACATTTCATTTCACATCACATTTTACCCCCTCTTCAATGCCACGAGAAACGTGTAAACGTCATGAGTAGGGAAGACAATTCCTCAACGGCAAGTTCACGGAAGTCTACAAGATTTAGTTTGGTAGCTAAATCTTTAATCGCCCTGAGAAAGGTGCACGCCGGTCTATCACCTGATCATTTGGTGAGGAGTGAAGGTCGACCTTCTTCTACGCCTCATATAAAAGGGATCAGCCACTTGAACAGGGCAACAGCAAAAACTTCTGCCCATGATCATTTGCCGTCACATTCAAAAATAAAATCTCTCTCTGGATTAGTACATGCTACACGAGGTAACACTTACAGGTGAGCGCTTTTATTTTTTTATCTTTGATTTAGCTTAGTCACTTGTAAAGCCTAACAAAATACCCTACGTGTTCCCGTGCATAAAGCATAAACGTGCAGTATGCGTGTGTGATGTGTATGTAAACACGCAAGCTTTCACCCGTATATGTGAAATACGCTTCATCATTCATCAAAACGTTGGCAGATTACCATGGAACGATCCTTGCGTCCTCCGTCTCGGTAAATTTGAAGTTGTCTCCCTTGACAAAACTTATAACCATGAATGTCGCTTAAATCTACAACAAAAGCCACTAAAACTTTAATAATCTCAAATTGAAATTATTACCAGCCATAAAAATATTATGAAAAATTTGATCATACGAATATATGAAATTATGAACAGTATATATATATGCGCACTTGATTATTTTAAAAAACGTAATACGTATAAGTTTAGTCACTCGTTCACTTCATTGTCTACATTATGGTAGAAACTAATCTGTAAGATTGCACTTGTGCAATCTACAGTATTAGTCAAAGATGATGACAGAAGGTTATGATTCTCAATGAATTAGAACCGGCACCACCTGGGGATTGACACTTCAGGCTGGTAATGTCTGACATACCTGAGTAGACCACGAATTTATTGGCAATTGCTACTTATGTGATACACAGATGAGCATGGATATCGTTCAAAACTGTTAAGTATGATAATTACTGGCAAATGTTTCACAAAATAACCAGAATAGGCTAATCTTGTACTGGATTATATTGATGAAATTACTAGTTTCTAGCCAGCGCCTTAAAATATTTCTGAGACAGTTTTAAATGCTCTCATGGGCAATCGTTTCTAAAAAATAAAACAATTCCGAGTCTGCAATGCGGTCATTTTATTCAACCTCTATGCGGCCATAGTCAAAATAAGAACATTATTGAAACTTGCATTGCTATAAACTTTCACCATGCACTAAAATATATTGAATGCCATTAGATGTCAATATTTATACTCTGGTTTGGCTGTTTATCAAATACGTAAAATGGCAACAGCTAAAATTTAATACAAAATAGCCAAATCATTGTTACATATATACTTCTATTCACGCGGTGCATCTGCGAGCTGTTCTCAACATTGAACTGACTTTTGAGAAAAGTTGGTTTTTATTAAGAGGAGACAACTCCAGATGGAAATGACAAAATGCCACACCTGATAAATAAACTGCTTGAGATCAATAAATGCTGTCAAACAATCACATCGGCAGCGATTAGTCAGCAGTTACTAACCATTTCTATATTATCAGCACTAAATCTAACCCTTTGCTTATTTTTTATGATCTGATAAAAGGACTCTTTGTTTTGTTAAATACGGTTTTTGTGTGACTTTGTACACCGCACACAATAGTATCTAACTGCACACTCATGCTCCACCAAATGTTTTGTGTCGTCTACGCGACATTTGCTCGAACTACTAGCTGTACGGTGTAGAGTAGTGATGGCTACACCCAAACCTGGTAAGAGCGATAAGCTGAGTAGATTATCTAGCGCTGGACAAGCTCTTCGAGCGTAAGTACTAGTAGAACTTCATATTCCTCGCGAGTGTGGTGTGAGATATTGTCGGCAGTATCCATTACTACTGCAACCTCATACAATGTACAACATGGAATGATAATTTGCAAAGAATTTTTTCTGCTGCAAGTTCTTCAACATTATTTCCTTACTACGCAAACAGATGAGATCTGACAGTGATTTTGCATGGAATGAGTGAATATATCGACTGTTTATTAATGCGGTAAAATAGAGCTCTTGCTGTCGTATTGTGAGACGGAGCTTGCAAAATTTGTGTCCGACTCCTATGAGGCAGCATCTCCAATTGAGGCAACTGAAAATAGCAGCATCAACAATTGTTTTAGCAAAATAACTATTTTAAATAAATAAATAGCATATAGCCGACTGTTTTACCTTAAAGTTGGCAGTTGTGAAATATCCGATGAATCTCAAAGGGGGTTTCTCTGTAGTGTAATATACAATGAGCTCTCCATATGGTATGACTTATAGCTGATATCTAAGGATATTTTGCTCTCCAGTTAAAATGCAGGTTCGTACATGGAAAATGGCTTTCAATAGCTTTTTTACTATTTGTGGAAAAATAAAATTATAGAGTTTGAGAAGACAATCTTTTCGATGAATGTATGTAATTTAGGCTAATTATTTCCCTTACATATTGGTGCCTAGGCTAAATGCCAACTCAATGTGGTTTGTCACAATTAGTAAGTAGTACTACAAAAACAAACTGCTCAGTCGTTATGACTAATTCACAAGTAATAATGAAGTTGTCCACTCCCTAACCGTGCAGAGTTATCACTGAAGTTGTCTTCTCCTATGAAGACAATAAATTAGCATATATGTTGGAGATTGTATCAAAGTGATAATCTCCGCTTGTCTCCCTTCACCACTTCTGGCTGTCTTGTGTTTTTTTCTCCAGTTATTCTTTCACCGCCACATTTGGTCTTTTACTGTACAAAATTAATGAGACTTCTGAACAGCATAAAAGCAATAGAAATCTTTACTGGCTTTTATTAATAATTTTTAGGTACAAAATTTCAGTTTCATATTTTCAAATTTTAGTATTTTATCTGTTGATACAAAATAAAAAAGTGCAAATCACATGACTGCTGCGAGACAGAAAATATTTTTTAACTTTGATATTAGCTGTCTTGCATTTCAGTTAATAAAAAATTAATTGAAAGATGATAATTGAATCAATAGTGAAAGGCGCTAGTAGCTACATTCTACTATTTGTTAAGTGAGCCCAACTATTCAGTGTGTTTAACCAACGTAGCAACGGAAACATAGCAGCTCATTCAGCAAATAATTGCACAGAGAGAAGTTACAATGGTTTGTTAGGCTCAAAATAACCAGCAATGTGCAAGTTTTCTGTTTGTACTCATAAGCAATGTTGACAATTTGCTGTGAACAATTATGTTGTGACTGTAGCTATACTTGAACCAGGCATCGGCCTTGTTTGGTTGCTTGCGTGTAACATTTAGCATTCCATATACAAGAGAAAAGCTTTGAAATGCTGCCGACTAGCTCAAAAAGAAGTTTTAAAGCAACCGGGTCAACACTAGGAAAGTTGTGAGTCAAAACTCTTACATAACCATCTAGTTATGCGGAAAATCTGAGATGTTAAAAATTTTCCAAGTTTTTTTCCTATGAAGTCATGTTTTGTGGACATTCAAATGTTTGTTTTGATTTCGAGTATCATGATGGAGGGCTCGTAGCTTTCTTTTTGAGTAAACAAATTCTTGGAAAGCACTTTCTTCAAGACCTGTTGTATTGTCAAACGTTTTTGAAGGGGATTAACTGTGAAGGCTGTGACAGTTTTTCTCAAATGTCATTTGGTCTTGGAGACAATTCGTGAAACTTAGCGCAATTGAAATATATATAAAACTTTGATTTTGTTTTTTATAATAAATAACAATATTTGTCATTTGAGCATCAAAAGAAAATGTTGAAAAACTCATCTCAAAATGGCTAAAACAAATTTTTTGTTATAGAAAAAAAAAATGCGTTTACAACAATTTTTTTTTTATAATTTAAAAAAAAAACGTTTTGCTGAAAACAGTTAATGTTACAACGAAAAAAATATTGAGTAGAGTTGTCTGATGTAAATTTAGTACTGTCTTCTTTTGGGGAAACAACTACGAAGCATTGATCCTGGAAAACTCCAGCGACTCGTGGCGTATGCAATCTTACAAGTGCAGTCCCCATTGTTATATGATTACACCAATTTTTTTACGAACCTTAGTTAAAAAATCACAGCTGTTAGTCTTGACTTTAATAATTGTAGAGATTTTCTATTGCAATATCAACAATCAATATAACTATATATTGTGGATTTGCAAAGAAACATTTATGTCAGCAATTTTAGTTCAGAATTAGTTGTGAAAAGTTGGGCCTTCAAACTGAGTGGAGGCACAGCTGAGCGCGGATAACATTTCATTTGACAAATAGAGTTTTCCATAGAGAGATGATAGCATTGAGCTGTCAAGTCTTATTACTTTTTATTGTATGATCCTTCAGGCTAACATAAATTTGTTTTCTGGTCGATACTCAACAAATACATATAGTGATTAAATATCGACAAATACTTCAAAGCTAAAGTTGAATAGCCTGAGAGCGTTAAATGTACTTCAGCCAAGAGAGTTTGGTCAATGCAACACACGAGGACCAGTCCACTGCACCAACGAATAGAAATTGTAATTGAAGTTGTTTTTATAGAAAACACAGAATAATAGACATCCAATTAAGTGGGCGGGTTGAATAAAAACATTGCAAGTTGGTTTGCAGTCCAGTCATACGTAGTGAGGCTTGACCAGCTACCGATGTAAATATGTTTAAAAAGTTAGCGGGCAAAGCTAGAGAAAGTGTAACACCGACAGCTGCCGCTGGCAAAGAAGCTGCCGATCAGAGGAAGCAGCAGACGAGCGCTAAAGTGCTGCTGAAAGCTCTCTATGAGTAAGTCACACGTTTGTTTGTTGTGGCTGATTGGAGACTGTTTATAGCAACTCTCTTCTCGCTTATCTGAGATAATTTGAGATAATTGGGCCAAAACAAAATAGAATCGATTTTAATGCAGGGAGATAAATAAATGCTTAAACTCACATCATCTGCATTCCGTGAAAATGGACAGACCGCGCTACCTCGAACACTCCACTTCCTGTAATATTTTATTACCAGCTTCAAAGCCGTTGAACAAAACTCGTCGCAAATCGTCGAACAGTAACGCGTCTTTGAGTCGAAATAGAAAAGAGCTAACTCGATCTCGCAGTGACACTAGAAGAGAAAGTCGGAACTCTAGATCATTCTTAAAATTGATTCCAAAGGTACATATATATTCTCAACGAAACATAGAACCAAGGTAAAAGAACTTTTTATAAATCTACTTTCTTTTGGAACAGGTTCTCAATTTAGTGTAACCAATGAATGTGCAAAATTTTTGTTCTGTTGGCTAAATCTCCATGTGGAGTTATCTTCCCAGTTTCTATGACAGTACAGCACAACTCCCTTTGCAATTTCACTTTAATGTCACGTTTATATAAAAGCTAATGAGCTTTTGGATATAAAAGGTATTATTTCAAACAACTAAAAATAGAAAGCGCAGATGCTCCATCGATTGTAAAGTACCATTTTTAAAGGTTTTAGATTTTGGTGATGTAATAATCAACTGACAGCTGTTGTAGCTTTCTTATCTCTTGTTGAGCGAGTGCCATTGATAAACGTGTTTGTACTGGGGCTAGATTCAGTGCATTTAGTACCCAAAGTACAATGATTCCAGAGCATAGAACAGTAAAACAAGAAACAGCAGCCATAATTATTTTGATGTCAATATTTGTGCTGCACAAGCATTGGTCGTAGCGGCAGCTGATAGAACTGGCAGCGTTTGCTCATTAACTACCAAAGTATACGGATGAGATGGATAAATAGCTAGTTTTATTTGTAAGATCTTTGTGCAAATATCGCTGAACGGTTTAAATCTCCTGAATGAACTTTAATTATGTAAAAGCCTATTGAGCGTGCAGTTGACTTTGTGTCAGTCAGTCAGCGAGAGACGGCAGCGGGTCAAACATACTGTCAGCATGGCAAGCCCTCAGTTTAAAAAGTCTAGGCTAAATGTGATAGAGGAGACATCGCGTACGACGCCAACAATACGTCCGAGAACTTCCAGCACCTTGCGTCATAGCAGCAGGTACTTTCTGTATAAACTTCTATTTTCTGGATTTTTTTTGGTTCTGCAAAGTAACGACTGCTCAAAACATTTTTGGCAAAAAAGATAGATTTGAATAATTTTTAATGCCCAAGTCAACAAATTCTGGTTCCATATGGAAGACTTTGAGAGAACAAGCTTTATTGTTGTGTTTCACAGTTGGTGACGGTAAATTTAGAGTTCAAGGTTATTATACTGTATAATGGGCGCTTTAAACTGCAACGGGAATATTCTTGTGATTTCTTACCAGGTAGTTTAAAAGCTTCAGAAAACTCATCGCCAGGTAGAAGCAACTGATACTTTGTTTTTGTTTTTAAAAATAATTAGGAGCTTGGCTGATTGCTGTAATTTGTTTTGGCGATTGCATAAGGTTTTAAGAGTTGTCTGTCCTTGAAAAGAGCTATAAATACACCCATGCAGTGACACGATCAATTATAATGAACTAATTGGGTAAACAAGAGCATTATGGCTTCTATCCTAAACACAAGATCGCTAAACAAATTCTTCAACCAAGAAAACAAACAGAATCCTGTATGCTTGCTCTCTCTCCTATCTCAACATTAACTAGGCAAACAGTTTTAATACAAAAGAAAACAACATCTCTTTCATTGCTGACTACTCGTTTCTAAGCAAAAATTGGTTAGCATATCTAGTTCTCTCACAGCAGCATCACAGATGCTGACGGTTCAAGATTACTCACACTTTCATAGTTTCATTGGACACTTGGAGAGCTCAACAGTAGCAAAAAATTACAATCGCTTGGCGATAATTGATTCGTGTAATAATCAATGGCTACCACTAAACATTGTGAAAGCATTTCAGTTTAAAGCACTTACAAATGACAATTTAGTGCTGGAATCGAAGACTTACGGTGAGTTGGTGAGCGTCACATCAAACCCAACTGTAAGTGAATATCAATATAAGTACTAGTCGAAAAGAATAGTTTGCAGACGAACGAGCGATAAGTTCTGACAGCTATATCACCAGCTGCAATGGATCAAAACTCACAACTTCTTGTGCCAAACCTGAAGGAACGTAGAAGAAGTTCAGGAGGCAGTAAAACCCTATCGATACTGGCGGCATCGTGGGAAAATCGACGAGATAGCCTGGAAAAGCATAGTTTACATCATCATAAAGGCAAATCTAGATCAAGGTAAATACAAGTTTCGTGATTTTGAATAGCTGGGTTGTCTAAAAAATTTGGTTGCAAAACAACCAGGATTTGAAAAATTCAAAATGCATCAGACAACGGAGGGTTCACCGAAACGAACATCTATCCTATCAGCTAGTGACGTTACATGTGTAACCCTAGTGTTATTTATCACACATGTAATCCGCGAGCTAATGTGTAGTAAAACTTCCTGATAGATCCATAATAAGTATTGTTATAAAGACTTGAACGTTGAACTAAGAATAATGTATTACACATGCACTTTTATGATTAAGCTGTTTTGGCTAAATCTCTTTTTTGATGGGTGCTGCCTGTCATCTTTCTGAAATACCAACCTGTGTGGCATGTTAGCATGTGTGAGGTGTCAACTTGTGTGGGGTGTCAACTTGCATGAGGTGTCAACTTGTGCGAGATGTCAGCATATGTGAGGCGTCAACTTGTGTGGTATGTCAACTTGTATGGGAAGTCTGCATGTGTGAGGCGTCAACCTGTGTGAGGTGTCAACTTGTGTGAAAAGAGCTAACATTTATATTGCTGAGAATATTTAATATTATAACCAATGCTTTATTGTTTGCCATTGCAGTACTGCAGTAGTTGTAGCACCTCGGTCAAAACTTATATTTGTTGGTGGAAGGTTTTCTTTCACCCTTATTGAAACTACCGATACATCTCGGGTATTGCAATTTGTTTATGCTTGCCATCCACGCATCTTTGTTACATTCGTTCATCTTTTGATACGGAAATGGGCATTCAGCTAGTAGCCAGGTCACTCTCAGCATCATTGCTGGAGTTGCATTCTCTATGTTTACCAACAATTTTTTTCATGATTTTAGTGAATATTCAACGTATGAAATTACCTTTTTGTGGACAATCATATTAGGAAAAGATGATACAAGGTTTTAAAATCACTCTTCATAACTCTCATTGATTTGTAGCGTGACAAATGTAAAAATATTGGCCCCCAGGGGTGTCTGAACAGCTCTTTGCTAATGTTACAGTTCAGCAAACTATCCATTACTCGACCATAGACTTGTGATACATAGACTTGTGATACATAGACTTATAAGAGCAGCTACATGAACTCAAAAGTCAGTTATCTCTGCTGTTCATTGTCTTGTAGGCATAATCTGTTACACATATTGATATCGTCTTAGCCTTAGCTGCAATGCGTATGATTAACTGAGAGCTCTAATTGTACTAAGTGAACTGTGATGGGCGTGTTGTACTGCCCTTCCTTAGCTCCACATCCTGTGATGTAGGAGCTCAAGCTATCCTTGTATAATTAGTAATTCATTGAATGCTCCATTCTCCTTTGGGATCTGATCAATTTTTTTAACAATTGAATTTCTTTCAAGCAACTTTTACTTGAAGTTCACTGTCTTAGCTGTCTGCTTGCTTAACCACCATTTCATCAAAGGCAGCATACTCTCTATTAGCTGCCACTGCTCTCGCTGCCGTTGCTGCCGCTGCCTCGCACTCATGACCATCAAATTTAGTTCCAAAGTAGCGGAGAGGTCTGACAATCGGTCACCTGCTGTTGTATCACCACGTAGCTCCAGGTCTGAGCACAGCCCCACTAGAAGGTATTGTAACTAGGTCTATTTTTCACAGTTTGTTTGTTGCCTGGCAACGCAGTATTATCCGAAAAAGTTTAAAATGTTTATTTGGTTTCTATTTTAAAATAAAAAAAATATGTTTAAAAGCACTAAAGTAATTAACATTTATGTCTCCAACTAGCACGTATCATGGAAAGTCTTTTTCGCCTAGTGGCTATGGTCAGCTGTTGGAGGTAGAGAGATCTATAGAAAATGTTTTCTTACAAGTGAAGACAATTTCTGAGATACCAGATAACGCCACACTAAACATAGCTACAAGACACAATGGCTAGCTAGCTACACAGCAGGCGGGTATTGATAGTCAATAGTCGGTAGATAGTAGACAATAGCCTTAGTCTATCGATTGTGTCGTTATCAGGTAGTCATACAAGAGTATTGGCTATACACACTTACTTGGTGACCAAACGCTCCATTATCTTCATTAGTAAATATCACCGAACAGCAGAATGTTTTGGCTGAATGATTTACGAGACTTCGAGAGTTATTGAAAATGAGTGCTAGCCAGCGTAGTGTGTCTCTACAGCCCAGTCGTACGCAAGCCGCAACTAGAAAGAGAAGTCGAGATGTCAGAGAGAGTCTGAGCGTAGGGGAAACTTATCATCGAGTTATCCGCTGGTACCCAGCACTTTCTGACACTCCTGAAGAACCAATAGTGCTGACGGTGAATGGAGGGATTCCAACACAAAGTGGAAGCAAATCCAGGACTGAGTCTAGACAAGGGGCTTCTTCCGCTAGCGAACAGGATAACTCAGCTACCGATAGCGGGCAAAAAACTGAAGCTAAAGCAGAAAAATCTAATACTAGGTCGCTGCAAGTGAATGTGAAAGAGTGAGTCTCTATGGCTATCGCTTGTTCTTCTGTTCTATATTAGCTAGGCTTTCACACTAAAGACAGTTGTTTTTTACAAAGTGTAAAAAGTTTTTTGTATTTTGATTTGGTAATGGCCAATCTTTCAGGTGTAGAAATTTGATTCCAGATTAGTTTTAGATGTAGGCACACCATATGGAATTTATACCTAAGATTTTGTTGATCTACCTACCATATTTCATGGACTCCCAAAAATTCCACAGCCTAGTCATCGAAATCTAGGAATTGTCTACCTGCGCTAACCAGAATATTTTGGTTCGAATACGGTGCGTGGGATTTGTGCGCGCCAGCGTATTCTGTTTGTATTGCTATTACTGGGCAACGTTACTCGTGCGTCTCTTTGAGATGAATGTGTTTAATGGTCAATTATTATTGAATCAATGGCGCTGATCTTCATAACCATCTAGTTCCAGCGATAATTAACAAAATGCCCCCAAAGCTTCCAAAGCGAGTAGAGTCAAGGTCCAATTCAGCAGCTAAAGGATATGAGTACGTTACCACGCAACTCGTTTTAATAAATAAATTATAAAAAAATAATAATTAATTAATAATAAATTAATAAATAAATGATGATAATAATAATATATTATTATGATTATTACATTATTCTTATTTATTAGATATTAGTATTGTATTTAGCTAATAATAAATAAATGAATAATAATAATGCTTTTTACAGTAACAATAAATATATATATTGTTAAATAAATAAATCAATGATTGAGGAGGATGATGATGATGATATGTAGAAAACTTAGACGATGATGATGATGATAACGAGGGGGGGGAGGGTTTGAGTGAATATTATAATTAATGATGACCATTATTATGATAATACAATAATAATGCATACAATAATAACAATAAAAATTGATAACTAATAAATAATAATCAAGTGAAACTTTTAATAAATATATCTATTTATTATAATTAATCTATTTATTTATTATGATTAATTTATTACTTATTAGTACTAAATTTATTACATCATGCCGACAGAAAATACTATCCCCTTCATGCAATAATACTTATCAAAACAATGACATGCATAATAATTAATAATAATGTTGTTTGATAAGTAATTTTATTGATCCAAATAATATAATAATAGTCAATAGTAGTTACTAGTAATAAATAATAGTTATAGTGGTACATAGATAAATTAGGTTGATTTTACACTCTATTATATTCATGAGCAAAACTGTTTTCGATAGTAATCTCCAGTGCCACCTGTCAACCACCACCGTCATCTGCCATCATCACCCACCACCGTCACTTTCCACTGTCAATCGCTACCATCAGTTGTCACTATCAATCGTGCTGACAATCATTGCCATCATCCCTCATCATCAATATTCCCCTCAATCGTCATCATCGTAGTTTTTTTGCAAAAGTCATTTAAAGTGTCAAGTGATAGATACCATAAAATAAAGCTGAGTGGTGATATGCATATTAGAGGGTAATAGTAGCAAAGGTTATTTTTATAGAAGCAGGCAGCTAGGCTGATGTTACTGCTAGGCCCAGTTAAGTTGCGATTAGTCAACCAGTTAAATCTCATTATTTTTTCTTTATCGCCATCCTGTTGTAGTAATCTTTGCTGCTACTCTACTTGACCAAGTTTTTGAACAAACAAATAGAAGTAAATAATAATTGTTGTTTTGCTTTTTGTGGAACTACAATACAATTACAACAATTGTTTTATTTAATAAAAGATAGGTACGTTTGAAAACCTCTTAGATTTGCTGGTTTTTGGAACCTTTTATTTTAGATATTTTGTAAGCGCAAAAATTACAGAAGCAAAATTCTCATTGTCACCCTTATAGCTGTGTTAGTGCTTGTTGTTAGTGCTTGTCTGTTGATATCGCAATAGCAGTCAACTGTTATTCTGGTCTGTCAAAAATCCCAACAATCCCTAGTTTGCAACTTACCTGCTAGGTCATTCTGCCAACTCTAGTACTGCCATAATGTGACATATGCAACCTAATCATAACAAGTTACTGTTTACTCTTTTCTCTGATATATGACCGCCGATTGTTATCTAATGAATGGGCAGCTACTTACCAATGTCAAAAGCAGAAGTGTTTTGTTTCTAATTGGATAAATAAAAATTGAGCGTTGTAGCCGTTACTAAGTAATACAATCAGTCAGTCAGTTGCTGTGTTGAGACTGTGCTTGTCGAATGCCTATTCGCTGCAATGGCCAGTCGCCGTTCTTCTAAAGCTCTTTCTGGTAAAAGGACAGCCACACAAAACTCTCAACCCCTGCCACAAGTAGAGGAGTAAGATTCTGTTTTAATTGTGTTTTGGTTTTGATGCTTGCATACTTTAGCTGATTTATACTTGAAGAGTAGGTAGTCTCTTTTTATTTTTTACTATAATTATTTATTATTTCAAATATGTGCTGGAGAACATACAATACTGGATAGAACTATGACTGGGTTAAGCTATGACCGGAATGAGCTATGACGGGATTAACCTATGACCGGAATGAGCTATAACAGGAATGAGCTATGAAGGGAATGGGCTATGACAGGAATGAGCTATGACCGGATTGAGCTATGACAGGAATGAGCCATGACCAGACTGAGCTATGACAGGAATGAGCTATGACCGGATTGAGCTGTGACCGGAATGAGCTATGACCGGATTGAGCTGTGACCGGAATGACTATGACCGGATTGAACTGTGACTGGAATAAGCTATGACGGGAATGAGTGACGGCAGGAATGAGTCACTACAGTAGCAATCGCAGACAAGCGGGGAATGAACATAAACTTTATAAGAATTAGCGTTGCCAAACCTAATACAAATGCCTACTCTGTGTTGATGATGGATGTTTCAATATTCATACCAGGGAGTGTTGACATTTATTCCTGATGTAACAAGAA
Organism: Cryptosula pallasiana; assembly: GCA_945261195.1. Lineage (NCBI taxonomy): Eukaryota > Metazoa > Bryozoa > Gymnolaemata > Cheilostomatida > Cryptosulidae > Cryptosula > Cryptosula pallasiana. Next base: position 26,888,205 of record OX183140.1, on the reverse strand, counting down.
GTCGTTTTGGTGTCCAGTCCAGGAGTTTCTGGCACAATCGTCAAAATTTTTTTACCCCACGGAAAGAATTCATTTCAATTTTTTCAGGAGTTGTTTGTAGCTATTCCAGTATTTTCTGCGTTCATTTATATGTGTGTTTATCCCAATTCCTAGAAAACTTTTTTGCGCTGCTAATACCATACCACTGGGGGGTGTTTATCCAATAATATATGATCTGCGGAGACACTAAGCTGTGTTTATGTGAATCACTTTTGCAATACACACTGCAACACCAACATATGCTGGGAGCAGGAAAGAGTTCAAATGCTCCAACTCTAGCTCTGCGTTTGTACTTGTAGAGCTGCCTCTCTAGCAAATCAGCCAAAGAAGATTCAAGTTTGGCCTGAATGGAGTGATGCCGACGTCAACTCCGAGAAATGGGTAAGTTTGAGTCGTTAAAGGCCAGTTGTGGCAAGTGATTTCTGGTTGTAAGAAATCCCCGGAGTTGTGCTGCTGAAAGTATGATTGCCAATGTTATTACTTGTTTGTTGGGAGCTTTCTACAGTTTGTGTGTTATTTAGGGCCCCAGTGGCGTCTCTCTACACAAGGTAACCTTTGCACCAATATTTCTTACTTTTGTTATGGCATAAAAATTATTAAATGGCTTCTCATATCTCATTATTTCTCTGGCTTGTTAGCATAGAGGTGATGACATTTAGCTTTATCTGAAAGCTTCTTGAACGCATTGTTTTTAAGAAATTCCATATCAACTTGTTATGATTATTTTCCGTAATTGTTGGTGTTTTAAGGCGTAATAAATTTGTATCGCTCCGTTTTTTCTCCCCATTTTTGTTTGAAAATTTCCCAATTTCTGCTCATCTGTGCAGTTGAACTTTCTTGCCAAGATGATGGAGGTGAGAGACTTGCCGAACTTGTTTCAACTCACTGAATGAATTGGAGCTAATTTTGCACAGATGTAGTTAGGTTTGGTTTGGTGTGCATTCTTTATGTGCCTGCTTCAAGTTATTAATTATTCATTTAATAATAATTTATTTATTATTTCTTATATGTTTCTCACAATTATTGTTACAGCCAACACGGCATGTTTAGTGGTAAATGTTTGAGCTAAGTTTTTTATTAGCTGAGTAATTGCATCCATTCTAACTTCGGATATATAAAAAGATGAAGAATTACGTGATAGGCACCTTCTTGGCTGTGCTACTCAGCTACTGGGTCGACATCGCAAACAACTCTTAACATTGCCGCTGTATTTGTTTAGGATGCAGCACACAAGGGAAAAGAAAAAGAAAAAGGCAAATCACCAGTTGTAAGTTTGTACTGCTTATATAGTTGGACTAGGAACAGACAACCTGCTAGTATCTGTGGTCTGTCATGTGGCCTTATCTGTCATGTGACTGTGTCTTTCAGGTACAACATTTTTACGATGACCCCGAAGGGAAACTTGATTTGCCGGCATCTCTCAGAGTGACGCATTGGAAAAGGCCTCAGGAGTACATGATAGACAAGGTGAGTACACATGTTCCAGAAAGTTCCATGCACAAAAAGTAGAGCTGTCAATCTTTGCCAGGAGTATAACTGCAGTTGTGTGTTCACAATGTTGTTCTCTTGCCTCTATCTTACTTTCAACACCAGGAACCTTGTACCTGTTGTCCTTTTTGGAAGCCTGTTTCTGACCTGCCTTGAATTATCACAATGCCACTCCCCATGTCTATGCTGCTTGTTTAGGTGCCAACAGTCGTTGACCTTGATGAAGGCCAGACACACTTTGACTTGCTGACAGCCAATGATGCCTGCTGCGAGAGTGAGGTAAGGACTTGATCTCTGTAGCTGTCTGGTTGACTATCAAGGCACCTAGTAGGCAAAGGACTGGGTAGTTATTCACTTGCGAGCACGTCCAGCCACAGTTGTTGCACTGTTGATGTCGCTGCTTGTAGTTGGTGAGGTTTATCGTAAGTGAGGTGATGGCGCTGTGGCGTATGAGTGAGACAAGAGGCCCTCCTGAGCCAGGAACTGACGCCTATAACGCCGGACACACAGAAGAGACCACCCACAGCTGGAGGCCCTGGGACCACATCTATGCAATAAACAAAATTGGCAAAGGTCCAACTCTGCCTGCCTGGAATCCACATGGCAAATATGTAGTCAGATTGTGGTGGATGGTAAGTGGCTAAGAAATAGTGTATTCTGCAAGATTTGAACCTGCAAGCTGTAGTACCCTGGAAAAACAAGTCGACCACTACACCAGGACTGATCGTTTGATGAGTGTGCACTCAGTCTTTCTCTAGAGGTATAAGGAGAGGCTTGAGCCAGGTGCCCCACTGTACCTTACCCGGAAAAGCCCATCCCGGTTGTTATTTAAAACTCAGCGTAGCCATCCAAGCCTTTTTGTCTCGTGAATAATCATCAGTAGTGGCCAAATCTCCCAAGAATATCGATTCATCAAATATCACTTATTGATCCTGATTGAAAATATCACATTTATAAACCCCGAAGCATTTAGTTGGGCTATTTATTAATTAATTAATCGCCATTGTATTTTTTTTATCAATCTCAAGTCTTTTATCTGATAATCCAATCACATAAACTGTATCTTGAAATGTGCCGAGTGGTTCTACTGTATCTTGAAATGTGCCGCGTGGTTCTACTGAAGTAATATCGACCGTAGTAGTTATGGAAGTTCGTGCTTACAGTCGCACTAACTCAGCGTTCTCCTTAAAATTCTACTGAGCAGCGGTGGCATAGATGCCAGAGTAAATGGATTACATGCAGTTCATGGTTTCGGGCCACAAAAGGTTTTAGGAAGGACATTCCACTTTAAATTGCTCCCGTGTTCCGTTGTATTGCTTTATCATTGTATTTTCTAAACATCTCACTTGCTGTGAGCATAATCTAATAGGTAGACATAAAACAAGTGTGAGCACACAACATGGCCGTTGCAGGGGCACTGGAGAAAGCTCGTGGTTGATGACCTCATGCCCTTCAGTGATGACGAGAAACCATTGCTGCCGCTTACAGCCCTCGGTCATGAACTTTGGCCTTTGCTCTTATCTAAAGCACTGATTAAGGTTGCCTCTCTAGAGTAAGTTACTATATATAGACTATTTCACTAGAGTAAGTTACTATATATAGACTATATCACTAGAGTAAGTTACTATATATAGTCTACATTACTAGAGTAAGTTACTATACATAAAATGCCATGTACCAGCTGTCTACTGTACAACTGTTGTGATGTTTTTAGCTATAATGGTGGAAACAACTGCTGTGAATTCGGAGATTTTAGTGCTATTCATTGTCTAACGGGGTGGTTACCAGAGACGATCCCGCTACAGTAAGTACCTCAAGCTATGAAAGGTAGTTCTGGACTCTTTCCAAGCCACCAGTGCATAGTTATACAACACCAAGTTATATCATCTCTCTCTTCTCCCCTCACCCTTCTAGGGACATCTTCCTCAGAACTACAGGTTTCTGGAACTCTAAAAAGACCCCTCAAAATAATGCTGACCATGCCGTGGAATGCTGGGAATACAGCGTAAACCACTCTCTAGCGATGCGTAACAATGACGTCTCCATAAAATATCTGGCTAACAAACCGAAACACTCTTGGAGTAAGCCTAAATATTGTGAAAGCGGAGTGAGCTCCAAGCGCTACCAACCGTTATGTTGCTTCCTCAGTGGGATCACCAGACGCACCAGAGAAGCCATGTCTCGGTTGCCTGAGTATATTCTCGTGGGCGACCCACGACATGAGATCATTTGTCGGTGCATCTGCCACACGTCAGATATCAAGGAGTGCAACAGTGCGATTATCAGCGACCGGCGGAAGTTGTTGATCGAGAATCCTGTTGTACCTGTGGTAAGCGTTGATCAACTGAACCCACGTAAACGCAAAAAAACTAGAAACATGTCTAACAATAATAATGAAGTCAGAGTTGATGCTCCAAAAGTTCATCGTGATGTCCTGATTAACTCGATGGCTGATGTGGTCGCTGCACGGTACTCATCGCTGCCTCATCTTGTCTGTTCAGCTTCTTCTTCCTGCTATTTACCATTCTTATTATTTCTCTCTCATCTTCACTTACACTGTTTGTGGCGGCCATGTTGTATTGGTTCAACCGGACAATAATTTCTAGGTTTCCATATCATGACAAATTATGATTGGTTACCGCTAACGGCAGCAGCAAACATTTCCACGACCAAAAATATTATTTTTGCTTCTTAGACCACGCTCGGAAAACAGTTGCGGTCAAGATGCTTTTCAGTGCAATCATGCCAACTTGCGGCTCGCTTGTAATACTATTAGTTATTATTATTATTATTATTACAATTTGTAAAAGTAAATAGAATAGAGTAATTATATCATAGTTGTTTGTTAGCAAGGATAGCTGTGTAAAGTTACAAGCAACTTCTTGCTAACAACAGCGCATTGTTTGTGATCGAGTGAAGTATGAGGCCAATAATAATAATAAATAACTATCTAAAGCTATAATACTAAAAATTTAAACTTTTTGCTGAAATAAAACCAATTGTTATTTTTTTAGCATTGCTAACAATAGGTATCAGCAGCCATCATTAACTTTTATTGTACCAAAAATAATCGGGTCCCGGCAGATTTTTTTGCGGAGCTATTATTAAAGAAACCGGAAGCCCGCTTCCCGCCAACAATACTATTAAAACGAAAGTCACTTCATTTTAACAATTACTAGAGAAACATTTTTTTATTCATGGCAGCTGACAAGTTTGGGGTGTATAATACTGACGATGCGCCAGCAACATAAATTGTAAAACTACAACGGCACTGTGAAAGCAAACCACAGTTATCGTTCAAGGGCGCGCTTTCATTAGTTTATGTTGGCAAGCTCAATTAAACCCGAAATGCGAAACTATGGTTCTACCCGTGAACATGATATTTAATTTTTTTAACTGAATAAACCAATTTTTTTTCAAAAAATTATTTCCAAAGCTTTATCAATTCTTTGAGCTTTCTCAACAACATCATTTTTGTCATATTATTTGCTCAAATTTCCTCACATCAAAATAATAGTCAAGCAAGGCGTGATTTCTAATGATAAGTTCAACAATCAACTAAGCTACTTCCAGTTGCATCGCTAAAGTGAAACTACTCTGCCGGGACCCCATTGGGTAACAAGCCATTGTTCATTGTTGCACAGCTGTATGTCATGCTTTCTTTGCTACTGAAGCATATTTTCAAATTTTTGCCGAAGGACTTTTGCATAATTTTATTCATATTAACGCTTCCGAATGTAGTGAAAATATGAAACTGGCAACAATAATTATCGATAATTGTCGGTGATGATCTCTGTGATAATGCTGTCTTTTCTATCGCTTACTCACCGATAGTTTGCCATGATATGGATACACGAAATACATCCCGCAGTTTAGTTTGGTCTGCAATTGATGATTTTTATCTTATGCTCACTTGCTCACAGGGTTAGTTTGCTAGTAGCTGCCCTACAAACCTCTATTGTCATCACCTCTTGCTACAGTGTTGACACACCATCATCTCTACCTGATCATGGTTGCAGGTATGGCCACCTGGATGAGATATGGGGCCTACTAAGGAATGTAGTTCCTCAATTTAAACTGCCTGAGCTGCCGGTTGAGAAGTCGATGGAGCTGGAGCCCAAGCCGGAGTCAGCAGTGCCAGAGTCTGGCTTAGGAGATGACGCTGTATCGGAACAGCCGCTAAAGGATGGCAAGGTGCGCAGGAAGCCTCGCCATTGCTGGGTTACACCACAATTTGATTTCTTTATCGCATCGTTATAAGCTGCACTTTTTATAGGATGCTAAGAAAGCCGACAAGCCAGAGGTGAAAACTGCTAAAGGGAAGGAAAAGGGAAAGGATGTGAAAGGAGATAAGAAAGACAAGGATAAAGACAAAGAGAAGCACAGTGAGTGGCTTTTCACCACTTGGGTGGCAATGTGCTAAGTGGCGGGTGTTGTCATAATATGTTTATGATTGACAGGTGTCACTTGTCATATGGCCGCATGCCTACAACTGTCAACATGTACTTTACCACTGACTTGTGCAACTGATAATTGTTTTAGATGCTAAACCGGATGAGGTTGTCCTCCCGGAGCACCCTGAAATGGCTGTATTTGCTTCTTTCACCAATGTGGCTAAATACCCTCCTAGAATTTCAGCTTTAGGAGAGATGGCCGACATGTCTGAGCGCCTGCGTCAGGTGAGAACCTGCTCTGGTATGCCAGATAGTTTAACTGGCACAGAGTTAACTCATCACGGTATTCTTAATAGGATACTAGTTTTTGTAGGGGGGCAGGCTTTCTTGTAACAAATTATGTTTCATTTAATTCCGCCGAACAGTTTCATTTAAAACTAGCCAATTTTCAATAGACGAATCACTTTCTTCATCAAACTGTATAATTTCACCCTCAAATATTTACGGAAAAATGTCATCTAGCATTGAAACCCTTTATTTTGACTATAATTGAAATGTCAAAACAACAAATAGCCAAAAATCTGCTCAGTTAATGATAATGAAAATAATTATTTACTGATAATAATCGATAATATTCTAATTTGCTGTTAATGGATAATGATTACTTTATGGTAACTGATGGAGACGCTCATCATGTGTGCTGATCACTTCCTCCCAAACCTTTTGGGAGGATGCTAATTATTTCCAAGAAATGGCGCTGAAGCCCAGCGTATGCTAACATTGCGCAATGCTTACAGAACAATATCTCTCACCAATACCCTCACCCCGTGTGGATCAAACAGACCAGAGACTGTCCGCTGGAGCGTCCCCCACCGCAGGAAGTCATTCCTCAGTGGAAACTCATCAGACCAAGAGTGCCAAAGGAAACGCCATCTGATGAACCCCGGGCTATTCCTGAACCTCCCAAACCCATTCAGTGTGTAGAGATCACTTCTCCATTCATTAACTTCAAAGTCAGCCCTATACCGATTCCTACAGACACGTAAGTTCTCTAGCCTTGTTGTTCTCGATGTTGTTTCATTATCACACGTCTTCATCACCCGTTCCTGAAAGTTCTCGATATTTTACTACTAACACCATTCATTTGTATTGTTCACTATGTGAAGGCACAGATTTGTAAAAAGTTGCCCTGCAATTAAGCCTGCAGCGTTGGTAGTCTGACGTACTAACCTGTGTTAGAGCCATCACTAAGTGCTATTGTTTCTGTGTTGTATTACAGCTGTGAAGTTATCCCCAGCACAGAGTTAGTATTCCCTCATTATATTCTGTATTGTACTCCCTGCTACTACTACTACTTACTACTACTAGCCTTGTTGGGTGGTCTTTTTAAATCTTCCATTCAGCAGCTTCTCTCTTCATTTACTTTGTATGATAATGCTATTGCTACATCATTGTTCTCTAGATGTCATTGCTGTACCATTGTTCTCTAGTGTCATTGCTGTATCAATGTTCTCTAGATGTTATTGCTACATCATTGTCCTCTAGATGTCATTGCTCTATCATTGTTATCTAGATGTCATTGCTGTATCATTGTTCTCTAGATGTCAATGCTATATAAATGTTCTCTAGATGTCATTGCTGTACCATTGTTCTCTAGATGTCATTGCTACATCATTGTCCTCTAGATGTCATTGCTCTATCATTGTTATCTAGATGTCATTGCTGTATCATTGTTCTCTAGATGTCAATGCTATATAAATGTTCTCTAGATGTCATTGCTGTATCAATGTTCTGTAGATTTCATTGCTGTATCATTGTTCTCTAGATGTCAATGCTATATAAATGTTCTCTAGATGTCATTGCTGTATCAATGTTCTCTAGATGTCATTGCTACATCATTGTCCTCTAGATGTCATTGCTGTATCAATGTTTCCTAAATGCTGATTGCTGCCGACAAACTGTGCTTTAGAAATACTGTCTCATACACTGTAGTGCAATTCATGATATGCAATGATCCTAGCTGTGCGGCAGCATGGGGAGGCAAGTCAAGATTTATGATCCACCAAATTTTGATTTATAAAATCCTCTGAAATTTGAAAATAAATGGAAATACCAATAGATACTCTTCTAAGAACGATTTGTCATCTCAGGAGTGGCTACTATTTAAAAATAAATTCCCTAAAATTTAGGAACATTCATTTTGGGTTACTGAAAAATATTTTAACTGACAAAAGTTACTGGGTTGAACTTATTGTTGCGGGTTGAATGTGGAAATGTTGGATAGTTCAACATAAAAGCCTGATTACATGAATAATAATAATAATATCTAGATATTGTGTTTTTTTAATAAGTAAAACAAAAGTATTCTAGAGAATAACAGAAGTAATATGTCTGATGTGATCTGAACCCCTGCACTTCATATATGGAGCCACACGCTCTACCAAGTACACCACCACACTCTCTACCAACTACACCACCACACTCTCTACCAACTACACCACCACACTCTCTACCAACTACACCACCACTCTCTACCAACTACACCACCACTCTCTACCAACTACACCACCACACTCTACCAACTACACCACCACACGCTCTACCAACTACACCACCACACTCTCTACCAACTACACCACCACTCTCTACCAACTACACCACCACACTCTCTACCAACTACACCACCACACTCTCTACCAACTACACCACCACACTCTCTACCAACTACACCACCACTCTCTCTACCAACTACACCACCACACTCTCTACCAACTACACCACCACACACTCTACCAACTACACCACCACACACTCTACCAACTACACCACCACACACTCTCTACCTACTACACCACCACACTCTCTACCAACTACACCACCACATGCTCTACCAACTACACCACCACACTCTACCTACTACACCACCACTCTCTACCAACTACACCACCACACTCTCTACCAACTACACCACCACATGCTCTACCAACTACACCACCACACTCTACCAACTACACCACCACACACTCTACCAACTACACCACCACACACTCTCTACCTACTACACCACCACTCTCTACCAACTACACCACCACACTCTCTACCAACTACACCACCACATGCTCTACCAACTACACCACCACACTCTACCAACTACACCACCACACTCTCTACCAACTACACCACCACACTCTCTACCAACTACACCACCACGCTCTACCAACTACACCACCACACACTCTCCACCAACTACACCACCACACTCTCTACCAACTACACCACCACACGCTCTACCAACTACATCACCACACTCTCTACCAACTACATCACCACACTCTCTACCAACTACACCACCACACTCTCTACCAACTACACCACCACACTCTCTACCAACTACACCACACTCTCTACCAACTACACCACCACTCTCTACCAACTACACCACCACACTCTACCAACTACACCACCACGCTCTACGAACTACACCACCACACTCTTTACCAACTACACCACCACACTCTACCAACTACACCACCACACTCTACCAACTACACCACCACTCTCTCTACCAACTACACCACCATACTCTCTACCAACTACACCACCACACTCTCTACCAACTACACCACCACACTCTCTACCAACTACACCACACACTCTCTACCAACTACACCACCACACTCTACCAACTACACCACCACACTCTCTACCAACTACACCACCACTCTCTCTACCAACTACACCACCACTCTCTACCAACTACACCACCACACTCTCTACCAACTACACCACCACTCTCTACCAACTACACCACCACACTCTACCAACTACACCACCACACTCTCTACCAACTACACCACCACACTCTCTACCAACTACACCACCACACTCTCTACCAACTACACCACCACTCTCTACCAACTACACCACCACACTCTCTACCAACTACACCACCACACTCTCTATTAACTACACCACCACACTCTCTACCAACTACACCACCACACTCTCTACCAACTACACCACCACACTCTCTACCAACTACACCACCACACTCTCTACCAACTACACCACCACACTCTACCAACTACACCACCACACTCTCTACCAACTACACCACCACACTCTCTACCAACTACACCACCACACTCTCTACCAACTACACCACCACTCTCTACCAACTACACCACCACACACTCTACCAACTACACCACTACACTCTCTACCAACTACACCACCACACACTCTACCAACTACACCACCACACTCTCTACCAACTACACCACCATACTTTCTACCAACTACACCACCACTCTCCTAGATCGCATTGTGAACACCCCAAATGTTGCTAATCATATGGTTTGTCATAAAATACCTCTTTGCAAAGACTTCTATGTGAGAAACTTTTCCACACCTGGTGATCGTAACCAGAGTCTCTTAACAACAGATTACAGTGTTAACCACTAAGCCATCAAGCCATATAGTGATTACAAAACTTATTTGAGTACATTTTGACAACTGTTCATCAATAGCTTTTTTGTGAAAAGCAGCGTTTTTTAGTGTCTATGTGTTTTTTAAAATTATGACCACCCAGGCAAATGCTTTAGAACTGCCACTAACACATTTACTCCTGCTTATTCATTCACTCACTCCCTCGCACCAGAACTAATCATATGGTTTATCTACGAATACTTGTTTGCAAAGAACTTTTTACATTAAACAATTTGCGCAGCCGGTTATCGATCCCAGAACATATCAATAGCAGGTTACACAGTTCACCATTAGACCATCAAGTAATGTTGATTGACAGCTGCACTTCAGTAACTGTTGATACAAAGCAGTTTGCTTGTCCTACGTACAAAAGAATATCTTAGTGTGCTCAAAAACTTACAAATCTTGGTCACATTTCTTCCTCTGGCGACCCAAACACTATGTCTGATAGAAATTACTTTGACAAAAAACTTTTCATTCAAATAACTGTCTACAAAGCTTTTGGCTGAAGCATTTCTGTGTATGTAAATGCTGTGCCCTCAAGTGTGCCTTTGCAAGCAAATGGTAGTCAAATTTTGTTACGCAAGTTACGTACCACTCATTTGAGAGAGATGAAAACTGCGGTACAGACGTTGTATTTGGCCGCTAGGTCAAGGTCAAAGTTTAAAATGGCTATTTGTTCTCAAACCGAAGATTTTTGCGTCTTTAACATTTTAAACTAGTCAAAAGACAACCACTTTCTTTCTGTCATGATGTAAAGTTTGCTCAGGTTTTCCCTATAAAAAATACACCAATTCACATGATTTATTGCGGTTTTCAGAACCATACAAAACAGTTGCTTTACAGTTTATATCACTTGGTTATTATTTTTTTCTTATCTTATTGTTTCAATAATTAATTGTTTACTAGCTGTCGTACCCTTTGTAAGCAATAACGGTTGGATATAGTCGGACGTATTGTTGCTCTCCTCCCCTACCCCTTTTCCATTTTATCGTCTCCTTCCACGGTTGCCTCTACCCATTGTCGCTTCCTCCCAATGCCACTTCCTCCCATTGTCACTTCCTCTCGTTGTCACTTTCTCTCTTGGTCGCTTTTTCCAGAGGTCCCTCCTTCCTTGGTCGCCTCCTCCTGGGTTGCTTCTTCCCTCGGTCGCCTTTCCCCTTGGTCGCCTCCTCCCTTTGTCGCCTCCTCCCTTGGTTGTCTCCTCCCTTGGTTGTCTCCTCCAGTGGTAAACCTCTCTAATCATATCCTTCTGTTATGGTAGCCTTTTTGTGGTCACTCCCTCACCCCCTGATGTATCCTCTTTCTATGGTCACTTCCTCTTATGCTCGCCTCCTCCCAAGATGGCCTCACATTTTACAGCAATTTCGTCATGATTGTATACTCGGACAGTAGCTATCAAAAAGAATCAGTAGGAAAATACACAACAGCAACATATGTGGTAGTAACAATATCAAAAAATGACATTAATAAATGATTATAATAAACATTTGGTCGATGATGATCAAAAACAATCATCTGTATTATTTTAAAACAAACAGTGAAACATTGAATAAAAACATTTTGGGTGGCATCGCTACCCTAAAAGCTCTAGGTGAACCGAGTCACAAAGCTCTGCACTGCGGGCGAGATTTTTGGAGCAAAGTTTGTCTGCAGTAGTAGCTTTATCCTCGGGATACTGAAGAGATTTGTCAGCTAAAACAAGATGTTATTCAGGCATGCGCTATCCTTGCATGAATATGGTTTTCAACTGTTGAATTTTTGGCCTGAAAGCAAGTTTTTAAAGTCTCAAGCCCTTCAAGTTTGCAGTCCGTTTCTGGTTTCTTTTCCTAAAGACAATGTGGAAGTTTGAGATGTAGTTGATGGAAATGATGTACTTGCAGACATCGGCCACACTCGGTGCTAGAGAGAGGAGGTACTCGACCGGGAACATCCAATGTCCAATCCATCATGGAGGCAGATGAAAGCGGTCCGTCACCAATTGTAACTCCCAGACACGCTAAACACGACCATCTAGAAGTAGGTGTCAGCTACAGTGCACTTGGTTACATGTATTGAGTCAGCAATGACTTCACTTTAGTATGTTTGATGCCTACGAGTCGCCATGGTTCAGCACTGATCTATCGTTACCCCCAGTAAACCTCAAAGTTGCAGGTTTGAACCGCATTTCCTTGTCAACAGAATCTAAATACGGGTTCGTTTTTTGTAGAACAATAACTATTGCAGTAAGGTGTACAATGCAAACACGAAATTAAACAAAAAAATAACTTCTGATATGAAATATGCAGATCACTAGGAACTAGAGTTGAGCTTTCTATGCCGTAGGATATTTAAAATCTTTTATATGCAACTCAAATTGAGAAATGATTAGTTAATAATTTTTTATCATTATAACCCAGAGATTATTTGTTTTATATTAATGTAAAATGATTTTCATATTTTTATGATTTTAAAAAATTAATTGCTTCAAAAATTGGAAGATGCGACAAAGTGAATATTTGGCATTTTCAAGAAATAAATTAATTCCTTTTCACTTCCACAAAGAATGTAAGATGTCAACCACAGACCTTGGAAGGAGTAGATGATGTGCCATGCATCCAAATTATGTATGCTATACTACCTTGATGTGGCTATTGGCTGCAGGATATAGTAATTTATAAACAGGGCGATTTATCACTGACTCATGTTGGCAAAAACTTTCCGGTCCGTGAATCAAACTTAAAAATTCACACTCGAAATTTTTGGATGAATCATAATGATTCTTTGTTTGAAAACGCAGAATTTTTTCTATAAAATATCTCTGAAGCTAAATTGTTCCATTGCTGCCAGACAATGGAACAATTTTAATGTTAAAACAAGTTAATAATCTAGCAGTTTGTGTTATCCAATTTTGCAATTGCGTGTTTCCAGTTGTGTCAGTTTTGGCTTTTACCTAGTCCAGTTTGATTCTTTCCTAGCTTTCGCCCTTTGATTTAATGTAATTGCTGTGGTGTACAACTGTATTGTATGTTTGATTGTGGCAGGCTGTGCAGGACACCCCACCCAACACACCGTTTACTCTTAAGCCCTCGGGCTCTAAGAGGGTATGTACTTCCTGTAATCTGTGTTTTTCGTCTTTTGTGCCAGTTACTCTTTCTCCCTATTGGTTAGATGTTTGAGACATTGGGTTCTGCTGGCTTTGGCAGCAGCACAGTGATATCACTGTGGGCAACAGGCTATGGCGAGTTTCTTTCCAATGATACTTTTACTCACCCGATTATTTCTTTAGTCATCGCCATTTTCATTCCAATATTGCTTGTCCCTTTGAATCAGCTTTCCGACGATAACTTAAATACAACTAACCTCTCCATTTCCACTTATTCCATTTTTAGCCAGGTTCTATAAACAGCAATCGTACTTCCAGACGGGGTAGTTTGCTCTCTGTCGCAAACTCTCCCGTCTACCGACAATCAAATGTAGGCTCTGAGAGGAAGTCGTCTGTTGTCAGTGTACGATCAATGTACAGCGGACACAGACACTCTCTGGTTTCCATTGCCGAGGTATAATACTTGTCACCCCGTAAACACCGACTCTTTGTTCTCACAATGCTTAGTTGGTAGTTGTCTACTCACTGTTCGCTGCACACTCTTGTTTTATGGCTTATTCATCAGGCTTTCATGTTACGGCAACGAAGTTGTCTATAGTTGTATTTGCCGTCAGGATCGATCCATGCAGTAAATTAATTAGATCAATAATATTTCTTGCAATTTATTTAATGCAGACGGGTAGGTAGCTATATTTTAAGTAAATCACAAAATTCCATCTCCATGAAGAAAAAATAAAATTGATTTGCAAGGCACACGCAGAGGTTGTGACCGATATCGACCCATAGCATAACTTTAATACAAATCCTATGGGTGGCGTTTATTTCAAAGCAGCTCATTTCCGATATTATTATTATTTTATTATTAGTATTTATAAATATTATAAGTTATACACAATTGTTTATTGTTAATAATTACTATGATTATCATGTAGAATAATAAAATATTCTGAATAAATTGATTGTCTTAATAAAAAGCAGAGACATTTTGTTAAAATAATAAGAATAGTTGTTATTATTATAGTTAATAAAGAATGAGTTGCTTTGAAATAAATGTCACCAACCAGGCGAGTGAAAAGTTGTTTATTCTTCGACTCGCTACCACTATCTGCTACTTCCTGTTGCATCACGCTCTGAGTAACAGGGAATCAACAACACGAGAAGTGTCGTTGATGAAATGCTTATAAAATGTGAAAATAACAATGCTCGCTACAATGCCTTAGGGAATTTTATATCTTCACAAACTGATCCCGATTGAAGTATGCAATTCCTTATTTATATCTAATAGAAAATAAAAGCCTGGAGCGATGCGTTTGCCTCCCAAATTTAAATAATAATAACTGTTCATCGATCCAACCGGCAAATACAACTTATGAAATTTAAAATTTTTTTTCAGTAATGGATGTGGCAATATAAAGCATTATTGCCCACTCCTACAAGTCGATGCAAAAGATAAAATTTTAATGAACTGTCATGGCTTTTTTACATCCACAGAATTTGCCACGAAGTGTAATTTTATTATAATTATTTACGATCACTGCTCGGGGTTTTCGTCTCTGTGATGGCGGGTTTCTAATGATCAGCTCTAAACTGGTCTGAACTAAAAGTCAGAAATGAAGTCAGAAATGAATAATGAACTAGTGAAGTTAAGTCAATTTAGAACGTTAATAAATAATAACTTTTTGTAATTTTATTTACATCAGTATTTCACAGTAATTGTTTGCAATAAAATATTTAATAAAAAATAATTGTTGATAATAAGGTAAAGTTTGTTATTATTATGTAGTTATTGATCGACTTGAGTGACAAAATGGTTTTTATTGCAAATAATCGCAGTGATGATAGTCATTTTTCCCAGCTATTTTTATTTATTAATAAATTTTTTATGAAAATCAGCTATAAAATGAAAAGAGTCGTTTTGTCGCATGATATTTTGTTGCTCAGCATGTCCTCCGTGTTTTATCGTTCAACAAAGTCACCTTCTTGTCGATTCGTAGAATTTTTGTAGACTGGGGGCCCTTCTGTGTGCTTTCAATGCCAATTGTTGCCTTGGGTTGCAGCACTCGGTCTTGCAAGAAAGCCTGTGTTCCTAACCCCTCCACCTTGTGTCGTTTAATGTTTCAATAGAAGTCTTACTGCTGTAGCTAGACAGAGGGTTATGATTGTTTGCCACTGTTCTGGTGGGCTTTGCCTATGCAGTCTATTTTGTATAGCTTCTGGGCCTACAAGGTTTCAATGTTGTATATGTTGTACCGTCACTCTACCCACCCTAATGTTGTGTCTATTTAGATGTTAAATAAATCTAACTATCTCAAGTGTGAGAAATCCGTTCCGTGCAGCAAACTATGAAACTAAAGATGATAGACCAGTGATATATCTGCTGTGGTGTGTCTGCTGTGGTGTGTCTGCTGTAGTGTGTCTGCTGTAGTGTGTCTGCTGTAATGTGTCTGCTGTAATGTGTCTGCTGTAGTGTGTCTGCTGTAATGTGTCTGCTGTAATGTGTCTGCTGTAATGTGTCTGCTGTAGTGTGTCTGATGTAGTGACTGCTGCAGTATGTCTGCTGTAATGTGTCTGCTGTAGTGTGTCTGTTGTAGTGTGTTTGTCATAGTGTGTCTAATGTAGTGTGTCTGATGTAGTGTGTCTGCTGTAGTGTGTCTGCTGTAGTGTGTCTGCTGTGGTGTCTGCTGTGGTGTCTGCTGTAGGGTGTCTGTTGTAATGTGTCTGCTGTAATGTATAGAATGAGAAGCCAACCAGTGCCAAGTCTAACATCACCACCAAAAGTAGTAAAGTGAAGAAGGATGCATCGGCAGCTGCTACAGACAAAAATGCTACAAAGAAAGATGAGGTGAGTCATTGCAGACTTTACACCAGATTATTTTGAATTCAGCAGTTGTTCTTTTTTAACAAACTTTTTTGAGCTTACAATACGAACAATCTTTACTGTGCAAGCGAGTCATGGTTAACTGGCTTGCCAAGTTGTTGTTACTTGGAATCGTCTGCACACTACCTCCTGGTTGGAGCGGAAAAGTGGTACACATTGGCAAGGGGCAAACAATTCCCCAATTGACTAAGATTAATCATGTGCCATTATTGCTTAGGTTCTTATAGTAGAAAATGACTGCGGTGTCTCTATTACCGTACCCACCAACGAGGTAAATGGCCGATGGGCTGACAGGCTTCGCCTTTCTAGGCTCACAATTGCATATATTTAGTGCATCTAGTTATTCCTTTTCTCTCACAATTATGAGTTGTTGGTGATTTTGTGTGAAACGCTGCACTCTCGTCTGCTTCTATTTCATCTAGTCACAGGTGAAACTTTCTTTAATCAAGCAGCATCTTTTCAACTGTTTTCGATTCTGTTTGGGCTATGCCGAGTTGTAATAAAATATGAAAAAGCCATTTCTTATTATCTGTGATTGAGCTTCCTGTACATCGTAGGACAGGTCTGTTAAGCCATTTAAACTTCACTTACATCGTAGGACCAGTCTGTTAGGTTAGGCAAGATGAAACTTCCTACTTATACTCTACGCTGTACCCTACGTTCAAAACCCCCCACCTCTAGATGAAAACCCCTACTTAAAAGTGAATTTTAAAGTTGTAAGTATCTCATAAATTAAAGCAATATCAAGGTGGAATAAAAATTATTTTTTAATCAAATAATATCAACAGATTTAAATTATCGTAATTTACTATTTATTTGTGACAAAAATATCAGGCTTGCATTTCCAGTATCGTTTTTGTAATCAATAACAACCATAATTTCCAAATCTGAAATTACAAAATGTTGGATTAAAAGAAATATTGTACAAAGTTGAAGGTCAATAAATAATAATTTTGACGTAAAATAAAAAAAATAATCAACTGGTTGAAGATTATTTCCAGCAATTTGGTTATGACTATTCAGCACTCTTTGACAATAAGGAAAGACAACTCTTCGAAAGGTAGGGGGTCTCAACTGCCAGAAGGGGGTTTCGACTAGAGGGTACGACATAGGATAAGGGGTTTTGTCTTGCCCCTTACATCATAGGACAGGTCTGTTAAGTCTATCATACTTACCATACATCGTAGGACAGGTCTGTTAAGTCTATCATACTTACCATACATCGTAGGACAGGTCTGTTAAGTCTATCGTTCTTCACGTACCAACGCATGTAAGTTTGCTTTTTCTTCTCTAAATCTTTCGTTTGCTTTTTCGCTAGCTGACCAAAGCTTGCCACTTGATATTACAGCTTTCATTGAGACATGTTGTCCGTCGGGTGGCTACAGTTTTAGCATTTCAGGTAACCCAGTAATTGTTGCCTCCTGCTTCGGCATGCAACCAATTATTTTTTCTTCTGTCCGACTCCTGCATTCTGTATTTGCTTTAATATTCCACCGTAGACATTTGGATACATATAAAATTTTCCAATACAAAAAATATGCGAGTTGGCTTGAAACTACAAATTACCTTTCATTGACTGGTGTATTTGCTGGCTGCTGTTATTTGGGGACCGCGTCAGTGAGCGGCAAACGCATGGATCCAGGCTTTTACTTTCTATTAGATATAAATAAGAAATTACATCCTTCAATCTGGGTCAGTTTGTGAAGACATAAAAATTCCCGTGTGCGTTGTAGCGAGCATAATTATTTGCACACTTTTACGCATTTTATCAACAACGCTTATCATGTCATTGATTCCATATTGTTACTCATAGTATGGTGTTACGCTGGTACGGTAATTCTCGCTTAACTATAATAACAACAATTATTTTTTATTATTTTAACAAAATGGCTGTTTTTTAGTATTGTGATCCATATATTTATAATATATTATTTTTGTACATGATAATCATAATAATTATTAATAATAAACACTTGTGTATAATTTATAATATTAATAAATACTAATAATAAAATATTAATACCGGAAATGAACTGCTTTGAACTAAACGTCACCCACAAGATTATGTATGGTGGCTCATAACGTTAGACGGTTTCGTTTTTAAAGCGTATGAACGGATTTGAAATAGTCCAGACAGTTTGCACAGCGTCTTTTACATTGAAAATAATTGGGTAATTGCAGTAAAATAGCCCAAGAAACTATGTTTAAAAACAGGCTTGCTGGTTGTAAGAAATTCATCGTCGGCCTCAGCAGTTGCGGGATTCATGCTATAAAACTGTATTTCCTGTTTGACAATCGTAAATTTTGCAAACCGTATAGTTCTCTTGCAAATAATTCAGACGGTTTAGAAATGATTCAGATGATTTAGAAAATTACAAACTGTATGGACGCTTTAGAAAGGGTATGAACTATGTACAAACCGTATGAGTTATTTTGAAATAGTCTGAACTGTTTTAAAATAGTCTAAACCATTTTGAAATAGTTGGAAAAGTTTGCAAAGCACATGGCTTTCGAACCAAAAGCGATCATCATCATTTTATTTTTAGCCTCTATACAACTTGATCAACATAGACGTAGATCAAAAGACAGAGCAAATTGTATGAAACTGTTGTTGAATATAATCTCTAAAATTAATTTTTACAGTCATAATTAGGTTGTATTTATTATTTAAAAGAATTTGAAACAAATAATATTTAATAAATAAAATTTTTTTTTTTATTTATTTAAAGAAAATTCAACTGTTCGGTGTTTAGGAAAAACATGATCAATCATAAATGGACTATAGATCTATGATCAACAGAGCGAACCAGCAAATCGGCTCGGATTTTCAAAGCCAACGAACGATTTCACAAAGCGTTCAGAAGTTTTGCAAAAGTTCAGACTATTTCAAATTCATTCAAACAGTTTGGAAAGCGTTCAGACGTTTTAAAACGCAAAACACAAAACGTTCTGAGCCATCATATTATGTGTTAAATGAGTGTGCCTTGCCCATCCATTAATTTTTTTCCATGGGGACGCAGTTCTGCGATCCACTTGAAATATTTGTATTAAATATATTGTGAGAAATATTATTTATCAACTTCTTGTATAAACCGATCCTGCCAGCGAATACACTTGATGACTCAATTTTTTGCCAATAGATGTATAAATTTAGTTTCTCTCAATAACAAAACGGAGTTTTTCACGTTTTGAAGCAAAACAGCAATTTCTGTAAGCTTCCCATCAGAGTTTTTTTGGGAGACAACTAAAAATTTTGCTGCGGAGATATTCCTTATGTCTATGGTTTGTTACTGTGGTTAAGGTGAGAGAGGAAGGGGTGTGCCTATGTGGGCGGGGTTTAACATTCATTTCTGTTAATCATGTTCTCCGTGTAGCTCTGGGATTTCATTTCTTTTGCCCTCTTCTTTCCTATGAATTTTATTTTTGTGTTTTATTTTATGTCTGCTGCTGTTATTGTCCGTGTGTTTGTGAGTGTATGATGTCAGGTGGTGTCGGAGCGGGATATGCATTGTGGGATACTATCTATCTTCGAATATTTTAATGCATTGTATCCACCAGCTGCCGGCATTGCTGATCAGAGTAATGCAGTTTCCTTTGATTTTCTCCTGATGCAAGCGATTAAACATGGCCGATTTCATGTGTCTGGTGAAGAAAACGTTCCTCGCTGTAATTTTGAAAAGTTTATTTTCCTTATCGAACTGGGAACAACAGAATGACTTATTTTGTGTTATGTAGATGACTCCGTCCCAAGGTGCCAAGTCCGGAAAGAAAGATGGCGGAGCTTTGAAGGTGGAGGAAAAGAAAGGGAAAAGGGAACGATCTGACTCAGCAAAAACTATGAAATCTGATATTAGAGGTGAAGGTCATTTGAGGCTTGTTGAAAAAAGTATTGAATTCTTTCCACTGATGTGTCAAAGTCACACACTTTCCGTTCCTGCTGTCCACGTGTTCATAGTCTAAGTGTGTATGCGTGCAGGCAAGGCAGATGGCCACGTTGCAGATGGAGACATTGTACCTGTCACCCCTCAAGGAGATGACGGAGGGTTCAGTGAAGCTGGAGCGCCTGTTGCTGCCGATGACACACAGTCTGAGGTCGCTGCCATGGAGGAAGCTAAAAAACAAATGTGGATGGATTTTGAAGTATTCTGCAAATGCTTCAAGTATGTATACATTAGTGGTGGTTAGCAGACGACCAGATGGTCTTTGGATGTTATTTTACTGTTATATGCGGAATGTTAGCTCATATTATTGCTGTACAATGTAGGACCCTTACTGTGTACCACAAGGCTGGCACCTATCCTCACAAGGCACAGCACACCGACAATATGAAGGTATCTGTTGTTTGCATTTACATAGCAGTTGTCTTCCCTTTATTGTACTCAATTTTACAGTTTTGGTTGATTATACTAGAGCTTGCTTTGCATTGGTTACTCCTGCTTCTGGAATGTTCTTAGCGGATAACCTCTGATTGCATGAAATCTACATGTGAAATGTGATACATGTGATATGTACATGTGGGTGGAGCTATTTACTGGCTAAATGTGACATACATATGTGGGCGGAGCCAGTTACTTTCTAAATGTAGTATGTATAGTACATGTGAGCGGAGCTAGTTATTAACTACATGTGGTACATATATATGTGGGCAAAGCTAGTAACATGTGGTACATATATATGCGGGCGGAGCTAGTTATTAACTACATGTGATACATATATATGTGGGCGGAGCTAGTTACATTTGGTACATATATATGTGGGCGGAGCTAGTTACATTTGGTACATATATATGTGGGCGGAGCTAGTTACATTTGGTACATATATATGTGGGCGGAGCTAGTTACATTTGATACATATATATGTGGGCGGAGCTAGTTACATGGGGTACATATATACATGTGGTATTGCTATCTGACAGACCTTCACAGAAAGGTACCTGCTGGGTGCCAGCTCTCCATCGGTACAGGTCTGTTGCTAGCTTTACATGCAGACTAACCCTGTTCTTGTGCTCTGTTACAGTTAAACACCTTATTCCATTTCCTTTAGTTTCAGTTGCCATAACAGAAATGTTTCATGTTTCTCTAGTTTCTGTATTACATGTAAATGCGCAGGTGCAGTCTCACTTTTGGTACTGTCTTGCATTAGGCACCTTTGGCCAAGATAGCGCGTAGTCACGATAATGACGAATGGGTGAACTTATCTTATTTCGGTGAATACAAAATAGCATTTCTTCGAGCTGTGGCTTTGCTAGAAATGTGGCGCCTAGGAAGGTGTTTGTGAGAACCAATGCTGGTTTGCAATATTAGGAGTTTTCTTCTCTTTAAAAGCATAGCTGTTTCATGGCAGTTATTATTTCCGTTTTGGATACAGCAAAAAAACAACAAGTCGCCATCATGCAAACATCGATCGTTGATGGATGGCTATAATGATTATAATAATTTATTATTTTAAATATCTGTGTCACTGTACAATATATTAGTGATACCAAAATTAATTGTGTATTTGTATGCATTGTTTTAGTAGAAAGAATTATTTATGATAATAATAATTATTATTTTATTATTATTAAGCTTTCGATTTTTGGCCTGCATGACATGTAACTGGTGTAAGAGAAGACAACTCAATAAAAAAATTTCACGGCTACTTATTTTGCCCGATTCGCGTGCGTCCAGCTTTGAGAAAGCTTCAAAAATAGCAGAGTTCCTCGTGTTAATTTAGCTGGAAACGTCCATTATTTATTTGCTCAATGCTGATATTTCTGTCAACCAAGCACAAGTCAGGCTTTTATTGCTGTCATCTCCAGTACACAGTTGCCATGTTGTGCATGTGTCTTGAGGTGTTGTCCCCCCTCTGTGATGAGGTTAGCTGTAAAGCTGTAGCGAAGTTGTATTGTAGGGCGCTGTTCACCAGCCGAGCAGTTCAAGAACCGATAAGAAAGTCCAGCCTGTATTGTACAACGATGAAGCCCCCAGATTCTTATGTAAGGTTTGCCACACGGCTTGAATAAATAATGTTTTTCAAGCCATAGATTACAATTATTATTTGCCAAATAATACACGTTATAAATTATTGTATAAATAAACTAAAAAATTGTTTATGTTTCAGTCGTTGACAATTTGAAGCCAACAGAAATAATAGTATCGTTTACTTCATTCTCTCAATGGTTGGACTCGGCACAACCCGCCCAAACCGCTCCTGTAGCCAGTGCATCCAATCCTTCAACTATGAATGTAACAAAGGGGGGCAAAGAGAGCAAAGATCCTAAAACCCCAGATAAAGCACCGGGCACGGCTGATCATCCCCCGTCAGATATAGTTAGTGTAACCGGTGAAGGTATGTAGCTATCAGGAATGCAGACAACTCAACTTGGTTTGTCATTCGTCTATTTTACCTTCTCTCTGCATTGATTGGTCAGTTTAGTTGATCTGTACTTTAGTGTATGAGAAAGAGCGTGCACCAATCACTGCTGGAACACTCATTGCTGAGCCACACTCTTGGAAGTCTCTTGCTATTGGTCAACCTGTGCTCCGCATATCAACAACAGCCAATAGGCAAGTCTTTTTATTTCATTTATTTTACCTAGCCAATCAAAGGTGCTGTTACATTCACATAAAGCGTGAACTAACGAGTCAAGTCTGAGACAACTTGCTAGTAGAGGAGACAACTCCCTACTAGGGAGAAAATTTCCTAATGGGGAGACAACTTCCTACTGGGTGGGGATGAAACATACCAGAACTGCCAGCTGGGGATGCTTAATATAACTGTTATCACAATGCAGATGTAGCCATTTGTGAGAGTCGTCACCCTTGTTGGTCTATTTTTACACAATTTTGCAAGTCATCATGTCAACGATCATCTATATATATATAATCGCTTGCCTTAACAAAACAGCCGTTTTTTATATCGCGTCCCGTTACTATAACTATTACAGTGATTCGTTTGTGGGAGACACATTGATGGTCTATGATTATGCAATTCCCATTCCTTAATCTATAATGCAATCTGGCTATTTTAGCTACATCCAGTTTATTTTTCTGGCAATTCTGGTATATTTTATCCATGGATAAAACTTCTTACTAAGGGAGACAACTTTTAGTTGCAGAGACAATTCCCACTGACTTCTCGCTCTCATGTTTGCAGGTCAGCAGCGCTGTCTTTGCCAGCAGGTCGGCATGTTCTCAAGTTCAACATGTCCGCCCCTCTTGGGTACTACGTCAACCTGGTCTCCACCACCGAGTTCACTTTCGGCGACGAAGAGGAAGTTATGCCCAAATTGAAGCAGGTTAGTAGACAAGTTGAAGTTGTCTGTTCTCAATGATCGTATCAGACATGAAGCAACTGCTGTTTGCACAAACTTCATCTCTAGAATAGGTTTATGGTTTCAAGGCCTTGCCAAACGAGAGCGATTATGCCAGCGATATCAAAGTTGTCTTCTCGCGGCGATTTTTTCTCGCAAGAATCAAAGAGCATGTACAGCAAATTCACATTCACGCTTACTCTTGATTGGTCAATCCCATTTACAAGCGGCGAAACCAATTTATTATTTTCTACAATACGAAAGCTGATCAACGATTATATATAAATTATCCTTGACTGCAATTGTTCAGTTGATTTTTGTGTTAAATAAATTATAACTTGTGCTTGCTTGTGTAGGAGTAGCAATTTAATATTTTTAGTCAATATATTAATAAAATTAATATAATTTTATATTAATGTCATTTGTGTCAATCATGGTGTCAAAGGCTACCTGGCATGAAATATTTGTGGACTAAAATATCGAGTATTTTATTTAATTGATTACAATTAAATAATTAATAACAACAGTAATAATAATTCAGAAGGCATTTACTTATTAATTCATCGAGACTGTAGTAGGACCGCACCGAATGCTGCACATGAGGTAATTCGTCAATTCTACTCAGAAAATAAGAATGTTTTTGACATAGAGCTGTCTTCATTGTGGGAGGATAACTCTCAAGCGATTGATTGCCTTGCTTGTAGCTTTGCTCGCTAATCGCGATTCTGCTCAAGCTAATTCGTACTTACTAATTCGCTCCCGTGTAGCCTGAGGCCTTTAAACACAATTAAGGTTGTAGTTGTTCTTTAGACAACTGTTGCAAAAACTAGCAAGCAACAATTTAAGTACAATTGACTATTGTCTATTACAAATCTATTAACACTGTCACAGTATACATATTCCCACGGAAATGTATGCACAATGTATTTAAAACAATGCTAACATAATTGTTTTGCAAATATTAAAATTGAAAATCGATAATTTGATCATAAAACATTATCATAAGACTCGGGGTGTGTGTACATATTGCCTCACGCTTCGTCTCACCAGCATCTACTTTATGGTCATCAGTCTATTTACAGGAAAGCCTGAGGTACAAGGATAATGCAGTAAGCATCATACAGAACCTATGCAAGTGTATGCAAGCTTTCAACGACGTGGAGGCGTTCACTAGAGCCTGGGACGTGTTTGAGCAAACGCATTGTCCTTATAGACATGAAAAACAGATCTCTAAGACTCATCACTACAAGGTATTTGTAACATTGATTCCTATTGGTTGGGTATAGGTATAGGTCGTGAATACTCTCATTGTTTTACCCCCAAGCAAGAATGTGTTGTGGAACATTAGTAGAAAGTCTATGATACAAAGTTGCTTCAACTCTGAGATGTCAGTGTTAGATTGAGCTGTGTTGTTCATCGGAATACTAGACTGAGAGTCAAACCTACTGTAGGTGTTCATGGACTCGCTGTACAGCACTCTGAGGAAGAACCTCTCACATGAATTGCTAACCATAGGGTCAGCCTTTGCTCTCAGGGCCCTATTCATGGACGCCACCACCCCTAACATCCTCGGCCTATCAGCATCCAGCAGACCTGGTACGTATTCTATGACTCTGAGGCTAACCTAGACAAACATAGCCCTATCTCTCTGACTCAGTGGTTAGAGCACTTACTACCAATCCACTGTCAATTCATGTACTCTTTTTAATGGCAGTGGGCACAGTGGTGGTGGAGGCAACTCCGCCTTTAGTACACGCTGGTTAGTAACGGCATTTCTTCTGCGTCTCTTGTTCTCTCAATGTTGTACTTCATTGGCTTCTTTTTTACTTCTCTGTGCGTCTGTGCAAGCCTGCTCATGTGTTTGGCAACAGTCCAAGCTTGGACTTTGGATGAAAACATGGTCAAGCCTTTCTTGAACAACTAACCTTTTGGAGTTGTCCTTTCTTTAGTGTCAAAGTATGCTAAATACACACAACCAATATACTAAAAATAACTGGTTATTGGGTGATACTTTTTTTTATTCTATTTGGAGACCATTATCTATTATATTACCTGATTTTTTTCAACATTAAATAATTATTTATTTAGATTTTAAAATTATTATTGTTGTTGATGGAGCCATAAATGCGAATATGGCATTTTTTTTTCTTCGCAAGTTAGTTCTAAATAATGATGGTTTCAATTCAATCTGTTGATAGCGGTGGAGTTGAAAATTATATTTTTCAACAGTTAACTTTGCTTTAGTTTCTGAGTCATGGCCATGTAGTATATCACTCGGAGCCTGTGTGTACATAATAGCAGAATTACCAACGACACGTTAAACTGCTGACTCGACTAAAACACCTTTAAAAATCTAAAAACAGTAATTTTTCATCCTCTTGAAAGTCTTTGCAATGACTATTACTGTGATGCCTTCCTTCTGTGCAAGCGAGCCAAATTTTTTGCGATCTGGCCTTAATAAGTTGTTGCGTATTGAAAACGATTGCATACCTGTCAGCATCTATTGCGCCTATGCTAAGGATGGAGTTAGGAGAGCACGACTCCACAACAAGTTTGGTTGCAAAAAATTACTTTAAATAGGAAAGTTAAGTTGAATTCAGTCAAAGACCCATGACATGGCACATGTAATGCCTGGTTCCTAGGTTTGTAGTTTGGTCAGGTTGTTCTATATATGATTGATGCCCCACCGTATGGAGCTTGGATGGGATGTGTGGATTTTGCTGGCGATTTTGTCTCATTGCTTCTTATGACAAACTTGGCTTGTGTGTGTGTTTGAATTTTGTTAGAAGAGCTAATGTATTCTAGCTAACGTCTACTGTGTATAGAAGAGCTAATAAGAGTATTCGCAACCTGTTCGTCGAAAAAATACAAAAAATAATAGGTGTTCGTAATTCAATATGTCGCGTATGCAACGGAACGTTAGTTTAGAACAAAATAAATATTCAATGAAATGTTATAGTTTACCGAACAAATCATAAAGAAGGTAACTCCCAATTTTTAAAATAATCAGGAAAATAATAAAATTGAAACTGCTACAAACTGGAATAGTTTGTCAAGCTGCCCTTCAATTTAGTAAATTGTGAACGTTTGCAATTATTTAGAATTATTTTTCAAGGATTTAAAACTGGTCTATGAAAATGAAAAAAATAAACTCGCTCGTTAGTATTTATTTAGTGTTCAGTTTCATACGAGACCTACGAACAATATAAGTAAATGCTTGTTGATTATTTTTTTAATTCAGTGAGCTACTTTTTGTTGACCCACGAGTTCCGAACAAAATTATTATTTATTGATTAAATTTATTGCCGGTCTGATTATTTTTATTGCAATGTGTTCGGCGAACAGAGGTCGCGAATACTCTTATTGTATTCTAGCTAACATCTACTGTGTATGTTTTCTCTCCGCTAGACTCCATCACACCAAGCGTACCCAAAAGTATTCAGTCCGAGCCAGCGGGTACCAATAAAGCGACACCCACGAAGTGTAGGCTCACGCTTGTTTTTGTTTGGTTCTCTGTTTACTTGCTCGCAGCTATTCCTGTTCAACAGTTTTCTCTGTTTCAATAAATAATGTTTGTTTCACACGCTTGCATGTGCAGCTGTGCTGTATTCTAGTAACTAAACTCTTGTAGCCACTGGAGCCAGTACTAGTCACAGAGGATCCGCCAAGGACAAGAAAGAGAAGAATAAGCCTGGAAGTGAGTACTCTAGTTGTGTTTAATAAAAAAGTGACGAACCAGCTGGTACTTGAACCTGTGACCTTTGGGTTGGTGCAGAACTGTCCAGCTACCTATCCAACTTCGCCATCATGCCTCGCTTGTTAGTTCAATGCACTCATTGTTGTTTTAACAAACATTGTGAACTCCCAGAGGCGCATTCAAAACTTGAGAATATGGCACCGGTTACTGAAACAATAACGCCTGATCTCAACACCGTGGGTAAGAGTTGGTGCTAATTTTACTTAGCTTTAGCCTTGACTCCCAGTCTTGGCAGCTTCTATTCGTTTACTGTTCATTGCAGCATTTTGGCTCCACAGTTTAGCCCATTACCTCTATTGTTGTATGCCCAGTACTAGTGATGTCTAAATGCACCAGCAACTGTTACTGGGAGTTGCCCTTCCTATACGGTGATGTTGTGTGATGGGTTGAGCTCTGCTGACTTGTAGGAGAGGTAGAAAAGGTTGCAGACAAGTGGGTTGACCATGAGCCCACGGCAGAGGAAATGCTTGCCCAGGTCAAGATCAGCAGGTCATGGAAAGGTCATTTTGTACGCCGATTATTCACGGCGAGAACTCCTGGCAATGATATCCACCAGAAGACCTATGAGTGCCTGCAGAAGATCAGTCAAGCTCTGGAGACTCAATCCGAAGTAGCTGGCCTCAATTTACTAAGGTACACAGGCTTTACTTACTGAGGTACACAGGGTTTATTTGTTCAACTAATGGGTGATGTTTATTTCCAAGCAGTTCATTTAGGTCTTGGATGAAATAGAGGAAATAACTCCATATATATAATTATTATAAATTAATTTATATTATTACGATGTATTTTTATTATTAAACCAAACGAATGCGCTTTCATATTGTCATAGTTTATACATAATAATTCTATTATTGCACATGAGTATGATATTTAGTATATAATGATTAATTATTATTATTAATTATTTGTTATGGTGAAATTTTCACGTCACACATACGTCATGTTTTCCATAACATATCATTATATTATGTGTAGTCAAATAAGAATTAAACTATAATATCGCTGCAACTGCTTTTATAACTGCACGATAGTAAAGATACACGATATTACTCTAAACAAACCGTTATTAATAAATTTATATGGAGTTGTCTCCTCTTTTTCATCCGAACCTAAATGAACTGCTTAAAAATAGACGTCACCCAACTAATGTTGCTTTTTGTTCTTTCTTCTCAAAAATCTTTAGGAGGCTGCGTTGAATCTTGCAATTTCTCGTGATTAACACGAGAAACTATCGCCAAAGGTGAAATTTCTTGTTGAAACGGCCATTTTAATTACAAATGAAAGCTTTGGGTAACATATATAAGCTGGTTACGTTTTATCAGAGAAGCAAACCGTAAGACGGTCGGCAGATGGGTGCCAGTGGTAACCAACTCATTTGAGTTTTTGTGAGTAAACTTCTATAGACTGTTGTATGCGAATAATACCTCCTCGGTTTGGTCGCATGAAAACTTTATCTTATAGAATAGCCCAGAAAGTTAGATTTAGTGTACTACATAATCACTTCCTATGCACACCAGCCACGATTAACTATAGTCGCTTACGGCTAAGATTATAAGGCTAAGGTAATGCAAAGAACTAACTATTGTACGTTAACTCAGCTTGGCGCAGTTTGCTTTTTATCGCAAATTTAGCGTAACCTGTAATCATGTAGCCTATGGAGTTGTCTTCTCTTACAACAGCTATGTGTCGCTAAAGAGCCCAAATTCAATAATGATGATAAGTATAATCTAATATATAAATATGATAATAATAATAATAAATAATAATTATTAAATAACAATTATTATTTTCAACGATAAGGTATAGGAATTCCATCGCACACAAATAGTCGACATCGTGTATTATTATTAATTTAAATCATTTGTTGTCATTGCTATTGTTGTTGTTTTCACCGTTCAGACTTGCTCTATCTGAAACATAAACATTAGTTAGATACCATAAAACAGCTTTGTTTTTATTTCCAAAGCACAAGTACAGAAAAGACAACTCCTAATATTTAATTTGATGTTGTTTATTCACTATCACATTCATGCAAAATTAGTGCAAAGCTTGAAAAAATGCTATAAACAGAAAATTTCACCGATATGTTACTGTCGTGACTCCGCGTTATCTTAGCCGTAAGCGCCTTATCCGCGTAGCTCACTAGAATTGCTATCGTCTACAATTATAAGTATAATATATCAAACGCGTCTTGTGCAGGTTGTTTTTCAAAGCTGAAGTTGATCTAATGCCAAAGTACCCATTCTACACCGACGAGTGGAACAAGATATCGTACAATGACTACAGCGGTAGCTTCCCTGATCAACCACCCAACACATGGTTCATTGTGCTCCGTGAGATATTCTATGTTACCGAGGAAACCCTTTGCGTACCTAAGATGTACATCCAGGTATGTGTATTCGTTGGCGGGTAGAAGGTTGAGACTACATATTGTGTGGAATTGAATGACACGGCTGGATACGGATGGGGCAGGTTACTCCCCGCACTTGAAACTCTCTCAATAAGACCTTGCTAAACCATAAATTGTATCACATTGCCAGCAGATTGTCAAAATTATATTGCATCAAGTTGTAACTTTTTAAACATTTTAAAAAATTTAACACCCATCTCACAGGCATTCATGTGGTTATTATTATTTTGCACAAAAAACTGTAAAAATCAAAGACATTCATACCACACATGTGTGAAACCGCGGCTGCACTGTAACAAAACATATGACTGGTAGTAATTAGCCAATACTGTAAGTATTGCAAATAACTGATTTGGTGTGTAACAAATCACATTCGAAATTTCAATTTTTAGTAGTTGCGATACCATTCTTGCATTAATTTTAACGCGGTAACTACAGTTGTGAAGGCCCGGTGTACCTGTTTTTTGGGAACTCCATTAGAAAATACCAGCTCAGCTCTAGCGCAACTGTCGTGACCCGATAGGCCTGTTCGAAATGCCGCGAATCATTGCACTCTTGTGCTAAAATAGGCAAAATTCTTGTGCTTTGGCCAGTGCAAAATCTGTTTCTTTAACGTTATGCTGAATGCGTTTTTCATTAATTGGACGTCATTTATCCTACAACGTTCTTGATATGAACCCAAACAGTTTCAGATTTTGATAAAAGTTTTGTCAAAATTGAGCTCTTTTATGTTAACCGCGATAAAAAGAATGCTGAAACCTGAAAGTTTTTATTTTTAATTGTAGATAATAAGAGTATTCGCGACATGTTCGTCAAACAAAATACAGAAAATGTGTTCGTAATTCAATATGTAGCGTATGCAACGGAACATTAGTTTAGAACAACATAATTATTCAATGAAATGTTATAGTTTACCGAACAATTCCTAAAGAAGATAACTCCCAATTTTCAAAATAATAAAACTCAAACTGCTACAAACTGGAATAGTTTGTCAAGCTGCCCTTCAATTAAGTAAGTTTTGAACGCATGCAATTATTTTGAATTATTTTTCAAGGATATAAAACCGGTCTATAAAAATGAAAAAATCAACTCGCTCGTTATTATTTATTTAGTGTTCAGTTTCATTCGCGACCTGCGAACAATATTAATAAATACTCGTTGATTATTTGTTTTATTTAGTGAGCTACTTTTTGTTGACCCACGAGCTCCGAACAAAATGATTATTTATTGATTAAATTTATTGCCGATCTGATTATTTTTATTGCAATGTGTTCAGCGAACAGAGGTTGCGAATACTGTTATTATGTTTTTGAATCTCTTTGAAACCATTTTTTTGACATATTTATCATGAAAAAATTGGTACTGTAAAAATATTAGTATCAATGATAGTAATAATTATTATTATTATTTAGGCGTGTTATTGCAGTAGTGTGTAGCGTCATGTCTCAGATCCCTTTATCTGATTTATGCTGGCTTTTAGGGTGGATTGAATACGTGCCTACTCAGGGTTGTAGACAATGACACTGGAGCAGAAATTCCCCGAGTGTTTCAGAAAGTTGCACCGCACATCTACAAACGTAACAAGAAAGGTTCGTACTGTCTGTTGGATGGCCCCTTTGTTACTCTATGGCAAGTTGAAAGTAAATAGTCTATTAGTGAGTCTATTGCTGTTTTTCAGGCTACACATTTGTTGCTGAGGCTAGAGCCACAGATTCGGCTATTGTCGGTAACAAGTGGAAAATGAGGCTAATTGGTTCGATGGCGCAACTACCCATTCCAGCTCCATCCAGAACGGAAGTACAGAGTTCATTCCACACTAGAGAGATCAGAGATTATTATCTACCCCAAGATAACTGCGTCATGTTGAGGTTAGTCGAGTCTGCTGCTCGATCTGCGGTGGTTATCTAGCGCCAGATGTTATGTTACTGCAATTGTGGGTTTGAATTCTTTCTCACCTTTGGTATCTGCACCTTGATGTCTATACCTCAGGTGATTAGTCAAGGTGTCCTGTGTATACCTCAGGTACTTGGTCAAGGTGTCTGAAGACAATCACTTAGTCAGCCTTCAGCTCAACACATCCAAGCCTGACGTCTACATCAAGTTACAGGTTCTAGACCATGAAGAGGAAATAGTGTCAGCCATTGGCAAAGGACATGTTGTCCTTCCGTCATTCATCTTCCAGAGAGATTTCATGGCTGAAGAGGTTGAGAAAAGGCCAAGTTCGAGAGGATGTGAGTTTTGCGTGAAAGTTTTTTCCTAGTTGATTTCACCTGTGACTCTAGTCTTGACTCAAACTACCAAATGTTGTTTTGCAGCCAACAAAGGTACCAAAGCCAAGGCATCCATCAGTAAGAAACCTGGTTCAGCCACTCAATCAGTAAGTATTTGTAGAACATTCTAGACCCAGCCCTACTTAGTGCTCTAACTAACTGTTGTGTCTTACTTACAGTTTGTACACTGACATCTAAGTAGAAGTATTAGCAGGTGTATTACCAGCTCTGATGTCTATGGATGTAGAGAGCAACCTTTTGCCATTAGTTTTTAAAATTACTTCCTTCTAACTGTCAAAATTTTATTCTCTGAGTCTTCAATCAAAAAAATTAAGTCATTTTGTAACATCAACATCAGGACCGATTTGGCAAAACTTGCCTTCAAAACTAGCCCCAGCTCTTTCTTAACCATAGTGTTTCGCCGTCTGCAGTTTTCTGTAGCCTTAGTTCTTTATATAAACTAATCACTGCAGAGAAGAAAGGCATCAAGGCTCTCACCGGTATGTGCGTATGTGTTACCCCCAGGCTATCTATGAGTATAAACGCTTTTCTCCCAAGTTTCTGCTACCATTAGTCAAAGTCTAGCCAAGTGTCTAAATATGGTATCGCAGCTGTCGGGTGGATGTCAGCTCCTACTTCTGCCTTCCTTTACACACTACTGCTTCACATGGAGTCCAGTTTTTGTGAAGTTGAACTTGCTAAAAGTTTTGGGCTATCCAATAATCTTTGTATAGTAATAGGAAAATGGTGAAATCCTTGTGACATCAAGCTAACAACACTGTTACTTAGCTGTGACATCTCCATGACATTTCTGTGACATTGCTGTGACATTGATGTGACATTACTATGGCATATGCGACGTAACCACCGTTTGACTCACTGGTTTCAGCCCAGATCAGGCAGCCGCACGTCGTTGGAAGGAGAAGACGATGACGCAATCGCTGACTTGAAGACGGATATCAAAACACACAAGTATGTGATACAGGCTACAGTGCTCAGGGAAAGCTGGCCTCTCAGTCAGCATCAGTGGAGTTTTGTGCAGGAGCTCAAGGAGAAGGAGCGTGAGGAGTTGAAAGGTAGGCACCACCTGTATGGCTCAGTTGGTTGGATTGCTGCAAGTCTTATAGGCTTTTTCTCAGTGATCGGTACAGCTTGCTTCAACAACATTACTGCAATTTCTGGTGGCAGTTTGCCTTCTAATGCATATTAGCAAAATGTAACTGTTTGTGATTCGTCTCCACCTACATTTGGGTAGAAAACTTTGTTTTAACAACCTCACATTATGTAATCGATTTAATAAAAGAGAGCAAGCGCAAAAAAAATTCCACCATATTTAGTAGACCTCTTGCTAGATTACCCGAACCAATGAACTTAAAATGTGACATTTAGGTGGTTGGAATCAAGCTAGGCTAATAAGAGTATTCGCGACCTGTGTTCACCGAACACATCGCAATAAAAATAATCAAACCGGCAATAAATTTAATCAATAAATCATCATTTTGTTCAGAACTCGTGGGTCAACAAAAAGTAGCTCACTGAATAAAAAAAATAATCAACGAGTCTTTATTTATATTGTTCGTAGGTCGCGAATGAAACTGAACACTAAATAAATAATAATGAGCGAGTTGATTTTTTTCATTTTCATAGACCGGTTTTATATCCTCGAAAAACAATTCAAAATAATTGCAAGCATCGAGAATTTACTAAATTGCTGGTCAGCTTGACAAACTATTCTAGTTTGTAGCAGTTCAAATTTTATTACTTTCATAATTATTTTGAAAATTGGGAGTTATCTTCTTTATGATTTGTTCGGTAAACTAAAACATTTCATTGAATATTCTGTAGTTCTAAACTAATGTTTCGTTGCTTACGCGACATATTGAACTACGAACACCTATTATTTGGGTATTTTGTTCTACGAACAGGTCGCGAATACTCTTATTGATATTATTATATCCGAAATAATAGTGACTGATAATAATAATTAAATTAGCGTTAAATAATTATTATAAGCTAGTAGTATTCTTGGCCCCTCCTCACCCTCCGCCCGCCTCACCCTACTCCTCACCCTCCGCCTTGCTCTACCTCCGCCCTGTTCCAGTCCTGCAACGCTCAACCCTCTCATCTCTTCCTTTCTCCCTCTCTCTCCCACTCAGTTTGAAACATGACACAGGTGTGCTGTATGCTGACACAGGTGTGCTGTATGCTGGCACAGGTGTGCTGTATGCTGACATATCGCAGACGCTACTGAGCTGAATGTTGATCTCAATGCATCTTGTCAGATTCATGGATGTCATAAAATGCTGTACGGTTTTTCCAATATTCAATAATTATCAAAATGATCGACTTGGATATTCTAAAGATTGTTGGTACCCGCGGGATGTGGAGAAAAAGTTAAACCATTTTGAACTTTTTCTGCAATTATAACGACAATCATTTTATGTAACGTAGAAACTTACTAAAAAGCTAGCTAGTATTTATAACGCGGCATATCACGGCGCAACTTGAATGAATCTTCTTTTATGAAAAAAAGTCAGAAATTATTATCATTTCTAACCTTTTTTAGAGAAACATTAGACAAATTTACAAGCTGTGACTGTGCTGGTAGTTAGAAGAGATTTGTGGTTACATATACGTAGTGTTTAACTTGGCTACATTTGTTTGCGATCATCAAGAGTGGGCAACTCTAAACACTACCAGTGCTCGCACTATGTCTTATAGGCTTCCTCTATATGTACGGAGATCAAATTAACAAACTTGCAAAAGACAAGGTTGTGAATGAATGTTGCTGTCTCTGCGTGTAGGAAAGGAGTAATGCAAATTGTTTGATTGACACTTTAACTGCTGCGTATTAGCAAATTTTAACTGTTTGTGATTCGTCTCCCCCGACATTATTGTAAATATTAAATCTACACATATCTTCAGTTTTAGATAAGACAGTAAACTCAAACCCCCGCCATCACATCAAATTGGTCCAATGTAATGATTTTACTGCAGTTTTTGTTTTCTCAGCGTGGAATTCAACTGGAATTGCAGACACACACATACAAACAGATTATATATTCTTTAATTTTTAAAATGAAATTATTGTTTAAAATTCAGTTATACGTCGCATTACAAACATTCAAACAACAACATCTATTCCATACCACCCTCAGTGTTTGGCGCAAAGAAAGTATTCCCAGAGTTGGGTCCCATATCTACGACAACTTCACCTAAGGCTACATCCTTCCAAACCAGTCCGAGCAACCATGGTTTGTAAATCTTCTCTCTCTTCCTTTTTCATATTCATACATTCCTTTCTATGTTCTTATTCATACAATCATTTCCATGTTCGTATTTGTACATTCCTTTCCATGTTCTTATTTGTACATTCCTTTCCATGTTCATATTCATACATTCTTTTCTATGTTCTCGTTCATACAATCAGTTTTGCCTCTCAATGTTTGGCTCTGGAAGATTCCATCATTACTTCCAAGCTGTTGCAGATATCTAATGAACATAAGTGAATCAATTAGAGATGCAGGTTTGAATGCCTTTTCTGTATAATGCCAGACCTGCATCTTGGTGCTGACCTGTATTAACTGTTCAGTTTAACATTTGTTGTTATTTTAGCGAGCTATGATGAAGGTACGGCTTGCAGTAGACTAACTCCTAGAGGTTTTGTTAAAAAATTCTGTGACAGTAAACATGAACGAAATAAACGTGGTGCTTTCTTTTTGAAAATTTTTTCTTGCAAAAATTTCACGACATGTTTGTGAAACAGATGACAAAAAAAATAATGTTCGTGAGAAATTTTTATCGATTACGGAACAAACCACAAGGAAGACAACTTCCACATTACAATGAATTTAAGAAATATTAAAAACGGCATTGTTATAAGTAATTATAATAAATCCTAGTATGTTGCATCATAATTGCATTTTTTTTCGTATGGACCTGGTTTATTACAATAAACGAGTTAGCCTCGCCTATTCAATGTTCACTTTTGTTCGCAACCTACAAACAATATTAATAAATGTTCCTGGATTATTTTTTATTATTTTATTAATAAATAATCATTTTTTTTGGAACTCGCTACATTTTGCTGACCACGAATTCCAAAACAAAAAGATTATTTATTAACTATGTTTATGGTCAACCTGATTATTTTTATGACATTCGTCATGAAAACTATGACTGAATACAGCGAGAATGTTTGTAACTTTTATTGTCAGAATATTGTCTATCTGGAACTCCTCGCAAAATGTTGTGATAATCTAAATTTTTATTTAGAAATAATTATTTTATGTAGCGAGGGCATGCGCGGTTTAAATAATGTACTTTTGACTCAGTTGTACTAAAATGAAATAAAATTCCATATGGTCAGGGCAGAAAAAATAAAAATGGAGAAGTTGGTGGGTCGAGTAAATTTTAAAATTCCAGCCATTATGTTTATTGTTACAATAATTAAATAGGAAGAAACGACAAGCCTTGGCTCTATTGTAAATCACTAAATAAAATACATGATTGTGAATAATAATAATTTTATTATTAAATAAATTATGCATTAATAACTGATATTTTACATTCAATAATGTTTATCAAACGCCGGGTGACGCCAAATAACACGTGCAAAAGAGTCATGAAAAGCGGTTTTTTAAGCTAAATCAGAAACATAAATCGATCTTCCTTTCAGTTTCATGAATGAATTTTTATGTAAATGTGAAGTCCTTCGCGAAACCTGAGGTTGATCTCAGATTACCCAGTCAAGCGTTACCTGGGGACCTTGTCCACGTGGACGATTACGTTCTCGTAGAGTTTTTGAAAAACTTGACTCATCTCATTTTACTTACATATACCAGCCAATCAGATGTGTCAGATAGCTGTGTGCAGCACATGATTGGTTATTGGACAGCCAATCATATGTGTCAGATAGCTGTGTGCAGCACATGATTGGTTATTGGAGTTGATTTTCTGGCGGACAAGTAATATAGGATTTGAAGCATTAAACGCAGATTCGTTTGCTAACTTCCACTGCTGAATGGTGTGTCATATGTACAGCGTGGTGATTGCTGTCAGACCTGAGCTTGTGGTGATTGCTGTCACATCTTCGCTTGTAGTGAATGCTGTACTGCCTCTGCATGAAGTTCCAGTTCGGATTTAAATATATCAACGCACTAATGCTTTGTAGTGCTGAAGAACAAGGAAAGAGAACAGTCACCTTCAGGACAGGCTGCCAAAGAGCAGAAAACTCCTCAAGGTACAGCCAAAGGTGGTAAGAGCAAAGGAAAAGACAAAGCTGACAAGGGAGATAAATCCAAGGCCGCTGGTGGTACTTCACGCCCAGCCAGTGTGTCATTTGATATTGGCAAACCTCATTGGACTCTAAGAGTGGTCAGCGATGGCCCTGCGGCTGTAAGTTGTTAGTTGTCTTCTCTCTACCAATGTCCAACACTGCCCTGAATGTGTCCCTGTAGTTTGATCCGTGAAGGTTTTGTCGACTGTAACTCCACTATGTTATACAGTGTTAACTCCTATTAGCTCATGGAATATCCCTTCTATTAGCTCATGGAATATCCCTCCTATTGGCTCATGGAATATCCCTTCTATTAGCTCATGGAATATCCCTCTTATTGGCGCATGGAATATCCCTCCTATTACCTCATGGAATATCCCTCCTATTACCTCACGGAGTATCCCTCTTATGTTTTATGGTCAACTAACAAAAATGAGTGAAAGCCCCGGGCCAGGATTATTTTGTAAGAAGACAACTCCTTGTAGCGTAGTGTGCTAATGTACAAATTGACACTTGGGTTGATGTTCTACCATCAAATTTTTTCTAGCAGCCACTAGAATCTTCCACCAATAAAAAGGCTACCAAGCCTAATGATCAGCCAGAGAATGTACCAGTAAGTGATGGTTAGGCACCCCCGCTATCCTCTGATTAGGTGTAATCCCTCAGTCTAGCTTCTTCTATTTCCATCTGTTACCTCGGGTTCTACACCTCTGGTCACAGTCACTCATTACTGACTGACTCTCGAGGAAATGAATGATTTGCAACTGTGCATGAATTAATCTTGAATTAATGTTCTTTCTATCTATAACCGATGTTGAATCACTTTATTTGCATAAACTATTATTGCACCCTATCCCCCTTTCTATTGCACCCTATCCCCTCTCTATTGCATACCTATTTATTCCTACCCACTCTATCCCCTCCCCACTCTATCCTCTCCCCACTCTATCCCTCCCCACTCTTTCCCTCTCCACCCTTTTCCTCCCCACTTCCCCACTCTATCCCCTTCCCACTCTATTTCCTCCCCACTCTATCCCCTTCTTACTCTGTCCCCTCCCCACTCCATTTCCTCCCCACTATCCCCTCCCCACTCTATTTCCTCCCCACTCTATCCCCTCCCTACTCTATCCCCTCCCCACTCTATTTCCTCCCCACTATATCCCCTCCCTACTCTGTCTATTCCCCACTTCATTTCCTCCCCACTCTATCCCCTCCCTACTCTATCCCCTCCCTACTCTCTCCCCTCCCCACTCTATCCCCTCCCCATTTTATCCCCCCCACTCTATCCCTTCCCCACTCTATCCCCTCCCCACTCTATACCCTCCCCCCTCTATCCCATTCCCACTCTATCCCATTCCCACTCCATTCCCTCCCCACCCTATTTCCTCCCCACTCTATCCCCTCCCCACTCTATCCCCTCCCCACTCTATCCCCTCCCCACTCTATCCCCTCCCCACTCTATTCCCTCCCCACTCTCTCCCCTCCCCACTCTCTCCCCTCCCCACTCTCTCCCCTCCCCTCCCCACTCTCTCCCTTCCCCATTTTATCCCCTCCTCACTCTATCCCCTCCCCACTCTATCCCATTCCCACTTCATTCCCTCCCCACTCTATATCCTCCCCACTCTATATCCTCCCCACTCTATCTCCTCCCACTACTAACATTTCTCAATTATTTAACAGACTCCGAGGAGGTCAAAGGTACAAAGCTTTCTGCTAAAATCACTAGAAGATTCCCACTGTTCATCAGCTAACTGTTAATGTTACTTGTTGTACATACCCTTGCTATGTGGTGATAGTTCAATCAGTTTCGTGTTATTGCGCATTCTTGTAGCCCCATTGGCTCCATCATTATGTACTGTTTACATACTAACTGTTGTTTGATCGAACTTAACTGTATCCGCCAAAACTTTCAAAAGTAAACATTTAGCTCTGTTTCTATTACATTCATTGTTGCCCTTGCGCCAGTTTGCATTCATAAATGTCTATGGCTTCTCTTTTGCACTAACAGGAGGAGATAGAGATCAAGAAGGATACAGAAAGAGCCGATGAAATTAGAGCGATGAAACGAGCGTGGGAGGAGGCGGAGCCTGGCAGGGCTGCCAAGGTGACGCCATTTTCTTTAATATTCTAATAAATATTGGTTGAAGAACATTTAGTCGCAAACTGGTAGTAAATAATTATTGTAAAAATATGTCTACTAAATATCTATAATAAAATAATAAATGCGAGTTGTTTCTCAATCAAATGTAATAATAAAATATAAGCTGGCTGGATTACAGTGTTAATTCAAACGAAAAGCAATAGAAAATGGCCGACTTGGTCTGTACTCAACTCTCAATCGTTGACATGTACATTCCAGGCACTGCAGTCGAGGCAACGTTATCTTGAGTCACACATGATCAAAGTAGCAGACGATGATGATCCGGAGCAGACGAAACCACCAATTACTTCAATGTCTACAGATTTTGAGGAAGAGGTTGTTTACACCCTCCAACCTCCGCCAGGTCCTAAGCCTAAGGAGGTCTTACAACCATTGGATGTTACGCCATTCCTCAGGTATTGCTTAGGGTTACTAAAGGTGCGCGTACATCTACCGATTGCCTACGAATTTTACCAACCAATTGAGGAATTTCCTCTCTACGTTACCAGTAAAATTTGCTAAAAATTTGCTAGCATTTTATTTGTGGCTATTGGTAGGTTTTGATAGTGGTCAAAAAATTGATAAACAACTGCAGTGTAACCAATCATATCACTTTTCATAGTGTCACTGTTTACAATAAAATTATTTCTTTTCTGCAAGCATTAAAAACGAGTGTCGTTTGTTCATGGTTTATTTTTTGTTGCAAACTATTTGATTGCTCGCAGCCAAGTCACATAAAGCAAGTTTTACTGGAATTGCATAAGAATGTAAAGTGGAAAAAAAGTTGGGGAACACATAGTAGTCATTTCCGATTGGTGGGCAATCAGTAGATGCACTCGTGCCTTAGAAGTCTGAGAGAATGGCATCTCTGATGACGAGAGCTCGTATTGCTGATGTTACATTGTTGTGCGCCAGGAAGTTATATGACACTCCGCGATACAAAGATGAAGCGGAAGATAAAAGACAGCTTGAAGTGAGACAAAAACAAGTGCAGGAGTATCGAGTATTTCGGGAAAGGGTGGAGAAATGGAGAGAAGAAGATCTAGCCGATCGTAATCGGCTTAAAATACAGCAACTGGAGGAATGCGAGCGATTGCAGGTAGGACCATACAGTATTGACTCATATTTCTGCGCTGTGATTGGTTACATGTCCGTGGGCTGTTAAATGATTGGTCGCTCAAATTTTTTAATATAAAGTTTATCAGGAGCTTTTCAAAGTTCCTGCAGCGTAAGCCGGCTATGTCAATTGGCATTATCTCCCCATGAGTGACTCACTAGACATCGTACTGACTTACACTGTAGATGTAACTTGTACACTGCAACTAACGTTGATTTCTATGAATATAGGAACAGGTTGACACTCATAGAAATATGAGAGTTAGGGCATTTTGCCAGCTCGAAGAAAGACATCAAAAGGAAATGTTGGCCTCCATTGATGCCTAGTATGAAACTTTCTCTCTGTTGTTTTCTATAAATATTGTATTAGAGCTGTGCATACGCCTGCACTAATCCTAACCCTCCCTATTCACTCATTATTAATTATTTGTTAAACAGGAAGTCGTCTGCATCCCAAGAGCATGCTCACTTGTGCTTGCTATATTACATTCTTTTGCCTTTGCAAATGTCATTTTATATCTCTTCCAAAGTTGCTTCCTTATTATTTTGGCTTGGTTTTCCCTGACACTTGGTGCAATTTACTGATTGGTTGTTACACTTTTATTGCAACGGCCATATTGCAGATACTAATTGTTGTTTGGATTTCAGGCTAAACTTGACGAAAAGAGGGCGGAGATTAATGCCCCTAGAGAAGCTTTTCGACAGAAGTATCTAGAAGCAGAAAGAAAACGGCTGGAGGAGATAGCAGCGGCTGAAGCAGCACTCAGGGCGGAGGCAGAAAAGTCAGCTCCGTCACCCAAAGGAAAGAAAAGTGGCAAAAAGAGCCCTAAAGCTAGCGGGAAGTCTGGCAAAAAGAAATAAGCATTTGCAAAAATCTCCGTCCAATTTTGTTTTATATTATTTGCTCAGCCGTGGGATAGTCTCAGATGCTTTTGTTGATTCCATTTTTGTGCATTCTCCAATGAAGGCTGTTTATTCATTTACCTTGATACCGTGCACTCATGAACACTGCAGCCGATTGAATACTTCTGTTAATAAATATATTATTTATTAACCGGCTAGAGTCTCTGGTTACATAATAGCTTCAGTCAGGCTGTCAATAGCAGTCGCCTACTGTTGACTGTTGGTTGCCATCCAGCTTTTGTGAAGCTACTCCAGGTCGGGGTAAGGGTGTTGCTGAGGTGGTGTGTGGTCTAGGTAGCTTTTCTAGGGGTGGATAGAGTCAAGGGGGCTTACTACAAGCGTGTTATGGCAATAAAGTATTCAATTATGAATCCCACTGAACTATAATACTTTATTACTTGTTGGGGAACTAGGTCAACATCACCTGAACAGGTTCTGCTTTTGCCAAAAGTTCTTAACAAAATCAGGAGGCAAACTCTGAATGAGCAAAATTATGCGGTAGAAAAGTGCACAAAACTGCTTTTGTTTATGTTATTGAAATAACCATTTCTCTGCCAATTAAAGTTTTGAATCAGTACGCATGTCCCACCGACTGTACTGAGAGACTCTGTCAATGAGTCAGTTGATTGGTTGGTCAAAAACATCATCAGCCCATTGCTACGATCATCTATATATTATTGTTGTTTATTACTATTCTTAGCAGAATAACCATCACGCATTTACCAGCGTGCTTTCGCAATGCAACTTCAGGCATTTTTGTTGGTGGTTTAATCGCCGCGTTCCGCTCATGTTTCGCATCCAGTGTGTTTGGGCCTTCACTGCTAGTGAGTTAATATAGCTTAATGCATAACGCATGGAGTTTTCTTTTGTTCGTGTAGCCCAGGAAAGGGTGTCAGGAGTGTTGGACAAAAGGGGGCACAGGAGTTTAGTTAGGACTAATTGACCACCAAATTTCACCACAATACTTGGCTCTAAGGGGGCAATCGCATAGAGGGTGGCAAGTAAATTAATGCTGTGCACATGGTAGGACCCAGCTTTTATTTAGACCGGATGACAGGAAGTAATTTACACGATAATCTAATCCACATGCACAGGGAGTGATTTAACCAATACAAAGGAATATATATATATGTATAGATAACCAATGATGTAATACAATATGATTAAATAAACGAGGCACCAAGAGACAGAGTCCTGGTCTCATTGTCCAATGGCTGGCTCCTGATAGTCCTAGGGCTATACCTAACCTTGGGTCGGCGGTAGTCCTGGTCTCATTGTCCAATGGTTGGCTCCTGACAGTCCTAGGGCTATACTTAGCCTTGGGTCGGCGGTATCTTTCTTCTGGGAAAAGGTACTTCTGGCATATGAGGTGGTGAGTCTTCTCCTAGGGCGGCCATCTTGTGTTGGCCCGGTAGGGTGTCTACCGGTACCGCCCGGGTCATTATCAACCCTGTAAGCTGTCATGCCGGCCCTTTATTGTGATTGGGTCGCACTTGAGCTTTTCTGTGTACTGGTCGGCTGGTACTGCTGAATTAAGTGAAATTTTCTACTGACAATATAATACTAATACCCCAAAAATTCGTAGTATGTCAATGCTGAGAGGATAAAATAAATCAATGTAACCTGAATTTCTTAGTGTTTTTCTCATTTTTTTTCGGCTACTTTCCAGTTTGGTGCACCTGAACCGCCCCTGCAGCTTTCTTTGCAATCTTTCATGTTTTCTAGATGTTTCTGGTGGGGAGGGTTAGATTCTAATATCATATAACAGTGGCCAATACCTGCTATCCCTGTTATGGCTACTATTTGGCCAATTTATTTAGTCTTAAGGGCCTTGTTCTGTGATTGGTATAATTCCAGCCTGACCTACACGGAATGTACTTTATTTCTGGGGAAATATTAGGTATGCTCCTGACCAACTTTGGGATATTTGGGTGATGGAAAGGGCCATTGTGAGTTGTATTAGTCTTCTTCAAGCTTCACAGTGACTTTGCAGTCAAATATAATCTCTAAAAGACAGCAGTGGAATGCTGTGGTGAGGTCTAGAGGTAGGAATGACACCACTGGGTTTGAGAGGTGGCTGGAAGAGAGGATATGTAAGGGACAACGCTCTCGGCTTTTTACTGAGCAATATAAGAAGCAGTCTCCGTGTTGTTATTGCCTATTACAACACATCTATATTTCTTGTACATCTATTTTTAACCAAAGTGATTTTGTTTGCAAAGCACGAATTTGTCCAGACAATAACTATTTCGATTGATCTCCACAATTTATGACTAGTGAGATTTGAAGTTATCCGAGGATCCAATTCCTATTTAATTGACTTTCTGAGATGACACTAGACTTCTATTCAACTGCTAAGTAATGCTAGACTTAGTTCTTAAATTCTGATCAATCAAAAAGGGCGAAATATAGTTTTACGTTTCTATCGTTTGAACAAAATGAATAATTTTTGCGCAGCAAAAAGATACAGCAAGATTATCTACCAGCTCACAACGACTCCCAGCAAAAGTATAACTGGATCAGGCCTGCCCCACTGTGACCTTGGGACCAAAAGTGGCCTCCAGCCATTGAAATTGTGGCCCCTTGCCCTAACTAAAAAAACTAGTTGCAGGAAATTCTCGAGTAAACTGATTTAAAAAGTGTGGCGCAGTTGGTTATTTATGTTAGATTTTTCAATCAAAGAAGCCTTCCTTAACATCATCGGAATGCAAGACAAGAGAATAGAGTTGGCAGTTTTTTTAGGCGCTGATGCAAGCGCTGTTCGGTCTCAAACTGGATCCCGAGAGAAATGTCTTGGTTGCAACGGCTGGTGTACCGGCCATGATAGGACGAGCGCATGGAATCGTTAGGATACTACCCTCACCTGTTAGATTTTTTCCGTATTAGTCATGTTTTCTGCACTAAAGTTGATGGCAGCTTCAAATCTGTCATGACAATTGCAATGAAGCTAATAAACTTTCTGAGAGCAAAATCAGCTGTTTGACATCAGGAGCTTTGAGTTTTTTTGGTAAGCTGTGACGCTGAAAATAAGGATCTGTTAAAGCATAGCGAAGTCAAATAGATCAGCAAGGCTCTGGCAGCTGCATCCCGAAATTATCTTCTTCCTGGATGGACATTAAATTGAGAAAAGAGAAATCTTCAATCAGGAGAGAACAAGTGCAACACAATGTTTTTTATAAACTTCAACTGCCTAAATAATCTGAACCTGAAGATGCAAGGGTACGACAGATTTGTGTTGGAGATCCGAATGTCA
Source organism: Cryptosula pallasiana (assembly GCA_945261195.1). Taxonomy (NCBI): domain Eukaryota; kingdom Metazoa; phylum Bryozoa; class Gymnolaemata; order Cheilostomatida; family Cryptosulidae; genus Cryptosula; species Cryptosula pallasiana. Next base: position 26,843,409 of record OX183140.1, on the reverse strand, counting down.
ATCAAGTCATTCAAAGCAATGTTGTGTATCTTTCCTGTGGTTTAAAAAAAGAGCGATAATTCTTACCACCTCTTAGGGTTTTATCCAAAAATGAAAATTTGCAACCAATGTGTACAATGTTATTTAAGGATTTTAGTAATTCATAGCCAAAGTGAGACTGAACTTGCAAGTCAGTTCAAGTAGGTTGGATGCATTGATGTCATTATTTAGTCTGTGAGCAAGCTCATGGATGCCACAATGAATGAGGAATGACAAGATCAGCTGAAGGAGCAATTCCTTAGAATCAAGGCGCAGCGAGTAAAATTACAACTGTGTGGCCACAAAGCAAATATTGCAGATTTGAAGATAACAAAACCTGTTTCATTGTAGTCAGAAGCCCAGACTACAATGAAACAGGTTTTGTTGTAAGAAAAAGAAATAGCCGATGCCTAAACACCAAGGGTTGAACTCGATTGCTGCAGTACAGTGTCCCCTCTGGAGAGAGGTATAATACTTGAGCATAGTGGATGTCCGTGGTAACCAGACCGGAATCCATTACACATGAAGGATTGAACTCGATTGCTGCTGACTTACATTGGTCAAATGGAAATGGAAACAGGAAAAGATGTTGACCGTGCTGACTGCACAAATGGTGTACAATGTAGGGTTCAAACTCAAACTAAATCTAAAATTGTGAACTTGTAAACTTGAAACTCATAAGTTGGTAAAATGTTACTTTGCAGCAAAAAACTGCAAACTTTCAATCTTGTAGCCTTATAATCCTATAATCTTACAGTTTATTGCACTCACTCATCATTGTTTCTCCTATTCACTTCTCTCTTCCAAATACTGTAATGGATTCCGGTCTGTTACCACGGACATCCACTAGTCTCAAGTATTCTACCTCTCTCCAGAGGGGACACTGTACTGACCGACAGTGCCAACTGTATAGGGCAACCGAATTACCCGGTAAGGCAAGAGCCCATGGCTCAGACAAACAGTACCGAGTAGTGTTTGTAGTATGGCTTTATTACAAAGCAGTCCTGAGGGTAATTATTCCTCTAGGTGTTTAGCAATATAAGAATACATGCTATGGCTCATTGTAATGAATGCACTGATTATCAGTAGGAGCTCTCCTTTTATAGGAGAGCTAATGAACACAAAACATATAAGAGACAATGCACAGGAAGTAATTGAACCAATTACATTAATTATATAAATACTCAACCAATCACAATGCAATGCAAGATAATACAAGGAGGTGCCAAGTGGCTAAGGGCGGAGTCCTTTCTCCTAATTGTCCAATGACGGCTCCTACAGGGTTCCCAGGCTGTATATAGAATTAGGTCCACTAAGTTGGTACTTTAGGGGTAGGCACTTCCTGTTTACGACCTTGACTAAGTTCCTGGACGTCTTTACGGATCCTCGGCTAAGGCGGCCATCTTGTACCGGCCCAGTACAGCTGTACCGGGTCGGTAGAGGTCACTACCGACCCTGCAGGGGTCAATACCGGCCCTGCTTACTATGCTACCGGCACAGTATGACTTCCTACCCAACAGCCATTAACCAAATGCTGTGGGCAGAAGTCTAGCGCATTGCTCCGCAAGGTTTCTAGTGTAAACTACCTGTTTACAACTAGAGTGCACTGAAATCTACCACAATACTTTATTTCATATCATAACAGTTTTTCCTTCATTACATCATTCATCCTTAATTACCACCACATTTATTCTTCTTTTTTTTAGTAGGTGAGACAATGCACAGCTGTACGACTTGCTCTGCAATCTTCAGCACGAAATGCAGTATGAAACGCCATCAACGTGAGATTCATAGACAAAAGCTTGGTGAGGACAGAGATGATGATTTCAAGTTGCATAAATGTGATACAAACTTTGAAGAGTTTACACGGCGGGGTAATTTCAAGCAACACCAAAACACTCAAATAAATAAAAAAGTGAATAATTCTGTAAAACAAAAATGCCTTATTTGTCCTTACACTATTACCAGAAAGTTTATGTTACACTGACACATGTGTATTTACTGTGGTTGTTCCACAGTACAAACATTACAAACATGTAGATGTTTTTGAAGCTATACAAAGTAAAACTGTGAAATTAAGGTTAGTACCTCTAAAGTTACATTATATGGCAAAATATTACATTGTGTTGGAGAAAATGCAAACTTGTAAATGTGTATTTTAGGTGTACATATTTTAGAAATGTCTATAACAATTAGTTTACTCTCTATCATATTTTATCTATTAAACATGAATTGCACTAAACGAATGCGACGGTTCTTTAATAAACAAAACTGATAATTGACCGACATAAATCCAATACAATCTCACAAAATGCTATTGGAAATGTGTCAACAGCGATCTAAATCGGGAGAAAACTCTCCAGCATAATCAAATGGCTAACCAAAGATCTTAGGATAAACAGAATTATCTGACTGGTCAGTGCATACTAGTACATGGTATGTACTAGTACATACCAGTACTAGTACATACCAGTACTAGTATATACCAGTACTAGTATATACCATGCACTAGTACATGGTATGTACTAGTACATACCATGTACTAGTACATACCAGTACTAGTATATACCATGTAAAAACATTTCCACATGTAATTAGACCCAATGGCATGTGCAACCCTGTCTTTAGATGTAATCATAAGATTGAATAGGTTTAATAGTATGATTCTGAACATTAAGCTTTCTAACTGAGTATCACGGCAAAGTAACAAGCATTCAAAAATTTTTATTCTCCTGAAATAAAATTGGGCATCACTAATATCTATGAAAAGCGAAAACCTGTACCAATGGTAACACGAAATGAAACTGAAACGACAATAATGCTAAAATTACAACACGTCTGAAAAATTAAGCTTTTAGCCTAAATTTAGTTTTAATTTCATATCAGTAGAGAAAGATTCTATTGGTCAGTTAAATAAAGCAAATAACATTAACGGAAATTAAATTTGGGTGCAATAAAATAAAATCATTCACTGTCAACATCAGTCTTTGTTCCGTTTTACATTGGCCAGCCATGTGCTACTGTTCGACCCGCAAGTTTATCTACATTTAAAGAATTTAGTCTAGCGTTACCTGACATGAAAAATCAATGAAGCGTTTCCTCCTATATAAAACAGTAGACTAATCTCGCTGCGCATTTCGCTACTACAACCGCCTCTGGTGAGTGAAGATCTTTTCAACTTATGCTAAATTCACAAAAGTGGAATTATACACAAAGTTTGATCTGCTATCCAACCATTCTTTCAAATATTTTGTACTTTAATGCAAGATGATAATTTTTATATTTGCAGCACTGACTTCTAGTTTGCACCAATCTCCAACTGGTTGATCGTATCTGTGAGTTGATAGTGTGATGATGGCTGGCTTGGATCCCTATGACTCTGATGACTCTGATGAGGAATATGAACCGTTTGGTAAATCAACTACAGCGATTAATACTGTTGATGAATTATATGAGGAAGCTAAAAAAGTGAAGCCGGAAAGACGAAAAAGGTTTCGAAAGAAGATTGCTGAGTTTTCGTCAAAAAGTGACCTGTTCACTCTTGCAGAACTGGGCAAGCTGAAAGTGAAAGGAAAGCCATTGACAGATTATTTCAAACTTGACAAGCTTGGCGAGCTGGAACAAAGTGTTCAGTCAGATAAAAAACCAAATCAAGTGAAAAAAGATGTGCTAGGTATACTTATGGTGATAGCTTCTCGTAAAGATTGCTTGAATAAACTTTCTAGAGATATAAAAAAATCTTTGAAGTCGTTGAAGAAAGAAGCTTTGCGTGGAAGTAGCGGGGGTGCGCTAAGTATGGAAGCCATTCAAGCTGTGTATGATCCGCTGCTATACATGGTAGAAAAGATAAGTCCTAAAGCTGCTTTTATTATCGATGTTGCAGCACGTATTTTTATGATATTGTGGCCTGAGCGAAAAAACATAGCTAATTGGATCGCCAACAAAGTTGAAAAAATAAAAGGTGATAAAGTATCACCAAAGAATAAAAAAAATATTCAACATATAACTGATGCAGCTATTATTGCTGGGGCTGTTGCTACTCCTGTTCTTGTTCTTTTGCTGCTGTATAGTTTCGGGTGTTTACCCAAACAGAAATCTGGTCGGTAGTAAAATGTTGAGTGCATGCATTATATTTCTAGCTCAGTTGTTATTATTGATGTGTGATAATTCGGACTGTTCAACTTCACTCTAGTGTAATTTTTTGTAGCTGAAATCTAATAAACATAGAGAAATGTTTGGTATGTTTGCCTCGTACATCCAGGTGTTGCGCTATCTTTTTCTGATTCCGGTGTTCTAGGGAATTTTCTTCCTTTAATGACAACTTATTCCCCACCCCCACTTCTAAGGGGGGGGGGATAAATTCAACCTAACATGAGTGATGTGTATTTGCGGAAATTTAAGTCAAATTTTTGTGGCAAAATCCAAATCTCAAATCCCGGTTTTATTAACATTGGGAAGAGAAGACAACTCTTATCCTGAAGGTTTAATTACAGCAAGTTACTTTCACTATGTAAAAAAAATCAAAACAAACAATTTACTGGAGTCTTGCCATGTGCTAGGAAGAGTTGATAAGTTACAGGAAGGGTGGGTGAGGGTCTTATGAGACCAGGTTGGGAGGTTCAAGTGTGGGGGGGGGGTCATTTATCGGACAACGAGGGGTTGGAATGCATACAACTTTGTGAATCAATCATTGGTTGGTATTGCCGCTGATGTTGCAATAAGGTGACTGTGACAAGTCAGGAATGAGCGGGTATAGCAGACATTAGATTGGGAGAGAAAGATCTTATTTTGTAAGGTTTATCCTGACGAATGGGTCGCTATAGTGTTTCCTGCTGAAAAAAGGTACTGTTGCAGTAAACATATGCCCAAAAAAAGATGAAACAGTAAAAATTTAAAACTTTGAGGCTGGTGAATAGGTTACTACGGCGTCACCTGGCTAAAACAGGTTCTGTTGCAGACCATAGTTGATCGATATAATGAAAAGATTGTGATTTAATGATTGGAGGTTAACCAGCTGGCAAACTCTGTGATGCTGTATTCTGGTCTCGCAGACAACTGCCAAACATGGCATTTATTCCAAATGTTGTTCAAATTGATACCGCTCCTTATTTTACACTTTATAATACGATGCTGATGGAGCATATATAGAGCAATTGCTATTTTGCACTTTTATGTTAATTTTTGTAAAAAAGAAGAGAACAACTCCAAGTACACTGGGGTGATTTTCTAGACAATGGCGAGGGGGGGGGGGTTGATACCCACAAACCAGCTAGGCTCTCGAACTAGGCCCTCGAGCAACGATACATAAGACAAGATGAGTTGAACAATATTTAAACTATGAATTAGAGAAACGTAAACCTCTGTTCCTCTGTCAGTATTCCCAACTACAGTTTTGGTAAAAAGGTTTGCCTGTTCTAAGAAAAAATACAAGCAGCTGCAACTGAAAAAACTCTATTTATAGTGCAAGCCTGTCTTGTACATCATTCAACAACAGCAGTTGCTTTCTCATAGATGGTGGCCATCGACAGGCAGGACCTCCTCAACACTCTCTTTACACCGCTCAGCGACTCCTGCAACCTGAACAGACAACAACTGTACTATGATGCACTTCTGAACAATTCTGAGTTGAATCTCTTCTTCTAAGCTCAATACCCGCTGCCACAGAATTGAATCTCTTCCGTCAAGGAATTTGCTGACTCACATGCCACAATGAAAACAACGAGCCAACACATGACAATGCTCAGTTTTATTTCTTGCCGATACTCTAGCCCAGAGTTCACAATAGCTTGAGGTCACCATACATCTGGTTGAATATCTGATGAACTGACTGATATGTGTCAATTCTACCGACAGACAAAAGTTGCTAATTTTTAAGTTTAAAATAAATTTTCACTTCCAACTCAAGCTGTAATGATAAGTTGTTGTTTTATTCCGAGTTTCACTTTGTGAATCGGATATGCTCATGTAAGTTCATTTATTATGTTAATAAAAACCCTATTTTATAGGAAAAAATGTCATCCTTTCCATGTTTTACAGAAATAGCAATACGAATTGAACTGGCATGTGGTGAGTCAAGGAAACTACGAACGCGCTCATTGTTAATATTTATATTTGGGTGAGTTGTGTGTGAACGTTAGTAGTGTAATGGGAGCAGATCTCCACATGGTGTCTCCAGGACACCAATGCTTTTATGGACCCAAGTGCCTTTTAGAGCACCAGTTAACACTTTTGAGCACTTTTTTGCATGTAAAAGACTAACTCGCTCGTAATTATAACCATATACTCACCTCTGCATTTTTTCTGACAGCTAATCAATCATAGATTTTTTTGTCTCGTAAAATAATACGTTTCTAACATTTTTTTTTCTTTTCGGTTAGTCATCGCATCCAAGGATGCAAGAGGGGGATGTGAGTCGTGATTGGTAAGTCATCAGACAATCCAGCTTTTGCAGCCAGCTCTCACAAATACAAGAATGTGAGAGGCAATATCAGTTCGGAGTAAAAAAAAAGATACAAAATCCGTCCTAAGATCCTTCCATTATAATTTATATAAAGTCGCACATGAATTTCATAACAATATTAATCAAGTTGTTGTTTCGTTTCTAAATTTAACAAAAAATTTAACAATACTTATTTCGAAAACTAATAATATGCTATTAAAAAAATTATGTAATTTCGCATAAGAAATGTCACCAAAGAAATTTAAATCTTTGAATAAAATCATTCATTCACGCCTCTTATGGTTATAAACTGGTAGGCTAACATCTTAAAACTGAAAAGAACAATTTTATTTTATGAAAAAATATTGGAAATTAGAGGGAAAATACTGTATTTTTACCAAAAATCTTAGAACAGATCTTGCGATCGTTACTTACTGAGTTTGTAGTGGATGGTGGCAATTATTTAGAGTTATCCGACTTTCTATGATAAATTTCAGTGAATCAACGTTTATCTGTAAAAAGTACTTTGCAATGGAAGTTTTTCATTGTTAATGTGTTATTACCATGGATGCAATATACCAGTAATGCCAGAAAACCAAACCAGATGTATACATAGTTAGCCTTATTACAGCGTTAATTGAGGAGCGGAAACCATGGCGATTCGTACAAATAGCTGAATTTGAATCACAATAAGTTTTATAGTGCTGGTCCGCTGTGGATGAAATGTAAAAAAACATTATTGGTTTTGAAAGGTTCAATTTTTTAAAGTTGTTTTGATTGGCCAGTCACAAACTTTGGGAGACACCTGTGCAGTCATTAAACTTCACGATTGATAGGTAACGTCACAAAGCAAATCTACCTGGTCTATATTTTCAAAGTCAGAAGGTCGTTTTTCGATTGCTACTATTTATATGGTGAGAAACACTGAATCCAACCAAACATAATAAAACGTCAAGTGATCGTCATAACAACATATAAACAAAGAAAGGATAGCTGAAACAAATGAGGAAAAATCACAGTAAAAGATTTTCTTCCACAAAGAAATAGTTATAAATAGAGTAGGAAGCAAACCAGAGATCTTTAATGAATATATAGATGGTAAAAACGATAGTCTTTCAATTTATCTAGAATATTCTAAGGCGTAGAGATACTAATTACTATACTAGTAATATCCAACAATATACAACAGAATGCCTGTCTATACAGACACAACAACACGGGTGGAGAGACAAGTAGAAAAGTTAGTTTATTGATGACTATGATTGTAGCACCCTGAATTGAGCACAAAGTGACAGCGGCACGGCAGCGTGAGTCAGTATCGATGGTGACAGGTTGGGTATTCAGTGTAGGTGATAGAGCTTATTGCACTAGCTGACCTCCTCTTCCACTGGCATCAAACCTGCAACAAAACAGTTCGACATACACCATTGATTGATCGTATCTCACTCGAGACTTTAGTTTCATGCTCGGTCGTAGCTCGCTACGCCTATACTACAAAAACATAAATATAAACTACAAATGAGTTTGGTTGACATCTCTATAGCGTGGGTGGTAGCTGTAGATACAAGGAGTGCGCTATAATACTGGTAAAAAGAAATCCAAATTTGTGGACCAACTGAAAAGTCATGGAGAAACGAAAACAGTGGATACAGAAAACTGACCCTAATGGCAGACCTTAATTACTGACAACAATAAAAATATAGAGTATGACAACTCTACGCTTGAGCATTTTGGAAAATTTCTTATGTAAAGAACACGCTTAAATCACAGAACATTTTGACAAAAAAGCTAACTAGCAGCAGAGAAAAGTACCTTTAATCACCAAGAGCTACCTGAAATAGTGATGTACCACATTTAGCTGGTAAAACGGTGCAGTGAGCAGAGGACATCAATGGCTAGAGGAAAGAAACAGAACGAGAAGATAACAAACTAAATCCTACCGTTAACATCATTCGTTGGCGATATCCGCGTCTTCTTCTTTCGTTTCTTTTTCTTTTTTGTCGTAGTTTCGTCTAAAGTAAACATAAACATTATATAATATACCTATATATAAAACTTACCTACAATATACCTGTATATAACTTACCTACAATATACCTATATATAACTTACCTACAATATACCTATATATAACTTACCTACAATATACCTATATATAACTTACCTACAATATACCTATATATAACTTACCTACAATATACCTCTATATAACTTACCTACAATATACCTATATATAACTTACCTACAATATACCTATATATAACTTACCTACAATATACCTATATATAACTTACCTACAATATACCTATATATAACTTACCTACAATATACCTATATATAACTTACCTACAATATACCTATATATAAAACTTACCTACAATATACCTGTATATAACTTACCTACAATATACCTATATTTAACTTACCTACAATATACCTATATATAACTTACCTACAATATACCTATATATAATTTACCTACAATATACCTATATATAAATTACCTACAATATACCTATATATAACTTACCTGTCATCAAATCTATAGGCTTCAATGGAGAACTACCAGATAGTGGAGGTAAACCGCTCCCTAAAGGTGGAAGCCTAGACGGGAGGGTGTTGAGCCCGTCCCCAAATGGAGCTGGTAATGGAGAAGGAACTCGTTCAGGTCTTTTCAAGACCACTTCGCCGTTGCTAAACATAGCATTCGCTTCTGCCTTGGTCTCTGAAACCAGAATAAATAGTGAAAGCAGAACTAGATGTAGCTAGCTATACCTAGATATGCCGTCTAGCTACATGTAGCTCTGTTTAGCTAAAGCTAGCGCTGTCGAGTAAAGTCGGGCTACACTTAGCTCTTAATTTGTATTTTTCACTCATATTTTCTTAGTTTTAAACAGAGCTGTAAAACTAAGAACTGCGTAAGGTAAATTATTTTTATTACTAAAAGTTATTACTTTACGTCTCGGTTTCGTCTATTAACAGCGAGTAGTTTTTCAACTTTATTTAATAAAACTCATTGACAAGGCGACACAGCTGACGCCAGCGTTAATTAGTTTGGGGCGGAAGGGGGAGGCGGGAAGGGCTATCGAGTCATGTCTTTTTGTTTGCACCCACAAGCTATTAATTAATTATTTTTTAAATATAAGTCGATTGTGATGAATTTATCATCAACAAACACCCTCTTTTTGTAACTGGAGGAATGAAGTTTGTCGAGCATGTTTAGTTATTCTACTAGTATGGGAAATCATTCAATCTGGTGACAGACCTCTTATCTCACTAAACATGTGTAATTAATAAGAAATCTTCGACTGTTTTAATAAAGAAAATGCATCTTTGGACAACTAAAAAAAAATTACTTGAATTCAATGAACCAACAATCTACTGTTTGTAAAAGGTAAAAAAATCTACGTTTTTTGGGCAATGCCACAGATGACCTCTTGGTTTTTGATCCAGGGTGGAAAATTTTTCTTCTATAAACGAAATTGACCAATACATCATTGCCTGGAGTCAAGTGAATGGGGGATGCAAGAGGATACAATTCAAAGTTTACGGTCTTTCGCTTGTAGATTGTAGGCTTTTGCAAAATTTGCAAAACACAAACTTCACCTAAATGGGAGTGCACTTCGAAAATAAACGATTACAGTCACGCATCAGCAAGGAAGTGACATCCGCCATTGTAAGACACCATTTATGGCCCTACCTACAGCAGTGAACAGGGGAGGAGGGAGGCAAAAACTCAGCCCTTTGAAAATCCTAAACGTCAAAAAAGCTTCTTTCCATAAATATTTTATAAAAAAATAATATTATGTCGAAGCTTGCTATAGTTTGAGACCGAGTACCATTTACACTGGGTGTCTTTCCTTTGAAGTTTGCCGATGTTCTCCATCTCATTTACCTTCAGTATCTGCCATCCCCGCGGACTCATTTATATTATGCTGAAAATGTGTATCAGAAGAATGTTTGGCAGATGTGAACATGTCCATCTCTTTCTCCCCACCTCCATCAGACTGGTCATAAGCAATCTCTGGTAACTGTTTTTTACTAGCCTCAGCATCTGTTGTACCTTTAGATTTCTTGTCAGATCCCTGATAAATATAAAATTAAACAAAAAATTGGATTAACTAAACAATACCGAGACTGCTCTCTCAATCACCAACAGCAAACAGTGAGCACATAAAAGGTAGATGCAACAGCGTACCTTGCTGCTGAGGTGATCATTCAATGACTGAAAGGGGTCAGCACCTTTTACTATATCGTTAGCATCTTCATCGCTCTCTTCTGGAGCAACACCTTCGGCAGCCTCTCTCTCCTCCTTTTGCTTGCGAATTCTTTCCAATCTCTCTCTCCTGTCGGCTTTTTGCTTTTCCTGCAAAGAGACATCAATGTCTCAAAAAAATCAAGCGATGATTTTGTTTTATTGGCAGAGGCAAACTAACACCTGCCAAAGTTTAACAATCGGCAAACGGTCCGAGCGTCAACGCAGAGTGAAACAAAACGTGCAAGTTTACAATTCTAAAACGATTTATAATTTATTATTATCTAGATATCCACGCGTTGACTAAAAATCTACAAACATACTTTAATCTCTTTGGTCTCTCTGACAACCCGGTCGTTGAGAAGCTCCCACTCTGAGGCTATCGACATGAACAGCCACTTCATTCCATCCTTGAGAGTTTTGTGGTCCTTAGTCTTTGTCGTTGATGCCTGAACCTTTGTTGGTATTTTGTTGACATTTACGATTTCTTCTAGATTCATCATCTCCGTCAGCTCGTACTCGGACACTGCCTCCATTTTGTCTGACTTGTTGGCTAATCTTTAAATACAATAACCGCATTAAAATATGTAACATCACATGGTGATAACTGGCAGTGTGCAAACGACATGACAAGTGTGACATGTATGACAAGTATGATGCGTATGACACATGGAACATACTGTATGACAAGTATGACACATATGACATGTATGACACATATGACAAGTATGACATAAAGGACAAGTATGACATAAGACATGTATGACACATATGACAAGTATGACATAAGACATGTATGACAACTCACATAAGCAAGGGTTTTCCATGTATGAAGGAGTTTTTGGCGAGAGTTTTAAACTCCTGAGCCGATTCCTCAATTCTGGCAGGATCGGCAGCATCGACAACGTAGACAATTCCGTGGACCTCAGCAAAGTAATTCTTCCATATCCCTCGGATACTGGAGCCGCCACCGAGATCAAACATGGTAACCGTCTGACCGAGCAGATTGATTTTCTTTGAATCAAAGCCAACAGTAGGCATGAGGTCTTCGGTTGATTCTAATTCTGCAAGCGTGTGAAATAATTGCAGGGATAATGAAGACCTCATAGTGAAATACACACGATTGATTACCACGTGTATGATATATACAATGTTACAGCATATATATATTACAATATACATATATGTATATGATTTGTGTTTGGTGACATCTGCAGCTTCAAAAGGAAACAAACCATGGTTTTTGTAACAAAGGTTCGTGTGCACTGACGACTGTACTTGGAATGTTCTCACAGTGTTGTACCACCGGACCAGTCAATTACAACACCTGCACAACACCTGCACAGCACCTGTACAACACCTGTATTGTGTCAGCTGTTCACAGTTTTCATGATACTGAACATCTGATACGTTTATGTGACATCTTTTGAATGAGTGAGTATTACTTTATTATTATTACTATTACTATTATTGCTATTACTACTATTACTATTACTACTATTACTATTGCTATTGCTATTATTATTATTATTATTACTATTATTATTAACTTTGATTATAAACATTTAATTTGTTTCAATTTTGTTTTGTAATAGAAATGTCATATTTTACTATGTAATAAAACATTATTAGTGTACGCTTACCTTATAATTTATATCCATTTATAATTTCTATTTTTAATTATTATTGCTACTATATCCTTTAAAAACAGATGAAACATGAGAGATATTACCTACCTTTAGACAGAGCAAGTACAATGCTAGTTTTACCCGCATTGTCCAATCCCAGGGTTGCGAGAGAAATATCACTGCAAAATATAATACAAAATCTACGTATATGAACGGAAGCATGCGTTATCTTGGATATATTGAAAAAGACTTCATTTTCACTGCAAGTAAGTACACATACCACAAGTAAGTACACATACTACAAGTAAGTACACATACTACAAGTAAGTACACATACTACAAGTAAGTACATATACTACAAGTAAGTACACATACTACAAGTAAGTACACATACTACAAGTAAGTACATATACTACAAGTAAGTACACATACTACAAGTAAGTACACATACTACAAGTAAGTACATATACTACAAGTAAGTACACATACTACAAGTAAGTACATATACTACAAGTAAGTACATATACTACAAGTAAGTACACATACTACAAGTAAGTACATATACTACAAGTAAGTACACATACTACAAGTAAGTACATATACTACAAGTAAGTACACATACTACAAGTAAGTACACATACTACAAGTAAGTACACATACTACAAGTAAGGACACATACTACAAGTAAGTACATATACTACAAGTAAGTACACATACTACAAGTAAGTACACATACTACAAGTAAGTACACATACTACAAGTAAGTACATATACTACAAGTAAGTACACATACTACAAGTAAGTACACATACTACAAGTAAGTACACATACTACAAGTAAGTACACATACTACAAGTAAGTACATATACCACAAGTAAGTATATATACCACAAGTAAGTATATATACTACAAGTACATATACTACAAGTACACATACTACAAGTAAGTACATATACCACAAGTAAGTACATATACTACAAGTAAGTACACATACTACAAGTAAGTACACATACTACAAGTAAATACATATACTACAAGTACATATACTACAAGTACACATACTACAAGTAAGTACATATACCACAAGTAAGTACATATACTACAAGTACACATACTACAAGTAAGTACATATACCACAAGTAAGTACATATACTACAAGTAAGTACATATACTACAAGTAAGTACATATACCACAAGTAAGTACACATACTACAAGTAAGTACACACATACTACAAGTAAGTACATATACTACAAGTAAGTACACATACTACAAGTAAGTACATATACCACAAGTAAGTACATATACCACAAGTAAGTACATATACCACAAGTAAGTACACATACTACAAGTAAGTGCATATACTACAAGTAAGTACATATACCACAAGTAAGTACATATACCACAAGTAAGTACACATACTACAAGTAAGTACACATACTACAAGTAAGTACACATACTACAAGTACACATACCACAAGTAAGTACATATACTACAAGTAAGTACACACTTACTATTTGGCGCCACCTGACTTTCCGAAAGGCAGACATCCAGGCTTGGAAGATTTTTTTGGTTTAGATTCTGAAGATCCCATTTTAACCTGCAGCAAATTGAAATGAAGAGATGAAAGGCGAGTCCATTATTCACAAAAAGTTGTACATACATATGACAAAGTTTAATAGAGATACTGCACATAGTTTAATAATCAACTATATGTTATGAAACTAATTACCAATCAAAATGCATTAGCAGACAAGTTGTTACATAACAAACTTCAGTTGTATTGGTACATAGTCAAAGGAAAAATAAAATTGGTTAGAGCAAGTGTTGCTAATAATTGTCATAAGTTTCTAACAGAAAGAGAAAAGTGAATGAAGAAAAACGATGCAGTCGATTTTGACTGTCACTCATCGGTTCATTTGAGAGTTAAGTTGAAGGGCCGACTTTACCAGATGAGCTCATTACGCATATGGAGATGGCGGCAATGTGGTACAGTACAGGCTCAAGGAATCACAACAGTTTCATAAAATTGATTTTATTTAACGTGGTAAAAGGAAAGTGACGACATTCATTCATTACGATCCAAGATATCTAAATTACGCAGGTGCACCAGAAACAGACAACGCCTATTAGTTCAAAAACACAAGAAGAAAATATAGTAGTACAATGGCAAAGTTTTTTAATCCAAACAATACACGTGTTACAGGTGATCAACAGAGATAAAAGTCCTGTTTTCTAAAGAGCATAAAGATGGTCTACAAAACTTGACAAAACTCAGCAAGTCTGATGGCACTATAGATGTTTATATGCTTTTCTGAGACAGTCCCAAATTTCACCGATTTGGCCAGTCCTAGGGGAATTTTTTCCCAACCGACAGCACGACCGGGTGATGTTTTACAAAACTAGCAATTATTAAGTATTGCATGTGAGTTTTGGTGCTTCTTTAGGAACAAAGAATCGTATTATATACATAACAACATGATGTTGGCTAATTTGCAACCTTTTAGTTGAAAACTCCGCAATGAATGGTTTTAGGAAAGTGCAAATGTCAGATTCACAATCAGCATAGCTAAATTACCCTCCAAAGATGGTTCATTTTACGGCATGAAGAGCGGAATGCATAGAAAATAACTTGTACACAACACCAGTCGAGTTTATAATTAGCAAATAACGTTGTTCTTGCTGCATCGATTTCTTTGTTAGTTGTCTACTCTCGCTATCAAAGTTGTACAGTAATAATCTACAGAAGATGAACTTTCCAATGAAAATATTAAAAGTGTATTTCACATAAAAATAAAGGTGAAAAATGGTGTGGTGGAAGTAGGCTGTTTCTTTTATAGATATGATTCAATCTGAAGGTGCAGCAGGTTGGAACTATTTTGCGATGACGAACCGCAAAGTCGTCACTTTCCTATCTACCACTTTGATTTTATTGGCTGTGAATATAAGTAGCCTGAGAACTTCAAGTTTTTTATGTATGACGCCCCCAAACCAAAAGATTCATAAAATTAGTGAAAAGATTATATAATCTCTGAGCCCATTGGTGGCATTTATTTCAATTCTGATCACAAAGAGGATAGTTTATATAAACTACAGTCTTTGGCAATGATGTCAGGATGATGAAACTATCACCGATTTTGAAAGTTAATGGTCACAGCATCTAGGAAATTTCAACATTTTAAAAAATACAAAAAATATTGCCACTTTTGTATCGTTTCAAACTACCAATATGAATCCTGAGAAACATTTTTTAAATTTCCACCTTGAAAATAATGTTTTCTTTCTTTTGTATATAATTTAAAGCAGATGAAAACGAATTGCATAGCAAAACTGTAACATATCCTTTTAGATGATTCGATGTTGTTATGACGAGCGATTAAAGGCTTTTGGTAATTGGAGCAAACTGAAAGTGATGATATCTAAGTAAACAGCTGTTGGCATCACAAACCATTGCGATTGTCTCAAATCTGATATAATTAGTAAATTGGGTGAATAAAATGAAAACTATACACTTAACTGGTGAAATAAATCTGCATTTATTGAAGTCATCTATAGTTATATTTTGTTTCAGGTCAACAAGTTATTTTCTGTTTCAGATGTTATACTTTTATTTAAACCTCAATAAAGAATATGTAATAGTAATACAAAGTTTGATATAACTACAAAACTCTGTAATTTACAGCAATGATAGTCAGTATCAGATATGAGAGGTTTGCATGTCGCTACAGAAACTATTCCAACCTAATCCTAAATCACTTGAAAGCAATCTATGTTTTGACGGTTTTACACTTCGGTGGGTGTGTGTTTGGCAATTTTGGCTCTTGTTCTATTGCATCATGTTCTATAGTAAAACACAACACCGCAGCGACGAGTCAAATTTGATTATGATGAGGTTGAAACAATTTAAGTTTTTCAATACTGATTTTGTATTTGGGTTGAACGTAACTTTGATAGTTGTAATGAGGCTCCTTAATAGCACTTTTCCATAGAAATTAATTCACCAGAACAAAGAGCCGAAATCACTGGCAGATAGATAGAACCACTGGAACATAAAGCTAGACCCATATTGATTACAGAACAAACTTGCAAAGAGACTGATTTTGTAACTGCTCTCTTTATCCAAATATATGACCTCAAAAGATACATGTCAGCGTCTGTGATACAGCTAAGCTAGCACTAATGGAGAGTGTCTGAAGAGGGAGAGAGAGAGTAGACTGAGTGTCTGAAGAGGGAGAGAGAGAGAGTAGACTAGGTGTCTGACGACTACGCAAAACTAGGATTTTATAGAAGCGCCAAACACAATAGAATCTTAGAACGGAATCCTAGAAATAATCAACTGTGTTTCCTCGTATGAGGAATTTAAGTTAATACTGATAATGCGAGTATATGTTGATGTTGTCAGACCACACGATCTTTGAATCAACTGGAAAGACAGATTTGGAAAAAACTCGCAGATGCAACAGGAAAAAAACAATGTATTTCATCTCAGGTAAAAACATAAAACAATATAGTTGAATCAGCAAGAAAGATTTATAAAATCATTTGAATATCTGTAGTGAGTCCTTCACTGAGCAAGGAATATGAAAGCCAAAGTGAATGGCTTTATTTGACTAAAACAACTGTTAAAACTTCAAAATGTGAACTTATAGAAGACAGCCCATAAACAGGAACATGGACACAAAATAACGACATTTAGCAACAAAACGCTCTGTGCTCTGGAGTGTCTGCATGCTAGACAACAGTATTGAAACCATCGTTGAATCCACCACATTCTATTAACAATAAACAAGATGAAAAAATACGGTGAAAAAGAAGTCTTCTTGCAAACATAACTGGAGCTATTTGGAGATACTGGCAGCAAGAGGAGGGCAACTGCCAAGATAGTCATATCAAACAAAAATACACATCATAAACAAATAGTTAAGGGTGACCTCAGCTGACAAAGCGACCGAAGAAAAATTGTCAGCTAAAGAGTGAACAAAAAACAAAGACCAAACTAAATTGCCGCTGTAACTAACCATTAAACCGATAAAGCGGAACTTAAACTAAATGCTTGACGACCATAGTAGCTTTCAAGTTGCAATATCGACAAGACACCCATACACAACAATTGTTATTATTAAGACTCAGAAATTTAATGATAATAAATAAACAACACTTGTTGATAATGATATATAATTTACCATTTACTATTAAAGCTCAAGACAGACCACATTCCTTAAGTAGTTTAACACAACACCATTCATCAATCTGTGTATTATGTGACCACATAATAATCATAATAAATCAATGATTCACAATTTTATTTCATAAGCAAACCATTTTAAAATGATTATTTATTATTATAAGGTAGTCCAGGAAACCATATTAAATATATTATTTATTATTATTGTTACATTGATGCGAATTGTCAATATTATTACATGTAATTAGAATAAATATAACTGCTGTCATCAATATCATCACCAATCTTTAATAGTTAATAGTTTTTCCTGATTTTTGCTGATTAAAAATTTTGTATTCATCAGTGATCAATAAATTCATCAAGGACGACTTTTTCATCCACTGTGACCATCATCACATCATCATTAATTAACCACATTACTTTCTTCTTCTTCTATTCATTCACTTATTTTTTATTGCTTTGTATTATTATTATTATTTATTAATATTATTATTATTACCACTTAAAGTTGTTTACACGTTTTTATTATAATTATTATTAATTGTTACTTTACTACTGCTGCTGCTAGTACCTTCTTCTTAGCCTTCCTATTGTAACTATTACTGCAAACATTTTTAACTAATAACTACTACTACTACCAATTATTGTTAATAAATTATGATATATTATTTTTTATCATATCATCATTATTATAATTATTAATAATAATAATAATTAATAATAATTATTAATTATTATTATTCAATCAATGTATTTTTGTATGTACCAACTCAGTTATACATAGACAAATGAATAATGTACGTTGGTGATAATTTTTTTCTAATTAATATTATTATTATTGCATACATACCGGCTGTAAAGTCCATGCACAACAAGATAGGGGCATGAAACTAAACGTTTTTGTTTAGCAATAATTTATAATCCTTCAACAGCATGTCGTTTCTTGGTTGCTATTGTTCACCGTTGTTACGTGATTTGTTACACAAGTTTTCATTAGCCAAATTTTGAGCCAAAAAGCTTTCTACGGTAACATGAGACGAACAGGTTATTCACCCAACCATTATCGGGTTGAAAACAGTTGACCAATAAGGGGGAGCATAAGGTAAAAATAAAAGTGGTGAGTCGACTATTCACGTGTTTGTGTTAATCTTAATAGGATAGATCTAGAAGTCATCCCAGATCCTCAGCCTGCGGACGTCATGAAATGCGCTAGTACCTGTTGATCCTAAAGTGCGCGCAACATGGGGTGTAAGAAAGACGCCCCACACAAAGTACAAACAACCCTAAGTTTTAGCTGATCCACTTATCACATTTAGCAAATTATTTTACAACTCATTTAATGAGAACCTCCTCAACGATTATATAAAATCGTTGACCTCCTGCAGTTGAAAATGCCCAAAGATGACAACAGTGTGAAATGAAATGACCATGAGAGATGATGACAGTTAACTATTAATTATAATTATCATTTACTTTTTTGTTGAATTGATGGTGTTTTTTTTGTTATGAAACTATGAAGTAGTAGAGTAGTAGGCAACAACTAAGTAATAACTAAGTTAATAATAAGTAGTAAGTAAAATAAATCTCATCCCATGGCATTGCTTGCATAATAAATAATAATAATTATTATTTATAATATATAAAAAAATAAGATAATAAATAACAATATCAACATTGTTAATTATTTATTATTCTCTCTGATGACTAAATTAATAATAATACCACCCCATTACAATCATTATTATTAATTAATTAATAACTAATTCTATTTATAATTAATAGTAATAGGAAATAGAACAAGTGTATGTAGAAAAAGAATGATTTTGCTTGTCATTTAATTAATTAATATTAAAAATAATACTCAGAATGATTCTGGATTAAATATATATATGAACAATAATAATAATATCATTATTTATAATTATATTTATTTACGCTATTCATTATATTATTTATAATTATGAAGTTGAAATTATTATAAATCGCCTAACACTGGCAATAACCATTATTATTGTTATATCTACTATTATATAAGTAGTTGATTACGTGCCATCATCATATATGCTCAGATATATAAAGCCATCACATATCCTCAGGTAACTACTAAGTAGTTAATTAAATGCGATCCCATAACCTCAGATATCTAAATGCAATTCCATATCCTTAGGTAACGAAGTAGTTAACTAAATGCCATCCCATATCCTCAGGTAACTAAATGCCGTCCCATATCCTCATGTCACTGAATACCATCTCGTATCCTCAGCTATATAAATGCCATCCCATATCCTCAGGTAACTAAGTAGTTAACTAAATGCCATCCCATATCCTCAGGTGACTAAGTAGTTAACTAAATACCATCCCATATCCTCAGGTAACTAAATACCATCCCATAACCTCAGGTAACTAAATACCATCCCATATCCTCAGGTGACTAGGTAGTTAACTAAATGCCATCCCATATCCTCAGGTAACTAAATACCATCACATATCCTCAGGTGACTAAGTAGTTAACTAAATGCCATCCCATATCCTCTGGTGACTAAGTAGTTAACTAAATACCATCCCATATCCTCAGGTAACTAAATACCATCCCATAACCTCAGGTAACTAAATACCATCCCATATCCTCAGGTGACTAGGTAGTTAACTAAATGCCATCCCATATCCTCAGGTAACTAAATACCATCACATATCCTCAGGTGACTAAGTAGTTAACTAAATGCCATCCCATATCCTCAGGTGACTGACTAAGTAGTTAACTAAATTCCATCCCATATCCTCAGGTGACTAAGTAGGTAACTAAATGCCATCCCATATCCTCAGGTAACTAAATGCCATCCCTTATCCTCAGGTGACTGAGTAGTTAACTAAATGCCATCCCATATCCTCAGGTAACTAAGTAGTTAACTAAATACCATCCCATATCCTTAGGTAACTAAGTAGTTAACTAAATACCATCCCATATCCTCAGGTGACTAAGTAGGTAACTAAATACCATCCCATAACCTCAGGTAACTAAATGCCATCCCATATCCTCAGGTGACTGAAAAGTTAACTAAATGCCATCCCATATCCTCAGGTGACTGACTAAGTAGTTAACTAAATGCCATCCCATATCCTCAGGTGACTAAGTAGGTAACTAAATGCCATCCCATATCCTCAGGTAACTAAGTAGTTGACTAAATGCCATCCCATATCCTCAGGTGACTAAAAAGTTAACTAAATGCCATCCCATATCCTCAGGTAACTAAGTAGTTAACTAAATGCCATCCCGTATCCTCAGGTGACTGAGTATTTAACTAAATGTCATCCCATATCCTCAGGTAACTAAATACCATCCCATATCCTCAGGTAACTAAATACCATCCCATATCCTCAGGTGACTAAATAGTCCACTAAATGCCATCCCATATCCTCAGGTAACTAAATACCATCACATATCCTCAGGTGACTAAGTAGTTAACTAAATGCCATCCCATATCCTCTGGTGACTAAGTAGTTAACTAAATACCATCCCATATCCTCAGGTAACTAAATACCATCCCATAACCTCAGGTAACTAAATACCATCCCATATCCTCAGGTGACTAGGTAGTTAACTAAATGCCATCCCATATCCTCAGGTAACTAAATACCATCACATATCCTCAGGTGACTAAGTAGTTAACTAAATGCCATCCCATATCCTCAGGTGACTGACTAAGTAGTTAACTAAATGCCATCCCATATCCTCAGGTGACTAAGTAGGTAACTAAATGCCATCCCATATCCTCAGGTAACTAAATGCCATCCCTTATCCTCAGGTGACTGAGTAGTTAACTAAATGCCATCCCATATCCTCAGGTAACTAAGTAGTTAACTAAATACCATCCCATATCCTTAGGTAACTGAGTAGTTAACTAAATGCCATCCCATATCCTCAGGTAACTGAGTAGTTAACTAAATACCATCCCATATCCTCAGGTAACTAAATAAATACCATCCCATAACCTCAGGTAACTAAATGCCATCCCATATCCTCAGGTGACTGAAAAGTTAACTAAATGCCATCCCATATCCTCAGGTGACTGAAAAGTTAACTAAATACCATCCCATATCCTCAGGTAACTAAATACCATCCCATAACCTCAGGTAACTAAACGCCATCCCATATCCTCAGGTAACTACGTAGTTAACTAAATGCCATCCCATATCCTTAGGTGACTAAATAGTTAACTAAATGCCATCCCATATCCTCAGGTGACTAAGTAGTTAACTAAATACCATCCCATAACCTCAAGTAACTAAATGCCATCCCATATCCTCAGGTAACTACGTAATTAACTAGATGCCATCCCATATCCTTAGGTGACTAAATAGTTAACTAAATGCCATCCCATATCCTCAGGTGATTAAGTAGTTAACTAAATGCCATCCCTTATCCTCAGTTGACTGAGTAGTTAACTAAATGCCATCCCATATCCTCAGGTAACTGAGTAGTTAACTAGATACCATCCCATATCCTCAGGTAACTAAATACCATCCCATAACCTCAGGTAACTAAATGCCATCCCATATCCTCAGGTGACTGAAAAGTTAACTAAATGCCATCCCATATCCTCAGGTAACTAAGTAGTTAACTAAATGCCATCCCATATCCTCAGGTGACTAAATAGTTAACTAAATGCCATCCCATATCCTCAGGTGACCAAGTAGTTAACTAAATACCATCCCATATCCTCAGGTAACTAAATACCATCCCATAACCTCAGGTAACTAAATGCCATCCCATATCCTCAGGTGACTGAAAAGTTAACTAAATGCCATCCCATATCCTCAGGTGACTAAGTAGGTAACTAAATGCCATCCCATATCCTCAGGTAACTAAGTAGTTGACTAAATGCCATCCCATATCCTCAGGTGACTAAAAAGTTAACTAAATGCCATCCCATATCCTCAGGTAACTAAGTAGTTAACTAAATGCCATCCCGTATCCTCAGGTGACTGAGTATTTAACTAAATGTCATCCCATATCCTCAGGTAACTAAATACCATCCCATATCCTCAGGTAACTAAATACCATCCAATGTCCTCAGGTGACTAAATAGTCCACTAAATGCCATCCCATAACCTCAGGTGACTAAGTAGTTAACTAAATGCCATCCCATATCCTCAGGTAACTAATTGTCATCCGATAATCAGATAATTGCACCTGTAACAAGACAATTTTTTGAAGACCTGTATGCAACTAAAAACTCAGAGATGGCACAGGGATAAATGTTTATTGTCATGTGTTACAGGAAAATGCATAGGATTTGTGAATAACATTCCACATAATTTCAAGTACCTTAAAATATGAGAATTCAAAACCTCGAATCATAGGCACAAAAATGTTGGTTAACCACTCGATAATAGAAAAGTCTGAAATGACAACAGGCAAACCAAGCACAGTCAGCAAATTATAAACCATGTCGTAAACCAAAGGGAAGAAACATGCAGTGCTAAACAACAGAAGAACCCAGACTACATGGTACAAATGTCTACATCGTCGATGATTGGAAATGTTGGAATAATTATTTTAGCGTTTTAACACAAATCGCAAGTTACAGCTTGCTTAACACTTCTTCCTAAGGTTTTAGATTGTCTTCAATGTTCTTTGGCTGATTCAGCCAACCGAGAAAGTAGCTGTTTATGGCTTCTCCTCTGCTCATACTCAGAGAATGTTGCATGGCACGCAGCACCATCTGTAATATAGAACTATTGCTCGTTTATCATTCAGGTCATTGGCCAATTGCATTAATTATGAAAAATTCATCACTATTAACTTTTCCAAGATCTCTGGTCCGCTGCCAACGCACTTCACAAAATTCCTGCGACATTCGATCTCCACAAATGATGATTTTTTTGTTGGGACTTCATAGAGCACCGACAACATGTACGCAGATAAGATTTTACGAGCAGTTGCGAGCATGGTAATTAGTATCACAATAGCTTTGTTGTATAATGGCAAGGGACATGGTCTTTTGCAAAAACCAGTATCTGAACACCAAATATTAATGTCAATTTGTACTCACCCATGGTATGAAGAAATTCTTCATTTTCCTACCCGCATACACTGCTCCATTCGATTTATCACATACATCCATGGCAAAATCGATGATTGTTTCACCCTAAAAAGTATGTCCACAACTTATTAGATTCATGTGGTTTACGATGTCGCTAACAAGTTTAATAGGATTAGGGGTCAATTTAAACACGTGAAGTTGTCTGCTCACAATGAAAATTGTGAGCAGACAAGTTTAATTTTTTACAAGATCTCTGTACATTACACGCGGTAGAATGGACTTTTATAGTGAACGGAATGTACGTCTTAAGGAACGGAAACACAACTTTTTATGCTCTGCGTCATGGGAGCTAAACTTCAGCCAATCTCACGCCTGTAGTCAAACGTCTCCTTGTGGTTGGGGGAGAGGGTGTGACGATTGGCTGATGAGTTGGCTGCCATGATGTAGAATGTAAAATTGTTGTTTCCTTTCGCTAAAACATTGAAAGCTAATGATGCATAGGTTTTGCGGTGGATGTAGTCAGATGTTATCCCTAAAAATTAGCAAAAATAATTTTGTGTTCACCATCTCAGCTGCAGAAGTCACAAAAGGTTACTGACAATAATTGAGTGCCTGTTCTCTATTACTAGCACTAGTAAGCACTTACCACATTTGTATGATCCATAGCAAATAGCTAGCAAGAGTACGTAATCCCTTGCAACATCATCAGAGAGCATGGCTCTGTGCTCGTTGCTGTAGATGTAGTCTGCCAACTTTTGGTATTTATCCTGGAACAATTAACCATGTTATCAACAAAAGTTAACAGCTGACACTCAGAATTGAATATTTAGGCTCATTCACTGATGTCAGTGAGCTTGGATGATATGGAATGTTGTCAAATGTGAGTGACAAGATTGATTTACTTTGTTATCGATCACGTAGGCAACGAAAATGCCCATTTGTCCCGTGAGAGCAGAAAATCATCGTCTTCTTCAGCTTTCTCACTCTTGCAATCACTCTTTGCTACATCCATTACTTGAGGACCTTTGAGTCACGACCTTTTGACTCACTGTCATGCTATAACATAAAGCATACACGTCTATAGTTAATGTGGAAAATCTAATACAAAGAAAGGGTTGATTTCCACAAACATGTATTGACTGATACAAATTTTTTTGTAACCTATTTTACCTGGATATGTTGCAATGGTATCGCTGGATGTGAGGAACCTCGATGTAACAGTGGAAGCACAATTTTTCTTTTCTGCAAAAATGGACACCAATAATTTTCCGAAAACCTGTTGTATGTAATGTTGGATGTTTATAAATTGATACATAAAACGAGCAAAAGTTTATTATTAACAAATATTATTTTATTGATTGTCCCTTATTATTATTAAAACTGTTTATTAATTTCATTTGTAATCCTCCGTTTGCTAGGAAACATCCCTCAACCTCAGTGTACTAGAATACATCCCTCAACCTCAGTTTACTAGAATACATCCCTCAACCTCAGTTTACTAGAAAACATCCCTTATCCTCAGTTTACTAGAACACATCCCTTATCCCCAGTTTACCAGGCGATGTTCAGTGTGTTTACTTTGCTTACTCAATTAACTTTCATTTGCGGGTAGGCAGTGCTAATTGAAATATCACTGTTGCAGACAAATTTCACATGGTTTGACTGTCTTGTAAAGCCTATCAAATGGGCGGTTTGGAGTTGATATAGGTGAAGCATCTTTCGATGAGATTGACGTTGCCGTTTATAATGAGGTAAAGGCTTCATGTCACTTGACGTTTGCTAGACAATCATTTGTGCACATTCAATTATTACTTCAGTATCTTTTTTAGCAAACGATACAATTTAATTTGATAATAGTTCAAAATGTTGATATATACAGCTATTACAACCCCCACTGACATTGCCACACGTCTGATGATTTTTATCCTCTTTCCAGCTTTACTTTGAGTTCAGTCACCACAATATTACAATTACAACTTGGCTATAATTTCTCCGTTCTCTTTTAGATCTGGAGGCTTCTCCAGCCATCCGGTCAAGAGCTTAAAGTAAGCTGTCTTTGATTGCCCCGCACTCATGTCCAGAGAATGCTGCATAGCGTAAAGCACCATCTACAACATGACACAGCTTGCGAGAAACTGTTTTGGATAATGTGTTGTTGGTGTGAAATTTTAAAAAGCTGTTCATAGCTTCCACACCATTGTTTGTGTTGACCGTTAATAAAATCCGGTTGTCTCGGTAACATCTGACCCATCTCTATAACGTAATGTGTAATTGAGTAAAAGGTCTCAAAAAGCTATTGAACTTCGCACCTGCTGCTGGCAACTGATCTTTTCTAAAACTAAAAATCTACACCAAAAACTAAGTTTTTTGATTTTTCTTCCTTAATTGTCCAAATTCACGATCACAAAATTTGAAAGTAACAACAATTATGAATTGAACAATCTGTAATTAAAATGTCCAGGTTGTGTCGAGTCAAACAAATCTTGACGCTGGGTTTATTTCTGAAACTACACAAGCAACACCACAGCTTCAAGCCTACATGTAGTGGAGTTTTTGATTGCTAGCTAGCTGGAACAGTTAACCTAACGCTAAGTAGAAGGCTAGTTCCTAGATAATAGGGCCTTCCGCCAGAATTGCACTGATTAAGGTTTACTGAAAGCAACTAGCAAACGGCAAAGCAAAAGGAACAAGTAGCTACGGCAAAGCGAAATGAATATGTAGCAACGCATGGCATGGTACAGACAATTATCAAATATAAATGCTGCATATTGAAAGCGCACTGCACTGCTTCAAGTTGAAGGTACAACATTTTTTTTCCAACTCGCCTAATCAAAGAAATGCCAGTGAGGCTTTCCATAACAGAGCATGCTAGCAGAGAGAGGCATACCGGTGATTATTCCAACAAACCTTGCACATATCAGCATCAAAACGTGGCTGGTTCACATAAATGGCAAACTGTTCGAGCCCAGTCTCTTCGCACCAGTTAAGGAAGTTTTTCTGATTATCTTTGTATTCCGCCTTTGACCTGTTAATCAACCAAAAACTATGTATATATACAGAGACACATGTTTGTCTGGTTCATACATATAATATTACTTACTATGCAGGGCTCTCCCTAGAGGGGCGGCAGGGGCGATTCGCCCCAGTGTCATTATATAGCACCCCAGTTTAAGTATCAAGAAAAATGGCAAATTGTACAGGGTTATTACTTTATGTTCAAAGAAGTTTTTCAGCTTTGCTTCTTCACCACTAAGCAAGCTACACCTTTTTCAAATTACCAGCAGTAATAACAACTTTGAAATTCAAACAGTCTTAATATTTATTTCCAAATAAAAATTGCTCAGTAATATTTTTTTCCCTATTAGCCATGTGCACATTGAATACTTATTGTACATTAGATAACAACCAATCACGAGCAGCAAAAGTGGTTTTCAACCAATAGCGGTGCAGGGACTAGACATAGCTTATTAAGACTGGCAGGCAACAGTAGCTGCTAATATTTCTATGTATGCCAAGTTTATGTGTGTTGCGAGTGTTTTCGGACTATTCCCCAGACGTCAGTTTTTGTTTCCATGGCTGAGAAAAGAATCCCTCAGTCAAAAAAGAATGAGTTCTGCACTAAGTGTACATTATTTTGGATGCCAAATGATTCCAACTCTTACTGCTTAGTGGGCAATAAATATGATATTATTATGAATGATGACAGACCAGAGCCATCTGTGACACTAGTAACTAAAAATAATTAATTATTAAATAATAATTAATAAAACAAATTATTATTATTATTTTATTAATTATAAATATTATTATTTATTTGTGTTATTTAATATTTATTATTGTTGTTATTATTTATTATTATTTTTTACAAAATGACTAAAAATCCAATATTATGATCTTATTAGGTATCAATCACACAACATGTTGCTGCTTATGATTATTATGCAATTTCATGCATATTTTCTTATTATTATTATTATTTATTAATTATTGGACAGTTAGTTATTAGTTAAGAAAGTTAGTTACTGTTTTTTCTCATTTCTGAGTTTGCATGGTAGCATTCAGCTCTCATATATAATAAACTAAAGATAAACAAAATATTTTTCATTGTATTGTTTTTGATTTTTCTTGTTGTTACCAAAGCCTGCAAAAATTTTATGACTGATAGGATTAATACTTGGTGCAAAACTTTCAAATTGGAAAATAATTGACAGTAATAATGTGTGTAGTTACTCAGTCTAATGCATTCTTTAAAAGGACCTGTCCCTATTCATTTGCTGTAATAATAGAGCAAAGTTAGTTCTAGTAATCCTTGATTTTAACTATAACAAGTGTTATACTCGATTGTAGTCCATAATAATTAATAATTAAAAAGCGATAATATTGTGAGTGAAAAAAAATATAAATTAATAAATATATTTATATGTTTGATAGCATAATAATGGGATATGTGGATCAATTTAATCAGCTATTTAATAATTAAACAGTATTTTGATAATTCAATAATAATTAAACTAATTAATTATTATAACATCATTATTATAATCTTTTCTAGTCTCTTCATCCGCTTGTTTTTATTTATCTCTTTACATGTTTAGCATTATTACTTGTTAGTTTCTCTTGGCATACATTAAGTTTCTATAGAGGGTCTATGGCTAGATTTTTTTCTCTCAGATGGGGCAGGTAGACATTTCAAAAAAGCCTTAATCAAAGCAAAGAATTACCTGAACTTATGAGCATTTGGGTCAGTTAGCACAACATGTGTAGGTTACTCAAAACTTTAGATATGTCATGTGCTGTTCGTTGAGTATACAAAAATATCTACATGTTACGTTTTAATTAGGTCTACTAATAAAACAATTGATGATTTAGGGTTATGTTTGCCCTATCTTCGACAAAGACAATACAAAAATTAAAACAATTAAATTACAGACATGAACATAGTTGCTTGTGGTGCATACAGTCTTTGCCTTTCCCTAGTTAGACTAGCCCAAACTATATGACGAGCTACTAGAAACAAGATGCACACTGGAATTTTTACCTCAGTAATAGCCACCCCACCGTGACTACTACCTGTGTATAAAAATTGGTTTTCCACCCCACCATTGAAATTCCTAGGGAGAGCCCTGCTATGTATAATTACACTACCTACTATGTATAAAACACTACCTGCTATGTATAATACACTACCTGCTATGTATGATACAATACCTGCTATATATAATACATTACCTGCTATATATAATACACTACCTGCTATATATAATATAATACCTGCTATATATAATACACTACCTGCTATGTATAATACACTACCTGCTATGTATAATACATTACCTGCTATATATAATATAATACCTGCTATATATAATACACTACCTGCTATGTATAATACACTACCTGCTATGTATAATACATTACCTGCTATATATAATATAATACCTGCTATATATAATACACTACCTGCTATGTATGATACAATACCTGCTATATATAATACATCACCTACTATTTATAATACACTACCTGCTATATATAATATAATACCTGCTATATATATAATACACTACCTGCTATGTATAATACACTACCTGCTATGTATAAAACATTACCTGCTATATATAATATAATACCTGCTATATATAATACACTACCTGCTATGTATAATACATTACCTGCTATATATAATATAATACCTGCTATATATAATACACTACCTGCTATGTATAATACACTACCTGCTATGTATAATACATTACCTGCTATATATAATATAATACCTGCTATATATAATACACTACCTGCTATGTATGATACAATACCTGCTATATATAATACATCACCTACTATTTATAATACACTACCTGCTATATATAATATAATACCTGCTATATATATAATACACTACCTGCTATGTATAATACACTACCTGCTATGTATAATACATTACCTGCTATATATAATATAATACCTGCTATATATAATACACTACCTGCTATGTATAATACATTACCTGCTATATATAATACAATACCTGCTATATATAATACACTACCTGATATATATAATACACTACCTGCTATATATAATACAACACCTGCTATATATAATACATCACCTACTATATATAATACACTACCTGCTATATATAATACAACACCTGCTATATATAATACATCACCTACTATATATAATACAATACCTGCTATGTATAATACACTACCTGCTATATATAATACACTACCTGCTATACATAATACAATACCTGCTATATATAATACAATACCTGCTATGTATAATACAATACCTGCTATATATAATACACTACCTGCTATATATAATACACTACCTGCTATATATAATACAATACCTGCTATGTGTAATACAATACCTGCTATGTATAATACAACACCTGCTATTATTATTCTATGGAAGCACATGATCACAAAGAAACCCTCATGTGACTTGGCCTCATTCTAGGCAGCCTATTTACCCTATGCATATCCATATATATATTGTTACGCAATGGGGTCCCGGCAGATTTTTCTGCGGAGCTATTATCAAAAGAACCGGAAACATGCTTTCCATCGATAGCACTGTTAAAACGAAAGTCGCTTCATTTTATCCGATACTGAAGGACTTTTTTTTCTATTCACGGCAGCTGATGGGTTTGGAGGTGTATAGAAATGACGATGCGCCGCTAACATAAGTCATCTTATAATTTATTATTATTATAAAATAAAAATAATAGATAAAATAATAAGATATATCAATAATATTAATTAAATAACAACAACCGCAACAGTTGAAATTAAAAGATAATAAAATTATAACTATATGCCATTGATTATTATTATTGTTATTATAATAATTATTATAATTATTGTTCTTGTTGTTCGTTGTGTGCAGGATTTCACTGTGGGGGTGTGAGGTGGTAGCTCGGCCTACCTGCACAACCTCCCGAACTTGTAATGGCAACTATAGTTACTGCGCTAGCGATACAACCCTTCCACAGGTCGACTTAGTAGACTGGAGAATGGTGACTGACCATCTCAGTTACTAGTGAGCTGTCGGTTGCGTTAGCTATCGTTTCGTGTGTGTGCAACGGGTTCGAACTTTGAAGGGCGAACTAGTGGAACTAGGTTCGGCCAGCAGAGGTTCGGCTGTCTTTTTGTAGTGCTGTGCAGATATCGAACATTGAAGGGCGAACTAGTGGAACTAGGTTCGGCCAGCAGAGGTTCGGCTGTCTTTTTGTAGTGCTGTGCAGATATCGAACATTGAAGGGCGAACTAGTGGAACTAGGTTCGGCCAGCAGAGGTTCGGCCAGCAGAGGTTCGGCTGTCTTTTTGTAGTGCTGTGCAGAGGTCGAACATTGAAGGCGAAGTTTAGACAAAGCTAAGTTCGGCCAGCAGAGGTTCAGACTGATCTGCCTATATACTACTACTCGAGTAGTGGAGCGCAAGTGAAGTTATTTGTATGTACAAAGAAACTTCTGAGAGTGTGCAAGCTGACTCTGATTTATTTCTGCCTAACACGGCTATTTATGTAAACGATTACATAACATATCTTGGATAAAATGAATAGAACAAAAGAAGCTCCACCTAACACAAATGATTGGCTAGCATGGACAAATCATGTACAAAGGGTGGTGCTAAAATAAATGGTTGGCTGCATCCACATGGTGCACATATAAGTTTACATGTTAAAAGAATAATTACTATAAAATACATAAAGTGATTTGCCCTAAAGCGCGGGCATAGAACGAGACAAGTAGACAGTATCTTGAACAGGACATACATAGAACAAATGTAAGCGTAATTGTAATGTTTGTACGAATGTCATAGAGTTAGGTAGGGAAGATGGCGTCGGTCCTCTACAGTTGTTCCAACCGTTATTATTATTACTATACTAATAATAATTATAACCTGTCAATCAGCTCCTTCTTGCGTTCAGTTGTCCGTACATTTTTGTTTTTCTTTTAGCAATTCCTTCAAACAAGATAGGGTGAGGCTTTCATAATCACACTTGATGATGATTCCAACTAATGCAATGGCGGCCAATGATTTGAAATTAAGACAGTCCTTTAGCAAGTGAACACAGCCACGGAATGTTTTTGGCCCGTGCTCGACAGATCACCAAAATATTCTGCCAGGACCTGGCTCATAACAAGGGCGTTAATTTATGTTGGCAAGCTCAATGAGCCGCGAAATACAAAGCTATAGCTCTACACACGAGCATAATATTTAATTAATTTTTAACAAGTGAATGA
Source organism: Cryptosula pallasiana (assembly GCA_945261195.1). NCBI lineage: Eukaryota > Metazoa > Bryozoa > Gymnolaemata > Cheilostomatida > Cryptosulidae > Cryptosula > Cryptosula pallasiana. The sequence goes on along the minus strand of OX183140.1, from coordinate 26,811,574 downwards.
AACAAAATATTAAAAAAAAAATAGTTCAAAGGCTATATTGATTCCTTGAGCTTCCTAAACTGCATAAATTTTGTTATATCAATGGCTTAAACTGTCTAAAATTTAAATAATAGTCAAGCAAGTTGTGGTTTCTAATGATAAGTTATACGATCGACCATGCTATTTCCGGTTGCATCGCTAAAGCGAAACTACTCTGCCGGGACCCCATTGATACTTGTTGACTAGCCACTAAGGCTAGCTGTTACATAATGTTTTATATATAAGCCAGCTGAAGCTCTCTGTCTAGTAGAGCAGGACAAGAGCTCAGCTAGGCAAGTACGCAATACAAACCTATTCTCTCTTCAACACAAAGCCTTATTCATTCGCCTACAAGAACAGCTACACTACTACACTGTAGTACGACTAAGGAGTGCCGGCTTGTAAAAGCCCCATACTCTCTCTAGTCTCCTACCCAGCTAGTCCGGCTATGCTGGGCAGGCAGTGGTAGGGGCTGACAGCCAGTCGTGTGCTGTAGCAGCGGTCGTGCACAGCAACAACAAGTAGCCTGGGGTCGTGTACGGGTGGTGCATGCTATCAGTCATATGCCAACCGACTATAAAATAAAATCCTGTACAATATAATAATTTATTAATTGAATTATTGTTATTAATTATTATAATAAATAATAATTTATTATTATTATAAAACAGAAAATAAACAGCAACAACAACAATGCCAAAACAACAACTACTACCTACCGCTACTTAATTAATTAATTAATGGTAATAATAATTAATTATCACAACTCACTTGGCGGTGTTGAACTTGTTGTTGATGATGACGATGACGGCGGTGGCAATAATAATAGTAGTTATAATAATGATGAATAATATCCGCGATCAACTACTTTTGTGGTGTTAGGAGGTTGTTGGTAACAACAACATTTTCTTCCATTCCACCGTTAGTTAGTTAGTAGTTGTTAGTTGTACTCGTGGTCTCTTAAAATAATTTCTACGTCACACAAGCTAGACAGTATATGAATTTTGCCTGGGTGGCATGCTGTGTAACAGTTACAACTGGGAAGAAAATAAGATTTGTCATCACATTCACTCACTAACTGCTGTCAAGTGACTGTAGTTCTGCTTCAGCATCAATGTGTAAAAGTTCCCGCTGTTCTGCTAATCCCATCATAGATCTAGCAAACATAAAGATGGTCCATAGAGTTAACCCACATGGCTAATAATTCCATGACGTAACATTTACGTCATGCATGCGCTAGAACTGAGGATCTGGGATGACTTCTAGATCAATCCATCTTAATAAATCCATGCATTTAGCCCCACCTGACTTTTGACCAGATTGCTCGGTTAATACTTTTCGGACAATCTCTGGTCTTCTAAACAGCTTCCTTTTTTTTTTTACTGTTTTCTTTGTTTTTGAGCAAGATAAAGAAGGATACAAACCCATGGACGTAGTATTTCTACAAATACTACGTCCATGTACAAACCCTATAGCTGCACTAAGATTTTTTTTATTGGAGTGACACATTTTCTGTAAATGAATTAAGTCAATACTTGCTTCTCAAATAAAGCATACAGTGAATAAAGTGAAAATAAATACTAAAGTTTATCAGAGTAGTTAAAAAATGAAGCCTCTGGTTGATGAAAATGGATTTAATCGGTAAATAACTCCTTCAAATTATCCTATTGGAGTTGTCTCCTCGTTGCACTATCAATTTGTTTAGAATACGTAACTCCAACAACCTCTCCCATTTTAAACAATAGCGATAGATTTTTTTATAGTCAGTCTTTTTTGCATCGCTATTGAACAGGCAACATCTCTTTTAGTGCTCTGTATTTATATTTTGAGATTGTAATATTGTTCTAACATATAATTTATACAGATATTCAACGACTTTACCTGTTCCTATAGCTATCAAGGAGTTGGCCCCGAATACAGATGAGGGGTGGAGGGGGGGGGGGGTGGAGGGGGTTGGTATAGACAAGTGCAGAGTTGGTACCTTTGGCATTGCACTTTGTACCTACAGCAACTAATACCCACTGCAGCTGATGCCATAGACATATTAAATGCAGTAGAATGCAATTGTCTTGTCTCTACTTTTACTGCACACAAAATTTTATAAAGAGCATACAAAAAAGAATTGAAGAATTTCTCAAGTTAAACAAAGCACTTCATCACGCTGCTTCACTATCTGTCTGTGCAGTTTATTATGTTTGTTGACCTGTCCACTTCACATGTAATACTGTGACGGACGGCGTCAACACTAACATTACTTTCTATTAACTCATATCATCCCAGCTACACTGTCAGTTCTATGCTTACACTCTAGAGACATTCGTTCTATGTACATTTATTCCTATCTTACCTTACCATTCAATATTATACGTTGCCATGTGGATTCAGTCATGCAGTTACCTTAGCACAACCTCTTATAGTTTATTGGCACACGCTAGCCAATCCCTTGTGCTAGGCGTGGTTTCTTTTGTCATGTCACTTTATGTTATGTAATAGTCTGTATAAATGTAAATGTTTCAGTCAATAAAGTCAGAGTCAGCTTGCACACTCTCAGAAGTTTCTTTGTTCTCTAACAATAATAACTTCACAGCGCTAAGTACATGCACGTACAACAGAAGCATCATTACTCGAGTAGTAATACATAAGCAGATCAGCCTGAACCTCTGCTGGCCGAACCTAGCTCTGACTAGTTCGCCTTCAATGTTCGACCTCTGCCTTGCACTAAGCAGATCAACCGAACCTCTGCTGGCCGAACCTAGCTTTGACTAGTTCGCCCTTCAAAGTTCGGCCTCTGGCTTGCACTGAGATAGCTAACGCAACTGGCAGTTAGATAGTAGACTAGGATGGTAATGCACCACTCCCAAGGATACTAGTCGACCTGTGGGCGGGTTGTATTGCTAAAGCGATAGACACAAGTTGCCATCACAGTTCGGGAGGTTGTGCAGGTAGGCCGAGCTACCAACTCACACCCCCACAGTGAAATCCTGCACAATACATATACATACATGTATAACTGGAACAAAATGATACAATTGTAACACAATCATTGTGGCTAAGAATGTTTTTGTTTTGCATTTCAAAGCACCAAAAGCTTTCCAAACTGCCTCGACTCTCTACCTCCTAGTTGGCAGTTTAAACTAAAGTCTAATTCTAAGAGTATATATACGTGGTTAACGGGTTTTTATTCACTCAATCTTTGAAATTTTCATAAAAAATTGTTTCAATTTTATTTATTACCATTACTAATAATTGAAAAATATTTTGTATCAACATAAAAAAAAGTTACTTAATAATTTTTAAAAATATATCTAACAATCATTTAGTTGATTATGTGGTTGTTTTTGTCTATTGCTCTCTACGTCTGTGAGTGGTAATGGAGGATCTTTACGTCTGTGAGTGGTAATGGAGGATCTCTACGTCTGTGAGTGGTAATGGAGGAGCAGATCTCTGTCATGGCGTCTGTGGTAGGTGTTTTACCTGAAAATTATGTTATGTTCAAAATTGTTAGTTTTTATTTCCCTGTAGTTTTTATCACAGTGATATAATTATATCACTGTGGTTTTTATGAAATTGCTCAGTTCAAATTATTGTAGAGATGACAACTCTCAACATTTCTCTTCATTTAAATAATGTTATTAAGCTATAATAATTATAGCTTAATTGAGTAAATAACTCCAAATTGCCCTGTCATGTGTATTAAACTGATATGCTATCACATCAATTCAGTTGAGTCTAGAGCTAGCAACTGGCCAGTCAACTAATTACTTAATTGAAGCACACATTAAGATTCAACTCTAAAATTTCATAGTAAATTGAATCGGTCAACACGTAATCAACTTAAAAGACACTCACTAACCAACCAACCTAACCCCAACATTCATGGGTGGGTGAACGGACAGTGAATGAAGTGAAAGTGAGCGATGATATTCCATTCGGCTACACATATATGGAACCAACTCTAAGCTGTATTGTAGATCAACATACACACCACTGATAGCCAAGCGTGGAGACCGAACCTACTAACAGCCGAGACAACTCCATGACATTTATCCACTCCGACACAGGACTGTTGAAAGTACTACTTACAGTGATATAGCTGGGATTCGAGGAGTCGATCATACAACTAAAAAAGTTATGACAAACAATAAACCTCGGATTTTATACATATCATTTATAAAGAAAATGAGAGTGTCTGCTTTGAATTAAAACGAAATGTAATGATCAAAGATTTAAGGATAATTCTAAAACTGTTTAAACTATCTCAAAACGATTCATAAACTTGCTAATAATTAATACAACTTACATTTTTTCAAAAACATTTCATCGATTCTTTTTAATTTCAATGTAAAAACATTTTTTTACAAAGTGTGTGGACTGATCCAAACTCAAAGTTCTCTCTGTTAAGATTAAGAGCCATCATAAATAACATACATCATTGTGGTGTGGCGTTTATCTTATATATCTTTGTATCAATATTGGACTGGATTGTCTTTGAAGAGGATGCAAATTCTTGGCCAGGGGATGGTTACAAAAGTTTGTAAATCATAGTAAATAGATTTAGACAAAAGACGAAACAGTACTAACTAATGTCAAAAGTTTTGACTGGTGAAAAAAACACAACTGAAATAGAATAGTCTAAAAAGCTTGAAGGAAAATTTCTAAAATGTCAAAAAATCCATGTGCAGGCGACATTTTATTGGTGGCAATGCACCGAGGGTTTCAAGATCAACCAACCACGAACGAGGAATACTAGAGAGTAAACAAACATGGTATGGATGGGCATATTCACATCAAGAATTGTTGTTTAGTTTCATAATCTCCTCCTGAGTCAGATCCCTCGGGTAATTCATCAAGCGTCAACAGAAATATAAAAACTGCCACGCCAAAACATTAGTAATGTGGCAGATATGATGAAAAATTGTTCAGTGATAATTCATCCTAGAGCGGAGCCGAATTCACGATGTTTTTTGAACCGAAAAACTTGTTCAAGCTGAAATGCTTAGGCAAATAACAATTGAAGCGAATTGACTGGTAGCCTTCAGTTTATATAACTATAACGATTGTCAAAATCAAACAAAATCATTGATTGAGTGTTTGCCATTACAATTTACCACAGCAGTTAAACTCAAACATTGGGAAGTTTAGTGTAGTGGTCTAATGAATATTAAACCCATGCACCATCATTAGTATTGCGATTTCACAAAAAAATGGACTAAATCAGCAATCGTAACCATTACCATTGATTGTATGTTGCTCAGCAATGGTGGTGGTTACGATGTTGCTGCTGTTGCTTGAAGTTGCTAATAATAATTAATAATAATAAATAATAATAGTTATTTATATAATAATTATTTTTTGTTCTCAATTAATTACATATTTATTATCATAATAATAATTAATTATCATATAATTATATATATTATATATCGTGCTAGTAGTAGTAGTAGTAGTGCACAACAAGTTTTTAATGTTAGCCTAAGCATGAGGAGATATTGTGCAGGATTTCACTGTGTGAGTTGGTAGCTCGGCCTACCTGCACAACTTCCCGAACTGAGTTGGCAACTATGTCTATCGCTGAGCAATACAGCCCTCCCACAGGTCGACTAGTATCCTTGGGAATGGTGTGGAACCATTCCTATTTTACTAGTCTAACTGCCGGCTGCGTTAGCTTGTTTCAGTGCGCAAGGCAGAGGTCGAACTTTGAAGGCGAACTAGTCAGAACTAGGTTCGGCCAGCAGAGGTTCGCACTATTCTGCAGAGTGCAGTCAGTGACCGAACTTTGAAGGCGAACTAGTCAGAGCTAGGTTCGGCCAGCAGAGGTCCAGGCTGATCTGCTTATATATCACTACTCGAGTAATAGAGCATTCGGTGTACGAGCATGTACTAGCGCTGTGAAGTTATTATTGTTAGAGAACAAAGAAACTTCTGAGAGTGGGGCAATCTGACTCTGCTTTATTATTGACATGACATGACTATTTATGCAAAAGGTTACATAACATAAAATAAGTAAACAAGACAATACAAAAGAATATTATAAGGCACGCCTGGTAATTAGGACTGGACAAATGAGAATAAGGTATATAAAAGATAGGCTGGCCTTGCAGCTACGGCTGAGTGCATGCACATGGTGTTCGTATAAAATTGTGTACAAGTAGACGAGTATGAAAAATATGCATAGAACAATTAGGGTTAGAGTGTGAACATAGAACGAGTAAATAAGAAAGTCTGAACATAGAAGGAGTAAATGTGAGTATAAACATAGAGTAAATAAATGTTAGTATGCCAACATGGCGCCGTCCGTCACACTCTCCCCTCCATTGGCGATGGTGGCCAATTAATATTAAGTCGGCGGCGTTGATGTTCACTGGTTACTTAGCTCTTTCATCTTTCCTTTGATCTTCTCAGCTTTCTCTAACAGCTCGAAGGCCTCTGTTGTCAGTCTATGGATCTCCTTATCGTACTCCTCGAATTTTGTCATCCTGACTCGTCGTTTCTTTCGTCTTTCTTCTTCTGCTAATCTTTCCTTCTCCTCTCGCCAGTAGCTGCCCTCCTTCTTAGGTGTGGTTGCCCTGGGTGACATTTCTCTTTTTCTCTTCCTGGTGGTTGGCGAGTCGACTATAGGTCCTAGCCGTGTCTTTATTGGTAGGTTTCCCTCTCTTTCGAAGTTGGGGGTTGGTGATCCAAAGGGTGGGGGTGCCGTCCAGCCCATCGTTCGGCAGAACTCGTCGTAGTGACTGGCGTCGACCTCGAACAATGGTTTACTCTTACCTCCATGTTCGGTTGTTCCCCCTTGTACCCGGATGTGTTTGAGGATCGTGTCTCTCGATGTGCTCTTCCTTCCACATCGACAAAAGAAGAATGTATAGTGCTGCCTGCTGTGGTAGGCCACTCGCCTCTTCACGTGCTGATATTCACACCGAGTGCACCTCCACTTGTCGCCATCTGCTTGCACCATTGTTTCTTTGATTTGGTTGGCTGTCTGGCTGCTGATCCAGCTCTCCCTTGTCTTTTCTGTTGCTATCTGTTCGGTTTCGTCGGCAATTTGTATTCGGTTGACATTGGTGGTTAGTTTTGCCATATCTTCTTTGTGTGCTGTTAATCTCTGCAGTGGCTGGTCGAGCGCACGAGTTAGTGATTCTACCGTCACTCTAGGTAGTAGTTCACCAGTGGTCGAGGTGATATCTAGTCGCTCATACTGCTCGGTTGCTCTCGCCATGGTTGCTAGTAAGTGTTGCAGCTGCGTTTCGATGTTGTGAGATGGCTGTTGTTGCTCGCTTCGTTGTTGGTTGGGAACTGAACGGTGGCGGGCTCGCCCTCGCTCCTTAACCTCATTCGCTTATACTCTTCGGCCTCCCACGTCTGGTGGGCGCAGCCTAGGCTGAGTACCTTTCCACCTAGCTCGCCTACTAACGCATTCGCTTTTGGCTTACTAGGGCCTGACTGTACATTGAGCTGGTCGCGCAACCCTTAGGGATTTACTGCATATGCGAACCAACCGGCCGGTGACCCAGTCGATAGCGATCACCTTGATCTGTTAGAGCGGATTAGGCCCCCAGAGGTAACCGACGGTCTGATCCATACCCCACTTTGCTATGGGTATATGAACTTTGACCGTTTTCACCAGCCTTGCCTGTTCACCAGCGTTCCAGGATATGGACTTAACTCTGCCATTCCACGCTGGCTAGGTGTGGACTATCATCCACGTACCACTCGCTGTAGTATTTTCCGACCTACAGTCGAGCCGACTAGACGATACCACAGTATCCTGTTAATTCAGGATTCGAGACACAGTGGGCCTTCAGCTCCTCCCACAGCGCTATAGAAATATTTAATATGCCTCCAGAGCCTCACGGCCCCACTGCCGCCTGTTGGAGCCAGACTTCAGGGAGCCTATCCCCCTAAGTTTGGCTCCATTTCCCACGTGTTCCTTTAGTACCGCCTCCCACGTGACGAGTTCTGGGTGACGTAATTTCGCGGTTATTAAGGAGTCTTCATCGGTGGGTTCTCTGGGAGTAGCCTCCTCCTGCGCAACTCCTTCGTGACATGGTAGGGCGGGATATAGGTGTAGATCGTCAGTAGGGTTTATCTCCCCATGTGTTTCGTTGATTTTTTCGTCTGCACCGTTTTGTTGTTTCGGATCGTAGCTCCTCCATTTCTTTTTTCTTTTTACCAGTACCCAACCGTTTTCTTCGCAATTTTTTGCTGTCCTGATGGTTGGGTTGGTGTCTCCTGGTGTCCCCTCTCTCTCTTCTCCCTGGGCTTGGCCAGTTGGTGTTTTTTGGCTGGAACGACCTTCTGTTTGATAACACTGGTAGTCATCGAATCTCTTTGGTCGATTTCTTTCCCTTGTAGGCCGGTCTAATGGGGAGGCTGTCGTTCCTGTGGGGTTGAGTGGTGGCCACTCGTTGACATCTAGGTCAGGGGTTACTGTTGACCTTCTGGTGACCTCGGGGGGAGGTGTCTCATTTCTTCCTTCTTCTGTTGGCTGTTGCTCCTCTTCTATTGGCAACGTTTCTTCCTCTATGGTTTCGGTGCTCTCTGGCACCCTTCTCTCTTCGGCGACTATCACTGGGGGTCCCTCTTCATTGGTGGGTAGAGGTGTCGGTGCGCGCTCTTCATGCGTGGGTAGAGGTATTGGCGCACGTTCTTCGTGGGTGGGTGGCCTCTCTATCCAGTGTAGTGGCATCGGCAATGGGGTGACTGCTTCGTCTGGCTCCGCTGGGGAGTGCTTCTTCTTGGGTGGCCGGCCTCTCCTGGCTCCCTTCATGTTTGGCATCAGAGCTGGCTCCCTACACGTGGGTGCCCGCCCTACCGGCTCCTCGCAGGTGCGGTAGGACCGTAGTCGTTGGCCGTTCTGGATTGACCATTGTCCATTCCTCTCTAGCTTGTACGTATGATTCGGAAATACCTCAGCGACTTGGTATGGTCCGACGAATCGTGGCTGGAGCTTGGGGTTGCTTCCCTTGACTCTGCGCTTGTTTTCCAGCACCACTAATTCTCCTTTCTGGAACACGGGGGGTTCTTCACTCTCCTGACTCCTTATTTCTTGCTGGCGTTCTCTGAGATAGTGGTGCGCCTTCTGTAGATTCTCTTGGATTTCGGCCGTGTACTCAGTAATGTTCTGGGGTTCCAGTGAGGGGGGTGTCCCTGTCAGCTGGTCGGGAAGGCGTATTTCTCGTCCCATCATCATCATGTTGGCCGTCTCTCCAGTGGCTGAGTGGGGGGTACCTCTGCATACCCGCATAATCTGGGGGAGTAGGCTGTCCCACTCGTCTTGTCCCTTCGTCAGGATTAGTGTGCGGAGGGCGTCTCCCAGAGTGCGGTTTTGCCTTTCCACGACTCCATTTCCTTGCGGGTGGTACGGTGTGGTACGGGTCTTCTTTACTCCCCAGAGACTGCATAGTTCCTCCAAGAGCACCGACTCAAACTGTACTCCTTGATCCGAGTGCAGCTGTTCAGGTAGTCCCCAGTATGCGAATACTCGCTCGTCGAGTGCTGTGGCAACTGTGGGGGCCGTGGCGTCTGGCAGTGCAATGGCATCTTGCCAGCGGGTGAAGTGGTCAGTTAAGACCAGGGCCCAGCGGTTCTTCCTCTTCGTCAGTGGCAAGGGGCCGACCAAGTCGACTGCCAACTTCTGAAAGGGGCGCCCTGCGTACATTCGCTGCCTTCCGGGGTTCTCTGTCCTTCTGCCGTTCTTCGCCACCTGACACACCTCACAGTCTTTGATGAGTCTCCTCACCAACGGAGAGATACCCGGCCAGTACCAATCCAAGAGGATTCGCTGTCTGGTTCGGTGTATCCCTGTGTGAGCCATCTTGTGCGTATCCCAGACCACCTGTGTTCTCCGGCTGGGGGGGCAGATCACGCACTGCTTCGGCTTGGTGGGGTGAGCGAGCTTGATGGTGAGTATGCCATCCGGCCGAACACTCATGGCCTCCCGTCTCTCGTACAGGGTCCTCAACTCCAGCTCTCCTTCTGCCAGCTCTCTTTCGGATATGCTCCCTGGCCGTTTCACTTCGGCGTAGATCCGAGCCACTGGTCCTCTTCCTTCCTGCTGCTCCTTAGCCAAGTCCCGGGCGGTCTGCATTGGGTTGGTCACTGCAATGTTGACTCTCTCCTCCTTCGGTGGGGCCGCCTGGACTTCCTGAGCGAGCTCTGCGTGTGAGGGTCCTCCGTCTCTCCGCTCAATTGAACTGCATTGCCGACAGTCCGTGCACACACCTTGGCGACTGAGCCCATCAGCGTTCCCGTGGCGTACTCCTGCTCTGTGTTCCAGTTTATAACGAAACTCAGCTAGCGTTTCCAACCAACGGGCGATCTGATTTGACGGCTCCTTCCGTCGACACAGCCAGCGTAGGGAGGCGTGGTCGGTCCTAAGCTTGAACTCCCGTCCGTAGAGGTAGGGGCGGAAGTGCTTGACCGCTCTGATCACTGCCAACAGCTCTTTCCGAGTGACGCAGTAATTTCTTTCAGCAGGCGCTAGGGTCTTGCTGAAATAGGCTATTACTCTCTCCTTTCCTTCCTGGACTTGCGATAACACCGCGCCGACTCCTACTGCACTGGCGTCGGTATCGAGAGTGTAGGGTAGACTGGGGTCGGGGTATCCTAGCACAGGAGCCTGCGTTAGTCGTGCCTTGAGTTGGTCGAACGCTGCCTGTTCCTCTCCTCCCCATTTCCATGGCATCTCCTTTCCGGTGAGTACCGTCAACGGCTTGGCTATGGTTACATAGTCTGGTAGATACTGTCGGTAGTATCCGGCCGTCCCGAGGAATGCCTGCAGTTCCTTCACCTCTCTAGGTGCTTCCCACTTCCTTACTGCTTCGACCTTGCTTGGGTCGGTGGCTACTCCTTGGGCGCTCACCACGTGGCCCAGATACTTCACTTCCTTCTGAAGCAACTCACACTTGGAGGGTTTCACTTTCAGGTTGGCTTGCTGTAGGCGTCCCAATACTTCTCCGAGCCTTTGCAGGTGTGTCTCGAAGTCCGGGGCGATGATGATGACATCATCGAGGTACAGCAGCAGCGTCTTCCAGTGTAGACCCTTCAACACTTTCTCCATCAACCTTTGGAAGGTGGCGGGAGCCGACGTCAATCCAAAGGGGAGCACCTTCCACTTCCATAGTCCACTGCGCGTAGTGAAGGCCGACTTGTCCCGAGCGTCTGCGTCCAGAGGCACTTGCCAGTACCCGCTGGTAAGATCCAGCGTTGTGAAGTACTTGCTGCCGGCCAAGGCGTCCAGAGACTCGTCTATGCGGGGAATGGGGTAAGCGTCTTGCTTGGTAATGTCGTTCAGTCGCCTGTAATCGACACAGAACCGCCACGAGTCGTCCTTCTTCCTGACCAAAACAACGGGGGAACTCCACGCTCCATCTGCTGGCTCTATCAAGTCTTTCTCCAGAAGGTCCTTGATTTGCCTTTCTGCCTCTGCTTCCTTTTCGGGTCCCAGCCGATGAGGGGGGCACCTGATTGGTCGAGCTCCTTCTATGGTGGGAATGGAGTGTTCGGCCAGTGTGGTTCGGCCCAGGTCTCCGTTGTGGCTGCTGAACACCGTCTGGTACTGGAGCAGTAACCCTTTGAGCTGTCTTTCCTGCTGGGGGGTCTGACACCCTCTCTTGGCCTTGTCAAAGAGTTCTTGCAGGTGGGGGGGTACTCTTCCTCCTGCCGCTGCTCGCTCATCTGTCTTCCTGGGCTCGTTCAGCGTCTGGATTCCACCTTCATCTACTCCGGTGAAGGTGCCAATCACTTCTCCTGCCGACAGCCTCAGCGTGTCCTGTGTTGGGTTCAAGCATCGTACCAACACTCTTCCTCTTGCGTCCGGTCGGTTGACACTCGTGGCAATTGGTAACCCACCCTGCAGGCTCTCTATCACTCCCTGAGGACAGGTTTCCCTGGCACTCAGGTGGCAGGGTATGGTGACCTCCGTCTGTGGGGGCAGACTGGTGTCTTGCCGAACTTGTACTTTGGAGACTAGACTTCTCCCATGCCGATCTGTGCAGGCCAGCTCTCTCCCCTGTATTATCAATACAGGTCGGTCGAACCCTAGCTGGCATTCCTGGCTCGTCAGAAATGGCATCCCGAGAATGACATCTTCGTTTATCTGGCTTACCACGAAGGTCTCGGTGAACTTGACATGCCGTATTCGTCCTTTCAGGGCTAGCAATCCATAAAAGGGTAGTCTCGTCCCATCCGCCATGAGACCGTGAGAATCGTACGGCTGTAGCTCCTGCTGTAGACGGGAGGGTAGTCGGTCAAAGACACGTTTTGCCAACAGGTTAGTGTTGCATCCCGTATCGATGAGGTGGGTGACTGCTTCTCCCTCTATCCGTCCTGGCAGGTAGTAGCTGGAGCTGTAAGGTCGCTCCACTTGGTTTGACTGAAGGTTTACGGGCTTGGGCGTGAACCGTTCCTCCTTGGGTGGTGGCGTCTGGGTCTGTTTGTCCTTCTTTTTGGGCCTGGTTGATTCCTGCTGCTCGAGAGTCTCCTCGCTCTCCGATTCCAGTGTGACAGGGCTGTCGAGTGTCGACAGACTGGAGAATCGGTTGTGTAGAGCGATCGGAGGACTGGTCAGGAGGTCCAAAGTAGGAGTCACCCGTCGTGCTTGATCCTGGTTCCTCGGAGGTGCCTGTGCCTTCCTTTGAGGTGCCCGTGCGCAGCCAGCAGGTCTCCCTACTGCTGCGGGCGGTAATCGTTTCCCTGGCGGCTGGGCCATGGAGCAGTTTTGCATGCCTTCCGATGGTGTCCAACCTGCTGGCAACCCCAGCATCTCTTGGGAATCTCTTCCTTCTTCTTTGCTCTGAGGTCCGCTATCTCCTTGCTTAGTCCTTCCACCGTGTGGAGGAGCTGCGTAAGAGGGTCTTGCACCTCTTGTGAATGAGCAGTCTCTCCAGGTGGGGTCGGTACTAAGTTGTAGAGGTCGGCCTCCACTGTCCGGACGTGTGGTCCTCCTAGCGGCTGGTGTGGCACCTGCAGAAACTCGTTGCCTGCTTGTATTGCTTCCTCCAAGCTCTGGGGGCGAACAGCCAGCAGGTGTCGCTGTAGGTAAGTGTGTCCCAGCGTGCTGTGGAACGTCTGGAGCACCAGTTCCTCTTGGTTCTGTCGGGGGAGGTTGTTGTGGGCAGCCTTGATGAGGCGTTCCACGGTGGTTGCATGATCTCGCAGGCTGTCCCTGGTTGTTCGTCTGTAGCTCAGCAGTTTCGCCTGTGCTTCGGAACGTGTGAGCCCAAAGGTAGCTCTCAGCTTCATGGTCACCTCCTCCGTCGTCTCTCCTCTTCCACACTGTTCGGCCTTGCCTGTCAAGGCTTGCCTTAAGTGTATCACTCGGTCATCTGGTTGCCACTGGTTGGCGTTGGCCACTTCCTCGAACCGCTGCAAGAAGTAGTCTACTTCTCCTGTGCCGTCGAACTGCGGTACCTTGAACTTGCTTCTGGTCGAGGTCATGGTCATCCTGTCCAAGATGTGAGTGAGGGTGTTCATCATCTGCATGCCGGATGGCTCATCTCGGTCGATGCTGAGCGCTCTCCTTCTCTGCGCCATCGCTCAGTCGGGTTCTGCTTGTGGGTGTCTCCAATCCCACTGCTGCCACCAATGTGCAGGATTTCACTGTGTGAGTTGGTAGCTCGGCCTACCTGCACAACTTCCCGAACTGAGTTGGCAACTATGTCTATCGCTGAGCAATACAGCCCTCCCACAGGTCGACTAGTATCCTTGGGAATGGTGTGGAACCATTCCTATTTTACTAGTCTAACTGCCGGCTGCGTTAGCTTGTTTCAGTGCGCAAGGCAGAGGTCGAACTTTGAAGGCGAACTAGTCAGAACTAGGTTCGGCCAGCAGAGGTTCGCACTATTCTGCAGAGTGCAGTCAGTGACCGAACTTTGAAGGCGAACTAGTCAGAGCTAGGTTCGGCCAGCAGAGGTCCAGGCTGATCTGCTTATATATCACTACTCGAGTAATAGAGCATTCGGTGTACGAGCATGTACTAGCGCTGTGAAGTTATTATTGTTAGAGAACAAAGAAACTTCTGAGAGTGGGGCAATCTGACTCTGCTTTATTATTGACATGACATGACTATTTATGCAAAAGGTTACATAACATAAAATAAGTAAACAAGACAATACAAAAGAATATTATAAGGCACGCCTGGTAATTAGGACTGGACAAATGAGAATAAGGTATATAAAAGATAGGCTGGCCTTGCAGCTACGGCTGAGTGCATGCACATGGTGTTCGTATAAAATTGTGTACAAGTAGACGAGTATGAAAAATATGCATAGAACAATTAGGGTTAGAGTGTGAACATAGAACGAGTAAATAAGAAAGTCTGAACATAGAAGGAGTAAATGTGAGTATAAACATAGAGTAAATAAATGTTAGTATGCCAACATGGCGCCGTCCGTCACAATATTTAAGAAAAAGAATAGTTTGTTGTAATAATAATAAATAATTATTATAATAATATTATGTATGTAGTAGTATGTAGAGTAAGTAAGGTCTTGTGAATGCAACAATAATAATAATAATAATCATAATAATTATGATGATACCAAACAACTTGCCAATCTACATTTCGACCAACACATAGCCTTGAAAACTGAGAAAGCTAGTAAAATCTTGGGTGCGATCAAATATACACTCGGTACTGCCCCCAAGAACTGCCGGCTGCTTGCATACACCAGTCTATGTAGACCCACTTTAGAATATGCCGATACAGTGTGGGACCCTACCAACGAGGCTATCATCAACTCAATCGAAGGCGTTCAGAGTAGAGCTGTTAGATTTGTGAGTGGTCTGAAAGGTCGCGACAGTGTCAGTGAAGCCAGAGAACATTTAGGTCTCCCGACGTTAACGAGGCGCAGGCAAAACCATAGGTTAGCGTTGCTTACCAAAATCCTCCAAGACGAGGAACGACACAGTGTACTCTCATCCAGCTATGATGAAATAATCAATAACAGATCTAAAACAACGATAGTCACACGGGCTGCTAGCCGTGGAGAGCTCACTTTCATATATGCAACCTCCAGTATGCTTCACAACAGCTTTTTACCTAGAACTATACGTGACATGAGAGTGCTACCAGAAACCGTCTAATCGTTTAACAGCTACATGCTGTAACCATGTAATAACACTGTAGCACACTGTTTTCCTCCTGAGGCACTCCCCTTGCACCTAGTGATTTAGAGTGTCCTATCGTCACAGAGGTAATACAGAGGTAATAATAATACCTCCTCAATAATTTACTGTTAGAACAAATTTTGGAAAACTTTTGGTTGAAAAAGTGTATTGCCTACTGCTGTCCAAATTCCAGGCAATTAGTTATTTTCAATTGCGCGTAAAGGTATGCATATGCTATATAAATTACATTTAATGAATTCATTGCATTGGTTTGCTGTTAATTTTATGTATCATAATTTTATAATCAACTGAAGTAGCAGCGGCTGGATTACCAAGGCGCTGATTGCAAACCTATTTAATTAACACTAAAATGTGTGCTGTCATAGATAAGTGAGGCTCGTCGCATACTTCTTGTTTTGTCTTGGTGAAGCATGCAGTACAGTTAGAAAAGATCCAGAGGCAGGTGGTCCAACCCACATGCGGCCCAAGGAAAATCAGGCATGCTCTCAGCTCTCATTAAAAAAGAGAAGGAGGGATACCCATCATAACCTGTTTAGTAAAAAAATTGTTGGCAACAAACTCATTGTTAAAGGTCAAATTCGAGAATCACCTGATATCCTCCCAGATCAGATATCTTACAAGATCAGTGGTGAGGAGGTGCCTCTGGTGCAGGTTGTCAATTCAAATTTCTTGCACCAACGATCTTTTAATCATACTTTCAAAGAGAGCCCAACCCAAAAAAATACACTACTGATACTGGCTATTGAACCTTCTTTTAGTTTAGCTTTATTTCATTTTCCAACCCCAAACAATATGACCTCCCTCTTCCCGGTACCCTGGGGGTCTAGGAGCTCTAGACTAACATAACAAGTACCATGATCACCAGTTATTATGATCAATAATGATATTATTGTTGATTGATGGCTTAGCAAGCTGCTATGTTATATTATAATTAGATTACCACTAGCCATCGATTCGATGTTGAACGCTGTCAAAGTTATATCAGAAAGGATGATTTATTTTTGCTTCTAAGCATTTTAAAAACAATTAAAAAATAGCCGTTTTTATCCTATTCCCAAAGGACTTCATTTGGGTGTCTTTAAAGAGTTTGAATAAATACCTATCAGCAGCTGTTCACCAATAACGGTTTGCTGCACGAGCCTAAAAGCTTGTTTTAATTTGGGACTATCTAAGCGAATCCTTGCAAACATTGCTGCACCGCTACTAATGCATATTTTACTAAATTCAGCCTCTCTTACATACAAAACGAAATCTTATTTTTTATATAAATTATCATGCAGCCCATTAGTTATGATTTGTTTCATACACATGATGATTTTCCCCAAAAAAGTTTGCAAACCAATAACATGGGACTAGAATTTTTCTCGGTGATAGTTTTTGTATTAAAAGATCTTTCCATCGAGGAGTTATAAATGGTGGATGTCAATTTAAAGTGATGTTTTAATGCAATTTTTGTTTTGGCAATTCCGTTGTAAAATAGAATAGATGTATTTTTGTTAGATAGAAAATGCAAAGTTTTAATTTTCAAACAACAGCAAACTTGTTTTGGAAATGAGTGGTCTCATTCTGCTCAGAACAAGACCAAAAGTTAAACTTCGGGAATTTAAAAATCAATAAACTTGGAATTTTTCGGGATGTTTTTCAAGTTCTAGTCGGTGCATGGATATACATTCTAGGAGGCACCGACACTGTCCACGCTTACTAAGATTTGAAAAAAAATAGAAATTGTCCATTTTGAATTGACTCGATTTGTTCCAAAATGAGTTTTACCTGGAATCTTGGTACCAGTTGGTTTATTGTATCATCTTCTGCATTCAACTGTTTTTTTTGAGTCTGTGATGACCTACCACCACTCATCTATTGGCTAACTTCTGTAAGCAACTGTCAGCAAACAACCCAAAGTTCCAACGGACCAACCAATCAGAACAGTTTTATGACTGCTTTTTAAAGCGTCTAAATTTTTGCAAACGGTCTGAACGCTGTGCCAAATGGTTTAAATGGATTGGAACAATTAGACAATTTGCTAGTTTGATTGGGCCCAATAGTTAGTCATTGATTATCACAAGGATATGGTGGAACGCAAAGCTAAGACTGTATGTATGTGTTTCACATTGTCTTCGCTGCGCTTGTGCTTGATTCTATCCTTATTGTTTCGCAGAATCATGCAGAGGTTAGTGCATTTTCGGCCGTCCTATGCTGTACAATTTTGTCGAAACTGCAGCACCGCAATATCGGACAAGGAGAAAGCAATCCTTGACAGGATGATTCGAGTGGACCATGCTGGAGAGTTTGGAGCGAATACGATATACGCCGGCCAACTGGCGGTGCTTGGCAATACCTCCGTGGGGCCAATCATAGAGCACATGTGGGAGCAGGAGAAGGAACACCTGGATACATTTAATAAACTGATTCCTCAATACAGGGTACGGCCGACAGCGCTGCTGCCTTTCTGGAGCGTAGCTGGCTGGGCCCTAGGGGCTGGTACCGCACTAATTGGTTAGTATTTCTTTGTGAATTTACTACTCAATGATTGTATGCTACATTCTCGTTGACTAAAAACTTGTCTGGACTAATGAAACATTTGCTTTTTCTTCATTGAAAACAGCAATGAAATAACGACTTCTTTTTCATTACAATTTAATTGCCAGGTTACAGCACATACTGTGTTCTGTTTTTATACTTAAAATTCCAAAATCCGTTTGGTAAGACATCAGAATTGAAATGCAAGTAGAAAAAACTGAAGCCAGATGTGACAACTAGTACTAAACTTCTTACAAAAATTTAGCAAAATTCGCTAGCTATACACGAGCAGTTGTCTTCCCTATGTGAAGCATAACTCCTTGTAGCTCTTGATTGTCTTTTCCTACAAACCTGTTAGAATAAATCACTAAATTTCCACATACATCTTCTTGTTTGCACTGTTATTGTTGCTATCTAGGCTGCTAATGCCATGTGGAGACAAGAGCCTGTTGCAAGTGTGTAGTGGGCTAGTAGATGGATTTTTTGTTATTTTATCAAGCGTTTTGCTAATTGTTGTACAAGAGCTAACTCAAAGATTACACAAAATTACACATCTGATGATACACTGCTTGATTGACAAAGTGGCAAGAACTGGCTCCACCTTTGATGGTGACCTAAGATGTACTTTAGGTGTAATTCAGGTCTACTTCAGGTGCACATCAGGTCCATTTCAGGTGTACACCTGGTGTATGTTGTACAAGTAGGCAATGGAGCAGGTGACCCTGTGGCTCACCTGACCCTATGCTCATATGTTGACAGGCAAAGAAGGTGCCATGGCCTGCACTGTGGCAGTAGAATCAGTTATTGGTGAACATTACAATGACCAAATCAGAGAGCTTGTAGCCTTAGATCCAGAGAAATACAAAGACCTGCTAGAGATAATCACAAAGTTTCGAGATGAGGAGTTGGAACACCATGATATTGGACTCGATAACGAAGCAGAGAAAGCTCCGTTTTATTCGGCATTAACTGAAGTGATAAAAGTAGGATGCAAAGGTGCAATCTGGGTAGCTGAGAGAGTATAGACTAGACAGAGGGAGTATAGATTAGACAGAGGGAGTATAGACTAGTATAGATAGAGCTTATCCAACTATTGTGTATATTTTTGTTGACAAATAAATTACTGTAACAACAGGCTAGCTCATCAAGTTTGAGTGCAGTCGTTGTGTAAAGTTGTATCATTAGAGTTAACGTTGAACATGGCCAGTACAGCCTTTTTGTATTCGTTCAATGTCACTACACTCTCCCCCTCATTGTGCAACTTGGTGACGGCTTCTGCTACTTTGCCAACATGTTCCTTCTTCCACTGCTCTTCATCCTACAACCAGACCAGTTCCTTTAACAATAAAAACCAGACAGTTCCTTTAACAACAACAATCAGACAGTTCCTTTAACAACAAAAACCAGACCAGTTCCTTTAACAACAACAACCAGACCAGTTCCTTTAACAACAAAAACCAGACCAGTTCCTTTAACAACAACAATCAGACAGTTCCTTTAACAACAACAACCAGACCAGTTCCTTTAACAACAAAAACCAGACCAGTTCCTTTAACAACAACAATCAGACAGTTCCTTTAACAACAAAAACCAGACCAGTTCCTTTAACAACAACAACCAGACCAGTTCCTTTAACAACAAAAACCAGACCAGTTCCTTTAACAACAACAATCAGACAGTTCCTTTAACAACAACAACCAGACCAGTTCTTTTAACAACAACAACCAGACCAGTTCCTTTGAAGGTGGCATGTCACCAATTGACAAGCAATTCACTAGTCGGAGTTGTCTTTTCTTTAGTGTCAAAAAGCGCTCAACCAAAATAATAAAAATTATCATAAATTGGTGTCTACTAATTTTGTTTATTGTATTTGAAAATCATTTATTTACAATATATATTGTGTGATTAGTTTTCAGTCAAATAACATGTAATTCAGATTTGAAAATTATTGTTGTTGTCAACAATAACGAGGCCAACAATGAGAATCTGGTCTTTTTTTTTCTCCACAAATAAATTCATAATAATGATAATTACAATCTTTTGATATTATTTGATTTAAAAATAACTTGTCAACTGTAATATCGCTTTAGTTTTTGAGATGTTGGCCGTGTAATTCATCACATGAATGCCAATGTGTACACAACAGCAAACCTATCAATAACAAATTAAAATGCTGACTCAACAAAACCACCTTCAAAACGTCTGAAAACATTAGTGAAACTAAGCTCTTGAAAGTCTCTGCGCAATGACTATTACTGGGATGCCCTTCTTCTATCTAAACCAGCAAAATTTTTGCAACTCCGTTTAATGGCCTTATATGAATTGTTGCGAATCGAAAAAAATGCGTACACTTTAGCGTTTATTGCGCTTATACTGTAGATGGAATTAACGAGAGCACAATTCCAGAAAAATGTTTTGGTTAAAAATCGCTAAAAATAGATAGGTTTAAATCAGCCCAAAATCGGTGACATAGCACCTTCAACAACAACATTTCTCTTCACTAATATGATGGTTGTGCAGAGAGCTATGGAGGAACAAGGAGGGGGACAAGAGAGTTAGACATACTATATTACTCACTGCATGTGGCAATCTCTCCACTAGAGACTCTATTCTCTCCTTAGCCTCACTCTTGTCCCACACATAACACTCTAGATCAGCCCAAGTCTTTTCCGATTCCCACGATTCCACTTTCTAGAAGCGACAAACAAGCGTGAGTACACCGTAATGCGATGTATCAAGATAGACGAAAGTCTTGGCTACTTACAGCGACATTTTATTATGATTACTTTACTATAAACCAATTTAACTGTTTCCACAATTTTAATTTATATTATCAATGATTCAATAACTTCATAGCTTTAGTTCTTCATTTTGACAGCAGTCCTAACGCCAAGTGGTGTAGAATGCAGTATATTGAGAAGCAGAATGAAGCACCAATAGAACTGATGCTGTTTAATGCCATATGTACATATAACGATCGATCGTTCTAGCGATTTACTTAGCGATATGGGAAATCCCTCACCAAATTGTGCAACGTTTTACTAATATCCATTTTTCAGGCGAGTCCGGTCAAACTCGCTGTTACAAAACATAGCCTACTATTTATTATACGATCATTGACAGATCGGAGTGCCGCAGATGACTAGACACTATTGAAAACAAGGATGAAGCATTTGCGCATTATGATTGCCTGATCAAGGAATCGGCTAGCGATTTTTTGATCTCGATCAAAATCTGGTGATAACCTCAAATAAAATTATAGCGATTGCTTAGCGATTTTGCACGAAACAGAAGTTGCAAAATCACGCAGTCGCTAAGGAAATCACTTAGTGATCGCTATATGTACATGCAGTTTAAGAATGCATCTCAGTCCACTCCTCACAAAAAAGTGTCAAATAGTACAAACAGTTATCGCAGCCAGCTACACATTGTGTGACATACAAACATCAGATCCAAGAAGTAGAAATGAGCAGACAACTCCAATAATTTATTACAGCCGCTCACCCACGATTCATAATAAAGTGCAGTGAGAAGGTATTGGATGTAGTCAGTATTCTGTGCTCTGATTGGACACCTATCGGAGGTGATGGTCACCTCGTCTGTCTCCTTATTAAATCTCTCACCGAGAAGTCTTATCATCTTATCCCAAGCGTGGTAGTCTAGATCCAAGTCACTCAGCTTGAACTGCAACAGGATGTGCATCACTGCAACAATGCATTGTGGGGTTTATCTATGCAAAGACACTTTCTTCAAACTCAATAATCTAAAGATGAACACTGATGGATACAATTTTGCCTTGCGTGAAGATAGAGAAACCGCACTAGCGCAGGAATGTAACCATTAGACATAATGGGAGTAACAACTACGAGATAGATTAAGAGCATTAAAAAGACACACTAGTTATTGTTTCTATTTCGTAACAATCGTAAAAAAATTGCGAGTTTGCTAATAAAATAGATTAATACTTATTATTACCTACTATTCATTTGCTAGAGATCCTTCATGATATTTCAGAAATAATTGCAGCATTAAAAGTTTTCACAACCTGTCCGTCGAACAATGTACAAAAGATCATAGGTGTTCGTAATTCAATGCGTTACGAATGGAACGAAACATTGGTTTTGAACAAACAAATCAGAAAGAAGATAACTCTCAATTTTCAAAATGAAAAAATCAAAAATCGAATTGCTATAAACTGGCATAGTTTGTACAGCTGCCCTTTCAATTTAGTAAATTTTGAACAAGTGAAATGATTTTAAATTATCTTTTAAGAATATAAAACAGGTCTATCTATAAAAAGGAATAAATCCACTCGCTCGTTATAATTTATTTAGTGCTCAGCCTCATTCGCGACCTATGAACAATATAAATAAATGCTCGTAGATTGTTTTTATTTAGTGAGCTACTTTTTTGTTCACCCATGAGTTCCAAACAAAATGATAATTTATTGATTAAACTTATTGCTGGTCTGATTATTTTTATTGCAATTTGTGCGGTGAACATAGATCGCAAATACTCCTAATGTCTCTTGTTTACATGCCTCATTTCGGCAAGACAAAAAAGTTGCCAGATTTTCAGCCAATCACCTTTGAGCGTAGAGTGACACCAGGTAGAAAGTTGTGTCAAAGTTCTGCACTGACCGAATAGCTCAACAAGCATTCTCAACTCTTCCCACATTTATGATACACTGTCGCGAAATCAGAGCTCAAGTTGGTTTCAAGAACTAGTTTTTATGAGCACGAGTGTGCTGTATGACACGAGTGTGCTGTATGACACGAGTGTGCTGTATGACACTAGTGTGCTGTATGATACGAGTGTGCTGTATGACACGAGTGTGCTGTATGATACGAGTGTGCTGTATGACACGAGTGTGCTGTATGATACGAGTGTGCTGTATGACACGAGTGCGCTGTATGACTATAAAATGTACTGATTAGCTTTCAAAATTATTAAAAACTAAATTGCAAATCAGTCAAACAATTAAGAATTCGGTTTTAATTATTACCGTAGATGAGCCAACAAACAAAACAGGAAATATAATTTTGACAATATTATTCTCTACGAAAAGAATCAGGGGAGCCAACTTGACTCTACCACCATTAATTTCACAGTGACTAATAAGCAGAGTGAGAGAAAACTATTTTCTGCTTGGAAAATTAAAAAAAAAGATTTATCTGCATAAAATATGATACAATGAACTTGCGTAATGATTCCACCAGGTACAAATGTATAATTTGGTTAATTCAATATAACAATAAAGGCCCTAAACATCAAACATTGGTTCACATAATTCAATATTCACGTCTCTAATTTGATACAAGAATTTGCATTTTTTGTCAAGGTCAAAATTAACTGGCATTCAAATTTATTGAAAAGCCTTGGGTAAAGCATAGCTTTCACAAGGCACCTCCTTATATTTGCGTAGAATATCAGAAATCTAGACCACTACAGATCACAGGCTATGAAAATTATCAAAGCTTCAAACGTACTCGCTACAATACATGAACTATAAGTATCAACATGAATCAAAGGTAATCTCGGAATGTAACAAGGAGTCAAAGATCCTCAAAGATCTAAGGCTAACCAAGTGTGTTGCATAGAAGAGAGAATAACACGTTAACGACAGCCATAAAAACACAAATCTGACAAATAGAAGTCAATATACACTAAACCTGTTCATACAAGAAAGTATTTGGAAACTCAAACAATATCGGTACGTAGGCAGTTATAGTAAATACATGGAATGATTATTGCCATCAATTAATAACACTTCACATCAATTGGTGCATGTTACCTAGTTTATTGTTCCAGATGATTAATGACTGCAAACTTAATAAAAAGCAAATGTAATTATTTTTTATCAAAATAATTAATGAAGTCATTATTTATACGAAAGTTGAGCTACAATGAAAAACAAGTGAAAGAAATGTATTCCATAGTATTTATATTATTATATAATTATCTACATTATCATTTATTATTATATTTATCCCGTCAATGTGAAATCTTTTAACGCCCATTTGTGCGATTCAACATTCGCCATAATTGGAAACTTTTTCGGTCTTCAACATTGAATTATGCAAGCTCCTCTCTAATTCCACAATTTTCAAATGCAAAGTTGTTTCAGCAGTTTTATAGGTGGTGCTAGTAGTAAAGAGATTGCAAGTCTGATTTCTACAATGCTAAAATACCATTAATAAGGGATCTGGTAGGAGTTATCTCCCAACTAGATAATCGAACACGGCCACTGTGGAAACAGGCCACAATAAAGGCGCACCCTCATTAAGTTATGTTGGCCAACTTGATCGAACTCAAAATATAAAACTATGGCACACCACATGGTATTTATGCGCATAACATCTCATTAATTTTTCTTAAGCAAATCAACAAAAATATTGTTATAAAAAGAATTTCCATGGCTAAATTGATCCCTTGAGTTTGCTCAACGACATCATTTTTGTCACATCAGCTGCTTAAAAAGTCCCAAATGAAGACAATAGTCAGGCAAGTCGAGGTTTCTAATGATAAGTTATACGATCTACTACACTACTTTCGGTCGCATAGCTAAAAAGACACTACTCTGCCGGAACCCCATTGGTCTAAAAGACTGATGATTGGGCCAGCCATCGTTGGTTCCTAGGGAGGTGGATCCAAAATATAGAGAATCGTATAAGCTAAAAATAGCCTGTGGCCAGAGGTTCACGATACTAGTGCGTAAAACTCTTTTGTTTCCAACAAAACCACAAAAATAAAAAAAAGCAACTGCTGTTCCCAGTCTGCAGTTACACATTGCGACAGGGGAGTAAATAATCAGCCAGTTGAAGTACCTTCATAGTGACTGTACGACTGCGTGGATCCCTAATGGTAGAATGTGCATAGACATAGTCTTGAGTTGTAATAGACACGGGAAAGTGTTCTCTCTCAGCTTGTTCATTGTTGAGCTCTTTAGGCCAAGGGGTACAAAACTCTATAAATGATAGGAACAATGTAACAATAGATAGAGATCAAGTAATATATCTATATCCAACAATAGATAGAGAACAAGTAATATATCGATATCCAACAATAGATAGAGAACAAGTAATATATCTATATACAACAATAGATAGAGAACAAGTAATATATCGATATCCAACAATAGATAGAGAACAAGTAATATATCTATATACAACAATAGATAGAGATCAAGTAATATATCTATATATAACAATAGATAGAGAACAAGTAATATATCTATATACAACAATAGGTAGAGAACAAGTAATATACCTATATACAACAATAGGTAGAGAACAAGTAATATATCTATATACAACGATAGATAGAGAACAAGTAATATACCTATATACAACAATAGGTAGAGAACAAGTAATATATCTATATACAACGATAGATAGAGAACAAGTAATATATCTATATACAACAATAGTTAGAGATCAAGTAATATATCTATATACAACAATAGATAGAGAACAAGTAATATATCGATATACAACAATAGATAGAGAACAAGTAATATATCTATATACAACAATAGATAGAGAACAAGTAATATATCTATATACAACAATAGGTAGAGATCAAGTAATATATCTATATACAACAATAGATAGAGAACAAGTAATATATCTATATACAACAATAGATAGAGAACAAGTAATATATCTATATACAACAATAGTTAGAGAACAAGTAATATATCTATATACAACAATAGTTAGAGATCAAGTAATATATCTATATACAACAATAGTTAGAGAACAAGTAATATATCTATATACAACAATAGATAGAGAACAAGTAATATATCTATATACAACAATAGATAGAGAACAAGTAATATATCTATATACAACAATAGATAGAGATCAAGTAATATATCTATATACAACAATAGATAGAGAACAAGTAATATATCTATATACAACAATAGATAGAGAACAAGTAATATATCTATATACAACAATAGTTAGAGAACAAGTAATATATCTATATACAACAATAGATAGAGAACAAGTAATATATCTATATACAACAATAGATAGAGAACAAGTAATATATCTATATACAACAATAGATAGAGAACAAGTAATATATCTATATACAACAATAGATAGAGAACAAGTAATATATCTATATACAACAATAGATAGAGAACAAGTAATATATCTATATACAACAATAGATAGAGATCAAGTAATATATCTATATACAACAATAGATAGAGAACAAGTAATATATCTATATACAACAATAGTTAGAGAACAAGTAATATATCTATATACAACAATAGATAGAGAACAAGTAATATATCTATATACAACAATAGATAGAGAACAAGTAATATATCTATATACAACAATAGTTAGAGATCAAGTAATATATCTATATACAACAATAGATAGAGATCAAGTAATATATCTATATACAACAATAGATAGAGAACAAGTAATATATCTATATACAACAATAGATAGAGAACAAGTAATATATCTATATACAACAATAGATAGAGATCAAGTAATATATCTATATACAACAATAGATAGAGAACAAGTAATATATCTATATACAACAATAGATAGAGAACAAGTAATATATCTATATACAACAATAGTTAGAGAACAAGTAATATATCTATATACAACAATAGATAGAGAACAAGTAATATATCTATATACAACAATAGATAGAGAACAAGTAATATATCTATATACAACAATAGATAGAGATCAAGTAATATATCTACATACAACAATAGATAGAGATCAAGTAATATATCTATATACAACAATAGATAGAGAACAAGTAATATATCTATATACAACAATAGATAGAGATCAAGTAATATATCGATATACAACAATAGATAGAGAACAAGTAATATATCTATATACAACAATAGATAGAGAACAAGTAATATATCTATATACAACAATAGATAGAGAACAAGTAATATATCTATATCCAACAATAGATAGAGAACAAGTAATATATCTATATACAACAATAGATAGAGAACAAGTAATATATCTATATACAACAATAGATAGAGAACAAGTAATATATCTATATACAACAATAGATAGAGAACAAGTAATATATCTATATACAACAATAGATAGAGAACAAGTAATATATCTATATACAACAATAGATAGAGAACAAGTAATATATCTATATACAACAATAGATAGAGATCAAGTAATATATCTATATACAACAATAGATAGAGAACAAGTAATATATCTATATACAACAATAGATAGAGAACAAGTAATATATCTATATACAACAATAGATAGAGAACAAGTAATATATCTATATACAACAATAGATAGAGATCAAGTAATATATCTATATCCAACAATAGATAGAGAACAAGTAATATATCTATATACAACAATAGATAGAGAACAAGTAATATATCTATATACAACAATAGATAGAGATCAAGTAATATATCTATATACAACAATAGATAGAGAACAAGTAATATATCTATATACAACAATAGATAGAGATCAAGTAATATATCTATATCCAACAATAGATAGAGAACAAGTAATATATCTATATACAACAATAGATAGAGAACAAGTAATATATCTATATATAACAATAGATAGAGAACAAGTAATATATCTATATCCAACAATAGATAGAGAACAAGTAATATATCTATATACAACAATAGATAGAGAACAAGTAATATATCTATGAATAGAATGAGAGCACATATACATTGATTAAACCACGAATATCCAACAATTGCAAGACCGAATGAAGATTGTTACAAATTTATTGTAGGTTCTATTTTGAGTTTTTCAAAACTAATGTTTAGTAACACAAACGCTGGTGAATGAAAACTGCAATGTTTAATAAATATAGCAATCAAATAAATAACGCAGTGGAATAACCTGAGACCATAACTTAACCACAAAGCAATGTTGAACTTGCTTTGTTTTAGTCAAATGTTTAGATGTAAAGCTGTAAAACCCGTGAATGCAAATCCACAATGAATTTTAGCGGAAAAGAGGAAGAGTTAGGTTTGAAACTAGAAATATTGAGTGCTGATTGGAACTACATGTGGGAAGGAGATGGGAGAGAGATGGGAGGGAGATGGGAGAGAGATGGGAGAGAGATGGGAGGGAATGGGAGAGAGATGAGAGAGAGATGGGAGGGAGATGGGAGAGAGATGGAAGGAGATGGGAGAGAGATGGGAGGGGGATCGGAGAGAGATGGAAGGAGATGGGAGAGAGATGAGAATGCATACTTTTTATGGCTGCACAATGCTTCCTTATGTGTCTAGGAGTTAGATGTAGAAAGTTAACAACTTTCATCAGCTCTAAGTTGCCATATTTATCAGGAGTTATCCCACCATTCTCTCCCGCATTCTACAACAGTGTAATAACTATAGATACAATAGCTTCTACAAGTCAATGCTGAGTGCTCATACAAGTCATTGCTGAGTGCTCATACAAGTCAATGCTGAGTGCCTATACAAGTCAATGCTGAGTGCCCAAACAAGTCAATGCTGAATGCTCATACAAGTCAATGCTGAGTGCTCATACAAATCAATGCTGAGTGCCTATACAAGTCAATGCTGAGTGCCCATACAAGTCAATGCTGAGTGCTCATACAAGTCAATGCTGAGTGCTCATACAAGTCAATGCTGAGTGCTCATACAAGTCAATGCTGAGTGCTCATACAAGTCAATGCTGAGTGCTCATACACCGTACATACATACTGCAGGGATTTGGGTACAAATCTTACCTTAATATAACCTTGGCGTAAAGGAAGCGGCACAACTGATGGTTTAAATGTAGCAGCTGTGGGCCAGACGTTAGTCCAATCCTGGTCAACAGTCATTGACTTCTCTCTCGGAGGTGCCCTCTACAACACACCAACGGGGTGCTGTGTATCAAACCTTACAACAAACATCACATACAAAGGATGCTCATGTTGCCCACATGGCAAAGTAACCACGAGCTGCATGAAGAAGTTGCGGTCTACATCTAGTGTTGAGTTGGAGATCATGAAATGATATAAACTTCAGTGATAGAATGCCGTGAATTGGCTGGAAATCTAAGGCTAGAAAACGACTACATTTTCTAAATTAGCTTCGAGCTTGTCAATTTCAACCACAAAACCTTTAACGATCATTTAAACCTTTTGTGACGAGTTTCTCCAAAAATGTTGCCACTGCATTCAACATACCGATTAGATTCTACAATGCAGTGAATCCAGTTATTGCATTATTGTTGTGAAACTTGGCATTTCCAAATAGTAACTTATTTGTGGCAAAACAACGACGTAGCCACTTCTTTGCTTAAAGACATAGACTAGCTTGTAGTAAATGCAGAAAAAGAGAACACAAACGACTAAGTACCCAAATATAAATCGGATTCGTTGTTTTTATATTATCTACCCATGCAGTGTTGGAAGTTGTATACAAAAAGCATTTGGTGGGAGTTGTCACACCATGTGATAAGTTCAAAGGGTGACAACTCCTTTAGTGATGCTGAAATCACGAAGCATTATTACGGAGACAGGTTGGACAAAATATCTGTCGCGTATATAGCGCTAACGAAACTAACTCGTATGAGCGCAGTTGTCGCAATGAGTTATTTGTTTAAAACCAAGAGGTTGACAAAAATAACTCTATTTTAAATATTTTGTTCAAACAATTGGGAGTTTTTGAACTAGTATTCATTAGTGAGAAACTAGTTTTGATATATCGCTGTCCTACAGACTTTTGGGTTTGCTTATAACACAATTGATTAAATCTCATTAATAAATCCAGGCAAAAAAATGTAACGGTGCTGAAAACAACATTAATGCTAAAATTGCAGCTAAAATGTGCTGATCAAGGGAAGCAAAAATGTATGGATAAGCCTCAGTACCACTTTCCCACAATATCTATACCTCAAGCCTCAGTACCACTTTACCACAATAAATATTAAAAACAAGCTTGAAACACAAGAATATAAAAAGCTAGAAAACCAACGCCGTACAAAGAGGGGAAATAAAACCCAATTTTCAAATTATTATTAGAGGCCATAGCATTAATTTTTTAAGGCTATTTAGCGTTTAACAAATAAACATTTCGTACAACTGGTAGTTTTGGTTATAAATGTACGTTAACAATGAGACTGAGCCAGCTTTCAATACAAAGACTATATCCATATTTTGCAATTTGTTATATAAAAATATACTGTGCAGTAAAATTCTGCCTAAAACCTAAAAAACAAAATAGACCATTTATATTTACGAAAAAATAATTTCAAAACTAACCTTTTCCAAAGCAAGATTAATTTTGCAAAAACATACCAAAAAACATTTTGATTTTGAGTGTTTCTTTTTAATCTATAATCAGCTCGATCAAAGGTGAGCACTAACTAATGCTGAGCTTATACACAGAAATCATCCTCAATGGCTATTTTTGAAGGCAAAATGTATAAGCTCCAAAAATGGTTGTGAAATCACAGTTAATCACAATATATAGAAGCATAATTTTGAAGGTAAATACGATCGCGAGACTACAAGTATATATTGCTGCTCACTCACTCCCCGATAGCAACCACACGCTGCCTGGCAGCTTTCTACAGCATATCGTGAAACAAAACGCAAAATTTTACACTTTACACAATCCTGAGATATAACTGAATTGACAAACTTGTAGAGTTGATAGCGAGGTTGGGCTTTTACAGCACTAGAAAATATCACAAAACTTCTGTTTTCACAAAATGGTGATATACCACCCTGCTGCTAAAGCAGAGCGAGCGTTTCTCTCCCAAAACCAATCAACTTTCAATTCAATACTCTCCAAAGGAAATGGTTCCATAGGAATGCTTCAACGACTTTAAATGTCATCTTGTCATTTTGGTAACCTATCATCATCATCGCTGCTTTTCATTGATGATAGATGGCAACTGATACCGAAGCATGAGGGAGCACAAGTCTAAATAAGAGATACATACGAAAGGTTTGGCATGTAATGTCTTTGTATCTTCTCTTTTGTCTCTGTGTAAGCCAGGAATACGATATATTCTAAATCCATCTTTGTCATATTTGTCACATTCTGTAAAGCACAAAAACAAACTAAAATGTATGAATTAATAAAAACAAAAAGTGTAAAGATGAAATAGAAAACACTACCTTGTATTTCGCTATACCATTTATTTTTCTCCAGATAATTTTTACCGATTATCAAAAAGTCATCAGTAAAAACATTATTGATAAAATTTTATTACTTTAATATGGACAGTCACTATTTGTGAATACAAGTAAAGTATATATTGTTTCAATATATTATGCAAGTTAGCAAGAGAACAAAGAGGCCAGGCTTTGCATTAGATTTACATTGACTTAGATGAATAGCAATACTACGCAGTGGCAAGGATTCATAATTTGGGTGAGCGGGTATATTAGTGAGAATTCCTTTGCAGCTAGGCAGTTAATTGGAATATCAGAAAGAGACTATCAACTCATTATAAAACAGCAGAGTCTACTAATGTTGGTGGGGTAAAACAACTCTTCAAGCATCATGACACAAAAAACCACCAATAGTCGTGATTTTCCTTCAAAATTTTTAGGGAGCCATGTATTCCGGTTACCATTATGATCTGCACCATGCTCAGAGCCAAGCAGCAGCGGCAGCAGCATCATCAGAAAAATGCTAAAGAGAGCAGATAACTGTATAGGTTTAGCTTGAAGTGTAGGGTGAAATTGTTGATTGGATTTTTCTTTTACACAAATGTTTGGTTGCATTGAAAGTTGATCCTACCAGTTTAAGTCACCGTGTGAATAGAGATGACTCACGCAAACAAAATAGTACGAAATACCTCAGCGAAGAGCATGGAAAATTATTTTTTGCACTTATCTGATTATTAATAACCATTTAGCCAAACCGATATAGTCTGTATGGCCATTGTTTTTGTAGGTTTTATTAGCGGACTAATGTTTGGTAGGTTTTATTATTATTATTATTCTCATTTTTCTTTCATCAAGTTAAAAAAGCTGTAGTGTAACATATAATCAACAAACTCAGTTGATTATGTACTGACATTTCCTGAGTTTAACAAAACACTGTTGAGAGTTGCACAATTTGCGGTGTCACAGCTATTCAATTTGCATCAAACACTTCTTGAGAGCCTCTTCTTTACTCATTAACACTGTTGAAGAACTCGGCCACCAATCACAAAAGCTACATGACATTTGACTGTGAGTGGGGGGCATCAATAAATTTTTATGAACATGAAAACTGTCAATATCTCTATTCATCCATCTTCATTAACCAAAAAATCATAACAGTAATCTTTGATACTAATGATGACCATTATATAGCACGAACAAAAAGTATCGTAAATGTGCCACGAGACCCATCAAATCCATTAGTATCTAAAAACGTCCAACGCAACTTTGAGGCACCTTTTTTAAGAAAAATAAATATTTTTGGATCTAGGGCTCCTATTATAAAAATAATGTTATCACAAAATAGCCAATCTTATTTCGGAAAATCTGGCCATTATCAAGTCTTCCAAGATTCACTGTTAATGGCAGCAAATTGAGCTAGAACTTGAAATTTTATCGAAAATCTGTCAAGTCCTGAAATGCTATCATGAAAGAAAAATGCTATTGAATTATTTGAAAATATGTTTTCTACGCATTGGTACATCATTTTTGGTGATTGGTTTACTGAAGTTTACATTCTGACAGTTTCTTTCAAAACCGGTCAAAAATTTATTTTCAATCATCAATAGGCTACAGCTTGATATGCTGTGTCATGATGCAGCAACATAGTGTGGGCGTCAGAACTCCCCCTTCCTAATAATTATAGCATAAAAAAGAAATTCTGGTTACATTATTACAATCATTGCTGGAGTACATTGCTGATTGACTGACTGACTCTGAGCATCTACTTTTTATGTGTTCTGTGTCCAGCTGTAGTTTATAATAAATCCGTTATTAACTACACTTTTTCTAACCATCTTTGAATTTGATGGTAATAGCTAGCAAAAATATGTTTTTCTTTTATAGTAGTTCAGCTAATTATCAATTATTTATTAATTAATGTAATAATAATTATTTATTGTAAATAAATAATATTATCATTAATTGATTTAAAACCACAATTTTTTTTTCATTCATCTTCTTGTCTTATTTCTGCATAATAGAAGTCAAAGAAATGGGAAATAACAAACATAATAATGGTAGTTGACATTTTGCTTATAGTATTATTTTAACTATTATTTGTGCATTACTAATGGACTGTTCTGATATAGGCGTATATATTTATATATGACAAAATAGACTACGCTAGGCATGAACCGCAGTTTATGCATGGTCGAAAATTTTTGTGGCTTGCGGTTGAGATAGGAATGTATTATGTTTTTTTAGCTAAAAGCACATTTTTAAAAAATGTTTCAAAATTAAGAAATATTAGCTATGGGAACAAACTTTGTTTGTTTTGTTTTCATCATGAATTGTTGCAAAACAGTGAGAACAATAATTGAGCAGTGACGAGGGTCCGTGTGCGCAGCAGCAGCATATCAACAGAATAAACAAATAAATACTCTTTAATTTGATACTGCTTTCAATAGTGCAAGAAGATTATTTTGGGTTTCTTTGTGCACTTGCACTATAATATGTTATTTATCAAAAAAATGAAAACTAAAATAAATATTATTAATTATCATTATATATCTAAATAATAAATACTTTCAATTGAAAAAAAATTAATTCATATTAATTATAATAATCAGTAGAAAAGTATATATGATTATTATCATTGTCACATACATAATAATAATAAATAATATATTATATAATAATATACTACTACTACTAACCAACTATTAATAACTAATAAATACTACTAGTATTATTATTTACTATTAATTAGTTGGTCCGACTGTTTGCAGATGACACAGTCATCTACAACAGCACTGACAACAATGACACACTTCAGGAAGACCTCAGGAAACTGGAACTTTGGGAGGACGCATGGCGCATGGAATTCAACCCTAGCAAGTGTGAACACCTGAAGTTCAGCAGGAAACTGAAGAACACCACCAACAACACCTACACCCTCCACAACACCGAGATGTGTAAGGTTACATCCGTAAAATACCTCGGAGTGAAACTCCAATCCAACCTCCGCTGGAATGAAAAACTGCCTTCATCACTGGAAAAGCCTCTAGTAGACTTGGCTACATCAGGCGTACAATACCATCAAGCCTTCCATTTCTACGTGAGAAGGCGTACAAGCAACTTGCTAGACCCATCCTTGAATACTCTTGTACAGTCTGGGATGCGGCTATCACCAAAACGCAATCAAACCAACTCGAGGCGATCCAAAGAAGAGCAGCACGGACTATCAAGAACCTACCGAGAACTGACCATGTTACTAGTACAACGAAACTGATTGAAGCATTGGGATGGGATGATCTGAGGACTAGACGAGAACATCGAAGGATAGCAATGTTCAGAGCCATGCATTTTGGGGAAGTTGCAACTAACACTTGTGACTATGTTCAGGCCCATCATCCATCATCATTGCAGACTAGAAGTCACGGCCAGCAATATCTAGTATCCCACTGTCGGACCAAAGCCCATCAAAACAGCTTCTTCCTTAGTACAGCCAAGCTGTGGAATGCCCTCCCACCATCGAGTTCCCTTCTGGCCGGCCCCCCCTTGGCAGGTTGAGGCGACGGCGGTATTCCTGATCGGTACACGATGACAAACTGGAACGATTATTAGATTTACGGATACGCCACGTTGCTGAAACCTTCACCAGAAGTTAGCGACTACGCAGCAAGTAGCAAATAAGTAAGTAAATAATAATAATCGATGATTTATTTAAAAAAAACTACTACTAATATTTCTACTACTGCCTTCTTAAATAAATTAATTAATCATAATAATTATAATAAATTGATTATAATATAATGATTATTATTATTTATTATTATAATAATAATATAATTATTATTATTATTTCAATAATAAATAATTTATTACAATAATTTTATTATTATCAGATATATAATATTATCATAATATTTATTTATTATCATTTTGTTATAATCATTATTTAAATTTATTATTTATTTATTATTATTACATTATTATTATTGATTGATGATTGATTGAATGATGATGATGATCGATGAATCGATGATCATCATCATGATGATTTAGCTGTTCACTAACTAGACACTTGAAACAACACTAGACATTTGAGTTCATACTAGGTAAGGGAGGAATTCCTTTGCCAGTAAAACGCCTTGCTCCGTTACATGAGATAGGATAATGTGCAGATAAACTGTTTTTGGAAACAACAAGAACGGCAGAACACAACCTTATGGGCGCCGCCATATTTGTCCGTTGCGAGAAAAAGTGAGATGACCTAATAATTCACCTTGAGCTGCACACTGACGATTATTGCTATTGTTGTTGTTAGTAGTGCATAAAATTTTAACACTGTTAATAACGAATAATACTCTCTATCCACATAACAATTGACCACAGGATTACAATATTATTATGTAAACATTGCAAAAGTCTCGCTGTATTCTCTTGATATTTAGTTTTAATAATGCTTAAAAGGTAGGTAAGAAACTTGGAAGAAAAAAGAAGAGATGGTCACGGTGGTGGTGGTGGTAGTTATTAATTAATTAATTAATTAATAAATTATTATTATATTATTTATTTTGTATTTATTGTTATTAATAAATATTATAATAATAGTGTTTATTATTACTATTTAATCATTAATTAATGAATAATAAATAATACTATTAAATAGTATTTACTATTATTATTATTATTATTACTACTTACTACCAAGATGATTATTATATTATTATTATTTATCAACTTAATTTAATTATAATATTATTATTATTGGAGTTGATTAATGATAATAATAATAGTAGTATTAGTCGGTAAGTAAGTAATTATTAATTATTATCTATCTGATTATTCTATCTAGTATCTATCATCATCTAGCTAGAAAATTATCATTTTTATTAATAAAGTAGTAGTAGTACTACTACTACTAGTACTACTACTAGTAGGTAGTACTAATAACTGTAACAACAATAGTTACAGTAGTAGTAATAGATAGTAGAAGAAGCAGTAATAATTCTTGCAGTAGTAGTAGTAATCTTTCATTTTTTATTGGATTATTATTTATAGCTAATAATTAATAATCAAATGAAACATTATTATTATAATTATCATTATTAAAATTATAATTATTATTTTTTCATTATTATTTATTACAACAACAACTTCCTTGCATCATCATTTATTTAATTTATTAGTAATAAATAATAACAATAATAATACGAATAATGATCAGCTCCATCAAATCTTATTACCATTATTAAATTAAATGACAATTAATTAATAATGATGATGATGGTTGTTACAGGATGATGATGATGATAGTAGTTAGATACGATAAAAATAATAATAATAATCATCTATATATAATAATTAATATATAATATAAATGTGAAAAAATACATATGTGTGTTTGTCTTTGCCCGTGGGTATATATATGCCTAAACCACTACTATGCTGACAAAAATGAAAATTGCTATTAGATAATATATGGCCAGAGTTTAAATTATCATTAATCTCAAGCCGACATTTTTGTTTTTGAGTTTTTGTTATAAATGTCTAATTTAAATGGAGAAAAATCACTAGAACTCACATTTTGTGGTTGGAATGTCAAGCGAACAATTCAATTTAGTTTATGCACACGTTATTTTCTTCCGCTATGAATAGATTTCAACGTTCTTTCTTGTTTTGCAAATGAGTTGTCTCACTAGCTACCTTTGTTGTTTTTTAAATTGAGCCGAGAGAGAGAAAAAGAGTAGGTAAGAAAGAAAGATGGAGACGGTAGAACAGGCTATGGGCGGAACAGGGTGGGGTAGAGGGTGAGAAGTAGAGCGGGGCAAGTGATTTAATCACCATCATTGCTCGAAAAAAAAAACTAAACAGATGATTCAATGTTTCAACAACAATAATGCAATGTTGGTATCATAGACCTGGTATTATTATCTATGGTTGGTATTATCAGAATCAGTGATGCGTAACCATTCATGAGTAGTAATGGGGCAAGTAGCTACCGCAAGGTAAGGTATATGGTTTTGCATATATATTTGAGAATGCATTTTGGTAAATCTATTGTTACACCAACATAGTGAATGAAATGTAATTAATAGTTAACCAATAGATCGAAAGGAGCATAGGGCATCAGAATATTATAAACTACTACTCTAAGGGCTCACAGCGCACTGAGAAAATCTTGGTTTACAGTGTATATTTAAAACCAATTTTTCAATCCACTAGCTATGTGAGCAGTTTCATGATTGGTTCAATGTAAACAACTTAATTTTGTGCTTTTAGTGCATTTTAAAGTTTGTTTACAGCAGCCTGTGGCCTCAGGTTCATAGAAAATTAATTATGCAAAAGTAGTGAAAAAGTTACAAATCGAGGTGAGACACGCTTTATTTTAGTAAGCATTATGCACATATTAGATCTGTACTAGACTAGGCAAATAATTATTATTTTCCAATCATCTCCATTTCAAATCTTACGATGTAATTTATATTAACGTCATGGTGATGATGGGCATGGTACTTATGACGATGTGTGGGGTACTAAGATACTCAGTTTCCTACCCCAACCCTATCAAACCTGTAACCCCAATAACCTAGTGCATAATTCCCATATTCTTAATCTTCAATTTACAGTGACACAGAGTACTGTACACCACAATTTTTGTTGGTGATGTTGCAAAACGTGGAATATTGCACAAGAAGTTGGAAGTTTGACTGAGTCTGGACCTTTTTCTGATGATATGGCACTTTGAATTGAATTGAAACTATCATTAATTTTTAGACCCATATATTTATCTTTTCTTCAGCACTCTCGAACGCATTTCATAGTCACATAAATGTCTAGCTGGGCGGGGTACGAAATGCTCTCGCTGTCAAGAAACTACAACTATGAAAATTATATCATTGTTTCTCATGGTGTAATAGTTCTTTCATTTCATCAGAAAAAAAAATTTTCTCTACCAAAATTTTCTTTGCCAATTTTTTCTCTACCAAAACCGATTTACTTTTGACTTTTCCAATCTTCAGTGATGTCATTTCTGTGAAAGTCTGCAATGGGGTGTTTTTTCATCGTTTTGAAATTTGAAACAGTATTGTTGCATTGTACGTTAAACGTCATTTTATTTTAGCTATCAATAACTAGAAAATTTATTGTAAGCATTGGTTCAGATGGGCTTTATAAGCCATAAAATGTGTGTACGCCGTATAGTGTGGCGAACTGCATCTGTAAAACATTAATAGTCAGAACATACATATCACATTTAAAAATTTCCGGGGGTAGCTTGAAATGATTCTTGTCAGTTTTCTGCCATGTAATTTTCCCTGAGGAAAAAAAAACCCATGCCACAAAAAATGTATCTTTGTCTATAATATTAGTATTCAACTTTTTATCCTAGTTTTTTGTGAACATGCAACCAAATCAGAAAAATTGCTGCAATTTAGATGTTCTCATTGTTTTTTTTTTAAATTCCTTATAAGTTTTACCGAAGACTGATTAGCCAATAATCACTTGTAAATATGAAATAGCTGCGTGACATTCAGTAACTTTATCGTTTGCGCTCATAACTTTTCCTATCATACTGCTACTGCATTTTAAAATTATAATATCAGAGAAAAGTTATATAAGGTGCATTCACCTGCGGGATCGATCCATAAATTAAATAATATTTCTCGCAATTTATTTAATGCAAGCGAGTCGGTAGCAATATTTTAAGTGGATCGCAAAATACTATCCCCACAAAAAATATAAAATTATTTGTGAGGCATTCTCATAGGTTGCAAACACTACAGATCCATCGTATAAAATTAATACATAGCCGTGCCGTCGGTGTTTATTTCAAAGCAGTTCATTCCCAGTATTATTAT
Source organism: Cryptosula pallasiana (assembly GCA_945261195.1). Taxonomy (NCBI): domain Eukaryota; kingdom Metazoa; phylum Bryozoa; class Gymnolaemata; order Cheilostomatida; family Cryptosulidae; genus Cryptosula; species Cryptosula pallasiana. The sequence continues at coordinate 26,772,908 of OX183140.1, read as the reverse complement.
TTTATCATTTTTTGTTAATAATATTAGTTATACATTGTTTATTATTATTCATTATTATGATTATCAGATACAATAATAATATATTATAAATCAATCATATTATAAATCATAATTTAAAGCAGAGCCATTGTTGTTGTAGTTGATCAAGAATGAATTGCTTCGAAATAAACGTTACCAACTGGGCAAATGTGAAATTTTTTTCATTTGACTCGCTATCACTATCTGCTACTTCCCGTAGCATCACGCTATGAATACCGGTAAGGAATCAACAACACGATAAGTGTCGTTAATGAAATTCTCAAGCATGTAAAAATAATTATGCTTGCTACAATGCACACGGGAATTTTATGTCTTCACAAACTGATCTGGATCGAAAGATGTGATTTCTTATTATTATATAAAAAAAATGTAAAAGCATGGATCGATGCGTTTGCTGATGTGGTCCCCAAAATACGAATGACAGCAGCTGTTCATTGATTTTGCCGACAAAGACACCTATATTCTAGTATTGTTGTTATCAAGCACTAATTTTTCAGTAGTTATTCCTGTAGAAAATGGTTATCAAGATTTATTTCTCAATTATTATATTAACGGAAATTGCACTTATAATTCTGTAATGTTATTATTGCAACGAAAACTATAGCAGTGAACTGTGACTTCTAAAATGCAAGTTTTTTCCTTCGTTGAAAATATGGCTCACACAATGGTAAATCAATATGATGATTTTTAGCAAAGTAATATTATTTCGGCATTTTACTTTAAGCATTACTTTTTCGCTTCACAAAGTTAGTTTTAAAGTTAAAAACATCAAATAAAAGAACAAAATTGAATAGTTATGACATAATCAACATTGGTCTATAAAAACTTCTGAAACAGTCAAGCTACCTGATTAAAGGCTGCTCCACACGGCGACGAAACGAGGACGAAACGTCAAATTAATTTCGTAACGAATATAAATTTGCCCAACGAAAGCCCTACCGGCACTTCGGTAGCGTTGCGGTGACGTTTCGTCCAGACCTAGCAGTGCTTGGTTGGCATTTTTTCGTTCGTCGATCATTGGTCAAAAGTCTTTTCTGCATTTTGCTATTGGCCTCACAAGGCGTAACTTCATTGGTCCATGTTGCGTTAGTGGCACTAAACACAGCACATGTTACTAAAATTTATTATTATAATTATTATTACTACTACTAGTATTATATTAAATACCATCATTGGCTGGCAGTTGTTTATTATTATTGTTATTAAATTTGCCTAATGATGTTATTATTATAATAGAAATTATTATAATTATTAAAGTAATTATTATTACAGTACAGTTAATTAATTTTTTAATAAAAATTGGGCCTACTGCAACAAAATAACAAATGATTTATCATCATTATTTATGATTAGGAATTAAAAAGAACCTAGCACTTATAAAATTACTAGCCCGGTGAGTGAGTAATAATGATAACCAGTTGATAAATAATTAAGTTTACTCACCAATAAATTAACTAAATGCCAATATCTGGAAGCTGTCCGTACAGAAAAACTAGTAGAAAAACTACTAGTATTGAATACTACTATTATTATGATTGGCGGCAGTTGTTATTACAACTCGTGTATTGTCATTGGCTGGCAGTTGTTTGTCGTTGATCGGCTACATGCAGTTTCATTCGCGTGTGAAGAAATTTCGTTAACAATGCACCGAAACGAAAAACTATTCATTTTGGCCAGTTCGTTTCGTCCTCGTTTCGTCGCCGTGTGGAGCAGCCTTAATAGTGGCATTATTTGTACATGTCATTTATTTCTTTGCATTGCCATAAAAAAGAAACAATATAAAGTTAAAGCGAGGCCTTTGAACTTAGAAACGTTGCAACTAGTGAAAGGGCAAAAGTGAAACCAGGAGATCAGAAATGTATATATGCAATAAATGTATTGACCCAGAAGCAAATTGCATAAACAATGAAAGTATTTTATCTTTGTTATTTTATCTTGGGTTATCAAAATAATAACCATTAGGTGTATAGCTTCTGTTCTGCTGCTATAAGATTGACAACCCTGTTTGTGATTCATGCTGATGTGGAAGAAGAAAGGATTTTAGATGAAACCATAATAGCTTCGCTATTCAACATGTCGGCTCATAGATGCTTCTCACAGAAGTCGCTTGTTTCATTGTTGTTTTGCTGCTCACCCAATGCAGCGAGAGCAATACAATTTTTCTCAAAAGAAATTAAAGTTGTTCCACCCAATTCTATGGCTGTTATCATTGGTCATAAATCTAGGCTATATAGAAATAATTTTGTTCAGGTATTTTTTGTGTTCTCTCGTTGCTATATACAGAGAAACTAAGAATTAACTTCAATGCACTGATTGGCTATTTATGGCAAAAATATCGGACACAAATTAACTACAACAAGCTGAAAGTTTCACTCTACAAATTATATTTATTACTCCTGTTCTGCAATAGTTATACAAAAATCATAAAATTACCAAATTTGAACTGCAGCTTATAAATCTCTGATAGCAGTAGTTATTTTTTAATTGTTTTAATCAGTTTTTGTAATAGAACTCAATAATTAAAGGCTCCAATGAAAATTGTCATTATGATGCTTGAACGTCTCTTTTTTTAATCATGTAACATTTAATTAAGAGACCAAATTTTTTCCAGCATATCGTTTGCTGTGGTTAATAATAGTGAGCTGGTAATTACCGAAAAATGTGCTTGCACATTTTAGTTGAATCTTCACTAAATTTGGCGTATGTGACCCATTTACATTACCAATTGTGGTAATCATAACTTTTTTGACCCGGGCAATTGTTTAAAAAGTCTCACAAATAATGGCTTTTTGTTATTAGTTGTTATAAATAATATACATAAAATAGAAATAAATAAAAACTCTTTCAATATTCGTAGTACATGCTTTTGTGGAAGCTGATCAGTATGCCAAACCCAATCTGTGCTTTCACAATTTTCAAACATGATGTACTTTTTCAGAAGTTTTTTTCAAAAATTCAAGTTTTTTGGTCCTGGAAAGACTAACGACTCCCTGCATTTGTACTCCTACCATCGCAGGCCTCATGAGTTACTTGGTTTTTTTTGTTAAATTAATTTTGAACTTGGTAGTTGTAGTATTTGTGATATTCATGTTTTAATATGTGTTCTGCAGATACAAATTCTACATTCTCTGATTGGACAAGAAAGAATCTAGTTATATACAGTAGCTTTGGGTAAGTTTGTTTTTTGGTCTCTACGTGTCAACAGTAGTTTCTCACGAAAAAATAAGGGTGCAGGTGAGTGGCAATGCTGCATTAAATGTCTGTCATACATGCTGCGTTTGGGATGTTGTCTATAACTCCTAACAATAGAATTGATGTCACTCAATGGCTTGCCTATTGCAGTGAACTGTTGAAACCTGAAAAAAAAACGAGATATGCTATTTTTTTCTATATAAATTAACAATTTTTTTTATTGCGTTTGCATTTATTATTTGACAATTTACCATGGGTATGCGATAGTATGTACCATAGGTATGCGACCAGTGCCAAATCTCTCCTCTTTCGCTAATAAATTTCACGTCAATTGAGGCATCGCTGGCATCACCCCTACTTAAATAGTACTATATACTGTCAGCGAGCCATCTAATGCGGTATAAATATTTGGTTAGCTATTTCAAGAGAGTTACTTCTTCTATATTTATGTTTCATTAATTTTACAAGTTTTCACAGATTTTATACAATTAGTTTTTGTCATACTTATAAACTTTATATATAACAATTGTGATATACAATCATCTGTGTGATACCAGCAACGGTATTTGGAGCACTAGATAATTCTCCTCTCACCAATTTCAGACTGGTTCCCCTCGGTTGGTTTCGTCCACTATGTTGAAGCCGGCCGACCCGGCCGAGACTCGGCCTGCTGCCTTTCGGCGGAAAGAGCAGCTGGTTCGGTGGAAAAACTCTACTACTGACCAGCAGCTAGGCAACAAGGATCTCCGGTCAACAGTTCAGTTCGACAGAGGCACCATGTTTTTGGCTGCGTGCAACCAATGCGATAAACAGGAAGTGAAAGAGCTGCTGTCTCAAGGAGTGGATCCAGACACTGCTAATGTAGACGGACTTACTGGCCTTCACCAGGTAAGCACTTTTGGTAGCCTTTGTCCTGTCTAACACCTGCGCTTGAATCAATTAGTTCTGTGAGTTATGTTAACTCAACCATCGAGTTGGCTCTTTCAAACTGGCACTTTTCCTTTTACATAGACTTGCTTCTACTGTTTCCTTTGCTGTGTAACTATCCTTGGGGTAAATGGAGTACCACAGGAGCACATGCTAGGTCTTACAGCAGCAACGTTTGTTTGCTGACCCCCTAGTCTTAAATCTCTGTATAATCTGTTGGTTGTGCGCCGGCAAGTGTGATAGTACACAGAAGCCCATTTGGCCATTATATGCCATTGCTGGTCTTTCTTTTAGCTATCTATCACGCAATAATCATTTTGTGGTTAGCGTCTATTAAAAATATTCAGTAATTAGACAAGGACACTGAATATAGATGCAGTCTTGCTACGGACATAGTAATTTGTTTGCAGCAAGTGTTAAGTTGGGTATACTGTCAGTCAGAGTGCCTCCAGTGTGACACCTATTGCTTCTACCACCCGTCTCTCCACCCTCTCTACCCTCCCTACCCTCCCTACCCCTCTCCACCCTCTCTACCCTCTCTACCATCTACTCACTCTCTCCACCCTCTCTACCCCTCTCTACCCACCCTCTCTACCCCTCCCTACCCACCCTCCCTACCCCTCTCCACCCTCTCTACCCTCCCTACCCTCTACTCCATCTCTACCCTCTCTACCCCTCTCTACCCTCTACCCACCCTCTCTACCCCTCCCTACCCACCCTCTCTACCCCTCCCTACCCACCCTCTCTACCCCTCCCTACCCACCCTCTCTACCCCTCCCTACCCACCCTCTCTACCCCTCCCTACCCACCCTCTCTACCCCTCCCTACCCACCCTCTCTACCCCTCTCTACCCCTCTCTACCCCCTCTTTACCCCCTCTCTACCCCTTCCCACCCTCTCTACCCTCTCTACCCCCCTCCCCACCCTCTCTACCCCTCTTCCCATTCTCTCTCCTCCTCTCTAAACCCCCCACCCACACTCCCCACTCTATGTGGTTTCACTCTGCTTTTTTATTTTTGTGAATATTTTGTCCTGTTTCAGTCTGCCCTCGTGATGTAGATTTTTAAAGTATGCAAGTGGTGTCAGCACCTCTTTACTGTGTTTTGCAGTTTTATTACTGCTGCTGTCATTAATGCCCTTATTTCTGGTGTGTATTTCGATTGAAACTGCTAATTGTGGTACTTTTGACCCGCATGGAAGACTGCTAAGCCAGCGCTACTGTAAGCTTGTGGCTCTAGGAATCACTGACACCTTGCATGCATACCACTGGTTGTAATGAACTAGATACTTGGTTCATAAGCTGACCTCGCTGCTCTCTTCTCACCACTAAATGCATAGCCTCTCTCACCTTTTCGTTTTTATTAATACGCTGAATATGGCAGCTTGTAAAACCAAATGGCTCAAGAAAACAAACATAGATTTATTTATAATAATAGTGAAAATTTTGTGTGAAGCTGCTGTGTCCATGGCTCAAAACAAGGGAGATAGAAGGGGGAAGAGGCCCCCACAGGGTACCCACCGACCAAAACCCATCATTTACATACAGAATGTGTAGACTACTCTGAATCTAGTAATCTTAGTACAATAGTTCATGTCTCTCTTGCACACATATCAGGCCATTATTGTAAAACAATGGCTAGCTCGCTGTAGCCCTCACCAGCAATAGTAACTTTACTAATACAAAACACGTGCATTGTTTGCATTATAAACAGACTGGCCAATTTAGTTATAACCAAATGAAGCTAGGCACAAAAGGTACAATTTTTATGATAAACATTGTTATGTAAAGGCTTTATAACAGAGCCTTTAAACTGAGTGGTTTTATGGCCATATAGCTGGAGTACTAGTGTAATACTGTAAATATGTAGTGCTGGTTCCTTGCAACAGCTGGCTCATTGCTAGTTTGATTGTGAAATCTCTGATAGTCAGTAATGGAGGCTGGCTAGATCAGCCTAGTCACTCGTCCACACATTCTACTTGTTATCGTTATGTAACCAGTTTTATGAATGAATGCTTATCGGGCCTTCAAATCTCACAAAACCTCATTGCTAGATGATACTAGAGACTGTCAGGTACTAGAGACTGTTAGGTGCGAGAGACTGTTAGGTACTAGAGACTGTTAGGTACGAGAGACTGTCAGGTACTAGAGACTGTTAGGTGCGAGAGACTGTCAGATACTAGAGACTGTTAGGTACGAGAGACTGTCAGGTACTAGGGACTGTTAGGTACTAGAGACTGTTAGGTACTAGAGACTGTTAGGTACTAGAGACTGCCAGGTACTAGAGACTGTTAGGTACTAGAGAGTACTAGAGACTGTTAGGTACTAGAGACTGCCAGGTACTTGAGACAGACTTCAACATATGCTAGCTACTAGAACCTTTCCTACTAGCCGCTAGAACTATTATTACTACTACCTACTATTGCTACTAGCACTGCTACTAGCACTGCTACTACTACTAGTCATTACTGCTGCACCAACAGCTATTACCAGCTACTACTGGCAAGTGGCTCAGTAACACACATCTATGAGCTATGAACTGTAGTGATAATGCAATGGGAAAGAGCTGCCACTGTTATTGCTGCTGACGCACTCACATTATTATTGATGTTACAGATGCTTATTATGTAATGGCAGCAATGAGAAGGCATCGCTCACTTTTGTATCCCAGTTCATTTATGGCTAATTAACTGGTTGCTCTTTGTAAAGTAATCAGTACACTAACAGATAGTTGGTATTGCTCGCCTCTTCTGGCCTTCCAGTCCAAGCATTTGTACCTGCCTCTCTCACTTACTAACCTAGTGATGATATCGCGCTGTCACTCTTTGTGGTCACTAGTGGTATTATTTACTAGGTTTTGTCTGTCTGATGTACTAGCTACTACTACAAATGTGTGAAACCATGAATGCTCATCTCTTTGAACACAACCGCAGCAAATATTCGATAATATAAAAGTCCCACTTTAAATCTGGGCACCCTGCCAGGTTTCACTGAACTAAAAATTTCTGCTGCTTTAGCTGGTTCGGTGATCAGGCATTTCTGGCACCATTAGCTCAGCAAGACCGTATCAACATTGTTGTACTTGTTGTACAGATATGTTATGTAGTGCAGTTGTTGGTTTATTACATTAACTCTATTTGTACACGCGAGGCAGACGATTTAGCTGCCTGTAGTATAATCTTACCATTGTGTGCTCTATTCTGTGTTTGTCCATCCGGCCTGCCCTAAGTATAGGCAAACACAGTCGCAAGGTGTTTGACCCTCTCTATTTACTCAGTCAACAGCCTGGCAGTCACAGACTGCAGCGGCAGCGCTGCCTGCTCTGCTACTCACAGGTGTGTGATTGCCTGCTGTGTGTACACACTTTACCTGACTGTATCCACCCCCCCCCCTGCACAGTGGGTCTGAAGATGGACACTGTGCTATTTTGGTTCACACCAGAATAACATGCAAGCGCCTAGTTAGATCAATATTTTTTGCTTCTCGATATTTTTAAAACCAAGCTATGTTCCCGTTGTCAAGTGGATACGTCTTGATAGAGGTGGACTGTCCGGGGGCTGACAATTTGGTAATTAGTATACGTGCGGAATGGAGATCACTTTTGGTAGCTACTTCACTAACTACCTTCTGCCGTATGAGCAAGGCAACTAGCTTGGCCAAACTTTTAATTTTAATTTCAAGCCTGAACTCTTAAATGCAATATCTAGTGTAATCATCAACATGTGTGGATGATGTCCTTTTTCAAAAGAGGGAAAACTTCTTCCAGCTTCTGTTACGGCCTCCCTAATCACTGTTTAAGACTTGAATAAACTTGAAGTTTTAACATTCTTTGCTTGACTCTGCTATGCCATTAACCAACAGATAAATTAGATCAAAACATCAAATAAATCTCCTACAATCAGAAATGAAGATGAAGTATCTGTAGAGCTTTTAGCTGTGCTCACTAGAGCCAGTAAACACATATGAACCAATAATTGATTGCTTTGGGCCCCACAAACATGAGGGACAATTTGAAGCAGAAATATACGCATTCCATTGTATATATAGTTATAAATATATTACTAGCAAATAGAAACAACATCAGCTGACTACAGCAGCAGAACATCAATTATTCCATTTTGTTTGTGGTTTCTCTCAATGTCCTGTGAGGTCCTGAGGGTTGATGCTTGCTTGTATTAAATGAGAAGAAATAATATTTTTTTTATTTTAATTAACAAGGAATCAATCTGAGAATTAATGATATTTTATTTACGTTAGTGACCATCTTAATAAGTTACATCGATAATAATAATTTGCTAATCACATTATTTCTTAATTTTTTTTGCATAGATGTGCAATTGATGCTCTTGTCAAATTTTATTATTATTAATTATCATAAGTTACTACTATATTGGTAGTCTGTATCATTTTTCACATAATTCCTATCTTGCTTCTCGTTCTTCACATGATAGCACTCACCAAGTTGAAGCTATTATCTGCTTAATAATGGCCGACAATAAAATGTTTATAACTGGAGGTTAACATATTATATTAATCATAATTCTATTTAATGAGTAAGAATAAGAATTATAAAATTAGATTTAATAGATGACAATTCATATCAACAACCTACACCCAACAGCCACACTACAACAACAATCAACGAGCAATTACAATTTTTGCTATCAGCTATTATGAATATTTAATCACATTTCAGTTTATTGAAACAAAAATGAAAAATTTTTTTTTTATTAATCTGTCAAACAGTGTGTTTGTTAGAGATCAACAACAGCAGCTTGTGGTAGTCTGGCTTGGCTTACAAAGGTTTTAGTGATATAGTTTGAGGTCTATCATTGCGTACCAATACAGAGTTGACTGAAAATGTATATACTCTAACATAAAGCAACCTTCGCATAACCAAAAACTGTTCCCTAATCCACGTTTTGAGCTCATTACATAATTTCACTTGTATCTTCCGTTTTTACCGCTCATCCTGTGTAATACTGCAAAGCTTATGTTCACCTGGTTTACAGTACCCGGAACATTTTTGTTAAACATTGACATTAGTTAATTCAACATTATTCTCACCATTTCTTGACCTGCACTGAGTGTTTGATTTCAACGAACCTCATATATTTCTACGTCTCCCATTACCCTCACTTGGGGTGTCTACACGCTGCACACAATCGTTTACTGCAATCGCTACCTATTGACTTACTATTGTTTTATAATATACAGTTTTCTACCGCACGACTATCACACAACATCTCATAGACTGATACCTGTTTCTTTCTATCTGCTGTACAAGCATCTACCTGATTTGTTATGTTTCATTTTCGTCTTAATTACCAGTGTCTTATGTAATTTTTGGCTGTCAGTTGGAACGAAGGCCAAACAGCAGATGCAATGCTGTGCATAGATATATTTCCTAGCTGTTGAGTGCTTAACAGTGTCACTCACTGCCGTGTTTGTTCCCCAGCACTCTGTCTAATTTTGGCACTTGGTAATATTGTTTAGCCTGAGATGCTTTGCAATAACCAAAAAGTTGGCCATTGTCTGAAATATAGTTGACAAAAATGCCTTTCACACGCTTTGTGGAGTTTCTGAGCCTTCTATGTACAGCTAACCAAGTATTGCTAAATGTTACTGCAGCTGCAGAACTCCATGCCTCACTGGCAATGTGTGTTGCTTGTAGGCGTGCATAGATGATCGTATGCCCATGATAGAATGTTTGGTGGAGTCTGGGGCCTCCATCAATGTTAGGGACAATGAAGGTTGGACCCCTCTTCACGCTACAGCTAGCTGTGGGTACATAGATGTGGCCAGGTGAGTACAGCAACAATTGGTTAGTGGTAATGCATGCTTGCTCGCTCGCGTGAGAATGTTTGTTTCTAGTCGAAGCCTTCTGTCTGTTCGTCCTTGTTTCATCCTTAATAATAGCTGAACAATTAGCTCGTTAATGCCGCGATGACTTCATTATTTCATAAGAATAATATCATCATTATCAGTGGGCCACTATACTCCTGTCAGCAGCCTCCTAGTTGGTATGCTGTCAGACAGGCTATACTCGCGGCAGCATCTGCCGCTACCTTCTCACTCGAAGCTTTCACTTCACTCGGCCCTCTTTCTGCTCGCCCACCAAGTACCGATTGATCACTGCTAGCTAGTAGCATCGCATCCATATATTAGAGAAGGCGTCACTTGTGAGACCTCTTTTCTCCCTGAATGCATCAATGTTGAGAGGACAACTCATCATATTTGGTGTCACATACCTACTAGTGTGTTCTGTCAGTTAGTTATACGTATCCTTGATCATGTGCGCACACAGTGATCATTTCTCCATGCAAATTTATTTTGTATGCCATAAAAACAACCGTACCACGACTGACTGTATAATGATGAATGAATTCACGGAGTTAATGTTCTCACTGTGACTTGCTTGCTGCTGTAGCTACCTCATCAACCATGGTGCTGACATAGCAGCCTGCAATGCTGACGGAGATCTGCCAATTGACCTGGCCGAAGGAAGAGACATGGAGAACTTGTTGGCTTCCACCATGAACATAAAAAGTGAGTTGGTGGCCTCACCAAAGGCTTTAGTTGTACTGAGCTTGTTACTGGTCTGTGAGATTGCTCTCTTCTCTTACAACTTGATACTTTGTTGTCTAACTAGATATCAATGCATCCACTGCCCGCAAGTCTGAGGAGACGCAGATGATCAACGACGCCAACAGGTGGATCCAGGATCCTTCGCTGCCAGAGATGGAGGACAGCAGGACAGGTGCTACTGCTCTACACGTGGCCGCTGTCAAAGGATATCACGGAGTGATTGCGTGAGTGAAAGATTTAAAATTGTCTCTCCTTGTCTTGCACAACTGCAGTGGTAGTGTTTCACGTGCTCAGTGACTGAACTTGTGATGTGCAGGGCTCTGCTGCAAGCTGGTGCCACCATCAACCACCAGGACTTTGATGGCTGGACACCGTTGCATGCTGCCGCTCACTGGGGGCAGGAGGACTCCTGTCGCATACTCATCGACGCTAACTCTGACCTCACAGTAAAGGACCGCGGGGGCCGCACAGCTCTAGATGTGGCAGATAAGGGAGTGGTGAAGATCCTCCGAGAACTGATTGAGAGGAAGAAAGCAGTAGGTTTTGCAGGCTAATGTTCTGATCAGCTTTCTTGCAATGCTTTATACACGACGTCTTCAGCTACGCTTTCATTGCTGTCTGTTGTCACACGGTTACAATGTTTTAGCATCGCACCAAGGGTTCCCTTATTGCTTGTCAGGTAAACAGCATCATTGGGCAGATCTCTGTCTTCTCTCTCTCTCTGATTGTTAAAAACAAGAAATATCTAGCAATTGTATCTCTCATACGCTCTTTTTTATCTGTGTAAGCTCTTCCAATTCTCTGATAATGGCTATTTCTCTGCATGATTCCATCTGTGCGGCCTCATTCGTCCCCCCTGATTATCGCATGGTCTTAACGACAGTCCACAGTAAGCAAACACTTTCTATACTGTCTATCATTGTTTTCTGTGCCGGTGAGGAAACCAAGCCATCTGGTGGAAACAGAAACGAGTCATTTAACTCAAGCTAGAGTATATCAAAGTTGCAACACTCAAGATCTCTGTGTGCATTGTTCTCTTTAAAGATAGAATATTGTTTTCTAATATTATTTTTGTAGTTGTAAGGAATCATGATAACCGAGTAGAATGTGTGAATAACTGGTAACAATGATTCTGTTTTGATGATGTAAATGATAGGTTATATATAGGCTGATGTGGTAATGCTGTCTGTGGTGTTATCCTAGTCATGAGTAGGTGCTGACTTTATTAATTCTTGCACAAACAACGGATGGAAATAAAAATAACCTCTCTCGATGTGATAGTGGTGCTAAGAAGTGTTTCTTGTGTCTGTGTTTAGTCGGATCAGCAGAATCAAAAGGATGCCCAGGAGACTGGGGTGATATCTAAGATGCAGCCAATCAGGAGGAGACCCTCTGTCACCCGAATGTCCAACGATGACAAAACCCGCCTCTCGCATAACTCAGCGTTAGAGGAGAAGGTGCTGGCTGTCAAAATCAACGAGGACGACCAGGATGTTGGTGAGTGCCTCGTGAGACACAGTCGATGCCTTTAGTGTTGAATGCATTGGGGGTTTGTCTGGTGTTGTGCGTTGCTAGCAAGTATTTGGTCTTACTGTAATCACGGATAATTTTATTTGGGAGTTGTGCTCTTTTGTAGGCAATAAAACACTTATTTAAATAAAATTATGTTGTGACGATAGAAAGAGCTCACATTGGATACATGACATCTTTGAGAAACCCTCCCTTCCCCCTCCCTATTTTGTCTCTAGCCCCTCCCCGCTCTTTTGCTAGCCATTGTCAATTAAGGTTTGTCTTCTCTTTGTCCAGTAGGCAACATTTAACCAGTTTTTCATGTATCAGTCACTTGGAAGGGTGTACGCCTGTGAGGTGCATTTATGTAGGTAGAAAGAAAGATATAAAGCAAAGGTTGACAGAAGTCTGTTGATAGTTTCATTTGAAAGCCATCTCAGTGAGGTACTGGTCTAATGTATGTATGAGTATGTTGTTGTTGTTGTTGTTATAGCTGTCACAGAGGCTGGCAGCAATAGCGGAGAGCCGACTGACTCAACGGCCACTGCTGACAAGACCGCATCCCCTCCCAATGCCAGCCAGGTATGCCACGTTGAAGCTGTATGTCTTCCATCTATGTGAACGCCCTACTTTCATTTTAGGTCTACTTCGTACTTATCAAAGTGTATGTTTTATTTTGTGGTGATTTATCTCCAACTGCTGTTGTTTGCAGAAAGTAGGGTTTGCCATTGGAGAGCCAGCATCGGACAAGGATAGTTCATCCACAAGTACGTCACTACTTCTGCTTAGATATTATACATGTATTAGATATACTTACTTCTACTTCGATATTATACATGTATTAGATATACTTCTACTTAGATATTATACATGTATTAGATATACTTCTACTTAGATATTATACATGTATTAGATATACTTCTACTTAGATATTATACATGTATTAGATATACCTACTTCTACTTCGATATTATACATGTATTAGATATACTTACTTCTACTTCGATATTATACATGTATTATATATACTTCTACTTCGATATTATACATGTATTAGATATACTTCTACTTAGATATTATACATGTATTATATATACTTCTACTTTGATATTATACATGTATTAGATATACTTCTACTTCGATATTATACATGTATTAGATATACTTCTACTTAGATATTATACATGTATTAGATATACTTCTACTTAGATATTATACATGTATTAGATATACCTACTTCTACTTAGATATTATACATGTATTAGATATACTTCTACTTAGATATTATACATGTATTAGATATACTTACTTCTACTTAGATATTATACATGTATTAGATATACTTCTACTTAGATATTATACATGTATTAGATATACTTACTTCTACTTAGATATTATACATGTATTAGATATACTTACTTCTACTTAGATATTATACATGTATTAGATATACTTACTTCTACTTAGATATTATACATGTATTAGATATACTTCTACTTCGATATTATACATGTATTAGATATACTTCTACTTAGATATTATACATGTATTAGATATACTTCTACTTAGATATTATACATGTATTAGATATACTTACTTCTACTTAGATATTATACATGTATTAGATATACTTACTTCTACTTAGATATTATACATGTATTAGATATACTTCTACTTCGATATTATACATGTATTAGATATACTTCTACTTAGATATTATACATGTATTAGATATACTTCTACTTAGATATTATACATGTATTAGATATACTTCTACTTAGATATTATACATGTATTAGATATACTTCTACTTAGATATTATACATGTATTAGATATACTTACTTCTACTTAGATATTATACATGTATTAGATATACTTCTACTTAGATATTATACATGTATTAGATATACTTACTTCTACTTAGATATTATACATGTATTAGATATACTTACTTCTACTTAGATATTATACATGTATTAGATATACTTCTACTTAGATATTATACATGTATTAGTTATACTTCTACTTAGATATTATACATGTATTAGTTATACTTCTACTTAGATATTATACATGTATTAGATATACTTCTACTTAGATATTATACATGTATTAGATATACTTCTACTTAGATATTATACATGTATTAGATATACTTACTTCTACTTAGATATTATACATGTATTAGATATACCTACTTCTACTTAGATATTATACATGTATTAGATATACTTCTACTTAGATATTATACATGTATTAGATATACTTCTACTTAGATATTATACATGTATTAGATATACTTCTACTTAGATATTATACATGTATTAGATATACCTACTTCTACTTAGATATTATACATGTATTAGATATACCTACTTCTACTTCGATATTATACATGTATTAGATATACTTACTTCTACTTCGATATTATACATGTATTAGATATACTTACTTCTACTTAGATATTATACATGTATTAGATATACTTCTACTTCGATATTATACATGTATTATATATACTTCTACTTTGATATTATACATGTATTATATATACTTCTACTTCGATATTATACATGTATTATATATACTTCTACTTTGATATTATACATGTATTAGATATACTTCTACTTCGATATTATACATGTATTAGATATACTTACTTAGATATTATACATGTATTAGATATACTTCTACTTAGATATTATACATGTATTAGATATACTTCTACTTAGATATTATACATGTATTAGATATACTCCTACTTAGATATTATACATGTATTAGATATACTTCTACTTAGATATTATACATGTATTAGATATACTTCTACTTAGATATTATACATGTATTAGATATACTCCTACATAGATATTATACATGTATTAGATATACTTCTACTTCGATATTATACATGTATTAGATATACTTACTTCTACTTCGATATTATACATGTATTATATATACTTCTACTTCGATATTATACATGTATTATATATACTTCTACTTTGATATTATACATGTATTAGATATACTTCTACTTCGATATTATACATGTATTAGATATACTTCTACTTCGATATTATACATGTATTAGATATACTTACTTCTACTTCGATATTATACATGTATTATATATACTTCTACTTCGATATTATACATGTATTATATATACTTCTACTTTGATATTATACATGTATTAGATATACTTCTACTTCGATATTATACATGTATTAGATATACTTCTACTTAGATATTATACATGTATTAGATATACTTACTTCTACTTAGATATTATACATGTATTAGATATACCTACTTCTACTTAGATATTATACATGTATTAGATATACTTCTACTTAGATATTATACATGTATTAGATATACTTCTACTTAGATATTATACATGTATTAGATATACTTACTTCTACTTAGATATTATACATGTATTAGATATACTTACTTCTACTTAGTTATTATACATGTATTAGATATACTTACTTCTACTTAGATATTATACATGTATTAGATACACCTACTTCTACTTAGATATTATACATGTATTAGATATACTTACTTCTACTTAGATATTATACATGTATTAGATATACTTCTACTTAGATATTATACATGTATTAGATATACTTACTTCTACTTAGATATTATACATGTATTAGATATACTTACTTCTACTTAGATATTATACATGTATTAGATATACTTCTACTTAGATATTATACATGTATTAGATATACTTACTTCTACTTAGATATTATACATGTATTAGATATACTTACTTCTACTTAGATATTATACATGTATTAGATATACTTCTACTTAGATATTATACATGTATTAGATATACTTACTTCTACTTAGATATTATACATGTATTAGATATACTTACTTCTACTTAGATATTATACATGTATTAGATATACTTCTACTTAGATATTATACATGTATTATATATACTTCTACTTAGATATTATACATGTATTAGATATACTTCTACTTAGTTATTATACATGTATTAGATATACTTACTTCTACTTAGATATTATACATGTATTAGATATACTTACTTCTACTTAGATATTATACATGTATTAGATATACTTCTACTTAGATATTATACATGTATTATATATACTTCTACTTAGATATTATACATGTATTAGATATACTTACTTCTACTTAGATATTATACATGTATTAGATATACTTACTTCTACTTAGATATTATACATGTATTAGATATACTTCTACTTAGTTATTATACATGTATTAGATATACTTACTTCTACTTAGATATTATACATGTATTAGATATACTTACTTCTACTTAGATATTATACATGTATTAGATATACTTCTACTTAGATATTATACATGTATTATATATACTTCTACTTAGATATTATACATGTATTAGATATACTTCTACTTAGTTATTATACATGTATTAGATATACTTACTTCTACTTAGATATTATACATGTATTAGATATACTTACTTCTACTTAGATATTATACATGTATTAGATATACTTCTACTTAGATATTATACATGTATTATATATACTTCTACTTAGATATTATACATGTATTAGATATACTTCTACTTAGATATTATACATGTATTATATATACTTCTACTTAGATATTATACATGTATTAGATATACTTACTTCTACTTAGATATTATACATGTATTAGATATACTTACTTCTACTTAGATATTATACATGTATTAGATATACTTACTTCTACTTAGATATTATACATGTATTAGATATACTTACTTCTACTTAGATATTATACATGTATTAGATATACTTCTACTTAGATATTATACATGTATTATATATACTTCTACTTAGATATTATACATGTATTAGATATACTTCTACTTAGTTATTATACATGTATTAGATATACTTACTTCTACTTAGATATTATACATGTATTAGATATACTTACTTCTACTTAGATATTATACATGTATTAGATATACTTCTACTTAGATATTATACATGTATTATATATACTTCTACTTAGATATTATACATGTATTAGATATACTTCTACTTAGATATTATACATGTATTATATATACTTCTACTTAGATATTATACATGTATTAGATATACTTACTTCTACTTAGATATTATACATGTATTAGATATACTTACTTCTACTTAGATATTATACATGTATTAGATATACTTACTTCTACTTAGATATTATACATGTATTAGATATACTTACTTCTACTTAGATATTATACATGTATTAGATATACCTACTTCTACTTAGATATTATACATGTATTAGATATACTTCTACTTCGATATTATACATGTATTAGATATACTTCTACTTCGATATTATACATGTATTAGATATACTTACTTCTACTTAGATATTATACATGTATTAGATATACTTACTTCTACTTCGATATTATACATGTATTAGATATACTTACTTCTACTTAGATATTATACATGTATTAGATATACTTACTTCTACTTAGTTATTATACATGTATTAGATATACTTACTTCTACTTAGATATTATACATGTATTAGATACACCTACTTCTACTTAGATATTATACATGTATTAGATATACTTACTTCTACTTAGATATTATACATGTATTAGATATACTTACTTCTACTTAGATATTATACATGTATTAGATATACCTACTTCTACTTAGATATTATACATGTATTAGATATACTTCTACTTAGATATTATACATGTATTAGATATACTTCTACTTAGATATTATACATGTATTAGATATACTTCTACTTAGATATTATACATGTATTAGATATACTTCTACTTAGATATTATACATGTATTATATATACTTCTACTTAGATATTATACATGTATTAGATATACTTCTACTTAGATATTATACATGTATTAGATATACTTACTTCTACTTAGATATTATACATGTATTAGATATACTTACTTCTACTTAGATATTATACATGTATTAGATATACCTACTTCTACTTAGATATTATACATGTATTAGATATACTTCTACTTAGATATTATACATGTATTAGATATACTTCTACTTAGATATTATACATGTATTAGATATACTTCTACTTAGATATTATACATGTATTAGATATACTTCTACTTAGATATTATACATGTATTATATATACTTCTACTTAGATATTATACATGTATTAGATATACTTCTACTTAGATATTATACATGTATTATATATACTTCTACTTAGATATTATACATGTATTAGATATACTTCTACTTAGATATTATACATGTATTAGATATACTTACTTCTACTTAGATATTATACATGTATTAGATATACCTACTTCCACATCAATAATAGAATATTGTACTTGTTTTGTAGCCACAAAATCTGAGGATTCAAGACAACTCAGTACCATGGAAAGCAGCAGGGAAAGCTTGCCTGTGGACCAGGTTGGTGAAAACACTAGTGCCAGCCCTCTCTCTAGTCGTAGCAGTAGCACTACCAGTCAGGGCACAATATCAGAGGTATTTGTGCCTGTAAACTTTCTACTTTCTACTTACAACTTGCATGTTAAGCGAGGGTGTGACTATGTCTGTGTGTAACTGATAGTAGCTGATAGTAGCTGATAGTAGCTGATAGTAGCTGATAGTCACTGTCAGTGAGTAGCAGTACGTGTCTGTTAGTTGTAGTCATTTCACTTTCTTGTTTTCACTGCTTGCTTTAGACTCTTATTGGCAGTGTACACAGAGTGCTTTTGTGGCCTACACCGTTGTTTGTCCTAGTTTGAATGCGTGTATGTAGTAACGAATTGACTTCTAACTCCGTCTCTTAGCTCACTCATCCCCAGTCTCGTCTCAGCAGAGCGACAAGTCTTCCTGTTCGTCTCTCACATCTGGTCTCTCCTGCCTCCACATCGTTTGGTTTGGATTACACTGGGTCAAGGCAGCAGCAGGTAGCTCTTTGTGATGATAGTTCCAGAGTGGTTTTACCTGTGCGTTGTGTACTCAGTCGGTCTATGGACTGCACCGTCAACAGTGCTTTGTCTCCCCGGCCGTGATACTTCTTTTTGCAGTCTATTAATTTCATAGACATGTATGTTGGATGGTTTCATTGACATGCGGGTTAAATGGTTTCATTGACATGTAAGTTGAGTGCTTTCACAGACATGCAAGTTGGATTGTTTCATAGACATGTAGTTTTAATGGTCTCATAGATATTTAAGTTGAGTGGTTTCGCAGGCATGCAGTTGGAATTGTTCTTTAGATATTCAGGTTGAAAGGTTTCAAAGACACATAGGTTGAATGGTTTCATACAAGTTTACTATGCTCACAGCACCAGCTCACATTCTGTGTCTATTGATGTAGCGTGGAGAGAGCAGGAGGGCCTCAGGCTCTGATTGTGAAGCCATTACCACCGCTGACCCCACTTCCTGGCGTGCTGGCCTCCGCAAAACTGGTAGTTCATCTGCAGTAGCTGAGGCTAGTGGTCAGAGACTGTCGTTGCCAGTTGCAATGGCCAAGTCCGCGTCTACCAATACTGTTGTAAAACATGTGAGTGGCTTGTCTTTCTTTCCCTCCCTTGCCACGCTGACTACGCTTGTCAGCGACTACTCATTGGGGGGCAGCTTATGCCTTCGCACACTCAGCGCCGCTTGCTTGCAGTATTTTGTTGTCTCGAAAAAGTGGCAGCAAATTGCGCTACTCTGTCAATTTTGATGTTGAGAATTATTTCCTTTCGGTAGCTTTCGCTTGATGGTGAATACCCGTCTTTTGTGTGCTGCCATCAACTATTAATTGTGACGTCATCGACTGCTGCTTGTGACGTCATCGACTGCTGCTTGTGACGTCATCAGCTGCTGCTTGTGATGTCATCGACTGTTGCGATGCCTCAACCTTATTGTGCTATATTTTGAATTACTTATTTTTGTACACCGGACCTCTATTTGGGCTTTTCATGTTTGAATCTTGTTCAGTTTACTTTCAATAAACACTAAAATATAATCCAAAGCCAAAATATTGCTATAAAGGCACACAGTTGATGACAGCTACACTATCTTTCTGCCATTTGCTCGTATCTTGCATTGACTTTAACTGTTTCACAAACTGTATATATACATTTCATTTGCCGATAAATATGGGGAGTTGTCCTATCACTATTAGCGCAAAATACGTGATTGTATTGTGTTTTTTTAAACAAAATGTTAGTTGGAAAATCTAGAATATTGTGCTCAAAAGGGCAACTCTCTAAGTTATTTCTTCTTGCACTTTCTTTTCCCTTTGTATGTCAATGTGCTTAGACACTAGAACGGTTTGTAAAAGACAGACTATTATTGATGCGTTTGTAACTGCATAAGCCTTAGAATAATTTTATGCGGTAAGCGATTACTCTTTGTAAAGGATGAAACAAATTGCTTTTAGCATGGACATGAAATCTCTGATTGTGATTTCAGCGTGAGAGTATTTGCGACCTATGTTCGAGGAACAAAATGTAATAAAAATAATCACGTCATCGATAACGTTGATCAATATGTAAACGTTTTGTTCGGAAACCGAGGATCAACAAAACGGTGCTCACCAGTTAAAAATATACTCAACGAGCGAATGAAACTAAACACTAATTATTTATAATAATTTGTTAATTGTAATCGAGTGGTTTTATATCCTCGAAAACGTCATCAATTGTGGCAGTAACATGATGTTACAAAAAACATAGGCGATTTTACCAACTATATTTTTTAACAATGATGCTTTTTTTAATTCTTTGTAAACTTGAAGTTATCTTCTTTATGTTATGTTTGGTAATCTGTAAGAATTTATTAAATTATGTTGGTGTTAGCAACTGACATTATGTTTCATACTCGACTTACTGATCTACGAACACCTGTTACTTCTTGTCATTCGGTCATCAACTTTTAATTAGTTTCAATTTTATTATTTATTAAAAATTGTAAGTATTGACTCTTTCTCATTTAGCTTTATTATGTATTAGTAATTAAAACCAGTTTTCACAGATTCAAAATCATTTTTTGATGAGCAATAAGAGCACCAAAATAATAATACATAATTTATGATTCACACTTGGTAAATAAATATTTTTAATTGGTTAAAATAATAGTTTTTTTTATTATTTTTTCATTGCTGGAAAATTTTGCCGTTTCATAGTTACTTGTGGTGCACAGTACAAGCACAGCACTGCATGACTTTATGTTGTGATTTCGTTTAAAATCTACTAAAAAAGTTGTCGGTGATTTTAAGCAGCGTTCGACTGCCAATTGTGACGCCGAAATCAAAAACATCGGTTGTTGTTGCATTCGCACTAGGCTGTTTTACAACTGCGCCGAATTTGACTCACAAATCGTTCCAGTGTGTATGCGCATTAGTGTGTGTACCTGACTGATCTATGTCTGCTTGTTTAGATTACCACTTAACACCCCTCCATCTCTTTCTTTTATTGGCTCTCAGTCTATTTGTCCCTGCCACCAGCTCATCTCATGATTGCCTCCTTCTATGACTTCTCCCTTTCTCTCTCCACCCATGCATACATCCACACCTCACCATGAACCATTCCTAACGGTTCATGATTGCATATATTATTCTATTCCTCCTCGTTCACCGTCTAGCTTAGAGCATCTGCGTCAAGTCCTGTGGACGATGTGTCTGCTCCGTGTAGTGAAGTTATCTATTGGAGAGAAGGGCACGTAAGTGATGTGGACGTTTTTTTTTGTTCCTAAAACACACTGTTACTTGGTGTTTTGTGCTCGTTGCTTCAGAGCGTTCATTGGCTGTAGTTGGTGGTCATTGCTTGAATTCAAATCACTGTCATTGGATAACGTGCCACCCACAGTTCCGTCTTCTACTCTTTTTTTCTGCTTCAAGATGAAAAATGGATAATGATAGGAACTATCAAAAATAAATACTACTGATTATGCTAAAAATGTTGTGACCATTTAAAAAATTTTCTGTTTACTGTTGATAGCAAACCACTTCTATAGTTGAGATACTCCAGGATTTGCAGGCAACTGGTTTATATTAAATAGTTGTCTCTGTTTTGTTTTGTCTTTAACCTTCATTTAAAACTTTGTGTTAATTGTTACGGAGTTGTCTCCTCGCCAAAAGAAACAAAAGTTGTTATAATGGAGTTGCTCGCTAAGTTGAACTTCCACAAAACTGATTGTTATATGGTTTCACTGAGTCAAGTAGTGCTATCGGTTTCTTGATCGGTCGACATAAGGTGTGCAGCACATCGTACGTAAGCTGAGCAGTTGGAAGGCCTTGCTATGGCTAATGGACCCATCAGCAGCGCTTCTACTCTGCCTTCACCCCCGAAACCTCGCCATCAACACAATCATCATCTTTTCTGGTCTTCACTAAAGCACTAACCACTTCTACTGATCTCTAACCTTGGTGTGAGTTTTCTCTCTGCTGTCTGAGCATGCCCAGTGAGCTGGCGGGCAGCAGGCTGTGTGCACTGTATTGTAACGCTGTTGGTACTGTAGGAGGTGAAGGCCCCAGCCTCCCCCGTTGACAACTCGCCCTCTGCACAGCTCAGGGCCAATAGATATGATAATAGACGACCTTTTGTCAGCGTTAGAGAACAGGGACTGACAGATCGTAGCTCCTACCCTGTCACTGCTGGCCGATCACAGTATATACCTTATTATAAACGGCAGCAGATGGAACGAGAGGCTAAGGTTTGTGCAAATTGAGCGCAAAAATAAGGCTGCCGCAGTTAAATTAGGGCTAGCCTATGATTGGTCAGTTGATTCAGGCAATAGTAAATTGCACCAATACGGTTAAGGTTTATAACTTAGTCGCTCATTTCTTTGGCTATCTATCCGGGCTCTAGTACAACGCCCGCTGTTATTTCTTGTTTCACTGTCTAAACTGGCTGTTATTCTTATTTAACAACCTCTAGTACAACCACTTGTTAGTATTTACACTTTATCTGCAGTGTCAGCCATTCATTTGTTCGACAGGCATTAAGTTTAAACTAATTTACATGCTGGCAAAAAAATACCAAAAACTCTATTGAAGCAATGGCTTGTTTATATCATTCGTTGGCGTCTTGTTTAATTTGAGTATCATCGGAATTTGTGAAAACTTTGACACATTCAAGCTGTTCACCGTATCATCAACCCAATTTTGTGCCTGAAATTGTGACGCTGGCTTGTGAGACTTGAAACTAAGTGTTGGATGACATCTTTACTAAAGCTTTGTGCCTGTAGTACAAACGCCCCGTAATTCCTGAGTTCATGGCTGTTACTTGGGGGAACGCATGCAAATTAAACAATCATACCAGAATACCTAGCTAGAGCTCGGCTTTCCATTTCGGTAGTTATCTTCTCTCGACACTCACTCTATCAGAAGTTGCGAACACTTGTGTAACTAGCTCAGTGGAAACAGAATCAGTTGAGAGCTCACTAACGGCGACATAGCATGAAAACGTGGATTTGCAAGCTTTGGTTTGCAGAAGATATTTGTGACAAGCCCCGCTTGCATTAGAATTAGCAAGCACGATACTAGGTCTAAAAAGAATAGATTCGTCGTGCTATGTCACGATTAGCAAGTTCTGAACTGATGCCAGTTTTTTCTGAGTCACTTACACAAGTGTCCTTAACTTCTGATCGAATGAGTGTCGAGAGAAGGTAACTACTGTACTGGGCACCTGAGATCTAGCTGAATACTTTGGCATATGATTGGTCATATTTGAATGCTCCCCTTTAGATAGTAGCTGTGCATCCCTTTCAATGTAATACTGTCATTTCCTTTTTGCTTGGCTCATATTATGTTGTGGTGGGTAGGCAAAGGAGGAGAAAGAAGCAGCCAATGCTGCCGCTAGCTCTGCTCCTACTGGATCTAGCAGTACCACAACACCACCAATCTCCAGGGCCGACAGCGAACCAGACAGGCTCAATCCTGAGCGCAGGATCAGCAAGTTTGAGACTCCTAAGAGAGACGATGACGCAGAGACCAACCGCAAAATCAAGGCCAAACGAGCAAGAGAAACTCGTCGTTCCACTCAGGTACTGTTGTTAATTTTACTGTCGTAATGTAGTAAGTTGTACTGTAGTAATGTAGTAAGTTGTACTATAGTATTGTAGTTAGGTATACTGTAGTACTGTAGTTAGTTGTACTCTAGTACTGTAGTTGGTTGTACTCTAGTACTGTAGTTAGTTGTACTCTAGTACTGTAGTTAGTTGTACTCTAGTACTGTAGTTAGTTGTACTCTAGTACTGTAGTTAGTTGTACTCTAGTACTGTAGTTAGTTGTACTCTAGTACTGTAGTTAGTTGTACTCTAGTACTGTAGTTGGTTGTACTCTAGTACTGTAGTTAGTTGTACTCTAGTACTGTAATTAGTTGTACTCTAGTACTGTAGTTGATGTACTCTAGTACTGTAGTTAGTTGTACTCTAGTGCTGTAGTTAGTTATACTCTAGTACTGTTGTATATCTACTCTATCGCTACTCTGGTTGACAGGGAGTCACTCAGGACGATGTGAAGGCAGCGGAGGCGACTCTAAAGAGTGCAGAAAGTGGCAGGAATGGTTCCCTTACCCCCATGGACCCCCCACCTGCTGTATCCACCACATCCGCACAGCCTGCACCTGTTACCAAGAGTGAAAGCATGGAGAGGGTGGCTGAAGAGCCAGCCCGACGTCGTGCGTGGGGCAGAGTGAGTTTCCTAGGCAATCAATTGATTCTTTGGGCTAGTAAATGTTCTATTTGATCCTGTGAGCGTCTTGCTAGGCAAACCAACCAGTCGTTTGGTCTTTGGTAAAATGCTCAGAGATAGCTGGCCACCATTCTGATAATGTGCTGAAGATTGTGTAAAGTGATGGACATCAAGCCGTCAGTTAAACGCTTCATGTAGACAGGGTGTTTGGTCTAGCCTTGACCTTTTTACGCGTTTAATGTTAGATAGGAAATTTCTGTAGCTGTAGCACTAGACTTAGCTCCTTAGATCATTCTATCTACAGCATATTGTGATTACACTCTTATTTCTATGACTATTCACCTATGTAGTGCTTGCTGTACATCTTTATGAGCTGTAGACCTTCGCTCTAAGGTATACAGCTCTATCTAACATGTAAAAACCGATCTGTGGTTTGGTGCCTCAGAAATGGTGATTCAGATTTGGCGTAGGTTTCTGCTCGATGTTAAATGGCCGTCCCCTCATATCAATTGTTATATGTTGTGCCGTTCACTTCCTGTTGTACCATTCACTTCCTGTTGTACTATCTATTGTCGCTGTTTATTTGAAGCATGTCCCTGAGCACATCAGTGTGAGTTATACAATGTTATGAGCCTGGTGATTGGCTGTTGATGGTGCATTGACTATAATTGACGGCATGCTGCGTTGCTTTGTGTATTCATGTCACATGTGTCTGCGCTGCCCCCCTTGTGCCTAAATATAGTCAGTTGATACGCAGGGACTAGCTGCAGACACCCACCGCATTGTACTAACTACTATTGTGATTATTATTGTGGCCCAGGTTTTGTACAACAACATTCATTTACTATGTTCCCATAGTTTGCTTTTGTCCTTGCTCACCGGCTATCTCGACATTCGCGTTATAGGAATGATACTCCTCACGTGCTGGTTCTGTAGGAACGATAACTCCTCATGCGCTGGTTCTATAGGAATGATAACTCCTCACGTGCTGGTTCGAGCTTTTTCTAACATTAGCTCAATTTGATGTTCGAACTGTGCATTGATTAGAATCATGGGCTTCATTCGAGTTGATGAGTGCGCGCTCGTTTGAGCAGCTCTTTTGCTTCTATCATATACTACATTTCAGCCATAATTTCTATCAACTACTATAATCGTTGTTTTATACTTCTCGCTCTCCTGCATATTAAATGACGATTTCCACCTACTAGTGTATGTAAATTACACGCTCTCATCAGTATTTTTTGTGTATTTTCTAACTTGGCAGTTTTTTCCCCGTTTTTTTCCCTTGCGCATTCATTGATTACTAAATTTTAAAAACTTGTTCGGGAAGCTGACAATTTTAGAGATATCGATAACAGAGTTCAGAGAGGCATAGCTGTTTGATAATAGGTGGTTACTCAAATTTTTATTATTATTATAATTTATTATCTATTATTGTTATTACTAATTGTTAATAATTATTTATGATTATAAATAATTATTGTTATTATTATTTTTCATTTACTTAATATTATTAGTCTGCGCTTTAAGTGTTCAACATATCTTGTTTGTTAATAACAGTAAAATTGCGATCGCTACTCGATGGATTGACAAGAAGGGACAACTCTCGCATATGACTTTAGTCTGACTTGCTGTAGGAATGGAATAGAACGGCAATTCAAATAAATGAACACAAACCAAAGTTTAATTGTAACGAACTGGAACTATGGGGACATAGTTCTTGTCTTATTTGAGGTTTTAAAGGAAGGGGGTCAGTCCATTGGACGGGCTCAGCTTTTGACCATGCACAGAGATGCAGAGCTCAATGTAGCCTGTGTTACAGAGGTGCAGAGCTCAATGTAGCCTGTGTTACAGAGGTGCAGAGCTCAATGTAGCCTGTGTTACAGAGGTGCAGAGCTCAATGTAGCCTGTGTTACAGAGGTGCAGAGCTCAATGTAGCCTGTGTTACAGAGGTGCAAAGCTCAATGTAGCCTGTGTTACAGAGGTGCAGAGCTCAATGTAGCCTGTGCTAAAGCTAGCGTTGACCATGCTCTTTGTAGTCGATATCATATGAGCCCACATCTCCTCTGGGTTCACGTGTGTCAGAGACATCTGCCACATACAGCCCTTGGTCGCAGGTATACATCACATGACCACTTTTATTCCTTTCAACTCTAGCATGCTTTGTCACTAGCTGTAGATGCCTTTGGTCTGCAGGTTAGCGCTTCTGCAGATAGCTTATCCTTGAGCTTGTAGTAGTTAGTGCAGTAGACATCTCTGTAGATTGCTATTGTGTGCAGTAGACATGTCTGTAGATTGCTATTGTGTGCAGTAGACATGTCTGTAGATTGCTATTGTGTGCAGTAGACATGTCTGTAGATTACTACTTTGTGCAGTAGACATGTCTGTAGATTGCTATTGTGTGCAGTAGACATGTCTGTAGATTGCTATTGTGTGCAGTAGACATCTCTGTAGATTGCTATTGTGTGCAGTAGATATGTCTGCAGATTGCTCCTTTGTGCAGTAGACATGTCTGCAGATTACTACTTTGTGAAGTAGACATGTCTGCAGATTGCTACTTTGTACTGTAGATATATCTACAGATTGCTACTTTGTACAGTAGTTATATCTGCAGATTGCTACTTTGTGGAGTAGACTTGTCTGCAGATTGCTACTTTGTGGAGTAGACTTGTCTGCAGATTGCTACTTTGTGCAGTAGACTTGTGTGCAGGTAGCTACTTTGTGCAATGGATATGTCTGCAGATTGCTGCTGTGTACAGTGGACATGTCTGCAGATTGCTACTTGGTGCAGTAAATATGTCTGCATATTGCTACTTGGTGCAGAAGACTTGGCTGCATATTGCTACTTGGCGCAGTAGACTTGTCTGCAGATTGCTATATTGTGCAGGAGACATGACTGCAGATTAACACTGCAGCTGCTTTACTAGTCTCTCTCATGGCTTTCTTTACTTTTCTTTCTGTCTGCGCTCTTCACTCCAACAATTACACCCTGGCTCCTAGATGGAAGTAATAGTAATTTTACGTTCTTAGTTTTTTACAATAAGGGCCTAACGTGCTTTATTACCAGGGAGCCATCCTACGGAGACTGCCTTGCATTAGCTTACACCCTTGCTGAGGCCGATGGGTGCTGCCTGCTACAACCCAATGCATGCTGCCTCTTGCTTTACCGTATGAGTGCTTTCCCCCTTTATTGTCCTTGCTCAAGTATTATTCTTGTTTGTACATATGCCTGGCATGTATACACATATGTAGTACACAGTACAGTGTTTGTCCGCTGCAGTTTGACTGTCTTTTCATCTTTGGGGGTTTTTGGTTTACGAAATTTTCTCACCATAAATTTTTTTAACATGATTGAGACGAGCGGAGACAATTTCTATGCTTCTTCGTCCTGGGTTTTCACTTGAGCGCTAGCTGAAACAGATCATCCATTTTATACAACGTTGCCTTCCCTTTCTCTTCATGGCTAATAATAAAACTATCGAGGACTATTAGGTGTCCATTAAGAAAGTGAGAGATTTATTTTCATGTTGCAACTTATATGATTATTAGAAAAAGCTATCTGTCTCATGTTGAAGATATTGTTTTTATTGTTATTTGAATGAATATTATTTACAGTGTGAATAATGTTTGTTGACTAATTACATTGGCTTGATATATCTAACGCGCGAGGTTACGGTGATCAAAATATTAAGAAATTATATAAGAAGGTGCAATCTATCATTATTATTTCGCTTCTCTCAAATAATCAATAATAAGCAAACCAAATTGTAAAATAAATATTATGTACAATAATCCTACTAGCTCTCAGAAATAATACATAAACTGTATTTTTGTTTGGGAAAACTGTTAAATGATGCACATTAGATAACAGAGCTGGAAAATAATAGATGTTTCACTGAAGTGGTTTGTTTAGAAATGGCCATGCAATGAAAGCGCTTGGTATCTGAGCCTGCTGCTGAACTGCATGCAATTAGTTGCCTTTTTACGGTGCCATATACACGACTGCTTGCTAGCAAACTGTAAACGTGCTAGTTAACAGTAACAATAGCACTCGCCTGCCCAGTCTAGAGCTCATACATGGCACTTCCTGTAACGGAAGAAAGTTTATTGTTTAGCTGCTATCCAAAAACCCCCAATCATTGTTTTTGTTTACTTGGTTTGAGTTGGTGTGATGGCAATATTCATATGACGCGCTAGTGACAGAGTAGTAATTGTACTCCGTTGTCTTGTAGGAAGATGGGAGGTCGTCTTCCTTTAGGAAAGCACGCGACACAATTATATCTGGTGGTGGTAGCTCATCATCTGTACCAGATCAGTTGGCGACTGGCTCAGGTAGGTGTTTGAGCATTGTTGCATAGCCTTAGATCTAACAAAGGCTAGTTTTATGTTATTTACGGTAAACATGACATTTTTTTCTTGACCAAGGTGAAGGAACGTCTGAACTCCTTCAAAATAACGTCATACTGCAGCACAATTTCCACTTGTACAGCTGATTAATTTGAGATCTCTCAACTAACTGCCGAGGTTTCATTGCAACTACTGCATGAATTGTCTTGTTGTTGTTCTGTCCCGTCGAGCATTGCAGTCAGTGTTTGATAGACCAAGAATATTCTAACTGATATTTTGTGTGTGCTCCCATGGCATGCTGAGATACGTGTGACGGTCTTTGTTGACTGTATGCATGTGTTTAAGCCCTAGCTTCCCATTGCAGCGTACTCGCGCTACAGGAATGGCGATGTAGAGCCAGAGTCTAGGGCCAGATACAGCTGGAGAAACAGTGACAAGGATAACCTAGGTAACGTGTAGTACTTGTTACTAGTGATGTCTACTAGTACTCTAATTTATTGTATATGCAGTAAGAGCACGGTCTATTCATTTCCTTTGTGCTTCCTTCCTTGTTTTTCCTTGCTGTGTCCGGTTAGAGCTGTCTGTGTGTCTGGTTAAAGCTGTCTGTGTGTCCGTTTAGAGCTGTCTGTGTGTCAGGTTAGAGCTGTCTTGGTGTCTGAGTTATGCTAGTTGCTCGCACCTCTACTCTCTCTGCTTTTAGCCAAAGATGAAGAAGAAGACGGCGATAAGGACTCTGCCAACGATAATGACAAGAAACCGAGGCTGCTGAGGTCAAGGAGGAATAGACGAGAGCGGAGGTCCACTGGAGTTATAAGCTATGATGAGGTAGATACTATTACATACATACAGGTAGAGCTAGGCAGGGGTGCTCAATACCAACGTTACCTGTAGAACATTATATTGGTGTCCCCAGTATTTGACGACTTGTAGTACAAATATAAATCCATCAGGACGGTTTGGGTGTTTCCATTAAAGTGTTGTCCGTAGTCTAGTGTTTTATTTTGATTTGTTTGGTGGTGTGCGAGTGCGCTGACAGTACGAGATAGTTTAGTAGCCACTATTTATTGTTGCTACTTCTAATAATACTTGGATAGCCAATATATCCTCTGTTGGTGTGCACATGAGAACACACTATTTTTGTCTAATTCATCAACTAATTGTGTGTTTATCATTAAATTATTGTACATTACGTTAACATATGTAATCTACTAGGTGTCTGCCAGTCAGTAAATAGGTATGATGTTTTATTCTATCAATTGCTCTAAGGTGACCCGTTTTAAGTTGATGGTTTTAAATAGACCATGTCTTAGAACGAATCTTTGATAGAACTGCTTTTTTCCACATGACTATTATACAATATTATTCTACATGCCGCTACAAGTATTGTAGCTGTTGCATTTCTAGGGCCACAATTATTGGGTGCAATGCAAGCCTACGATAATTTCCGAACAAATGAAACTACTCACAAAATCTTTTTACCGTTTGGTAATATTTATTATTAATACCGGTAGGAGTTATCTCCCTCACCTAATGCCACCAGAAGCACTTTACCATAAAATAACAAATAATATGACTCGCTGAGAGATTTAAAGCGGCTAATATGACAAGTTATTATTATTGAAAAAGCTCAATCCATCGGAAAATATTTTAAAAATTTTTTCTTTGGAAGATTTTGAGTTACGCTTGCAAAAAGTAGTAAATGTAACATGTGAACAAACACTGTAGCAAATACAGGCTTAATTATTTTTGCCAAATTAATGAGGATGCGCTGTGTCTGTCTGTTACGGTGGCTGGTTTCAATCGTAATTATCTAGTAGCGCAGAATAAATGACTTGGGTGCAGGCAGGATACATTGTCAGTGCTATACATGTATCTAGTGCTGGTGGTGCTTTTTGTTGTAAATTATGAAACAGAAATAATAATAGATTACAACTGTCACCAAGAGACCAAACATGTTGCGTCACTAATAGACACCAATTGTTGACATCAGTGAACAAGTGGAAATAAGCTGTAATCTCAGAAAGATAATATTATACAATGATTAAATAATGAATTACTGCGTCAGATGTTAGGAGATAACTCCCACGAGCCTCCTGTTACAATTGTTATTGTCATATTACAATACTTCACATCAATACGGATATATTTTATTGTTATTCACCATAGATTCACCACCTATGAGCATGTTGTCAGTTATACGGGTGGGTCCCTAGGGTTATGCCTGAAGGGAAGGGGTCGCAAGCTACGTTCACACTATACGATTCTCGGCTATGCGATTGTCGGGAGGGATCAGGAGTTGCTCTCTCGATTATTTATAAGAGTTCACACTTGCGATTTTTGTTGCCCGATATTGCATGGCCTTGACATGTTGTCAAGACACCGCATTTCATTGATAATTACAGGACATCAGATTATTATTAATAATAATATAATATAGCTTATATTACCAGATATTTCAATAAATTATACCATTTCTTCACTCATAAATAATAAGAAATAATGGTAAGTATACTCAATTAATTATAATAAATAATAAATAAATGATAACTTTTTTCAATGCAATTATTTATTATTTTCATGGCGCTGGTAGTTGCTTTCTATTTATATTGATAATAGTTAGTATACCCATCTTAATATTCTACTTGTGAACAAGACTTTCAATTGATCAGGGAAATATTAAAAAATATTCTAAAATTGGTTAAATAATAATTATCAAGCAGCTGCAAGTTTCTTGAAAAGCATTAAGTTGAAAAGCTGTGATGTGGATGTTGATTGGCTAGACAGGCCGATAATCATACAGAGAACCATCACTGCCCGATGAAAAAAAATCGGCCACCGATTGTGAAATCTTGAAGATTTCACTGTTCACAATTGCGAACCGATTTTTGGCTCCGCCTACTCGGCCGAGAATCGCGTTGTGTGAATGTAGATCAAGTCTTCACTTGTATGATCCCATAACAAGGGGATGGTGAGGGGTGGAAACTGTAATGTATTAGAGGCATTTGGAACTGGTGTGATTGATGTAAAGGGTGGATAATTCCAGTACTTACCGAGGCAGCCAACTTCACTTAGTATATAAAAGTTACACAGGCCTCTATAATAAAGACCCGTATAACTTGGCAGGCAGGCAATTGTCGTCTGCATGATAGCAATCACAATTGAAGTGATGAAGACAACAAATCACAAAGGAGAGGTAAAATACCCACCGGCTTGCCAAGTAGGTTATGGAACTCTTCAACTAATCATGTGGTCACACCTTTTATTTAAAGGTGCTATGTCACCGGTTTTGAGGTAAATTAACATAATTTATCTATTTCTAGTGGTTTTTCCCAAAAATACTTCTTCCGGAGTTGTGCTCTCGTTAATTTCATTTATAGTAGAAGTGCAGCAGATGCTTACTTGTACACAATTTTTTTCTCGATACGAAACAACTTATGTTGAGCCATAAAGTGGAGCAGCAAGAAATTGGCTTGTTAGCGTAGAAGGAAGTCATCCCAGTGATAGTCATGGTGCACAGACTTTCAAGACGATAAAA
This sequence comes from Cryptosula pallasiana, assembly GCA_945261195.1. NCBI lineage: Eukaryota > Metazoa > Bryozoa > Gymnolaemata > Cheilostomatida > Cryptosulidae > Cryptosula > Cryptosula pallasiana. Next base: position 26,740,060 of record OX183140.1, on the reverse strand, counting down.
TATTAGGTTTGCAATTTTTTTGGAGATTTTTTAGTTGAGTCAGAATCTTAATTTATTATTGATAGGTTTGCTATTGTGTACACACTGGCATTCACCTGATAAATAACATGGCAAATATCTAAAAAAAAACTAGAGCAGTATTGCAGTTGAAAAAAAATATTTTCAAATCAAATAATATCAAAAGATACAAATTCTCATTATTTAGAATTTATTTGTGAGGAAGAAAAAACCGCCGTATTTGCATTTTTGGCGTCATTGTTGTAATCAACAACAATAATTTTCAAATCTGAATTATGCATTATGTGACAGAGAAAATCAGACGATATAGATTGATTTTCAAATTCAGTAAAAAGATAAATAGGAATTAATTTATGATTATTTTTTATTATTTTGGTTGAGACTATTTAGCACTCCTTGATACCAAAGAAAAGACAACTCCGACTAGAGGATTGACATGCCACGTTTAATGTTATGCCTCATGTCCATCTACCAATTATCTACCGATTTGCCCCTACTGATTGGAAATGACAACAGGGTGCTTCCCCTATTTTCCTTTCTGCGTGTCATTCACAAGCAATTACGATCAAAATCGGCGTATGTGATATCATAGCCATAAAATACTTTGCAACAACAAAGAAGGGGCATTCATGAACAAACCTTTTCACGTCGATACTCGCGATCGAGAACAGATTTAATGGAAACTTTGAAACTGCGAGGAGTGTTATGATTGGTCAATCACGAGTTTTTTTACCGATTTTTGTAATCTCGATTAAAGCCTACCGATAGCCTCAAATATGACGCTACTGATTGGTTCTGTACATTTCGTTGAAAACGAAAATAGAAAAATCCTCAATGGGTAAGCGAAATCGGTAGATGTATATTAGGCTTCATTGAGGAATGGGGAGTTTAAAATGGAAAATTATTGCGGGTGTCTTAGCCGTGATTGAGAACTTGGGCTATAGTTAGTAGTTAAATCTTTAGGCACTGTCAAATAGTGCGTTCTCAACCGTTGCTACAATAGCTGAAAGTAAGACATACCATACAAGGATTACTGGCATGCTTTTGTACATACACAAATTATACAGAGCTTGGTGTGAACCAACCTCTCTGCCAACTATGTAGATATGGATAGTTTCAACTGATCATGTCCGACATTCCACAAACCTGATGTTAGCGTGGAGTTGTCTGTCAACTGTGTGGTGGTTGGACAACTCTGCATTGTTTCCCTTATAAATGGATATCAATGAGCATGTATTGTCTCTTTGCGGATATGAGTCCAGGTTCCAATTGTGATGAATATGGTATATAGTATTGTACAGGTATACATGCAGTGTATATAGTATTGTACAGGTATACATACAGTGTATATAGTATTGTACAGGTATACATACAGTGTATATAGTATTGTACAGGTATACATACAGTGTATATAGTATTGTACAGGTATACATACAGTGTATATAGTATTGTACAGGTATACATACAGTGTATATAGTATTGTACAGGTATACATACAGTGTATATAGTATTGTACAGGTATACATACAGTGTATATAGTATTGTACAGGTATACATACAGTGTATATAGTATTGTACAGGTATACATACAGTGTATATAGTATTGTGCAGGTATACATACAGTGTATATAGTATTGTACAGGTATACATGAAACATCGTATGCAGTAGGTAGCATCGTTACTGCCTTTTGACAGAGTGAGAAGAACTCCGAGGAGAAGGAACAGGACACGTCTGAGAGAAGAGCAGATTCTAATATCTCTCCAGCTGATGCCAGCTCTAATAACAATAATAGAGATTCGGTAAGTTAGTGTAGTTGGTGTGTAGTTGGTGTGTAGTTGGTGTTTAGTAAGTGTGTAATTATTGTGTAGTATGTGTGTAATTAGTGTGTAATTAGTGTGTAGTGAGTGTGTAGTTGGTGTGTAGTTGGTGTGTAGGTAGTGTGTAGGTAGTGTGTAGGTGGTGTGTAGGTAGTGTGTAGGTGGTGTGTAGTTGGTGTTTAGTAAGTGTGTAATTATTGTGTAGTTGGTGTGTAGTTTGTGTGTAGTTGGTGTGTGGTTAGTGTGTAGTTGGTGTGTGGTTAGTGTGTAGTTGGTGTGTAGTTTGTGTGCGGTTAGTGTGTAGTTGGTGTGCAGTTGGTGTGTAGGTAGTGTGTAGGTAGTGTGTAGGTGGTGTGTAGGTAGTGTGTAGTTGGTGTGTAGTTGGTGTTTAGTAAGTGTGTAATTATTGTGTAGTTGGTGTGTAGTTTGTGTGTAGTTGGTGTGTGGTTAGTGTGTAGTTGGTGTGTGGTTAGTGTGTAGTTGGTGTGTAGTTTGTGTGCGGTTAGTGTGTAGTTGGTGTGCAGTTTGTGTGTAGTTAGTGTGTAGTTGGTGTGTGGTTGATGGGTAGTTGGTGTGCAGTTTGTGTGTAGTTGGTGTGTAGTTGGTGTGTAGTTGGTGTGTAGTTGGCGTGTAGTTGGTGTGTAGTTGGTGTGTGGTTATTGTGTTGTTGGTGTGCAGTTTGTGTGTAGTTTGTGTGTAGTTGGTGTGCAGTTGGTATGTAGGTGGTGTGTAGTTAGTGTGTAGTTGGTGTGTAGTTGGTGTGTAGTTGGTGTGTAGCTACTCCTGCTACTACTGATACTAGTAGCAGAAGTACAAGTATGCCACTCCATTACTACTAGTATGCCCTCTGCTAATTACAGTGCGCAGACCGTATCCATATATTGTTGTTATGTTAGATATGCTAATGATCATTGCCTCACCTACTGCTGCCTCTAATCACTCCGCTGCCTGCCTCTGAGTCAGCACCCTAACTATAGTACAACAGGTCACTACTCGCGCTGCCTCCCGGTAGCTCTCTTTGGTGGAGATGTCTACGCCCAACCACCTTAGTTAGCCTTCAGTTTTGTCTTTAGCCAGTGATCCCAGCTTGCTGAGTTTTAGCTTATTCTGGTGGCTCGGGCGCCGCCCACTTCTCTTCAACTGCATTAATTTTATGTTTTTTCGAAAAGAACTTACTCGCTCTTGTTGGATCAATTATGGACTGCTATCATGAGCAGCTTTGGTTGCCACGTTGCCTATGATAGACTCTGCTGCCGCTATGCTATAAATGTCAGCACATGTTTCAGTGGTACACCCCTGTGCTACAATATATGCCCTTCATATCTACCCAAAACAGCTGCCACTTTCTGTCTAATACATTGCTTAACCCTATCGACATATGTATGCTCTTGTCCGAACTCTGTCTGTCTATTCGTCTGCACGCTCACTGGCTGTCCCCCTGCTCCCTCACTGGCTACCTGGTTGTCTGCTCCCTCACTGGCTGTCCCCCTGCTCCCTCACTGGCTGTCTCCCTGCTCCCTCACTGGCTGTCTCCCTGCTCCCTCACTGGCTGTCTCCCTGCTCCCTCACTGGCTGTCTCCCTGCTCCCTCACTGGCTGTCCCCCTGCTCCCTCACTGGCTGTCCCCCCTGCTCCCTCACTGGCTGTCCCCCTGCTCCCTCACTGGCTGTCCCCCTGCTCCCTCACTGGCTGTCCCCCTGCTCCCTCACTGGCTGTCCCCCTGCTCCCTCACTGGCTGTCTCCCTGCTCCCTCACTGGCTGTCCCCCTGCTCCCTCACTGGCTGTCCCCCTGCTCCCTCACTGGCTGTCCCCCTGCTCCCTCACTGGCTGTCCCCCTGCTCCCTCACTGGCTGTCTCCCTGCTCCCTCACTGGCTGTCTCCCTGCTCCCTCACTGGCTGTCTCCCTGCTCCCTCACTGGCTGTCCCCCTGCTCCCTCACTGGCTGTCCCCCTGCTCCCTCACTGGCTGTCCCCCTGCTCCCTCACTGGCTGTCCCCCTGCTCCCTCACTGGCTGTCCCCCTGCTCCCTCACTGGCTGTCCCCCTGCTCCCTCACTTGCTGTCTCTTTGTCCCCTATTCACTAGACACCAAATGTTGTGCATGCCTGTCTGTACGTCTGTCAGTTCTAATGTGTGAACTCAATAATTTTCATACCGTATTCAATTCTTTTCTCACCAACCTATTGTATGTTCACTTGGCTGCCGTAAACGGCAATAAATTAGTCATACACAGGCATGAGTGGACCCCCCCCCTCCCTGTTGTTTGCGTCAGATGGACTTTCACTGTAATTATGTTAACAATATTGCTTGGTATCTCCTGTGAAGTTTCTGCGCCTGTTGTACTATACAGTACAGTTTTTGTGAGCCTTTCATACATCATAGCATTAGCATAGCATGTGTATAGCTTGTGTATAGCTGTTACATTGCCCTCGGGCCTCTCCATTGGTCATCTAACAATCAATTGAAGTTTGTGATTGGCTGATGAAGAGAAAAGCAGTGAAGATAGTGTGATGGAGCAGGCGATGCTATTCAAACCTGACATTTAGTTATTATTCTGTCAGACTGTCGGTGAAGCACGTACAACGATCTCTGCAACGCTCTGCATCTAATAATCAGCTAGCAGATTTATTGCCTCTTTCGACTGCTTCAACACCCACTCGGCTGGCTTTGATTGGACCAGCTCACCAGTTGGATTTACTTGTCTCTACCTCTCTCTACCTCTCTCTCTCAACAATGTCGTCATATTACGGCGGCGGCGGGGGAAGCAAGTATTCCAATACTAACTGTTTATCAGCCGGGTACACAGCCAACAGAGAAAGGACGTCACCTTCTAGATATTCCTACACACCGTATGCTTCATCGGGATATTCTAGTGTTGGGGGCTCCTCATACGCCTCCCCTTATACATCCACTTACTCTCCTAGTTCTTACTCTACCTCCTCTCTTTCTCCTGCTCAGAGATCTGGCAGCGCCAGCAGCCTGTCCAGTGTCGGCAGCGGTGTCAGTAGCGTCAGCGGTGTGAGTGCTACCAGTGGACGCAGCAGTGACAATGTGAGACATGTGATTGGTGGTAACTAGCTGACTGCGTGTGATTGCTCTCATTTCTTTGGTCTATTATGGTACAGTTGTCTATGTCTATGAGGTAGCTTGTGTAGTTGTATATGTCTATGAGATAGCTTGTACAGTTGTCTATGACTATGAGATAGCTTGTATAGTTGTATATGTCTATGAGATAGCTTGTATAGTTGTATATGTCTATGTCTATGGCTTGTATAGTTGTATATGTCTATGAGATAGCTTGTATAGTTGTATATGTCTATGTCTATGGCTTGTATAGTTGTATATGTCTATGGGATAGCTTGTACAGTTGTCTATGTCTATGGGATAGCTTGTATAGTTGTATATGTCTATGAGGTAGCTTCTATAGTTGTATATGTCTATGGCTTGTATAGTTGCATGTGTCTATGGGATAGCTTGTACAGTTGTCTATGTCTATGGGATAGCTTGTACAGTTGTATATGTCTATGGGATAGCTTGTATAGTTGTATATGTCTATGAGATATCTTGTATAGTTGTATATGTCTATGAGGTAGCTTGTATAGTTGTATATGTCTATGAGATAGCTTGTATAGTTGTATATGTCTATGAGATAGCTTGTATAGTTGTATATGTCTATGAGATAGCTTGTACAGTTGTATATGGGAAAGTAGCCCTTACGGTCAGTCACCTGCCTGTAGCATGCATGCCTGTGTTGCAGGACTTGGCGACATTATACTCAACAATTACAATTATAAATATTACCTTATCTCTCCTTTTACAGCTAATTTTTTCATTTTTTTTCTCTGCGAAATATTGCATCATGCTGTTAGCTTTAAGCTCCGTGTACCTCTACCGTTTAGCTACGGATTTGTCCTTACCAATCGGAAATGACGACAAGGAGTTTCGCCTATTTTTTTTTTCCACTTGCCATTCTCAGTTTTACCAGTTAAACTCGCTGTATTTGATGTCATAGTTAGCCATAAATGCTTTGAAACAACAAAGACGAGAGACGCTTATGAACTACTCCTTTTTGCATAAATACTTGAGGCCAAGAAACAACTTTATTGGAAACATTGGCACTGCTAGGAGTGATATGATTGGTCAAACCACCAATTACTCAGCAATTTTTCGATCCTGATCAAAATGAAAACCTGCCGATTGCCTCAAATAAAACGCTACCAATTGTTTTAGGCCATTTCACCGAAAATCAGAAACTCCTCAATCGGTAGGCACAATTGGTACGGAATCGGTAGATGTACACGCGGCCTTGACATCAGCTGAGCGGAACTGGTTTCTTCTATCTTCTAGTGTAGGTTACTTGTTGGTTTCTCTGAGACTCGCTCTATTACATTAGTTGTTGTTCCTTGCAGACGTACAAACCATTCGGCAGGCGCTACGCCTCCACCTCCGATGTGCCTACTCAGATGTCTGGCTCCACCAATGGAGAGAGGAGTGAACGCCCCTACAGTAGCAGATTCAGCCGTCGCACACCCACCTCTGCCCACGACTCGTCGGCTGAGGTAGACTACAAGGCGGTAAGTCTGCTATTACTGCTCCATTTGTTTTGTACTTGGTATGTGTGTGCCTGAGTTAGTTAGCAGTCGGAGTGGTGTTTGTGTGTGACTGTTGTGTCTGTCTGTGCTTGTGGGTCCAACTGAACAGTGTGTTGTCACTAGCCGCTGCTTGTTGTAGCAATGCGAACAACTTAAAACGGAGAATGCTCAGCTAAAAGATAGGATAAAGTCTTTAGAAGAGGAGGTACGAAATGCTGGCACTCCTTCATTGGAAGAACGAAGGGTGAGTAGTGGCACATAAACATGTACTACATAGACATAGATGTATTTATTAGATATTTGTGGTACAATATGGAATCCTCTGTAGGGACGTAGAGCACTAGAGCTGAGGCTAGCAGATCTAGAGGAAGAGCATGCCGTAAGTTATATCTCTTTATTCTAATGTGTGTTGTATAACTGTTTGTGAGTATGTTTATGGTTGTACCTCCATGTCTGTGTTTGCACTTCCATGTCTGTGTTTTGTGCGTCAGTCGGTATTTTCGGTTCAGGAACGTCTAGGCCTTGCAAAAATTAGTACGAGAAAGCCGCGAATAAAATTTGAACAATTGTTCCTGGCATAATTTCCATGCTTATTGGATGAGGAGTTGTGTTCTCTCGTTTGTAGTGTTAATAACAATCTTTTGGTTATTTACAAAAGAAAACTCCAACATACATACATACATACATATAATAATTATTAAAATCTAAATCATTATTATTTATCATCTTCTCATAGTATTTATTATAAGTTATCATTATTTGGCTGTAACATGTGAATGACTAGTTTTTTATTATTAAAAGTGTGAAATGAATGATTAAAAGAATAACAACTTATAATAATATCATTTGGTTATCAATGATATAATAATAATTATTATTATCATTCTCTTTATGTTATTATAATTCACCATAGTCAGTATATCTCTTCTAAAATAATTTCCAAAATGCTTCAAAAATTATTAATATTATTTATTAATATTAGAAATGTACATTGAGGCTTTATGACTCTTGTCATTGTAATTAGACAACTAGTTTTCACCAGAACTTGAGACTATATGGTTTTGTCTCGAATGTTGTAGGATGTGTCTAACGGTTAAAAAAGGTTTTAAACTCGCTGAAAAACCAGAATTTCTCCCTCTTTAGCATAGACGTTCACGATTCAAAATTGTCTTATGTGTTTGTATTTGTTGATAATGTTTTATTTATCATGTGCAGAGCTCGTTCTATGTCTATGTATCCCGTCTACTCATTGCCTGAGAGTGCGTTTGTTGTACATGATCGTAACAGAACTGAACCTGGAAACCGGCATTCTCTTTTGTTATTCTAGCCTTGCCGCGTACATACTAGTTAGCAGTGAAAGTGCTGACCAGTTATGTAATTGTGGCCTTGCAATACTCTACTTGGCTAACTCTCTTCACCATCGTTCTTCTCCTTTTTGCTGACTCAGACTGCATATATTTACATTGATGCCGTCTGCACTGTGCAATGTCCCCAGTCTACACTGCAATGTCCTCAGTCTGCACTGTGCAATGTCCCCAGTCTGCACTGTGCAATGTCCCCAGTCTGCACTGTGCAATGTCCCCAGTCTGCGCTGTGCAATGTCCCCAGTCTGCGCTGTGCAATGTCCCCAGTCTGCACTGTGCAATGTCCCCAGTCTGCACTGTGCAATGTCCCCAGTCTGCAGTGTTCAATGTCCCCAGTCCTAGTTTGGCTTTAAATATTGCAATTACTGCCTGTGCTAATACCCCTCTTACTTCTGCCTTCCTCATTCGCTCTCATCTACGCTTGTGAAATATCATTTTTATTACTGTTCTTTTTTACTGGTGACCCGTTGGCGTTGCAGTGAAAGAGGAACTGCTCAGGTTTGCTCAAGTCATAATAAATACGTAATTTTCAGAAATGTTTAGAACGTAAAGCAGAAAACGATAAGCTGAAGGAAGAAAATAGAGCTTTGACTCGAGTCGTAGCTAAACTGTCATCTAAATGATATTTGGTTGTAAGAAATCAGGTATAACTCGGCAATGCATGTCCTTTTTTTGGTGCTCGAGGTATGGCTTGCTTCGCTCTCTCTCCATGCATTGCACGGCTATTGGCTGGAGGTCTCCATTGGAAACAATTCTCTAGTCCAATCCTGTCTCCTGCTGTTGGCAGCTGGTGAATGTAACGCATGCCGAGTCTTGCTTGTCAGTTAACATAACCTGACCACCTAGTGCAGGTGAATACCAAATGATCTCTTGCTCAGGCCTGCTCTTTCTTCTTTCACTGCGCACACTCACATTTCGGTAATCTGGAGACGGTAACTCATGCAATGAACTTGTGGAGTTGTCTTCTCATTGTCTAGAGTAAGCAATTCCCACTTTTTTTGTATACGTTGATGAGCGAAGCTGTTAGTTGACATTGATGACATGATGTTGATCGTGTTCTTTCTGTTTCCATGGTGATAGTGTGTTTGTGGTGTCCTTGTTTGTTGTTTATTGTTGAAGGCATGTTGGCTTGGTATCATGATATGTCAGCTGTTGTTATTTTGTGGTGTCTTTACTTGCAGGTATTCATACCTGATCTTATGGAAGTGTCGCTGCTGCCTGTCTGATGTCTCATCAAACTGCGGCCTCTTGTTTAACACATTCATTGCTTCTTTTTTATTGTAGAAGCGGGAAGCACTTGAAAAAGACAATTTACGCTTGAAAGAAGAGAATGGAGCACTTATTAGAGTCATATCAAAGCTGAGCAAGTAGCCCAACTGCCTGCAGGCTTTATATCAACAAGTGTTGTTATCTCCAACACCCAAGAGCTCCTTCGCTGGTTGCCTCTTCACTGGTAACCGTGACAACCACCAATCTAGTCTTCTCTTTTTGTCTGTTTGGGCTGTTTTTTCGAGACAATCAGCAATTGTGAATTAGAGTAAGATTGCTGATTTGGACTTGTTTCTCTCTGACTGCATGTGCACACAACTCTTATTCTTCTATTGTTTTATTTTTTCTTCACCCGCTACAAAGTAGTGGTGAAGGGCTCTGTGCAGTGTGTCTGGTCTGTAGGCAGTGTGTCCGCTCTGTAGGCAATGTGTCCGGTCGGTAGGCAGGGTATCCCTTTAGCATAGGTTCCAGTGCTTCCAATCTATATTTTTGTTTTGTAAAATTGTAAATAGGTGAATAACGGAGACAATGGTTGGTAGTTGGTAGTGTGTAATATTGCCGTGCCAGGGCCAGTGTAGCTCAGCGCTCTCATGTAGAGGCTGAGTTGTGCTACCTGTAGGCAGGTGTCGCTAATGCTCAATCACATATCATATTCTATATTATTTAGTCTGCAAGGCTTCAAGCACTCATAGTATGTTTTCTCTTTCTATGTCATCATTCGCCCACACTATTTTATTACTATTACTTTTAAGCCGGTCCTATTGCTGGCATAGCAAACTGCTCTTAGGTTGACTAGCCAACGAATCAACATGTTTGCTGACTCTCGAGTGACTTCATAGATAAGTGCTGCCAGTTCCTTTCTCGCTCAACACATACTCTACCTTGTTGGTGCATTGCAGTTGGTGGGTGGTGTTACTGAAACATCATCCATTTGTACCCAGGTGACATGTTGGACCTGGTAACTGCATTGCTTCATCCCTTCTCAATCCACTCTTGTTTGTTACATCTCTATCCACCCCTGTCTGTACACATCTTCATCCACCTCTGTCTGCACACATCTCTATCCACTCCTGTCTGCACACATCTCTATCCACTCCTGTCCATAAATTATACTTCTGGCAGCATTTTAATCCAATCAAGTCGCTTGCGGTTTCAGCATTCCGTCTGACACGCTGGAGACGGATCTTGTTGATTTAGTAGACTTGGTCGATCTAAGACTTTTTGCTCGACTATGAAATAGTCTTTTTCGTTTCGATTTGGAACTTTGAGTATCATACATACATCAGTGAAGTTGGTTGCGATGGACATTAGTTGACTTTGGATGCCCACACCATCGGCAGCGGCACGGCATAAAGTAGGCAAGGCTGGGCAGTTCATCTCTCACCCTGTGATCGGTGAACTGTTTAGTGACCAGATGTCTCGTCAGCATGCATACCATCCTTCTGCTGTAGTAATACTCAAATTTCACTAATGAGCTGCTAATCCAGCTTTTTAAAATTTTTTTGATGGCTCTATGCCAATTATACCCAGCGCTTCTCGCACTTGGTTGGTTATCTTGGCAACTTAAGTTGAAACTGTGCATTTTGACTGGGTTTTAAATGCTTGCTAAATCATTCTGCTTATCATTCACGCGCTATGGTGAGCAGTATGTGTACACACCAAACATTTCTACCCATGTCTGCTCCGGTGACATGTTGGACTGGAGAAATGCATTGTTCCTGAGGCATTATCAACCTGCTCTGGCAGTTCATTCACATCAAGTTTGTGTCTAGTTCGTAACCTGTAATGCCTCGGGATGCTTTCGACTGTTGCTAAGAACTACTTTTTCAAACATGGTTATCCTATTTTTCAACCAAGTCTCACGGATTGGTCATTTTAAAAGATTATATAGTTTAGTTTGTATGCATATTATCCATATCACATGTTATCCTCCTTATTGGTGCACTGGATGTGAAGGAACCCAACTCTGTTTAATCAATATTTGCTGCCTGTGACATCATTCTGCCAGCACACTGTACAGGGCCATGTTTTTGCTCTACGGTTATTCTGGATCATTTTATTATACCATTACTGATGCATAGTAATGGTGGTTTCAGTTGAATACACACCCTCTGGGTGCACCTTCATGTACAACTGCCTTATTTATGTATGCTAGTTTGGAGTTGCTTGCTCGATGCTTAGCATCTCTTGTGGTGAGAGTGTGTGAAGCAAGGCAGGTAGGCTGTCTCTTCGGTACTTATATATTTGATAGATGTGCAAAACGGCAAGTGCTTGGAAGAGTTGGTGTGCTGCCATAGTATCATGTTGCTTAGAAAAAATGAATAAATTACAATAACATCAATATTATCTAAAACTACCTACTAATTATAAATAGCAGCCCTAAGACAATGAGTGATGCAACACGCTTGTTAATCAGCAGGAGTTGATTAACTGCTAACTAACAGCAAATGTTGGCAAAGCCTAATCTTCTTCCTCCAGAATGTAGTTGACCTTGACAGCAAATGTCTCCTCATTTTTATCATCCTCGTCATTGATGAATATGAGTATCTCAGCTGAACCAGTGTTCAAGGCAGGCATGAATCTGTAGAATGCACAGATCAATTATTATTGTTTGCATCCTCTTTGGTAAGATGTTAGATAATTATACCAATACTAGACAAGTTAGGGTTAGAGAAGAAGACAACTCCGTTTAATGTATTATTTACTGGTTATTTCACCTGTTGTATGCAATTAATTTACTGATTTCTATTCAACTCGTTGTTTTCGTTTTCCGACTTTACTAAACTTGACAAATAACTTGTATTTTCTATAAGTGCACAAAATAAAACCATGCTGCTTTAACTTATTTGAAATCGGAATATTAGAAGCGATGACAGAGTCCCACGAAACAGATATTCACTTTTTACAGTCAAAAGATCGTCGTTGCACTAATATAAAATCTATTTTTTATTAACTTTTCCAAGACGGTTCAGTAACAACAATTCCCTAATATTTATCAGCCGTGTTTTGTGAGATGGAAGGTATGTATGCAAAATGAATGCATTCTCGTTGTTATATTATACAATAATAAATATATTTTGATATATTCTGTGATACCAGACATCTAGCTAATCAAATGAAAGCAGATATATGGAGGAATATTTGGCACGAATTTGTTATGGGACGAATAGTGTTCATGGGCAGGCAAATCCTAACCACCAGTTTTCTAGAATATTAAAATGTCTAACCTGAGGCCAATCACTCTCGTCTCTTTGGGATACATGTCCAGTCTGGTGTCCTTGAACTGTAGCAGGTCATTTCTGTTGTTGGTGAGAACAAATGTCTTGGGCTGAGAATAAGGGTTGGTGAAGCTGATACGTTTGTTGCTGCCCTTACCACCGCCTGAGGTAATACATACCAATACTAATATATACCATACCATCACCTGAGGTAATACATACCAATACTAATATATACCATACCATCACCTGAGGTAATACATACCAATACTAATATATACCATACCATCACCTGAGGTAATACATACCAATACTAATATATACCATATCTACTCCTGAGGTAATACATACCAATACTAATATATACCATACCATCACCAGAGGTAATACATACCAAAACTAATATTAACATACCTACACCTGAGGTAATACAGAGCGATACTAATATATACCATACCATCACCTGAGGTAATACATACCAATACTAATATATACCATACCATCACCTGAGGTAATACATACCAATACTAATATATACCATACCATCACCTGAGGTATTACATACTGATACTACTGAAAGAGATAATAAAGTGAATGGTTGTCATACCGGCAGGTAGGTGAAGCTCAAATGTTTTGCTGATAATAGGGGCAGAACAGTTGACGCAGATGAGCCAGTTTCTCACAAGCTGATGGCACTCGATGTCCACAACATTAAGGTAGAAAAACTTGGTGCCACTCTGCAGCGGTTTCACTCCTAAAGCAAATATCAAATTTTAAAGATGACATTCCAACACCAACATATGCTAGGCCGGGAGAGAAGCAGCAAACCGAACTTGTATATACCAACATATAACTCGTGCACTTGTACGTACCAACATATAACACGTGCACTTGTACGTACCAACATATAACTTGTGCACTTGTACGTACCAACATATAACTCGTGCACTTGTACGTACCAACATATAACTCGTGCACTTGTACGTACCAACATATAACTCGTGCACTGCACCAGCTGCCAGCATGAATGACTCATTGGGAGAAACTTGCATCTGGTTGGCGTGGGATGTGAAACACTTAACCAGCCTTGAAGACTGTGTACCCCTGTATTGAAGCAAATCACAGAATATGACTGTTGATTAGCATACAACAAGCACTTGACTATCGTACACAATAACAAGTAACTTTTGTAAAAACTCAATGGAGCTCCGTGACCGTTTTTGTGGTAAATTAGCACTAAAAGGTAGCAAACATACATCAAACGGATATATCTACCTTAACTGGGTAACAACGGTGAACAATATTTGCCAGAGAATAAAGAAGACAACTACTAATGGGCACATTTGAGAACGAAGGAGACAACTACTAAATGTAAGACAAAACCCCTTACCAGTACCCTACTACGCCATACCGTACATTACAACCTCTATTGGAAATGTCCTGCTTAAAGATGCATTGTAAAGATTCAAATATCTCAAAAACTAAAGTGATATTGGAGTTGAAAAAGTTGTTTTCAAATCAAATAACATCAACTGAGTTGAATTATCGTAATTTGCAATTTATTTGTGACAAAGAAATGCCAGGCTTGCATTTTCAGCACTTTTTTGCTGTTGAAATCAACAACAACATTCATTCTCAAATCGGAATTAAAAGAAGTTTGACAGAAAAAATGTGGAATATAAATAAATAATAAATTTCAGGCACAACAAAAAATCAGTATGTGCTAGCTTAAAATTATTTTTTAGTATTTTGGTAATGACTATTCAGCACTCTTTAACACTAGGAAAAGACAACTCTTCCGGAGGTTAAAAGTTTCGATGGTAGGGCATGGCGTAGGGTATTGGTAGGATGTTTTGTCTTTTCCAACTACTAATGAGCACACGTGAAAAAAAAAGGAGACGCCGACTAGTGGACACACTCGAGAAAAAAGCAGACAACTACTAATGAGCACAACTGAGAAAAAAGGAGACAACTACTAATGGGCACACCAGAGAAAAAAGGAGACGACTACTAATAGGCACAACTGAAAAAAAAGGAGACAACTACTAATGGGCATACCTGAGAAAAAAGGAGACAATTACTACAGGGTACAACTGAGAAAAAAGGAGACAACTACTCATGGGCTTACTAGAGAGTAGAGGAGACAACTACTAATGGGCACAGCTGAGAAAAAGGAGACAACTGCTAATCAGAAAAAAGGAGACAACTACTACAGGGCACGACTGAGAAAAAAGGAGGCAATTACTAATGGGCACACCTGAGAGTAAAGAAGACAACTTTTAATGGGCGCACCTGAGAATTAGGCTAATTCGTGTAGTTTGACCCTCAATGCAGCTGACGTCTACCCGTTGCAAGGCGTGTACATAGAACTGCCATATCTGGTCAGGCTTGCTCATAAATGGATCGGAATAAATGCAGACGAAGAACTTCTTCTGCTGTGGGGAAGCACCTACAGCTGCCTGTAAATGGCAAACATTGGCATTGAGAGGGCATCGGTTGCTGCACATGCATTCCTTTAGTGAAATTCAGCCATTTTCAAGAGAAAAAATGTAGCATTAGAATAATCAATTACTACGCATGAAAGGTTTTTGTCAAGTAAAAACAAAAATAATTCGAAAAAAAACAGAAAAACAACTCTCGTTATTGGTAGAAAAGTTTATTGAAGAGAAAACAAAATGATTGAATGTTACGCAGGGCTGGTTTTGCAATTGATGTATCACGGACTAAAGCTACATATACATACAATGATTGTGCTAATGATAGGACCAACTCCTCACAAAAGTTGAACAAATTTGCTGCATAAAACGCTTGTCGACAATTTCGGTCAAACTCGCTGTTTTAGGAGCGTTGGTAGATCGGGAACGCTGCTTGTCACATGATATTATTTGAATCAGCGGTATTACTTTCGTGCGTTGTAATTGGTTGAACAAGAAAATGGTCAGAAATTCTTTCTATCAATTAAAACCTGGCAATAACCTCAAATACAACGCTCGAAATTACCTCAATAGCCAAGCAATCGCTATATGGACACGAGATTTAAATCATCCAGCAAACAAGCAATTATGACAGCTGTTCACCATTGAAAAATGTTTCGTAGCTCCCCTGGTTTACATACGAAAACCTCAACTTGTTCGATCGATTTATTTCAAAATACAGTTTCCATACTTTTACTTGTTGTCAATTTAATACATCCTACTTGAACATTATTTCTGATAATTTTCAGATTTACAAAAACTATTCTCGTTGAAAACTTGTTAACAAACAATATCTTGCTAATTTTTTTTCAAGTGAGCGTTTTTGTCAACAAATAATGTCTGTTCATTAAAAACACCATTTCATTGCTGTTTTGCTGGGAAACTCTTGAAACGACAAACCTGAAAAGTCAAAATTTTTAAAAAAAGACACAGACAGCTACAGCGCATAAGTTTTCTTTTGCATTCAAGAGATTTCACTGGTCACACGAGGGCGAATCTTTGATGAAATTATTTTTCCAGCCCAAGCGAATTTGTTCTTAAGCAAACGTAGCGAATAGTTCAGTTTCGTCATGATCAAGCGATGCTAGGTTTGGGAAATTTGTCGGTTGCGATGTTTGCACATGATTGGACCATTGTACCACATAAGCTCATTAATTGGTTCATTTTCTCTGTGTCGTTATTGGCTGGTCTCTATTGTCAGAGTCATTCACAACGCGCACGTGATTTCCTTAGTAAATAATTTTATTTTGAAAAAGAATTATTCATTTTATTATATTCATTATGAATTCTGAATATATGAATGATAATAATAATAAGTTATTACCAAATACTTGAAATAGTACTGGCTGGTCAAACTGAGCTATTTATTAAATGGTTTAATCCAAACCTTGCTTCAGTTAATTTTCATCCTCTTGTATCCTGCAGGAAATGGTGAGCAGGCTCTCGCACGAAGCACATTGTGCTGTCATTGGCGGAACTTTAGGCGTAACTGGTGATAACTAGGCGTAACAGTTGTCATGTGACTGGCCTAACTAAACTTTATTCGCCGCGCTTCAGCTGCCACCTAATAAAGTTTTGTCTCGTGTCCTCATGTGACCGGTGCATTACTCGAAAAAGTATATAATGATATTTTTTCAATTTTCAATAAATTTTAGAAACTTAAAAATGAAAAATCTTGAACCAGTTGATTGCCATTGGTTGAAGTCCTATTTGGTACATCGGTGCACGGCAATGCATCAAAGTTGCAAATTTTAAATGAACTGACCATCTGTTTTTTGAAAACTCTGGAATTTTTCAAAAGACCTTGAGACGGCAGCCTTCAAATATCCTTCAAAGATTTTCTATCTATTGACATCGATAGATCGCAAACAAAATTTTGTAAATTATTATCTACTGGTTCCCAATTTTGTTCGGTAATTTATAAGCACAAATATTGAAACTCGAAAAGCTGTGATTTGTTAAAATTATAAAACCAATCTTTTTTAATACTCTAACCCAAAGGGGTTGGGTTTCCATGGAGAAAAACTTTGTGTGCCTTTACCTAGTAGCTATTGCGGTTTATTTGGGAAAAAAGTGGAGATGTAAGAAAAAGATACTGAATAAAACGAAAAACATTAAAGCAAACAATTTTATATTTCCTGAGATACTAACGCGTAACACAAACACATCGGTGAAGTGACCCTGACCTTAATAAAGACATCCTGAGGTTCACCAGTTTGTCGCTTGTAGCTCTCACATACGACGCTGGCATCGCTACATTTGACGAGGAGTTGTTGGTACCCAGACCTCTCTACCAAACCCCCCACCATGTTCTGGAATGGAGGCAAACGTATGGACTTCTTGAGAAAGCTCTGCTCAGGCTGATGGAATCTAAACGTTTGGTCGATAACGTGTGGTTCTGGCTCAACCCTGAGAGAGAGTATCGCCAGAAGCTTATTGTCACCTGCAGTATATAACATCATTGAGAGCACAGCAGGTAGAAATGAGAGACAAGTGAGATAAGCGTTCAGACTATGACGTACCTGTACAGTTAAAGTGCACCTTATGCATTCTGGTAGACATAACCTTAGTGAGGCCAGAGGCATTAGTACTTCTCATGGCAGCGCTGGTGTTTGATGAGCCAGGAGTCTCGGCAGCACAGGTATGATTGGCGTCAAAGTTGACGTACTTCATTGGAATGTACACCGTCTCTTTTGGCCTGAGGAACACCTCCGGGTGTCTCTTTGTGACTATATATATATGTTACTATATATAGATATATATGTTACTATATATAGATATATATGTTACTATATATAGATATATATGTTACTATATATAGATATATATGTTACTATATATAGATATATATGTTACTATATATAGATATATATGTTACTATATATAGACACATTGATATATGCCTAACCACTACAGTGAGAGAAAGAAGATCTGATGTAAAACATTCTATTGGACTAATTTGATGCATGATTAATGTTTAGAATTGCGGTTTCTTCTCAAAACGAAGATATTTATAAATTTAAATTTTTTAGCAACAATGTAGGTGGAGACGAATCACAAAAAGTGACACTTTGCTAACCCCAGATTGTTGGAGTGCCAAATAAGCAATTCTGTGTTGGTTTATGACTCATATTATTTTCTTTCAGTAGGTATAGATTGCATGAAACTGCTTTAGCAAGTTTCTTTCAGTAGTGTTTTCAAAGTGCCGTCACATATTTGAATATGGTGAGTAATACTACTAGTGTATGGACATGCAACCTTCTGTATTAAACATCCCTTCTTCAATAGGAGTATCAAGTCTATACAGTTGTTTGAAGTGTCTCCATTCCCTTGCGCCTGTGATCACGCTGTAACCCATCAAGTAGATCATTATACACGTACATACTGTCTAGTGTCTGTGTCTGACCTTTCTACAGCAACGGAAATTGCTGAATGTTTTGTTTTAGTTTTAAATCGATACTAGATGAAAGTTTGGGGTAAAAAATCACACAAAAAACTAAAATACCTACAGATTTTCTCTTTGGTGGAAAGCCGGCAAGTCAGAAGCAAGAATTCTTTGCCGACTACATGTTGGTTTGTTGCTAACAGTGGCAGGAATAACGACTACTTACGATATATCGTCACAGTCGACTTTGATGGAAATTGTAGCCTCAGTGTTGTTTGGGTTTGTCAGCTGGTACTCAAAGAAGTCTACCGTACCCATAGAGGGGTGTATGACATGCTCAGTGGTTATGGCCTGATTCAGCATATTCTTTATACCTGCAATACACAGTGAACCATGCAGCTGGGGCAACATCATCTCAATCTCTAAATATAGACGTCATCCACTTTATGTGCAAATGGAAGACAGGTAAATCCACTTTGTCTATGAATATGATACAGGTAAATTCTTTCTATGTATAAAAAACAAATCTATCCACACTATCTATGAATAGAAGCCTGGTGAATTCACTGTAACTGAGTTTAGAAAACAGATGAATCCACAATATCTGTGAATAGAATACAGGTGAATACACTCTGTCTGTGAATAGAACGCAAGTGAATTCACTCCGTCTGTAAATAGCATACAGGTGAATCCACTCTGGCTGTGTATAGAAAACAAGAGAATCCACACTGTCTGCGTATAGAATACCTACCGTCAGCCTTAGACTGGGTTCTATACGCCTCCATAATTTTTAGGTCTCGAGCTCTCTCAGCTTTTTGGTTTTTGAAACTCTGCAATAAACAGAAGAGGTCATGTGGCTAGAATGCTACAAGTATTGAGATATGAAGGCTTGTGACGGCCATGGCTGTAAAAGGTGTTTCCGCTTCGTTCAGAGGAAATCGGTTGCAACGAGGAAATAGAAACAGTAGGTAGCTTGCAGGAATGTGGTTTACTGTAGCTTGTACTTGGTGCTCCATTGATTACCATTAAAAAGATGAATTTTCGGAAGGTAAATAATCAAATGGTGAAAAGTAAATGAATTGTTCAATTTGTAATAATTATTTTTATGGTATTACAATTTTTTTAGAGTTCTGCATTTTTGCCACGCTGTTAATGAGCAAGATTGAAAACCCAAGGAAATTATAATAATTCTGAATTTTGGCTACAAGTATTAAACTTGGGCAAGTATTTTACGCAGTGCACCGATTTTTAATTAAAATATTAATATCAAAACTCGTATCAGCTAAACTAGAATGTTCCATTACCAGTAGTGATTGTACAGCTCTGTTTTCATCGCCACCAACGTCACTGTTCCCATTCATTTGCTCCCTCACAGCGATCATTCTAGCCAACTTCCTGTTGCGCTTTCCAACGCTTTGTTCTTCTTCTGAATCGTGGTGTCGAGAGTGAAGCAGAGAAGACAACTCTGTGTTTGTATGAGCCAGATGATTGGCCTTCGCCGATCGTCTGTGCAGCTCTACAAGGGAATGTGGGTTACTGAGCGTCTGCGCAGCTCTACAAGGGAATGTGGGTTACTGAGCATCTGCGCAGCTCTACAAGGGAATGTGGGTTACTGAGCGTCTGTGCAGCTCGACAAGGGAATGTGGGTTACTGAGCGTCTGTGCAGCTCTGCAAGGGAATGTGGGTTACTGAGCATCTGCGCAGCTCTACAAGGGAATGTGGGTTACTGAGCGTCTGCGCAGCTCTACAAGGGAATGTGGGTTACTGAGCGCCTGCGCAGCTCTACAAGGGAATGTGGGTTACTGAGCGTCTGTGCAGCTCGACAAGGGAATGTGGGTTACTGAGCGTCTGTGCAGCTCTACAAGGGAATGTGGGTTACTGAGCATCTGTGCAGCTCTACAAGAGAATGTGGGTTACTGAGCGTCTGTGCAGCTCTACAAGGGAATGTGGGTTACTGAGCATCTGTGCAGCTCTACAAGGGAATGTGGGTTACTGAGCATCTGTGCAGCTCTACAAGGGAATGTGGGTTACTGAGCGTCTGTGCAGTTCTACAAGGAAATGTGGGTTACTGAGCGCCTGTGCAGCTTTACAAGGGAATGTGGGTTACTGAGCGTCTGTGCAGCTCTACAAGGGAATGTGGGTTACCTCCATACAATACTATAAACTAATAATTTTTATCGTTGGGCCAGCTGGCAATTATCCAATAGAACCTACCAGAAGTATTTTGAATGTTAATCAAACTTCCTCCAGTGAAGGAACCCTGCATTTGCCCTTTCTCAGGTTTAATAACAGAACTAGTTAGGTTGTTGGGTAAAGTTCGACTCTTTGGAAGGTACTTGGCATCAACTGGGTGTCCTTTGAAACAAAAAAATGTGATTGGTTACCATATCACAAAGTAAGTATCCGATTGGTTACCATATTTTGCTGCAGATGATTAAATGGAAAGCACTAACCTATATTTGCTAGACGAAGATGCAGCTTTCCTCGAAGTGAAGTGTGCACACCTACCGGACGCACACTTCCACCTCGTGACAGATCTCCGGTAAAACTGTTTGCTCTATCTTCACTAACTTCGGAGGCCATGATATCCAGCTCGTACGTCACCTGTACCCCCTCCCTACCTTGTCTGCACAGGTGCTACCAAACGAGTGTAACAATTACATACTACAGCTACAGGTGTGCATTCAACAGGATGCATTGATCTCTTAATGTTACCTTGAGCTCCACGGCAGCTGAGCCGATGAGCAGGAGTGAATCACCATCCCAAACGTCGACATGCAGCGTCTGCTGCGACAGATGACGAACAAACAGACTTCCTTCTCCAGGTTTCATGTGAGTGGGATCTACCACATACTTTATCTGTAGCAGTACAACGTCAGCTATATGCAGTGAAACTTGCACAACTTGACTTTGTATAATTCAATAATTTGGTAAACCCAATGCCAGCCATTGTAATTGGTTCCACTCAATTCAATATAGCTATTTTCTAATTCAATATTGAAATTTGCAGTTACAGCTGAGGACTGGTTTGGTTACAAATTCTTTGGATGATGCTTAGCACGAAAGTCACAGCTTTATATTGCACTTGTATAAAATCCCTCAAGTGATGTAATATGTATAACTAACTAGTAGTAAGTATATATTATATATAACTAACTAGTAGTAAGTATATATTATATATAACTAACTAGTAGTAAGTATATATTATATATAACTACTTACTATATATATTATATATAACTACTTACTATATATATTATATATAACTACTTACTATATATATTATATATAACTACTTACTATATATATTATATATAACTACTTACTATATATATTATATATAACTACTTACTATATATATTATATATAACTACTTACTATATATATTATATATAACTACTCACTATATATATTATATATAACTACTCACTATATATATTATATATAACTACTTACTATATATATTATATATAACTACTTACTATATATATTATATATAACTACTCATTATATATATTATATATAACTACTTACTATATATATTATATATAACTACTTACTATATATATTATATATAACTACTTACTATATATATTATATATAACTACTCACTATATATATTATATATAACTACTCACTATATATATTATATATAACTACTTACTATATATATTATATATAACTACTTACTATATATATTATATATAACTACTCATTATATATATTATATATAACTACTTACTATATATATTATATATAACTACTTACTATATATATTATATATAACTACTCACTATATATATTATATATAACTACTTACTATATATATTATATATAACTACTTACTATATATATTATATATAACTACTTACTATATATATTATATATAACTCCTCACTATATATGTTATATCTAACTACTTACTATATATATTATATATAACTACTCACTATATATATTATATATAACTACTCACTATATATATTATATATAACTACTTACTATATATATTATATATAACTACTTACTATATATATTATATATAACTACTTACTATATATATTATATATAACTAACTAGTAGCAGGTATATATTATATATAACTAACTAGTAGTAAGTATATATTATATATAACTAACTAGTAGTAAGTATATATTATATATAACTAACTAGTAGTAAGTATATATATTATATATAACTAACTAGTAGTAAGTATATATTATATATAACTAACTAGTAGTAAGTATATATTATATATAACTAACTAGTAGTAAGTATATATTATATATAACTAACTAGTAGTAAGTATATATTATATATAACTAACTAGTAGTAAGTATATATTATGTATAACTAACTAGTAGTAAGTATATATTATATATAACTAACTAGTAGTAAGTATATATTATATATAACTAACTAGTAGTAAGTATATATTATATATAACTAACTAGTAGTAAGTATATATCATATATAACTAACTAGTAGTAAGTATATATTATATATAACTAACTAGTAGTAAGTATATATTATATATAACTAACCAGTAGTAAGTATATATTATATATAACTAACTAGTAGTAAGTATATATTATATATAACTAACTAGTAGTAAGTATATATTATATCTAACTAGCTAGTAGTAAGTATATATTATATCTAACTAACTAGTAGTAAGTATATATTATATATAACTAACTAGTAGTAAGTATATATTATATATAACTAACTAGTAGTAAGCATATATTATATATAACTAACTAGTAGTAAGTATATATTATATATAACTTACTAGTAGTAAGTATATATTATATCTAACTAACTAGTAGTAAGTATATATTATATATAACTAACTAGCAGCAGGTATATATTAAAATAACAGCCTGTTCACTCACCTGGTAACCAGCAGGCCCTTGCTTCATCTTGCCATCGGCAGCGAGCCTCCTGAGTATGCAGGGTTGCGCTGACTTATCCACCGTCAGCTGCTGCTCTGGTTCACCCAACAGAAGTCTCTCAGTGGTGATATGAGGAAACTTGTAGAATTGGAAAGTGAAGAACACCGTGGAGTGGTGCTCTAGACCTCCTTCTGCTCTCATCACCGACATCCTACAGTGACATCACCCAGTGACACAGTGACATCACACAGCGACACCACACAGCGACATCACACAGTGACATCACACAGTGACACCACACAGTGACACCACTCAATGACATCACACAGTGACACCACACAATGACACCACACAGTGACACAGTGACATCACACAGTGACATCACACAGTGACATCACACAGTGACATCACACAGTGACACAGTGACATCACACAGCGACACCACACAGCGACATCACACTGTGACATCAAACACTGACATCACACAGTGACACCACACAGTGACAACACACAGTGGCATCACACAGTGACATCACACAGTGACATCACACAGTGACATCACACAGTGGCACCACACAGTGACATCACACAGTGACACCACACAATGACATCACACAGTGACACCACACAATGACACCACACAGTGACATCTTACACTACCTAGAGAAGGCGAGAAACTGCAGTATTATCTCGTTACACTGCAGAGGGTCGGACTCCTCTCTCGCCATGACAAAGTTGAGGTAGTCATTAGGGTTGACCACCTCAGACTCCTGTTTGTGCCGGTCTAGGATTGGTGGAAAGTTGGCAGCATACAACCGAGCGTAAGCAGCCCGTGAGAGCTTTGAGCCAGTATTGCTGCCTGAAATACCAAATAAGATCATCATTTCAGTGCACTTGGTTACTGATCAAACCACACACACTTTACTCAAAGGCAAACTATGTATAAGTTGTTTTCACCTGGAGGTACGGCCATGATGGTCGCATGCACAGGCGTGAAAGGCAACTCCTCCAAGTCCATCTCATTTGCTCCAACAGACGGGTCTCCCCCACCAAGAGACTGGAAGAGAAAGTGAAATGGAACCACCGGATAGAGAAAGATGCCAAATTGTCTCATCAGTTAGTGTGCTTACATTGGAGAGATGTCTTATTTCCATAGGATAGCCTACAGGACCAACAGGATAGCCTGAGGGAGGTGGGGGCAGTGACATTACGTGCCCCTGATACTGATGCATTTGAGCCTGCTGCTGTGACATCATCATTGGCTGTTGATATGGGGTGAACTAAAACAGGAAGTCTAAAGCTGCATGTTCACCAACTAAAGCTGCGTTCATAACTATATGATAAGCAGCGATGCGTGTATTCTTCAAAATCGAGAGTTTTTTTCGCTCGATTATTTTCAAGAGTTTACCTTTGCATTTGTTGTAGCCGATATCGCAGACCTTTGACATTGCCATCACAGTGTAAATAATTGATAATATACGCACTATGATATTATTA
The DNA here is from genome assembly GCA_945261195.1 of Cryptosula pallasiana. Lineage (NCBI taxonomy): Eukaryota > Metazoa > Bryozoa > Gymnolaemata > Cheilostomatida > Cryptosulidae > Cryptosula > Cryptosula pallasiana. Next base: position 26,715,533 of record OX183140.1, on the reverse strand, counting down.
GTAATAATAATATGTGTGATTATCATATGACCTTTGATTGACTCATTCATCAGTAATAATAAGCGAATTCCAAATAATAATAAATAACATTTTTAATATAATTTATTTTAATCATGGAGTGTTTAGGTATTTAGGGTATTCACTTTAATATTTTACTTATAGTGTGGCTTGAAATGGAGTCCTGGCAGATTTATACGAGGCGCTAGTAGTAAAGAGACCGAAAGCCTGAGTTCTACAACGCTACGATACCATTAATAAAGGATCTGCATAGATTAATGATAGGTATGAAGTGCGTAATACTGACGATGCGCCGTTCACATAAATCGTCCCAGTACATGGTTACTGTGTAAGCACTTAACAACAACGGCGCACCCTCATTAATTCACATCGGTGGACTCAATCAAACCCGAAATACGAAACTATGGCTCACGGCGATAAATGAAATATAACAGGGTTGCCAGGTAAGGCTGTATAATATAACTTTGACCACGATTCAAGTGAAGCCGTTTGTGGGAGTCGCCATGCTAACGTCATTTCAAGCAGTTGTCTGCCCCTGGAAATGTGTATTTTTATCATATCACGTAATTTAATATTGCGATCTTATAAGTTTTTGAAACATCATCCACGGCGGACGTTACTTCACTATTTATGATGATTTAAACATAGTTGCTTGTGTCGACTATTTCCTGCACCAGTTCAACGATAACATATCTGTAAGTGTTGAAAATATAACAAGAGCCGCAATTTGACATCGTTTATTTTACCCCAAGTTTTAGATCTATTCAATGGCAGACTTTTACTCCTACATTTATCACGAGTCAAACGCAGCCATTTGTGAAGGTCACAATGGTTTCTGGTCCTCGACATTCGCTAAATTCAGACACAACAGAATCCAGTTTCTGGCAATTCTGTTATATTTATTTCATCCTATGCTCACCGCGTAGAATTTATGAGCATAATATTTAATTAATTTTTCTCAAGTGAATTAACCAAAAAGGTTTTCAAGGAAAAAATTTTGAAAAGCTAAATTGATCCCTTGAGTTTGCTAAACGAAATCATTTCTGTCACATCAGCTGCTTAAAATGTCCCAAAATATAATAGTCAGGCAAATCGTGATTTCTAATGATAAGATAGACGATCGACTAGGCTACTTCCAGTTGCATCACTATAGAGGAACTGCTCTGCCAGGACCTCATTGCCCGAGGAATTATGAAAAGCTAAACCGAATTGTAAATATAACAAACAACATATATTGAATGGTGGACGACTTTCGCTTTGAAAGACTTGTCAAAACGGGTGCAAGTCTCTTGAAAAATTTAAAATTGGAAAGCTTACATCGGCACACTAATTGCACAGAAGCTCCATCACTTTCTGATAAAAAAAACTGCCACCGATTGTGAAATTGTTAGCACGTGACTGTTCACACGGCAAAGCGATTTTAGGTTCCCTATATTAGGACGATAGTAAACACAGGCTAAATCAGTATTCAATCCATACTAGCTAGCTAGTATAGCCAATAAGTATAAGTATTATAGTACAAAGCTAACCAAAACAAATTGAAAATAATTTGATAAGTCAAAGAGAAAACTTCACCAAAGACGATCCCTATATACTGACACACCTGCTGCTGATGCTGCTGCTCCTGAGAGGACATCACGTACTGTGAGTGTTGAGGGGAAGCTGGTGAGATATAATTAGCACCTCCCATAGCAGAAAGTGGCCTTGGAGATCTGAATACATAAAGGGTATAATGCAGTGATCGATTTACTTCCCGCTTCACTCGGTGATGTTTATTTCCCAGCAGTTCATTCAGGCTTTGGATGAAATAGAGGAAATAACTCCACACAAGTAATTATAATCAATTTAATCTTATTACGTTGTATTTGTCTTTTATTATTTAACAAAGCGAATCTGCTTTCATATTGTCATAGTGGTCAGTTATTTATAATAATACATTTATTGCACATGAGTATGATATCTATTATATAATGATTAATTATTATTGTTATTTGTAAGAGATTTTCATGTGATACAGATTTCATGTTTTCCATAACAATACATATCACTATATTATGTGTAGCCAAATAAAAATTATACTATAATACTGCTGCAACTGTTTTGATAACTGCCTAATACTAAAAACACAATAATTAAACAGTTAATAATAAATTTATATGGAGTTGTCTCCTCTTTTTCATCCAAAATCTAAATGAAGTGCTTCGAAATAAATGTAACAGCTTCGCTGAGTGCATACCCTCAGCAAATGATCACCTCTAAGCTAATAGGCACCACACCATACGGGCGGTCAGACAATGCCCGTATCATCCTGATGATCTTAGCCAAATCATAGCGTAGTTCAGTGAAGCTAAACACAACTGTATGCACCACAGAAATCATTCGTTCAAGAAATCGACAGCTAAACAGAACGCAAGATAGTGCAGCAACAAAATGAAGCTGCTCTTGATCAAAACGCTTTGACGAGTACAAATCTTAAATTGGTAAAATTGGCCAATGGTTTGTCTTTACAATAAATTTGTTTATTAATATGTTGAGGGAGACGTTCTTCGTTTATTGTGGTGCTAGATCACACCGAGCAAGTAAGATTGTCAGCTGTTTCCATCCTAGACTACAAAGCTCAAGTAAAATTAATTTTACAAGAGTGCGTTTCTAATAACTGGTGAAATTTAACGCATCATATATAAAAGTAAACGTATGATAAATGTACTTGTGATCTCTTGTGGTACCACGTGTGGTATGATCTCACGCGGTACCACGTGTGGTATGATCTCACATGGTACCACGTGTGGTATGATGTCATATGGTACCACGTGTGATGCAATGCTATGAGGTATGAATGGCGTCGTGCAGTTTGCTATGCACCACAGTGATGAAGCCAAATAAATAGCACAGACAGACCAGACTGTTAGCGAGACAAACAGGTTATCCATTGACGTACTGCAAGGAAGACAACATAAAATAATCTGAGGGAGGACAACGCTCGAAAGCACGAATCAGCAACATATATAGGAATTATCGAGCAAATTGTTGCCTTGGCCGTGCACACAAACCAAATCTGTATTGAGTTGTGTGCGTGATGATGGACAGCAGATCATTGATTTCACACATTCACGAACACCAAACAGATGTAATTCAGGCTACCCACAATTTTAAGCGGTACACAATTAGACAATGACACGAGATTAGGTGCAATGCAAAGCTGTGGAGTCTTTGAATACAGAAAGCCTACCAGCTATAACAGCGGCAACTCAACTCAGCAAACAAATAAACTACATACGCTGCGGAAGGCTCTGGTACAGCCCGCCTTTCTGGGGACGGACTAGTGTGAGATATCAGACTTTGACGGTTAGGAGTTCCTCTAGAAAAACATCCACTAAACATTTCAGAACTTGGCTAAGAAAAACAAAAACGAGCATACATTGCCGCTAGCGAGACAGTGAGTGTCTGCACAAGCCAGGCAATAACTACTAGGGCAATAGAGCAAAGGACCTGCCCCTCATAACAGCAAGCGGTGCAAATACTCAACAAATATTGTGAGAAGAGGTAAAGTTTACAATGCTACATGGGATAGCTACATATATACTGACATTCAAGCAGTTTTACCTGTCTAGGGAGGGTCGTGGCTGAGACCACCCACCCAGTTGGGTAGTTGATCTATTTAATGATCTGTCACTACAATTGATGTCAGATCAATGGTTATTACTACAGGCGCTTACATTATGTTCTGGAATTGGCCAGCCAACCTTTGGACACCAACTTGCTAACTTGGCAAGAGCTAGTCAGTAGTAACTGGTGGCTGGTGCTAAGAATGGATGGAAGGCACTAAGACTTACCTGGGAGTGGTCGGGGCGCTCCGGGGAGGCTTACCTATCACCGGCCCAGCTGACTGCAGCACACTCTCTGTGTATGCACTAGTATCTGATGCATACACTGGAGGTGGATAGGGCACGCTCAGACTAGCACTTCCTGTTTCTTGTCCCTGCATCATTCCCTATACAACAAATAGTCTCACAACTGTTACTAGCTTTTCATTATTCAAAGTTTTGGAAGATTTTTCGTTCACAAGTCAACTCCTTCCAAACATACTTTCATGAAACAAACTACTGAATGCGTCAAGAAATGTGCAGTTTGTATGCATTGAATTGGGGATGTAAGTAGCTAATTCTGGGTCTACATCCTTGGTTCACAAGGCATCGAAATGTGTTTTCGAACATCAATTTGACAAGTGGGCCATTTTCATTCATTGTTCCATGTACGCAGTGGACTATAGTGGACTATAGCAGTGGACTATAGTGGAAATTGATAATAACCACCATGCCATAATATTATATAACTATTTGTATCCAATTCATTGATATCGCAGTTACTCTTATTATTAGCACTTAAATAGCAATAGTAATAATAACAACGCAATAACCTCTGTATTCTGTCTCAAAGCTCGAACACCAATGTTGTGTTATTGTAGATGCGTAGGATAAATGCAGAATGATAACTGAAAGAATTAAACATAGAAAATCAACCGGGGTAATCAGCGATTTCGGCTAAGGTAACGCAAAGGCAAAACTTGTCTTGTATCGAGTAAAACAATGAATCGTTCCTACGCGAGTAACAATAGTTGATGCAAGGCCATTGGCAGAAGTTTAAATTAATAATAATAGACATAATTTATGATGTGGAATATCTGAATGCCATAGCATCTACATAAGTTAGTGATGCAAAAAGTAACTGTATATCTGTTTGAATTGCTTTAGTAAAAATAATTATTTATTATAATAATAAATGTAGAGTTTTTTATTATTAAAATTTTTATTTTTTTTAGTAGCCCCCACGACATATAATTCTTGCACAAGAAGACAGCTCAATAAATCTATTTTTCCGCATGGCTACACCTTTTGCTAGAATAGCATTAACAAACACTGCGCCGAGTTTTGACAGCGTGTGAAAATTAGGAGAGGTCCTTGCGTTAATCAAGCTGAAAGCACTTGTAGTTCGACGACGTTATAAGCATTATTTCGAATAGCGCTAAAATGAATTCAGTAACGTTCTTGATGATTGTGATTTTCACACTGGAGAAATATTTGCGATATAAAAAAAATAAATTTTATAATGAGTTCACATAAAATATAAACTTAAATAATGCCATTGCTTATAATAATTTACTATTGTCACGACTTTGAAGTTAAAAAACCAGCAACACTATGTGGACTATTCAAAGTTTTAAAAGAATCAAATTTCTGTTTTGTTTCCAAACTTGGTATAAAAAGAAAGATTGACAAATGGTGGAAAACTGGGGTACATCAAAATCCATTCAATAAATCGCAAAACTTTGCACCACAAAAAAATAGCATTGAGTTTATTAAACTGTAGTCTTGGGCAAAGAATTCATACAAATATTTTCGCATTGTTAGTATAAAATCATTTGCCAAACAGATCTGATTCCATAAAAAAAGATAACTTTAATACCTTTTTGATGTCTATGAATGTGAAGGTCATTGTGCCACTCATCTCCTTAATGGCAGAAGCACTTTCCATCTCAAACTTGGGTACTTTGTATGTGAATGTGTGGTCAGGGTTGATGTTGGGCCCACCCACAAATGACAGCTGCAAGAACAGAGCTTGTTATGTATTACTCACAGGCTAGCTTTTTGGCATGATTTCATTAGCAGTTTAAAAATTAAATTCTAAAATACTAGGTTCGTTTTTGGATTTAACAAAAAAAATCTTCGTTATAGGAATTGGTGGAAATGTAGACGAACAGACAAATAGGTGAGTCTAGTAAAGAAAGACACGAGAGCGACTGGGTTTGCATCTGATTGGGGTTACAGACAAAATTGTAAGATGTCTTTTACATGGTTTCAACAGACAACCTTCAGGTTTGCCAATTTTGGAGTTGCCCAACCATCAAAGATAATATAATTAAAGGGCGTTCTTACTCGTGAAGTTGGGTTGGTGGATTGTGATTTAATTAGTAATGGTTTTTTACCAGGAAATAGTGATTTATACATTCAGGGTTTTTTTTCATTTAACTATGTCATAACATTTTTGAGTCGTCTACAAAATTAGAACAAATGTTAATAAAAGTGAAAAACATGTAAAAAAAATATTATTTAATGTTCAAACATTATTTTCTTTTATGTTAGTTTAAAAAGTAACAATAACTACAAGTGATACTTGCTAATAATTAATATATACAGGAAATTAAAAAGTATTTGACAAGAAACACTACGGGTTGCTATCAATTGAGGTAATAACTAATAATATAACAAGAATATTTCGATGTTATAACAATCTCTGTTTACATAACACTTAAACTTGAATAAACAAAAAAATGGAAACCATCTCATCTCAGCCTGCAACACCTTGCGTGTCTACAAAATGTGCCCAATTGTTTTATTTTCTTTTTTGGGGGCTGAAGGGGTGCTCACAAAATAAGATTTTACTTGATTTTTTTACCACATGAACAGATATTTTTGTCCACAAATGTGAACAAGGTCATCGGTGTCTTGACACAAAAAACATCATCATAGCAATGCTCCATTACTCTGACAAAACTGTGCCTAGTCAACCAATCACTATGGTGGCTCATAACGTTAGACGGTTTCGTTTTCAAAGTGTATGAACGGATTTGAAATAGTCCAGACGGTTTGCAAAGCGTCTTTTACATTGAAAATAATTGGGTAATTGTAGTAAAATAGCCCAAGAAACTATGTTTAAAAACGGGCTTGTTGGTTATAATAAATTAATTGTCGGCCTCAGCAGTTGCAGGATTAATGCTATAAAACTGTATTTCCTGTCCAACAATTGCAAAATCTGCAAAGCGTATAGTTGTCTTGCAAATAATTCAGACGGTTTAGAAATGATCCAGATGATTTAGAAAATTACAAACCGTATGGACGCTTTAGAAAGAGTATGAACTATTTACAAACCGTATGAATTATTTTGAAATAGTCTGAACTGTTTTAAAATAGTCTAAACTATTTTGAAATGGTTGGAGAAGTTTGCAAAGCACATGGCTTTCGAACCAAAAGCGATCGTCATAATTTTATTTATAGCCTCTATATAACTTTGTCAACATAGACGTCGATCAAAAGACATAGAGCAAGTTAATTAACTGTATAAAAGAGTTGTTGAATATAATCTCTAAAATGAATTTTTACATTTACAGTTGGGTTGTATTTATTATTTAAAGTAATTTAAAGCAAATAATATTTATTAAATCAAAAATTTTATTTATTTATTTAGAAAAAACTCAACCGTTCAGTGTTTAGGAGAAACATTATCCATCATAAATGGACTGTAGATCTATGACCAATAGAGCGAACCAGCAAATCGGCTCGGATTTACTAAGTTCACAAAGCGTTCAGAAGTTTTTGCAAAAGTTCAGACTATTTCAAATTCGTTCAAACGGTTTGGAAAGCGTTCAGACGTTTTAAAACACAAAAGGCAAAACGTTCTGAGCCACCATAAATCACAACAGTTTATGTAACCTTTGTGGCGCTTCATGAGCGGAACTGGTGACGTTTATTTTGAAGCAGTTCATTTAAATTTTGGAAGGAAAAGAGGAGACAACTTCATATAAATTTGTTAATGACAGTTTATTTATAACGATATCATGTTTTTTTGGTTATTTAACAAAATGAATATGCTTTCAAATTGTCATAATGATCAATCTATCGATAATCTTACTATTATTGTACACGATCAGGATATTTATTACTATTATAAATCGTTATTTTAACTTTATGTAAAGTCATCAAATTTTCACGTCACAAAGATGTCATGTTTTCCATAACAATACATATCACTATATTATGTGTAGCCAAATAAAAATTATACTATAATACTGCTGCAGCTGCTTTATAACTGCCTGATAGTAATAAAGATATAAGATATTATTATAAACAAAGCGGTATTAATAAATTTATATGGAGTTGTCTCCTCTTTTTCATCCAAAATCTAGATGAACTGCTTTGAAATAAATGTCACCCAAAAATTGAGGGTGGGTGTAGCCCTGGTACCACTACCACCACTGGTATCACTGTATCACAGGTGTACATGGAGCCACTGGTGTCACTGTATCACAGGTGTACATGGAGCCACTGGTATCACTGTATCACAGGTGTACATGGAGCCACTGGTGTCACTGTATCACAGGTGTACATGGAGCCACTGGTGTCACTGTATCACAGGTGTACATGGAGCCACTGGTGTCACTGTATCACAGGTGTACATGGAGCCACTGGTGTCACTGTATCACAGGTGTACATGGAGCCACTGGTGTCACTGTATCACAGGTGTACATGGAGCCACTGGTGTCACTGTATCACAGGTGTACATGGAGCCACTGGTGTCACTGTATCACAGGTGTACATGGAGCCACTGGTGTCACTGTATCACAGGTGTACATGGAGCCACTGGTGTCACTGTATCACAGGTGTACATGGAGCCACTGGTATCACTGTATCACAGGTGTACATGGAGCCACTGGTGTCACTGTATCACAGGTGTACATGGAGCCACTGGTGTCACTGTATCACAGGTGTACATGGAGCCACTGGTGTCACTGTATCACAGGTGTACATGGAGCCACTGGTGTCACTGTATCACAGGTGTACATGGAGCCACTGGTGTCACTGTATCACAGGTGTACATGGAGCCACTGGTGTCACTGTATCACAGGTGTACATGGAGCCACTGGTATCACTGTATCACAGGTGTACATGGAGCCACTGGTGTCACTGTATCACAGGTGTACATGGAGCCACTGGTGTCACTGTATCACAGGTGTACATGGAGCCACTGGTGTCACTGTATCACAGGTGTACATGGAGCCACTGGTGTCACTGTATCACAGGTGTACATGGAGCCACTGGTATCACTGTATCACAGGTGTACATGGAGCCACTGGTGTCACTGTATCACAGGTGTACATGGAGCCACTGGTGTCACTGGTTCCCAAAAAACTAGTCAAAACTTTGAAGCATAAGTGGCGTTCAGCGACTGCACTATTCGGAGTGTCTTGGATCACTTGCAGTGATTGGCATGGCATGACATAATGCAAGAAGCTTAGCCAGAGAAACATACTACCAGAAGAAGACAATCAGAAATAGACAACCAGAAGCAGACGGCTAGAAGCAGGCGGCCATGAGCAGATGACCAGAAGCAGACGAACATAATAAGACAACCAGATGCAGACAATCAGATGCAGACAATCAGATGCATGAATAGAATACACAGCTCACTTACTGTGGTCTTCTCTCCAGGTGCTGGTGGTTTGGTAAATGGAGACCAAGCGGTCCACCGCACAGATACAGGAAAGCTCTGATTCTTATTCATAGACAGCTGCAGAAATAGACATAGACATCAGATTAATCAACATCACCTGTATCTGCTGCTCACAATTGACCTCTTCGGCTACATAACAATGAGTTCTTACCTGGTTAGAGGTTTTAACCACGGGCTCGATGATCATATACTCCAGAGTGAACACAATAGTAAACATGGGGTCGTATACCATTCCATTCACCGGCACTCTGTCTCGCAACACGAATGTTGAGCCCAGGTTTGTGCTATTTCTGCAATGTAACTGACAGATCAGTAAATACTACGAAATCAACGGTGACATACGTGCTATAGTTTGTATGCAGTGAAACACAAAATTTCATTCCAAGGATGGTTTGGATGTCTGAATCGTTCAGGCGGATGGCAAGGTATGAATAAATGTAAAGGTATACAAGGAAGGGTCAAGGACAAATCCAGCAGGATGCAGGACAGAAGCTTTCGATGTCAGCGTTTAGTAATTACTAGCCAACTACGTGTATAATGTGGCAGCAAGTTGACTAAGCGTTTAGCTTGGCTAGCAGTAGCCGTAGGTAACACTATGAGATCACACGCTGGACAGCAATGGATGCAGACAAAGAGCAACTCGCTGATGGCCTTGGTCAAGGACAAAGCAAGGTGAGTGCAAAGGAATAGCAATGGGCCCTAGTAGAGAGCTAGTTTACATTGGTTATGCTACATTCACAGCTAACTAATATTACAGAGGCAGGAATTGCTCACTTACGGTTTCCCATATCTACCAAGTTAGGTAATACAAACGAAATAAACTGTACTGGTACAGATATTACACATTTTCTTTAACAAAAGGAGCTTTCTTTGCTGGCTACACATCGGGAGAGAATGAATGAAATGTAGATTTCTAAAAAGATACTGGTCTACGGGGTAGCACTGTTGGAACTCTATTGCCATGTAATAGATAGAACAACTCCATTTTTGTCATTCTCTAATCCGTTTCTGATTCAACATAACCAAACTGCTAAAACAATTCTAACAATTCAAAAATAAATGTCTACGATAACCCCAACTGCACATTTTGCTTTTAGCCATTTTTTTCTAACCGTAATGAGTTGTTAAGCCAATCAGATGATAGTCAAACTATTAACATTGCGTCAAGTTTTTTTTGTGAATTTTTGTACAGAGTAAGTAGTGTTTCTCGTCAACTATGGACAATCTTTCTTATTATTATTATAAAATGGTTTTTATTCAGAGGCATTTTTGCTCCCTGATACAAATTAATTAGAAACAAATAACAAGATATACAAATAGATGCTAATGAGTTCCATCCACAACCAACTAGTATCAACCTTTCTTAACTATTTTTCATCTTCGCTTGTATGTAGCTATAAAAGATCATATCGGATTTGATTCTCAGCTTTTGAGGTCAGTTACAAATACCTCAAATGACATGATATTTTATTAGTGTTGGATTTTTAACAGCATTTAATGAAAGCAGCTTGGTTAACATTTTCATTAACGGCAAGTGATAAAAAAAATCTTCACTTCAAAATTAACACAAATTATTTTATTGTTTCATACATAAAAAAACTATCCTCTTTCATCTTGTAATATCAGTGAATTTTTGTGGTGTTCGTAAAAAATTAAAAATATTTACCTGCAAAAATAATTCATTCAACAGTTTGTCTCGTAAAATAATGAAAAGAATGCACCAAATGCGCTCACGACAGCAATTGACATGTAAGTCTAAAAAAAACAAAAGTTTCCATATTTCGATAAGATACTTGCTATCGCATTTACAAAAGTAACTACCCCAGGGAAATGGCTACTTGTGCTTTGGTCTGGACGGAGAACAAAGTGCAACACATGAACAATGAATGTTTTCAAATATTTAAGGTTTTCACTAAACCCGTATGTGCAATATCTTTACAAAAAGACTAGCGACATGTTTATGCAACCATTTTTGAGATTTCACATGGAATTTTGAAATCAGGCGATGTATTGACAAAAGCAGCAAGTTTGGTTGAAGATTAATAAAAGCTGTCACAATGCAGGCATCCTACAAAAGAAAAGAGTTATTTAGATAGAGCGATGATGAGGCTACATACAAGGAAGTATGAGAGGAGGTTCTTTGGTGTTTCTTCATAAACGATCCTCGTCTCTGCGAAAGATCCTGGGCAACTAGATGTGCCACTTCCGGTTTCTCGACATAACAGAATCCGTTGTGCACTCCGACCTGACAATGTAACCAAATCACAAAGGTCAGAGGTCAGAGCTGGTGCAGCATCTATGAGCCAGTAGCTTAGAGGTAACTCAGTGCAAAGCTTGTACATATTATAAGACAGTAATCAAACAGGTCGCACAACAGAAGGAGCTTTCGGCTAATTGATTGTGAACAACTCTGCTAACTTTTAAGCGTTCTCAAAGCTGGATGCACAAAAATCTTGCAAAATAAGTAGCCGTGAACAAAAATAAATTTATTGAGTTGTCTTCTCTTACCATAGTTATATGTCAAACAAGAGGCAAAACGAAACTTAATAATAATAATAAAATATTAAACTTTATTATTATTATTATTATTATTATTATTATTATTATTATTATAATAAATAATTGTTTCTACTAAAACATTGCAAACAAACTTTTGGCATTGCTAATGTATTATAACGGTGACACACAGATATTTGATTCGACATAATAAAATATTATAATCATTATAGCTTTCCATCTACGATTTTGTTTGCTGTATCCAAAACAAAAATATTGATAGCCAAAAAACGGCTGTTTTTAATCGCAATGTATAATTACAGAAAAAAACTTCTAATTTTGAAAAGCAGCATTGCTTCTCCCAAACATCTTGGCCTTAAAGTTCTCGCGAAGCCACAGTGTGAAGAAATGCTATTTTGTACTCGCTGAGGCGAAAGTGCCTACACACACATACATCATTGTACTGTATACGGCTGTAGACCTACCAATAGCCTACGCTCTGCAATGGCCACTGTGCTGCCGTCTGCTACGGTATTGTCTCTGTTCAGCCTATCCTCATTGAGCAAAGTCAGCAGCTCATCCTCAAACTTGTCTATGTTAGGGTAGAGACTCACTGATACATTGTCTAGGAATGCCTTCAGTGACTTCAGCAGCTTTGGCTTCTTGAAACAGTCTTCTACATTAATATTAACAGGAGTACAAAATGAGTAGAACACGTGTATGTCGAGTGTACAACAGGATTATCACAGGGGTTTGGCATTTGTACAACAGGTGCGCATCAGGTGTATGGCTGGTGTATTACAGGTGTTTGATAGGTGTATGACAGGTGTGAGGCAGATGTACAACAGGTGTATGACAGATGTATGACAAGTGTACAATATGTGCATGGCAGGGGAATGAGAGGTGTATGACAAGTGCATTCTAGAATATGTTAGTGCGAATGACAATTGCAACATATCTGCAATATCATTATTAATAGTTGACAAACTTTCAGGTAAATTACCTCAGAGTAATTGACAGTAATGCTTCATGTACATATAGGGATCGTGCTAGCGATTTTGCTTAGCCATTGGGGAAGTCCCTCCCCCAAATTGCGCAATTTTTCACTACTGCCAATTCTTCAGCGATTCCGGTCAAACTCGCTGTTACAAAGCATAGCCTTCAATTTATTACAGGATCGGTAATAGATCGGAGCGCTGAATATGACAAGACATTATTGGAAACAAGGGTGAAGTTTTTTTACGTTGTGATTGGCTGATAAAAAAATCACGTAGCGATTTTTTGATCTCGATCAAAACCTGACGATACCCTCAAATAAAATGCTAGTGATTGCTCAGCGATTTTGTAGGAAACAGAAGTTGCAAAATCACGCAATCGCTAATGAAATCGCTTAGTAATCGCTATATGTACATGGGGTTTAACACCCTTTCCCTATTTGACCCCTCCCTTTTCTCCTTCAACCCCACCCCCTTTCCTCCTTCAACCCTGCCCCATTTTCTCCTTCAACCACACCCCATTTTTTCCTTCAACCCCGCCCCCTTTTTCTTAGTACCCCTCAAGTAATTCCCCGATACCTGCACAGTATCTAAACCCGGCATTTTTCAAACATTATGTAGTGCCTATCAGGGGCCATTATCTAGACCTAGTTGGCCAAAACACCTCAGTTCTAAAACCCTTAGAGTCAGAGGACAAAACACCCCTCCCATCCGCCTATATGTCAAGAAGCTTCGGGCTAAGGAAGTCCCTTTACCTTATATGGAGGGCAAGCTTCCCTACCTCTAATTGGCTGAAGTGTGGACTGAAATAGCCAAACCATGTGCTCCTGGATTGATTGGGCGATATTTTTAACCATGTTTTATTAGAGGATACTTTATTTTTGAATTGTTTGTCTGATGATAGTAATTGGTACGTCCCTGTTTAGGGGGTGGAAGCTACTCTCCTTCAAATATAAAGGAAAGGAAACTGTTGTATTTTGGCGGAAGTCCTGTCGGTCTTGAGCAGAAAACTATTATATTACTAAATCCCTCATTGTCCAACCGCCCAACTGCCGCCATCTATTAGTACGACTGTTGATTGCTAGAATTATTGTTGGCAACACAGGTATTACACAATGGCTAAACAGAGAAGAGTCGATCTATAATACATATAAGAAAGGCATTGACTTACTGAGAGGGGAGTCAGTGTGAATAGAGTCAACAACCCCAGGCACAATGTCATTAGAACCAATAATGACATTCTCTGGCAGCAAATGCTGTACCCTGAGGAGAGACAAGTTGGTCATGATATTACACGAGAGTGTGCAGCCCTGGAGTAGCTGAATGTTCTCACTTTTGTCTATCGGCTCTTTCAGTAGGAGCAGCCCTCTCACACTGCCTCCATAGATGTTCAGCCTGCAAAGAGCCACAACCATCAGTTTAAAACCAACTATATATATCTGAGCTTTAGATGCGCTATATCTACCAAAGACAAGCAGTAGACGAAAGAACCCAAACATAACGTAGTTTAGACTTGTAGGATACATAATGGTTTTGTGATCGCTGCAGATACAAACACTTATTGATGAACTAACGCAATAAAATCTATGGCAAAGCACCTATTCCTTGAAATTTATTATTACTACTACCAGTAGACCAGCGTCGTTACTTCCTTCACCTACCGTTGCGCAGAAGGCTCACGGCTAGCACTGACATCAGGTACATCATCTGATGCAAAGGGTCTTATGAATCCCCAGCCTTTGCTGTATCTCTTAGAACGACCATTGTGGTTTTCAACGGCTACCAGCTCAAAGACTATGAGAATGCTAGTGTCCTTGACACACGTGTAGAAATAAATATTCTGAAATGAATAAATCAAAGATGTAGGAAATACCCGGTACAATGACTTGGTGCAATGACTTGGTACAATGAATCAGTAGAGAAAGTAGGACTGTAGGAGCACTCTTACCTGAGAGAGAGATACTTTGTGCTTGTTACCAGCAACTTTGGCTGAGAGTAGGGGTCCCACCCATGACCTCCCAAAGAACTGCTTGTATGCCACATCAAACAAGGACACTCGGAGTTGGTATTCTGGCCGCGGACCATCGGCTTTCTAAATGTATAGATGAGAGCATTGCAGTCACCAACCATATGTGGTTGTTACTTTAGGTGAGTTAGAGATTGTAGTGCAGTTAACAGGTTAAACTAGGCATCAAGATTGTGTAACCAACAACATACGCTATGGAAGCATCCGATGAAAATGGCTGAGGAAATATAGAATACAAGGACATTGCATGAATGGTTGTAGAATATATAGCATGGTAAACAATTGCTAAAATAAGTAATATATTCTTTCTCGATGAATAATAACAATTCTATATTAACCAATAATACATATATAAAAAGGTGGTTTGTATAGGAGCAAAACTAGTTTCTTGACAAGGCTGTTTCTCAAACTGTATCACTGGGTGAAGATTTAATATTATAAAAAAGAAAAAAAAGAGTGGTAGCTTAATAATCTGCAGTGCAAAAATTCAAAGTATGTCATTCAAGAAAATGAATAAAAAGACTTGAGACTTGCATGTTGGTTTGACAGCAGGATATTGCAGAAAAACTTCTGGCAAGATAGTTAGGCGAGGGATGTTGTATGGTAGTGACACAGGGTGTTTGCGCAAAGTGAGATGGTAATTCTGAGGAGGGTGGGAAGAGTGATTGTGAGAGCTATGTGCAATTAATGGCCAGAAAATGTATTGGGCTTTAATAGAGACTTTGGGTCTGGATGAAAGCGTGGATTGGCTGACCGAGCTAAATGTAGTGTGATTTACGAGCTAGTACTAAAAATGGAAGATGAACATGTGTTGAGATGAGCGCTAGCAGTTGAAGCAAATTGTTCAAAAAGGACCAAAGAAGACACGAAAGAAGCAGACGTAAGACATGAGGAAGAACGCTTAGCAAGGTTTTATGTAAGATTTTTATTACATATCAATACAATTTAGGACGAGAGTCGAGTGATTGATCTAAAAAACAAAAAAAATGGTATCTACAGAAAGGGGTGCTGGATTGGTGTCAATAATTTTTTGTTTGTATGATTGTTCAGGTTTTGCCTAATATTAATACCATTGTTCGATTGGCTTTGTTTATTTAGGGACATTGTGGAGGAGGAGGGTAGATCCAACAATGCAACAAGAACTAAATGAGGGTTGAGTGAAGGCTAAAATAAGTCGTTGAGGGCAAAGACTATGCCACAAGTCTGTCATAAATGTTCGTAACTTTCTGCACAACGTCAGAAACTGTTACTACCACAAAATGAAACAAGAACTACTTCTGGGAGGATCTACTACTGAAAGAACTGTTAAACTTCAGTTCGATTGGAAGACGAAGCTCCTAGAAATTAAGCAGCTTCCAGAGTTAACTCAAGATACATTGATTAAAAAAGAAGCAGTAATAAACTACTAAGCACAGCAATAAGATTATGTCAATCTTTATTCTAAACAACATGAGCACATATTAAATAATTTAACCACAGGATTATCCAAAATAAGAACTACCAAACATAGAAGTCCCTAGACTCCAACTAGGGGAAGTAGACACTGTCGATTCCATGACTATGAGGCTGTTCAGATTATGGACAAATACACGTCTTGCAATGTTCTAGGAATGAAGCTGGTGAAAGAAAATGCAATTAATAAAAAACACATGAGGTACTTACTGACTGAGACGCTGAGTGAGAAAAGTGAAAGCTAGGGTGCTGAATGAACGTTATTAGTGAGTAGAAACTGTCAGTCAGAGAATCTAAGTGTTCATTCGACAGCATTGTGTATCATCATATATTATTAATAATTAGTATAATTGATGATATCAGTTTTTTAAATCGAGATTATTATATTTATTATTATAATCAAAGTAACAATACTGTGATGGATTTGCACGAGCAGCAGTGCGCTGGATGATGAGCCAGTTCTGATTATCATTATTACGAAGCAGATGACAGTGACCTTGGACACCTAGCAACCAGTAAAGACACAGTTTTTACCTGACAAAGCAGATACCAGCCGTACATGATCGCATCAAAGGAGAGCCAGGCTATGGTGTTCTAAGTAGCCATTTTGACATATATATATATATTATTAATATTATTTTACCGAAGCCCTAGTGGTGCCAGCTTGTGTTATTGTATCTTATATGTTTTATTGACTGGCGCTGTAGGAATATGACTATTAATGCGCCTGCCTATATTTAGCCAGTCACTATTATTTGTATTTAGCGAATCATGTTGTTCTATTTTCAACTGCTATGCTTTTACATAAATAGAAGGGCAGATCGCCCAGTGCCTTAGAGTTAGTTGAGTGTTTGTATTGAGTACACCTTGCACGTTTGGAGATAACGCAGTGTGTTCTGGGACTACTTGGACTGAATTATTGGATTTCTAATTATCGTCAAGTTGTTATACAATTCGTAGACTTTTCTCTCATTACAAGGTTTTGTATATCATCGATAATATATACTGTTGATAAACCTGAAACTTTTCTGATTATTGACCGCTTTGCCTACAGTACTAAGTTGTCTATAACACGTTCTTGGAAACTAGTTTGCGAACTTTGAGTAAACCGGATCTGTCTGCAATAATACAGATCTCCCGTAGAAAATGACAGGAAGTTACCGTATTGTTATAGCTATAGTCTAATTATAACCGTTTACATTGGAGATTGCTACCCCCGTACCGGTAGCCTTGGATAACGGTACGGTAAGCAACTGGCTTACACTGAGAAGCTCACGCTACCACTTGTTTGCTTTCAGTAATTACCATGTCCTTATTAACTGCATACGAGCTACTTCCAACAAGTGTCGGTAAAGTTCTGTTGTCAATTCACACAGAAATCCTTTACAATACCAAACTTTAATTTTAAAGTATGCTTTTCATATTTTACCAAGCAAACGATATTAGGATTGACAAACAAACACAAAATGTTAGTAGGCCCTGGCAGGAGGGTATGTATTACAAGGTGAAGTGTGTATGGAAATGTTTATAATAATAATTATTATTACTATCATTATTATCATTATGGTCATAATTCAGTTAATAAATAATAATAATTACAGTAGTAATAAATAAATCATTAATTAATAAGCAATAAATAATAATAATAATAATAATAATAATAATAAAAGCAATACATAAATTAACTAATAAAAATGATAAAAATAGCGATGGATGGAATGATAACAATGATGACAATAATAATGAATAAATAACAACAACAACAAAACTTCTTGAGGAGTTGGGATGAGAGAAAAAAAGTAATTAAAATGGATGTTGCAAGTCAGTTACCACTTCAATTCCTTCAAATTGCTTTAATCCTATGCAAAATGGCGTGGGTTGGTCACTCTCTTTAATAACCCGATCATATGCAGGAGGAAGAACAACGTTTTTTGCAACAAACTCTTTCCAAGCCTTCGCTTTTACAACCTCCATTTCTTCTATTCATCTTCTTGTTGCAAAGGACGCATTTGTCACCCCGCAGCAAAATAGTTTTTTCATTAAGAAATAGAAAGAAACGCAAGTTGGCTGGGCTCAGACAACTCCAACTGGCGGTCTACAAAACTCTTGTATGACGCTATTGCTTTTATGATATGCGTTGTCGGTTGTCAGTTGTCATTTCTCTCCGTTAACGTCTATATGGACATCGCAATGGACACGACATAGTATGGAAAAACTACTAGAGTCACATGCTATCAACTGACAGACGACAACCGCCAAAGTCATCAACGATAGTAAAAGATTTCCATAGACACCAATAAATTGTGAATGATAGACTCAGGCCAATATTTATGTTTTTATGGATATTCTGTCATTATGGTCCTCAGTCAACGTTCCTCATTGTTTTCCCAAAAAAATGTGGCCTGTCTTTGGGTTTTCACCATCCATTGCCATTTAGCAGCACGCATGCATTTTAGATAGTTTTCATAACTATAGTTATTGAGGTCACAGTATAATTATATCAGGGTATGTTTGTTTATACGTCCAGTACCATAGGCATCTACAAACTGTTGCAGAAATGATAATAAATAAATATTATAAATTATTATTATTTATTATATTATTTATTATATTATTTATTATTATTATTATTTATTATTATTATTATTTATTTATAATATTTATTTATTGATTATTATTATTGTCATCATAACTTCAATAATTTCATTAATTAATAAGAAGTAAGTAATAAGTAGTAAGTGGTATCATCATCATTTGTTTGTTATTATTAAATTATTTATTAGTAAATTATTTACTAATAAATAATTTAATAATAACAAACAAATGATCAATCTATTCAATCTACTGCCATATTATTTACTAAATAATATGGCAGTAGATTGAATAGATTGATGATTTGTAGACTACTAGCTGGTGGTAGTCACTGTAGTAGTAGTATCAGCAGTAGCTGCAGCAGTAGTTACAACTTCAACAGTACAGTAGTAGTAGTAGTACCACAGGCCTACTGCAGAAAATTTAGTGGATTTTGGACCATGATGTTTTGGAATTTTAAGTTGTGTTCTGTTGTTGTTGGTCTACCAACAACAAAACACAACATAAAATTCCTGTGAGTAGTACTGTACAGGAAATATGCAGCACGGCGCCTGTAAATAGAGATGACAGCGAGCCAGTTTATACCATGTGTGCTATCAGCATTATTATTCACTTGTACCTCTGTGATAACGTGTTTAAGGCGATGACTGTTTAATGCCATGACTGTATTATTATTATTACATAACACTTTACATAAATACAGCTGCTATGCCTCTCACTCATCAGTGTACACCGCGAGGCATAGCTGGACAATTATTTCTGAATAAAGATAGCTAACACTCACTCAAGCTCTTATACTTGAATACTGCGCAATTTACACCTTACTGCTCTATAAGGCAACGAGCTCTGACGACCTACTAGGTCTGGCAGCACCAGTGTTGTACAACGAGTAGTAGGCTAGAGGCAGACTTGCCTGACAGACTCCCGCCTACCACGGCCTACCTTCTAGCAGTTATGCAGAAGGGTGGACGCTGAGACGGCCGAGCTGGCAGCAAGCTTGTCTGGACAGACAGACAACTCTGCTACCTAGAGGTGGTGCAGGTGTGCTACCAGGGTGACTAGTGACGTCACAACAAAATCCTGCACAGTACTTTTTAGTCGTAGTAGCAGTAGTAGTACTGTATGAGAAAAACGTCAAACACTAGCCATTACAGTAATTAGTAGTAGTACTGTTTATGTGTTGCGAAGGATGTACATACATATCCTCTATTATTATTATCATTTCCACTGTACTTATTCACTGTTATTGTTCGAGGCTAGCATCATGATCATAGACAAAGGATGCATTACATAATCATTTATATAAATACAAGCTGAAAGCCCTCATTAAATCAGTGTTCTCAGAGGCGCAGCTGGTTTTTTTCCTTGAATAAAATCCAATAAACACTCACGCAAGTTCTTACTTGATCTCACACACTACAGACGATACAGACATACAGATTACACTACTCCGAAGGACAATGGCTGTACGACGCTAGGGCCGAAACAGCATTGTGTTGCCCAAACGAGCAGTAGCCAAAGACAGGCTTGCCTGACGACTTGTCATCCTGGCCCTACTATCAGCCAGACTACGCTGATGGGTGGACAGAGACACGGCCAAGTTGTCAGCAAGGTTGTCTGTTGATACAGGCGGCTCTGGTCTTACATGCCTATGAGGTAGTGCAGGTTACTACCAAGAGTGACTGGCACTGTCACTGTAAAATCCTGCACAGTACTACTTACTAGTAGTAGCAGTAGTAGTACTACTTACTAATAGCAGTAGTAGTACTACTTACTAATAGCAGTAGTAGTACTACTTACTAATAGCAGTAGTAGTAGTACTGTGGAGGATGGCGACGGACACTTCCTGTTTGACAGTTCTATGATAATTCTATTCTTAACGAACAATTTATTCACCACTGTATAATATTCCTATCATAATATTTATATTTTAACAACTCCTACCATAATTAGTTATATATTTTATTCCAAAGGTAATTCTATTTAAATAACGCCTAGCAGCAACAAGGCGTGGCCCATCACACCTTTTTTGTTCTGTTTTTCTACCTTATATATAAATATCGTATCTTTAAAATTGATAAAATCAGAATAATCTTGGGCACTCGCAAAAGTTATTGCTTGCACTAACTTCACTACGCACAGTGACCACAGAGGAGACGCTGTAATTATAGCGGCAACTATAGGTAGTGTAAAACGTGGTGAACGGACAACTGTCGGTCAATTTAGCCAACGGCTGTCTCGACCCTCGTTGAACGCGGTTTGGCCGCAGCCATTGCTAGAGTAACAACCTTAACCAGTCAGTTTGACCTCACTCGGTAATGACAAAACATCACACATACTGAGTTTGGCTGTTTTTTTTCTGAAAGCTTAGTTACTGTTCTAGTTCAACTTGGGACAGTTGACTGGGAGTTCATTCAGTTGGGCAAGCTACTGGAAGGAAGTGAAACCCTGCACACTAGTAGCAGCGGAGGGATCTGGAACCCCGACTATTAAGACAGCTCCCGCTAGAACGTCAGCTGGACTATGGCACAGAGAAGGAGAGCAGTCAGCATAGACAGGGACCCCTCTCGTCTACAGATGAAGGACACCCTCACGAATATCTTAAACTGAATGACAGCTACTACGGGAGATAAATTCAGAGTTCCACAATTTGATGGTACAGGAGATGTACATTACTACTTGAGATAGCTTCAGGAGGTGGCGGAAGCCAACCACTGGCAGCCAGAAGACACAGTGATCCACCTCGGCCAAGCATTAACTGGCGAAGCAGAGCAATGTGGATGGGGAGAAACCGTGGAGAACGTGACAAGGGTTCTACATGCGAAACTGCTCAGTTATCGTCGGTCACCCAGAGACAGCCTTAGAGATCATACGCTCATGGTAGAACGCCTCATTGGGGCTGCCCATGGTAGCTTCCCCAGACAAAATAAAAGAGAACTGACGCTCCAGACGTTCCACAGTACCCTAGGTCACGTTTATTTACAATGACACTTGTTGGCTGTCCGACCCCAAAACCCGGAGGAGGCCATACAAGTTGAAAATGGGTTCCTACAAGTACCACTCCAACCACTGGGAGGACCTCACAACAGAATGGTGGAGGCAGACACCCTCAGACCAGAGGGGAATGCTCAATGCCAATGACACGAGTGCCAACTGGGTTTGACCTCCATTGCTAATCATGCAGGGGAAAGAGCTGACGTGCACAGACCAACATGGTAGGAACTTCGTGCCAAAAGTACAGGTCTGGCAGGACAATCAGCTACCCTCACAGACAAAAGTCTCGATTCCATGTCACCTCAGCACTAATGAGACATACCCTCAAGTGGTAATAGAAAGTATGCGTGGCGGTATACCCATAGCCACCAGTATCAGCGAGCCAGATGGGCATGGACGGATACTAGTGCGAGGTTTGAACCCCACTTAGAAAACCCTGAAGCTGCCGGCAGGGGAAGTAATCGGCACTTTTACTGGAGTAGAGAAAGATGGCGTCCAACAGCTAGAAGGGTTCAGGGACCAAGTAAGCCTGAGGACGATAAACGAAAAGATACCTCTCCATCTGCAGGAATTGTTCACGCAGGCCAGGAAAGGGTGTAAGAGTCCTCAACAGGAAGCCCTGCTGAAGGAGCTATTGCTCTGATACCGGACGATGTTTAGCAGCCATAACGCCGACCTTGGGCGTACACACCTGGCCGAACATTCTATACCCACGTTGGAAAGAACACGATCCATCCAATGCCCACCACACCGTCTGGGTCCAGACCAGGAGGCAAAGTGCCAGATGAGAGACCTCCTGGAAAACAACTGATCGAGTCAGCGGTCAGTCAGTTCACCCGTCGTCTTCGTAAGAAAGAAGTACGACTCCTGGCGCTTCTGTGTTGACTACAGGAATCTTAACCACATCACCAAGCAACATGTGTACCCCATCCCTCATATCGGTGAGTCTTTGGACGCCTTGGCTGGAAGTAGATACTTCACCACTCTAGATCTCGCTAGCGGTTATTGGCAGGTGCCGCTAGACCCAGAAGAAAAGCACAAGTTAGCCTTCACCACCTGCAGTGGCCTGTGGAAGTGGAAGGTGTTGCCCTTCAGACTGATGTCCACCCCGGCCACTTTCCAGAGATAAATCGAAAAGGTGCTCAAAGGCCTTCACTGAAAGGCCGTGCTAATGTACATGGACGATGTTATCATCATAGCGCCCAACTTTGAAACACACATACAAAGGCTAGGTGAAGTACTGGAATGCCTTCAACAAACCAACTTAAAAGTAAAACCTTCGAAATGCAAGCTGCTGCAAAAACAGGTAAAATACTTGGGACATGTAGTGAGTGCAGAAAGTGTGGCCGCGGATCCAGAGGAGGTGGAGACTATCAAGAAATAAGAGGCACCCAAAGAAGTCACAGGACTGCAGGCGTTTTTGGGGATGGCCGGATACTACAGCCAATATCTCCCGGACTACGCCAACGTGGCCAAACACCTCACTGTGCTAACAGAAAAGGAGGTCGCGTGGTAGTGGGGAGAGGACGAGCAAGCAGCATTCAGCCAGCTCAAAACCAGGCTCGTTCAGGCACCTGTACTGGGGTATCCAGATCTCACTCTGCCCTATACTCTCGACATTGACGCCAGCGCAGTTGGAGTCGGGGCCGTCATCCCAGGTACAGGAAGGTAAGGGGCGAGTCATCGCCTACTTCAGTAAAACGCTGGCCTTGGCTGAGAAGAACTATTGCGTCACAAGTAGGAATTACTGGCTGTCATCAGAGCAGTGAAGCATTTCCGACCCTACCTCTATGGGCAAGAATTTAGGCTTCGAACCGATCATGCCTCTCTACACTCGCTGTGTAGAAGAAAGGAGTTGTCCTATCAAATAGCTCGTTGGTTGGAGAAATTGGCGGAATTTCGCTACAAGCTGGAGCCCAGCTCGGCAATGCTGATGGACTCAGTCGCAGGGGACAGTGTGTAGACTGCCGACAGTGCGGTTCTATTGAACAAAGAGACAGAGGACCCTCACATGCGGAACTGTCCCAGAGAGAAGACCACCATCCCCAGTTAAGGAGCAAATCAACATTGCAGTCACTTGTCCAGAGCAAGCAGCAGGAGGAATAGCTCAAGAACAGCAAAGAGGACATGGGTCAGTAGCACGGATCTGTGCAGAAGTAAGTCAGGAGCATAATGGAGAGAGAGCTGGCTGAGGGTGATACAGAGCTGAAAAACCGTTACCAAAGACGAAGAACCATGAGCATTCGCACAGACGGGGTGCTCACCATACTGCTCAGCCACCCTACCAGACCCAAGCAGTGCTTCCTCTGCCCCTCCGCCCGGAGACACCAGGTGGTATGGGGCCACCACCGACTAGCCCATGCCTGTGTACACCGGACCAGGCAACGAGTTTTACTCAATTGGTACTGGTCGGGAATCTCCCCCATATTGAATAGGCTCAACAAGAACTATGAAGTTTGCCAAGTGGCGACGAACGGGAGGAAGACAGAGAATCCGAATAAACAGAGAATGCATGCAGGTCGACCTTTCCAGAAGCTGGCGGTAGACCTCGTTGGACCCTTTTCGCTGACCAAAAAGAACAACCGAGGGGCCCTGGTCCTTACTAATTATTTCGCTTGATGGCAGGATGCCATAGCCTTGCCCGAGGCTACCGCACCCACGTTGCTATGGCATTGGACTAGCGAGTGTTTGCATACTGGGGCCTTCTAGAACAGTTACACTCCGACCAGGGGGGCACAGTTTAAGTCAACATTCTTGGAATAGCTGTGTAGCCTCTGAGGGCTAGAGAAGACCTGGACCACACCATACCCCCTCAAGGGAATGAGATGGTAGAGAGACAAAACCATTCCCTAGGAGATGCTCTCCGTGCCCTGATATTGACCAAAGGTCAAGACGAATGGGACGGTCTCTTACTCCAGATCATGCGGGCCTGCTGGGAAATACCACATTCAGTCATGGGTGGAGAGATTGTGAAGTGAAGTGTCTCCCCGGCCCACCCACTTCATTTAACCCCCAGAACATATCAGAGTACACTGCAGAGGTACAGAAAAATTTACAAACGGCACATGGCTACCTCCGAGAATGGCATCAAGAGGTCAGACAAGAAGAGAGCGACGAACCCCTTGTGTTCAGAAAAAAAAGGCTTGTGGTGTTGGAAAACAAAAGAAAGGTAAACAAGAGCAACCCAAAGCTCCATTTTCGGTTTGTGGAACACTACAAGATCACTCAAGCTTTTAACATACAAGGTAGAGAGGAATGGCCAGTGGTCAATGCAGAACGGGCAGCGGTTGCAACATTACTGCCCATGCCAGGAACCAGTGGGCAGAGCCCCACCATGTCAAGAGCCTTTGCTAAGGCCCATTTGTAAAGGGGCAAGGACGTGACAACCACTAAAGTCACTCCCCAGTCCACAGAGACCAACCGAACCAGTACAACCACTACCTATAGAGAGAATGGACCCCCATAACACCCAGAGGTGGAGACAGGGCACCAAGCCCCCTCAGAACCTGTGCAAATCCCACCCAAGGTAGAAAGACGGCTGGAAGAGGAAGACATTGATGAAGCAGAAAAGGAAAAGGTAATCACACCTGAACACATCCACCATGAGGACATTGGAACAGAAGGCGATCCACCACTCCCTGAGGTCACAGAAAGGTCACCCAACAGGAAATAGTCCCCCGCCCTCAATGAGGAGGACTGGCCTCCCTTAGCCAGTAGACAGGGACAACCCTCACCACTGGACAGACCACAGAGGGAGACAAACAAACCTAAAAGGCTAGAGTACTACCACTGTTATCTGGCAACAGAGGGAGACAATACAGATGTAAAAACAAACCATACTCAGGCCAAAAGGCCAGAAAGGGTGTTGACAGAGGACGTTTTCCCTAGAGACCCAATAGAAATGACAAAAAGTTCGGAGGAAAGCGAGTGGGTAGAAGTCAAAAGAAAGAATAACAAAAGAAAGAATGAAAATCACCAAGAAAAAAGGTCGAGATGTCAAGAGGTAGAAAGATGAAGAGAGGGTCAAGATAACATGGGCGGAGCACAAAGGGCGCAGGAAGAGCCAACTCCCGACACCAATGACGATAGTACAATTCGCCATGACGGGCCTGATAGCGGTAGAAAAACCGCGCAACTACGTCACAAAGAGTCAACCACGTGGGATGCCATAACAAAAGAACATGTGAAGTAGTAGTAGTAGACCTACATACTAGTAGCAGCAATAACCCTACTTAGTAGTAACAGTAGTAGTATTACTATTTACCAATACTACTTACCAGCACCATTAATAGTAGTACTAGTGTAGTTGACCTGTAGGTTGTAAGCAACAGTTGACCAGTAGGCTAACAACATATAATAACACAATAACAACACAATAATAATAATTAGTTGTGTGTCAGTATTTCGCTGATATTAAAAGAACAAGCCAGCGCATGCCTAGGATTATTCATCTTGTAATTAAATACTAGTATTGTAGATTGTTATGCAATAAAACACACCGTTTCTTACTCCAAGATAGAGGTGCTCATTTGTTGTCTATAATGCCAAAATATGTCGAGTATTTATTTTCCATCAGTCATATCATTGCAGTTTCCCGAAATTGAATAAACCTTTGGGGCCTCCACTGCTGCAAGAATAATATCACAGAATGAGTGAGTCTGAGGAGGAATTCTATGAAGTAGATAGAATAGTTGATCATAAAGCCGAGGTGAAATGTTTTACTCTAGTTGAGAACTTCATTGTGGTCGAATCTTATTCTTTATGTAACTTAATCTTTGGAGTTGTCCTTTTTTAGTGTGAAAGAATGCTAAATAGTCAAAGTCAACTTACTAAAAATAATCATAAATTATCCCATGTTTACTTTTTTAAATTGTATCCTATTTAAAAAGGATAATGTAATAGGGGCCTCTTGGAATTCAAATTTGAGAAGCATTCTTGTAATCAACGACCACGTCAGAAATGGGAATCTGGTTTTTTTTTCACAAATAAACTCCAATTAATGATAATTTAAAACTTGATATTAGTTGATTTAAAAATAAATTTTTCCAACTATAACTTTTGTTAGCTTTTCGAAATATTAGTCATGAAATATATCACTTGGAGCCTGTGTGTCCATAATAGCACATTGACAACAGTAAACTAAACTGCTGACTCAACTAAAACACCTTTAAAAATCTAAAAAAAGTAAAAAATCCAAGATAATTTCACCTTTAAAGTATTTCATAAAACACTCCAACAATGTCCTGCAAGAATGATCAATTAGATGGAGATATTGTCTACTGAAGGTGCCTTCTGCTACAGGGAAAGAAGACGTTCTACAAAGTGCGATGGAAGGGTTACTCCCCCAGCCAGGATACATGGGAGCCACAGGACCACTTGGGCGAAGGCTGCGACGAGGTCATTGCAGCTTACTTTGAATGGAGAGCTGCCAATGTGAAGAGCAAACACAAGGTTTGTATACAGATTTATGTTTCAAACCCTGAAGTACTGTCACATTTCTGTCTGTACAAACGAGTGGTATCCAGATGTGTAGACTCAGTAGTCGGCCAATCGTTGTTACTGTTCCGTAGCTATTTAGTTTATAACAACTTTTTTATACAATTTATCACGTTGTCGGCCTGATTCAATAGTAGTTGGTTTTGTCTTGTAGAAAAAGACTGCTGAAGCAAGGTCAGTTGCTTGCATGCGCTCTTGGAGATTTCTGTGATGAATGTAGGGAGTTGTGCTCCCAGCAGAGGTCAACGGTTCATGGCATGTTTGGCGGGCGTTTACGGAGGGCCATGAGAATGTGTTGTGTTTTTTATGGTGACAAATTATTTAGACCACAGCAATCAGTTTTGTTTCATGACCTTTTATGATCTTGCAGTGCTCTGCTTGGGCTAGATAGTGCTCAGCCTTCTGCATTCCCTGTATCCTGCACTCATTCATATTCCCAGCAGCTACAGCAGTGACCCTTTGCTTTGTAGGTACGAGGCTATGAAGGCATCACAAAGCAAGTCTCCACAAACAGCAGGTTTGAGTTTTGTCTCTTTCCACTCATTATACATGTGACTCATGTCTTTGTACAATTCTTGACCCAAGGTTAACACCCATTTCAATGTGGAACATGTGAGCAGAGGCTGCTGAACTCAAGTAAAGTTGGGCGTTGTATTTCAGCTCTTCCTCTCAAATCGCCACCTAAAAGCCCCAACTATTTATTGGGACCAGCCTCAGTAGAAAATGCTCTCTCCCAGCAGTTCAACCTAGCTAACATTGCTAAACAGAACAAAACGACAACCAGTTTACTACAACCTCCACCGACAGCAACAGTGACAGCACCTGGTGCTCAGATGGTTGTGCAGTCTGGACTACAAACAACTCTCATATCTCCCCAGCGTAGCATACAAATGACTTCTGCTGCTCCCTCCCGGCAGCAAAGCGTGTCAGAGAGTGAGACAACTGTCAGTGACACTTTGGACAGCGACACTGCTGCCACAGAGTCAGTTACCGATGTATTTTGCACCAGCACAGCTGCACAGAAAGGTGAGTTGTCATTTCTCACCTCTCACCCCCCCCCCCATGTCTTCTCTTTTTTTCTGTACTTCGTCCTTTTCCACAACTATATTTTGCATTTTATTTTCATGATGTTGCACTGAGACTTCATAGAGATTCTGTGTTTAGACGATGTTGTCCACTTTTCGATCTGCACTAAACTTTGAGAAAAATATTTCTTAAGACGAGATGTTGCTGGCCAAAATTTGCTCCAAAATTTATCCTCCAAATAATGCATAATTTCTTCCAATGTAGTACAACAGACTGTAGTACAACAAACTGTGGTACAACAAGCTGTAGTACAACATACTGTAGTACAACAAACTGTAGTACAACAAGCTGTAGTACAACAAGCTGTAGTACAACCGACTGTAGTACAGCAAGCTGAAGTACAACAGACTCTGGTACAACAAACTGTAGTACAACAGACTGTAGTACAACAAACTGTAGTACAACAGACTGTAGTACAACAAACTGTAGTATAACAAACTGAAGTACAGCAAACTGAAGTACAACAGACTGTAGTACAACAGACTGTAGTACAACAAACTGTAGTACATGTGTCTCACCTAAGTAGTAAATTTTTTTTATATGGAAGCTCTTTGCCCCAAGTAGTTTGAGGTAGACGTACAGCCTGAAACAAAATGTTCCAGACACCGAGTTTTCTCTAAATAGTTTCAAAATAAATTTTTGTTTATTTTCCTCTGACTCGAAAGAAACTACACTATGCCTAGTGTTGAAATGCTAGCGGTATTGTTAGTTTCACAGTCTACAAACATGATTGTTGGTAATGTCCTAACAAGTTTGCATACAGCTTTCATTACTTCAATCCAGTTCTACATAGTCGGAGCTCATTTTATCATGTCTCACAGCAATAGTTGAGGAGGTGAAGGAGGAGACTTTCCAATGTCCCCATCAGACAAAATATTCAAGCGCTAAAGCCCAGGAGTACCAGGTGCTCTCTCGCCGATATGAAGTCAACTCTGACACAGTCAGTTTTGTATCAGAATCACAGAAATGTATCACCGTAATAATGTCTCAGCTGTGTGACCCGGTAAGTTGTGTGACCCTGTAAGTTGTGTAACCTTGTAAGTTGTATGACCCTGTAAGTTATGTGACCTTGTAAGTTGTGTGACCCTGTAAGTTGTGTGACCTTGTAAGTTGTGTGACCCTGTAAGTTGTGTGACCCTGTAAGTTGTGTGACCTTGTAAGTTGTGTGACCCTGTAAGTTGTGTGACCCTGTAAGTTGTGTGACCCTGTAAGTTGTGTGACCCTGTAAGTTGTGTGACCCTGTAAGTTATGTGACCTTGTAAGTTGTGTGACCCTGTAAGTTGTGTGACCCTGTAAGTTGTGTGACCCTGTAAGTTGTGTGACCCTGTAAGTTGTGTGACCCTGTAAGTTGTGTGACCCTGTAAGTTGTGTGACCCTGTAAGTTATGTGACCTTGTAAGTTGTGTGACCTTGTAAGTTGTGTGACCCTGTAAGTTGTGTGACCTTGTAAGTTGTGTGACCCTGTAAGTTGTGTGACCTTGTAAGTTGTGTGACCCTGTAAGTTGTGTGACCCTGTAAGTTGTGTGACCCTGTAAGTTGTGTGACCTTGTAAGTTGTGTGACCTTGTAAGTTGTGTGACCCTGTAAGTTGTGTGACCCTGTAAGTTGTGTGACCCTGTAAGTTGTGTGACCTTGTAAGTTGTGTGACCCTGTAAGTTGTGTGACCTTGTAAGTTGTGTGACCCTGTAAGTTGTGTGACCCTGTAAGTTGTGTGACCCTGTAAGTTGTGTGACCTTGTAAGTTGTGTGACCTTGTAAGTTGTGTGACCCTGTAAGTTGTGTGACCCTGTAAGTTGTGTGACCTTGTAAGTTGTGTGACCCTGTAAGTTGTGTGACCCTGTAAGTTGTGTGACCCTGTAAGTTGTGCACTCAAGCAGACTGGGTGTTTGCTCATTCATCCCATGATTATCATTTGTGCTGAAGGTTTTTGCTGTTTACCCTTTTCTATTACCGCAGTACTGCGTGGACTTGGACCCAGTGTTGAAGGAACTGCAGGGGTGTGCACTACAGTGGAGTAAGATAGCAAATAGACGGATGGTACCCACCAAACTGTCTTTAATGTCTGCACTGCTCATTGCCAGCGAAGGTATGGACACATTTATGTGTGTAATATATAATATACATACAATATGTGCATATGGTATATCTGTTTACAAATCTCATATGTGTCCGTGTTTTGGGTGTGTGTTGGTTTGATAGCAGCCTACTTCCTGTGTACACAAATTTTAAAGTTAGCAAAACGTTGTAGGTGAAATATGACTGTTTTGCTCCAAACTTTTACTCGCTGTCAATCAAGGTGTTCCATAGAATGTGTATAGATGGCATTTACAAACTCAAAGGGAGACAAGCTGTAATGATTTTTTCACCAAATATTGTCATCATAAGTTGGTGAAAAGCTATCATTAAAAAAGAAAGAGAGACATAAGGCTAACTGAAAGTGACAAATTTTGCTAATTTTTAACAGTCCTCAAAGCTGGATGCTCACGAATCTGGCAAAACATGTAGCCTGGGAGAAAAATAAATTTATTGAGTTGTCTTCCCTTGCAACAGTTACATGTCGTACAAGCTAAAGAATATTATTTTTCATTATTATTATAATAAATAATTATTTCTACTTGAACAATGCAAACAAATAAACCAGACTTTTGGCATCATTAATGTGTTCATTATGTAACTGACACAGATTTGACATAATAAATTATTATAATTATTATGGCCTTGCATCAACGATCGATGTTTGCCTGATGGCGACTTGTTGTTTTTGTTGCTGTATCCAAAATGGAAATACTGATTGCCATAAAACAGGTTTGTTTTTAATCGCAATTCATAGATATAGAAAAGACAACTCCTAATTTTGCAAACAAAAATTGGTTCTGGCAAACCCTTGGCGCTAACCTTCTCGCGAAGCCACATCATGAAGAAATGTTGTGTTGTACTCGCTCAAACATGAGAAATTCGCCCGTTCGTCACGACTGGGTTTGCTTAGCCGAAAGCGTCTAATTTGCCTTTTCATTTTAATATTTTGTTTATTTTTCAGTGAAGACTAGTTCAAAAAACTAGTCTCACTCAAAGTTAGAAGGTAACGTGGAAGCTTGCGTGGACATGTTGAAGTAGGTTGCCATTTAATGGACACACACCAACACTCGACCATGTAACACGCACACACATAGATATATGTGTGCGTAACTTGTAGCTGAGGACACACATAGATATGTGTGTGTGTAACTTGTAGCTGAGGTGCTGACCAACTCACAGCTATATGAAGCTGATGTAAACAGAGCCATTCCAGGCAATTGGACCCCTCTCCATTTCGCTGCTGCAATGCACAAGTTTGATGTGTGTGATTGGATATTGAAGCAGCGCTGCTGGTCTGACATTGTCACCATAAGCCAGGAGACTCCCCTTACGTTGGTTAGTTTCTGCTGCTTCATCAACCTTTATAGCAAATGTCTCTATCATCAAATAATACGCCTGTTTGGATTGGTGCAAATCATTGAACATCTGTGACAAAACAGGTGAAATCTTGTGTTTCGTCGAGCGCAAAATCCGGTTTTTCAAACGCTATACTTAACGCAGTTTTTAGTGTTCAACGTTTGTCCGTCATATAACGTTCATGGTTTGAATCCATGCAACTCCAAATTCTGATGATATTTTTAATAATTGTAAATTATAAAAAGTCTTGAAGCATTTTGTAATTACTCTTTGGCACTAAGTATGGTGAAATATAATAACATGAAAAAGCATGATAATTATTATTATTAGTATCATCATTATTATTCAAATAATATTATTGATAATATTGTGGATTTTTTTTGTTATAATAATTTATTTTGTGTTTTTGATAATAAAAACTAGTCATTTACATCTTACAGCCAAATAATGATAACTTGTAATAAATGTTATTAAAAGATGATAGATAATAAATAATAATTATTCAGGTTTCAATAATTAGTATAGTGATTATATGTTGGAGTTTTCTTTTGTAAATAACAAAAAAGTTGTTACTAGCATGCGTCTCACAATAATCGGTATCTTTCGTTGTCATTGTCATCATGTTGATGTCATTATGTTATCATTCATTCACTGTAAACAAAAGAACACAACTCCTCATCTAGTGAGCTAACGTTTTTAAACATTCCTACATAGAAATTATGCCAGGAATCATCTTTTAATTGCATTCAAAAAATGTATTCCCCGGTACCAAAGTCTACGATGGCGTAGAAAGTTTTTTACCGGTAAATGCCTAGTCCTGTCATTAAAGCGGATGAAAGCCATATCCCGGCAGGCTGCTGGGTTCAAGGCTTTCTTCTGTGCTCTCGTGTAAACATGGCTTCAGAGTTTTTGTAGAATCGCTTATAACAATTTTAGAAATCTGCGCACAGTTTTAAGTATTTTTGAAGAAACGGACTGTTGAGATGCAACATATGTAGCCTGTGGGCAGTAATTACTTGAAGCCATTACATTGTGGTGTTGCAGGCCCTGAGAACTGCCCTCCCTAGCAAACACTCTGACAGACTGCTACAGTTTGTTACCAAGTTGATATCTCTGGGAGCCAATGTACAGCACAAGGATTCCTCAGGACGTCTGCCCATAACAATGGCTAAGAAACACAAGTACACATTCATACAAAACTCGCTCGTTGCTCACCATCAAAGGTACGATTTCATTTCTAGTCGCTCGGTTGAGGTACTGCGCATGCGTGCTTGTGCGGGCACCACAAAGTCAGAATGTCAATGAAATATTGATAGATACGCAGACAGCAATAACTATTACTATGTTTCCACATCATGACAAATTGGCGATACAGCGGCGATAAAGGGAAATTCCGGTTGGAAACACCATTGTCGATAAATTTGTCGTGAGACTTGTTGACAAACATTTGCCGCTCTCTGAAAGCGAAAAATTGGCGATAAGCTGAATTCCAGATGCTTATTGCTATTGGAAACGCTAATGTCGCCAAAGGCGATAAAACCAGGCATGCGTAATTAAACAGGAAGCCACAAATTATCCATTGTAACCGCATGGCGTCGTTAGCTTGTGTGTGTTTATTTCACTAACGAAGATCATTTGTGGTTTATTACACAGTTATTTATGAAACAATACAACTGATTTGAAACGAAGGAATCTTAGCTGCTGGTAATAAATTATTGCAGTAATGAAAAACAAATGGTAGTTTTTTTTAGCAAAAATTTTTCACTTGGTGGTTCTTTTTTTATTATTGTTTATTACTAGCTAATAATAATAAATAATATAATTTATTGAATCATATCATAGCCAATGTGCTACTAAAATCTTTTGTCACCACACAGCTTCCTTAGCTAGCCAACAACTCTGTCATATTTTTTTCATATATTTATTCCACAATATAAGAAAATAATAATAAAAACAGCCTGCAACGCTAGTTGGCTAAATTACACTTAACAGCACACTGACTGCAACTGCCTCTGTGGGCGTGGTTTAACCAACGGCGATAAACTTTGAGTCTTGGAAATATATGCCCTTGTCGCCAGTTATTTGTGGTAGCAAACCACAGAGATTTGGCGACATTTTGTCATGATATGGAAACATAGTAATTGTATAAAGATTATGAGCGCAAATCCTTCAGTTTCAGAGCAAAGGACAAATTGAAACCCTGACCTGACCGTAAGTGATCCAACAGACCTAACCATAAGTGATCCAACAGACCTAACCATAAGTGATCCAACAGACCTAACCATAAGTGATCCAACAGACCTAACCATAAGTGATCCAACAGACCTAACCATAAGTGGTCCAACAGACCTAACCATAAGTGATCCAACAGACCTAACCATAAGTGGTCCAACAGACCTAACCATAAGTGATCCAACAGACCTAACCATAAGTGATCCAACAGACCTAACCATAAGTGATCCAACAGACCTAACCATAAGTGATCCAACAGACCTAACCATAAGTGGTCCAACAGACCTAACCATAAGTGGTCCAACAGCAGTTTCTACTTACAACTCTCCTCATTGCACTAATGGGCATTTGTAAAATGGTAAAACCACAACTACAGAGTATTTTTACCTTTCCATCAGATACGAAGAGTATTACCTGTCATAATCAAACATGACTACCTGCTCTCCTCTCATCTCGCTCTACCTCCACCTCTCCCCATTTCGCCCTTCCCTCTCCATTTCCTTTCCCTGCCACGCTCTACATCTCCATTCCTGCTCCACATTACCTTCCTTGTCTCTTTCATTTGATAGAACACACAGTGAGACAGTGTACTGGTTGATAGAATACACAGTGAGACAGTGTACTGGTAGATAGAATACACAGTGAGACAGTGTACTGGTAGAGAGACAGTGTACTGGTTGATAGAATACACAGTGAGACAGTGTACTGGTAGATAGAATACACAGTGAGACAGTGTACTGGTAGAGAGACAGTGTACTGGTTGATAGAATACACAGTGAGACAGTGTACTGGTAGAGAGACAGTGTACTGGTTGATAGAATACACAGTGAGACAGTGTACTGGTAGATAGAATACACAGTGAGACAGTGTACTGGTAGAGAGACAGTGTACTGGTAGATAGAATACACAGTGAGACAGTGTACTGGTAGAGAGACAGTGTACTGGTTGATAGAATACACAGTGAGACAGTGTACTGGTAGATAGAATACACAGTGAGACAGTGTACTGGTAGAGAGACAGTGTACTGGTTGATAGAATACACAGTGAGACAGTGTACTGGTAGATAGAATACACAGTGAGACAGTGTACTGGTAGATAGACAGTGTACTGGTAGATAGAATACACAGTGAGACAGTGTACTGGTAGATAGAATACACAGTGAGACAATGTACTGGTAGATAGAACACACAGTGAGACAATGTACTGGTAGATAGAATACACAGTGAGACAGTGTACTGGTAGGTAGAGTACACAGTGAGACAGTGTACTGGTAGATAGAATACACAGTGAGACAATGTACTGGTAGATAGAGTACACAGTGAGACAATGTACTGGTTGATAGAATACACAGTGAGACAGTGTACTGGTTGATAGAATACACAGTGAGACAATGTGCTGGTAGATAGAATACACAGTGAGACAGTGTACTGGTTGATAGAACACACAGAGAGACAATGTACTGGTAGATAGAATACACAGTGAGACAGTGTACTGGTAGATAGAACACACAGAGAGACCGTGTACTGGTAGATAGAATACACAGTGAGACAGTGTACTGGTTGATAGAACACACAGAGAGACAATGTACTGGTAGATAGAATACACAGTGAGACAGTGTACTGGTAGATAGAGTACACAGTGAGACAGTGTACTGGTAGATAGAATACACAGTGAGACAGTGTACTGGTAGAGAGACAGTGTACTGGTACATGTATATGTATACACTGCTGCTCTCCCTGCTGAGACATAACTAGCAGAACAAAAAACTCTGAGGGAATGCAGCAGTCTCTGCATACTGGAAGAAAATAATGGGACCTTGACCTACATGGACTTACATTGACACACACAATAGCAAAACAAGTTCTCTTGTGATTTAACTCCCCATATATTGGTCAAAGAGTTAAAAACACAAACATTTTTGGTTTGAGATAAAACGGTAACATTAAATTCTGACATACAACAAAGTGGTCCAATAGCTCGTACAGCAGTTTTGTACTATTACGGTATCGACGCACACTCCAAGGACATACAGACAGAAACTTTTTGCGTTTTTATATATATGGAACATGGTATATAACGTATTTGGTGTATTTGGTGTATTGTATATACAGAGTATATAGCCTGTACAGTGTGTTGTATATACAGAGTATATAGCCTGTACAGTGTGTTGTATATACAGAATATATAGCCCATACAGTGTATTGTATATACAGAGTATATAGCCCGTACAGTGTGTTGTATATACAGAGTATATAGCCCATACAGTGTGTTGTATATACAGAGTATATAGCCCGTACAGTGTGTTGTATATACAGAGTATATAGCCCGTACAGTGTGTTGTATATACAGAGTATATAGCTCGTACAGTGTGTTGTATATACAGAGTATATAGCCCGTACAGTGTGTTGTATATACAGAATATATAGCCCGTACAGTGTGTTGTATATACAGAATATATAGCCTGTACAGTGTGTTGTATATACAGAGTATATAGCCTGTACAGTGTGTTGTATATACAGAGTATATAGCCCGTACAGTGTGTTGTATATACAGAATATATAGCCCGTACAGTGTGTTGTATATACAGAGTATATAGCCTGTACAGTGTGTTGTATATACAGAGTATATAGCTCGTACAGTGTGTTGTATATACAGAGTATATAGCCCGTACAGTGTGTTGTATATACAGAGTATATAGCCCGTACAGTGTGTTGCAGGTTAAAGAATCACACAACAGTAGTAATGGCCACCCACCTGCAGACCCACAAAGACAATCTGTTTGTGAAGGAGTATTTCCTAGAGCCCCAGCTGATCACACAACCCCCTGGAGTCACCTACACAATCAGGTTTAAGTTTAAAGAGCCCAGTGAGCCCGGTAGGTCTATATCCTTTGACATGGTAGCTATCTCCTACACCTCCATCCCTCCTTACCATGTTATTAGTACCTCCTAGTCACTCACAATCGTCATACATAGCGTACTCCTTTGCTGCATTGGCCCCTTGTTTGTACCTCACCAAATTGCACTGTGTAAGGTTTGGTCTATTGGTCACTCCTTGTAAACAATCAAACAAGCTAAACCTTCCTGTTACCAGGAAGTCTCAGCTGGTTGTTGCCTGATAACATCCTAATGGACCAGACAAAAACTTGGTCATCGTTTTGTTGTGAAAATGTTGATAGATTTTTTGTTAGAGAGTCATTTTCAGTTTTACCGTTTGAGATTAACTGATACTTATTTCAAAATTTTTGTCCTATGCACATCCCCACAATGGAAATCGGGC
This sequence comes from Cryptosula pallasiana, assembly GCA_945261195.1. Lineage (NCBI taxonomy): Eukaryota > Metazoa > Bryozoa > Gymnolaemata > Cheilostomatida > Cryptosulidae > Cryptosula > Cryptosula pallasiana. The sequence continues at coordinate 26,678,153 of OX183140.1, read as the reverse complement.
GCTTTCGGCTAAGTGAACGCGAAGTCACGATCTTGACGAGTGGACGAATTTCTGTTATTTTGCCGAGTACGAATTAGCATTTTTACATGCTGTTGCCTCGCGGGAAGTTTAGGGCCAATGTGTTTGCGAGAACAGCGCTGGCTTCCAAAATTAGGAGTTGTCTTTTCTGTATTTATGCATTGCGAGTAAAAACCGAGCTGTTTTGGATATAGCAACCACAAAAAAATGAGTCATCAGCAAGCAAGCAACGATTGTTGATGCAAGGCCATAAATATAACAATTTATTATGTCGAGTATATGTGTCACATTATCAATACATCAGCGATGACAAAAGTAATTATTTGTTTGTTTGCATCATTTAAGTACAAATCATTAATTATTATAATAAAAATAAAAAATGATTATTGTTATGAAGTTGTCGTTTTTAGCTTGTACAGCAAACAACTGTTGTAAGGGAAGACAACTCAATAAATTTATTTTTCTTCAAGGCTACTTGTTTTGCCTAATTCGCGCGCGTCCAGCTTTGAGAACAATTAAAAATAGCAAAATTGTTCACTTTCACCTAGCCTCAGTGCCTCTTGTCATAAGCATCCCAGCTTTATAATACTCAGTCAATTCATCGCCGTTATATGTATTGTTTGACTAGCCAATAATTATTTTGTTCATTGCATTGTAAGATATATCAGTAAATAGTAGTTTAATTTATAGCAGCAGCTCATATTGTTATGAATAGTCTTTTTGTGATGTAAATCGTTTTTTTGAAAATAAATATACATTCAATGATTACAGGTAATATACATTCAATGATTACAGGTAATATACATTCAATGATTACAGGTAATATACATTCAATGATTACAGGTAATATACATTCAATGATTACAGGTAATATACATTCAATAATTACAGATAATATAAATGGCGTATAAAGTAAATGACCAAATAAATGTTTTATCCCCGCACGACTATTAATGCGACCAACCTTCGGATTCGGGACAAAACACAACGTGCATAAATCCAGTGGTAGTGAATCGGGTAATAACTTCAACACAGCAATGATACAACTCGACTTGTATAAACGATGCATAAAATGCTTGTGGCCAGACTCAATGTCGCTTACTATATCGTAGTTGTGGCCAGACTCAGTGTCGCCTACTATATTGTAGTTGTGGCCAGAATCAATGTCGCCTACTATATTGTAGTTGTGGCCAGAATCAATGTCGCCTACTATATTGTAGTTGTGGCCAGAATCAATGTCGCCTACTATATTGTAGTTGTGGCCAGAATCAATGTCGCCTACTATATTGTAGTTGTGGCCAGACTCAATGTCGCCTACTATGTACCCCCACAAGTCGACTCCTTAACTCATCTCGCTAATGCTCCAGTCAAACTAAGCAGTGATGGGCCCTTCCCATTCAAGTCTATCACCCTCAATGGACACGATATCAAACCCCAAAATGCAGTAAGTTCATTTACTGTTGTTATTTTTTTCCTTTAACTGCTACTTTTATATTGTTCGCTGCTACAGGCCCTGGAAACTCTTCAAATATGATTTAAATGGTTTCTTTGTTGCTCTTATCAGACTTGGCTCAACTGTGCCAACTTTTTACCTTCCATCTACTTCCGCTTTGACTATTTCCTTTTTTCACTGATTTTGAAAAGAACTAACAGTAAAGTTTGGCAAGCTTTCTCATACTTCTAATGTAATTATTTATATCAGAATTAATGTTTCAAGTTTGGTGTTGTCGTTTTTTTACGACCGAATTCTAGGACTAACCAAATTAGTTGTCACATTAACAATTAGTGTTTTTATTTTCTAACGCCTCGCATATAAAATAAGTGTGCCGCCAGAAAATAAACTTTTGGCTTTACTAATGTGTTTTCAGCCTCGTATGACTTCGCCGAAAATGCCAAAAGTTTTGAACTTTTGCATAGAAGTTGTTCATACCCACTTTATGTGAGTGAGGATATACATGAACTGTTTTATTGGTTTATAAGTTTTGTGATGCAATCGCTGCAGCTGCTGTTATTTTGTTTCAACAAACGCAATTTAAATTATGGCTGTTTCTCAATAAACCAACTGTTGAGCTGTCTGCTATAATGCTGCCGATCCCATGAGTATTGGGTACTTACAGGAGTGTAAGAGTATAACCCTGCAGTCAGCGCTGACTGTTGGCAGCAATGTGCTGGAGATGGAGACTTTAGACTACAACGACAAGAGGCCACTGGTGAGTGTCTGATTGGTTGTGATGTCACAGCATGTAGTGATGTCACAGTATGTAGTGATGTCACAGCATGTAGTGATGTCACAGTATGTAGTGATGTCATAGCAAGTAGTGATGTCATAGCATGTAGTGATGTCATAGCATGTAGTGATGTCACAGCATGTAGTGATGTCACAGTATGTAGTGATGTCATAGCAAGTAGTGATGTCATAGCATGTAGTGATGTCACAGTATGTAGTGATGTCATAGCAAGTAGTGATGTCACAGCATGTAGTGATGTCACAGCATGTAGTGATGTCACAGTATGTAGTTAGTGATGTCACAGCATGTAGTGATGTCACAGTGTGTAGCGATGTCACACTGTGTGTAGATTTCCCGTTATCTTGCAGGATTCAGCAATGATATTTGGCTGTTTGATAGGAAAATCTCCTCTATAAAGCTGGTTAGACGACATTGCAGACACCTTCACTTGTATTATATTAGATGAGCTCTCTCCGTTGTACCATTTCACTCACACATGGCTGCGATTGTCAGTAGCTTTGTTTTTTATATTTCCCTGTATATATGTGGTTTGTGGTGTATATAGATATGTAAGTATATGTTTGTGACATCAAATTGGTTCTTAGAAGCTTCCACAATAATATATATCATCTATATAAATCATTTGTTGTGGGTGATTAAATATTGGTGTCTATTCAGTAGTGTGTCTATGTAGATATATATAAAGTATAGAGTATGCTGTATATATATGCATATAATATCCAGCATATTGTGTATGTACATACAGTGTACAACATACCGCTATTGCATATCTAGTATACGACATACTGTATATCTATACGTGTAGTTTACAATATTGTAGCTGAGTGGGAGATACTGCACTAGTAGAGTCAGTGTGCTAGTTAACCACTAAGACTATTGTACTACAGTTGTGGTAGCTGAAGTCTCTCTATTACTTCCAAATGCTCAGTTACTACTACCATTTCTACTCCAGAGTCTTCGCTGACTCTGTTCTACTTCAGACTCTCTGCTGACTCTGTTCTACTTCAGACTCTCTGCTGACTCTGTTCTACTTCAGACTCTTCACTGACTCTGTTCTACTCCAGACTCTCCACTGACTCTGTTCTACTTCAGACTCTCCACTGACTCTGTTCTACTTCAGACTCTCCACTGACTCTGTTCTACTTCAGACTCTCTGCTGACTCTGTTCTACTCCAGACTCTCTGCTGACTCTGTTCTACTTCAGACTCTCCACTGACTCTGTTCTACTTCAGACTCTCCACTCACTCTGTTCTACTCCAGACTCTCTGCTGACTCTGTTCTACTTCAGACTCTCCACTGACTCTGTTCTACTTCAGACTCTCCACTCACTCTGTTCTACTTCAGACTCTCCACTGACTCTGTTCTACTTCAGACTCTTCACTGACTCTGTTCTACTTCAGACTCTCCACTGACTCTGTTCTACTCCAGACTCTCCACTGACTCTGTTCTACTTCAGACTCTCCACTGACTCTGTTCTACTTCAGACTCTCCACTCACTCTAATTTCCTACAATATATTTCATCAAATCGTTGGCGATATAAGAATAGTGTCCAGCTTAACATTTGACTCAGATTTTTCACCAAATCTAAATTATTTTGCGTTCACTATAAACAGAATGGACGTCAGTTGTCCTCCATGCATAAACACAAACAAAAACTAAGTAATGTACGCCAACAACTTTATTAAGCTTGTATTGTAATAGATTCTGGTCTCGTTAACCGCAGAGACTATTAATCTCAAGTATTCTCTCCAGAGCGGACACCTCCAATCTGGCCAGTGCCGCATTGTCTATGGGTTTTAACAACCGGTGGCTCAGACAAAGCTGCCTGGTTGTGGTGTACAACAGCCTTTATTAGCATTCTGTACAGCTCTGGGGGGGGGGGGGGGGCTATCCACTTAGAGCAGTGGTTCTAAAATGGTGGTAAATTTACCCCCAGGGGTAAATTTGAACAATATAGGGGGTAAATTCTCCTGTCTCATATTAATAATCTTTTTTATAGCCTATTTTCAAGTATTGCTATATTGTACCAACAGAATAAGCGTTGTAAACTGTAAATGCACATGCAATGTGTGTGATGCACAGCAAAAGCATGCATCCCAGTGGTGGTATTTTCCAATTGGTTGATTAATGATTAGTCAGCGTTGCATCATTTCCTCTTGTAATTACATGCACATGTATAAAGATTTTAGTTGAGCCATGCACTCTTAATATGTAATTAGTGAACTACTAGGCTAGCCTGGTTAGGCCTGTCATTATTGTTGTCATTTGCATGCAAAAAAGGTAACAAGCATTACCTGTTTACAAGCAGAGTCAGTGAGCTTTACACGTAATAGTAAGCAGTTATCTTTAAGATGTTTTCTGAATTTTAGTACCTGTGTTCAATGTATTATGCAATGTTCTTTGGTAACAAACATGAAAACTATGCAATTTAGGTAACAACTAACAAACAGGAATTGGTTTTGATCATTATTTTATCTAAAAGGTGCCTATTTCCATTCCACAGGTGACCATGTCTAATTTAAAAAAGCGCAACTATGATGACAGCTATCTAAATTTTGGCTTTTCATATCTTACTAAACAAGGAGTCCAGCTACCACAGTGTGTGCTGTGTTTGAAAACGCTTGGAAATGGTTCTATGAAACCAGGTCAGTTAAGGTAGCATTTAAACAGCCAGCATCCAGAACATGCTGAAAAAGAAAGAGCTTTCTTTGAAGCTAAAGAACGGCAACTTAAACGAGTGAGACTAGATGATACTGGTGCTATTCATCAACATACATATAATGCGATGGAGGCATCCCATGCTGTTTTATATCACATAGCCAAAGAAAAGAAACCACACACAATTGGTGAAGCTCTGATTAAGCCTTGCATGTTAGAATGTGAGAGGCTTGTGCTTGGCGAATAGGCCTCCCGAAAACTAGCTGATATTGCTCTTTCAAATGATACTGTCAGATCAAGAGTTGATGAGCTTTCTTTGGACATACAGTTCCAGTTGGTAAAAAAGATCAAAGATTCTCCCATGTTTGCTATCCAGCTTGACGAGTCTACAGATGTTGTAAATCTTTCGCAATTGATGGTGTTTGCTCGGTATGTTTGTAAAAATACAGTTGAAGAAGATTTCCTTTTTTGTCAACCATTACAACAAACAACAACAGCAGCTGATATTATGCAGTTGGTATCAAATTTCTTTGAAAAGGAAAAATTGGACTGGCATAAGCTTGTAGGAGTCTGTACAGATGGCGCCCCTACGACGTTAGGTTGCCGCTCAGGTTTTGTTGAACTGGTGAAAAGAATGAATCCCTTGGTAGAAGGTACACACTGCTTCATCCATCGAGAAGCTCTTGCTGCTAGAACTCTACCTCAGTCCATGCAAGATAACCTTTCAGTGGCTATTAAAGTTGTCAACTACATAAAAGGATCTGCATTGAATACACGGCTTTTTCACAAGCTATGTAAAGAGTTCAATGCTTCTCATTTCTCCGTATTATTTCACACAGAAGTTAGATGGCTTTCTAAGGGCAATATGCTGGCAAGATTATTTGAACTGAGAGCTGAAGTTCTGGAGTTTTTGAATACTCAAAAGAAGAACAACCTCATATCTGCAATGACCGTTGATGAATTTGAACGAGTTTTGCTTATTTGGTGGACATATTTAGCTCTCTTAATGAGTTAAACAGAAAACTGCAGGGCCGTGATAAGAATGTGTTAACAGCAGCAGACAACATCAACGCATTCAAACACAAACTAAAACTATGGCGCAGCAGTGTGAGCAAACGCAATCATAGTTTTTTTCCATGCCTAAATGAACTGTTGCAAAACAGAGAAGAAAGTGCTCCTGACTGGCTATCTGAGAGAATCACAATTCATTTGGCTGCTTTGAACGATGAACTCGACAAATACTTTCCCAAATCAAACAACGACAAAGAGGCTCTGAAAAAATTTGGCAAGAGACCCATTTAAGCGCTGTGTCGAGGAAATTCCTGAGAAATTGCAAGAAGAATTTTTGGAGCTTTATAATGATTCTACCATGAAAGATGAGTTCCGAACAAAAACAGTTGAGGAATTCTGGGTGTTGGCCAGCAGTACATATCCAAAAACTAGTCAGGAAGCACTACGAATCCTCCTGCAATTCCTTTCACATATTTATGTGAAGCAGGATTTTCTGCAATGGCCAGTATCAAAACTAAAGCACGAAATAAGCTTGATGCAGCAGCAGACTTGAGATGTGCTCTATCGCATACTACCCCTAACATACCAGAATTGGTAAAATCTAAGCAGCTGCAGCAAAGGCCCTCTCAGTGACTACGATTCATAAACTGCTCATAGTGTAGCTATAACATAACTGCTCATGGTGTAGCTATGATATGTGAATTGGTCTCCTCGTTTATACACCTGCAATATTGGTATAACAATCATAATTCATACTACAAGTATTTTGCCAAAAATTACCAGTAGTTATCTATAAATAAAATATATATTATTAGACTCATATGTGATGTACTGGTACAGAAGTGATCAAAGAGTCCCAAGAAGTAAAATAACCTCAAAAAGGCATGAAATTATGTAGGGGGTAAATTACCAATTGAGATTTTTGAAAATGGGAGATGGAAATGAAAAGGTTAAGAACCACTGACTTAGAGTGTAACGGCATGTCAGGAACAAGTGTAAGAGTGAATGCAAAGAGTATATACAAAATCCAGTCGTTTAAATGCTGGGGCACAGGAAGCATTGGCCTAATTAGTAATGTGACCAATAATATATACAGGAAGTAAAACAGACGAAAAGGAATCCATAGTTATAAAGAATGACGAATAATAGTGTTTGCATAGAGTTAAAGGTAATGAGCGCCCAGGATAAAGCAGTGGATGGGTAAATTATCTGCTGGTATGCTGTCCCACGAGTTTTCCATAGCCTGATTTCCACCTTTCTTTGGATCCGGAGGGAGATAAATCCTGGACTTGGCCTTTTGCAGTTTTGGGTCACTCATACCGACCCTGTAGGCAGGGTTGGCAAAAACCACGGTTTTTTTTAATATAATTCGGATAACCCGGGTTATTTGGTTTAAACCGGTTTTTATGGTTTTGAATGCAGTCAACACAATATTTGGTTAATGCAATGGCAGTTGATACGTAGCAATTAGCTGGTTAAAAATGATGTGTTTATTTTCATGCGGGGATTGAAACAAACATAGGCAGGAATAAATGCAGACATAGCTGAAATGAATGTCATCTATTTTATAAAAACATGAATATCGACATTCAACCCCGGAAGTGTCCACAATTGTTCTCGGCAATATATAAAATATAATTTCAATTTTCATTCCAAAGTTTTCTACTTGGACGAAAAATGGCCATTTTTTATTGCTGGAACGAACGTGGAGAGGGTACTTTATATGTCACCAGGAATGAATGTACACACTTCAAGGAATGAAGGTCGACATTTTTTTCTCCATTGCATAGTCGCCATTCATTCCTGTCGACGTTCATTCCAACATTTTTTCCAAACCAGACAAAAGTGTAATGCAGACTGGCGTTATCATTTCAATGAATGAAAATGTGCAGTAGACACACACAAACTGCAACAACTACATGACATTTTCCCGGCAAGACGCAAGGTCATTAGTATTTTTCAAGTATCTCCCATTGAAGATGGGGTAAATAAATACCAACAGTCCTGTTTTGTTGAGTCTAGAGTGTACAATCCCAAATGCGGAGTTATATCAGCTGTATATGTGTCACATATTTGCTAATAAACATCTTAAGGTTATTTTTTTATTAATTAGCAGATACTGAGCTGAAAAGTTGGTTTCGTCATAGATAACACTTATAGCAATCAAGAGAATGAGACCAGCGTATCTGTGAATGCCGTGCAGCAAACTAATCACTAATCAAGTTTCGAAAAAGTGGAATTAATTAATGAAAAAACAAAAGACCATTAAAATCAAAAAAACCAAAATATGACAGCTTTGCACCTGGCCGAGCCAATCCTACCTGTAAGGTACTCAATGTTGTACTAACAGTGCTGGTCACTCCAGTATTAGTAGGAGAGACAACCAGTAGCCTCTCAGTGGCTTTGTTCTGCACCGGAGGGTGTCTCTGAGCAACAGAGACAAACTCACTCATAGAGGTAGCAATAGTTTTACCTGCTTTAGTCTATACAAATCTACCACAATATGCAAGTCAAATAATCCAATCACTTATAAATTCAAATAATCCATATTTGTGCTGCTTTCTAGTTTAAAACTCACCGACTTTTCAGTGTAGAATGAATTTTTCCCCCAGGTATCTCATTACACCGTTTCTGTTGTTGGGGGTTATCTCCTTTTAATGGTTATCTGCTTATTTCTCCACATGTGATCAACTTTCAGTGGCAACCTCCTGAGTTTGAAATTTAAGTTCAAAAACATATGCAAGAGAAGACAACTCTCAACTTCAAAGTTAATCGTTGGAAACATTATTCACAGGGAGTTGGAGTGTTGCCAAGTTACAGAAGGGTTGCTAACTTCCTGGAAAGGCAAGAAGAATGCTTTGGGTCAGGTCGAGGAAGTGGGGTGAGGAGGAAGTGCAAGTATAGAGTGAAGTTTTCTGGGTAGGAGTAACACTTGGGTGAGGGTGGTGGGGAGGTCAAGAAAGCAGGGTGGAACAAGCAAGGGGGAGGTGGGAAAGTCAATCATGTCCCGTAACTTTTTTTCACAAGATACTGTATTTGTTTAGTTACAGCATTTATATATATGTACATTTTTGGCATCAATATCATTTTTAAAAAATGTTTTCCATGATATGAATTTGAGGCCTTACACATGTAACGTACTTATAACTCATGTTTAACACATAAACAAGACAACAAAGTACAGTTACTATATAAAACAGTTAATGTTCTACCTAACCAGCTAACACTATACGCTTAGTTATGTGGTAGGTGATAGTGTAATGTTTTGTTATCAGAAATGTTGGTTGTTGTCTTCTCTCTTTATTTCAGTTCCTTCACTGGGGTTGGTTTCTTACGCTTAAACAGTCGCTGACTCAGATATCTGGCAGCAAACTCTGTAAACTCTAGTAAAGTGAGTACACTTGCACCTAGACAAACTCCCAGAGTTCCACCGATGTTAGCTGTAATATAATATATGTATTGTGTATCATGATATGGTAATATATTATGTCTATTGTATATTATAACATGTATATTGCGTGCAGTTTTTTCTTTTCATCTTTAACTATTCCTAAGTAACACATCACTCTTAACTCCCTGTGACTTATTACTCACAATCCCCAGTTAGTTATTACCCACATTCCCCAGTTAGTTATTACCCACAATCCCCAGTTAGTTATTACCCACAATCCCCAGTTAGTTATTACCCACAATCCCCAGTTAGTTATTACCCACAATCCCCAGTTAGTTATTACCCACAATCCCCGGTTAGTTATTACCCACAATCCCCAGTTAGTTATTACCCACAATCCCCAGTTAGTTATTACCCACAATCCCTGGTTAGTTATTACCCACAATCCCCGGTTAGTTATTACCCACAATCCCTGGTTAGTTATTACCCACAATCCCCAGTTAGTTATTACCCACAATCCCCAGTTAGTTATTACCCACAATCCCCAGTTAATCATTACCCATAACCTCTTGCACACATTCACCACAAACCTAAAAGGTCCCAGCAAGAGTAAACAACAGTCTCCTCCAGGTGTTGATACGTTAGTTTTCCAAAGACAAGTTTCAAGCCTGCAATGTTCTCTCTGGTGTATGCCTGTTGCTCTACAGTAAATAGAAGGTAACTAGATGACAGAGGTCTGTACAAGAAGGACAACTCCCAGTTTGTGGGAAATGTAATGGAAAACATCGTTATAACAAATTACACAAGCTGATTGATACATAGTAATAGAACCAACCAGGACTCAGCACCTCGTAGTTTGCAGAAATTGTTCCTGCTAAGCGATTTATGGAGAGTTTTGGAGAATACCACACCTCATTGCATTTGGGTCTGCAATTGCAGGCTTGCAAATATTCATGCTTGGTCGGAAATTCCCCTGTGCAATAAATTCATATTTTCATGTATATGAATGTTGATAGGTTTAAATCAGCGCAATGGCTTTAGGCTGATAAGCAGCTTGATGAGGCCTCATTGCCTTTTCCTGAGACCATCAGATACCTGCCTGGTTTAAACTGTTATCGTTTGATTTGATTTAATGAAAAAAATAGCACACCTGCTTTGCGTTTTTTGAGGTTAGCTTTGCTAAATAAAAAATGATAATTAGTGTTCAGTTGAAAGGATATATTGTGATGGATTTGGTTAGATTTCTGCTAAACCAGTCCATTATACTCACCGCTAAGAGTGCCTCTGATCACCTTTTGGCATCATACATACCTACCTACCACTGGTGCAGGACAAACGGCGAGTGCAGAAATAATAATTAATACCATATAACTTAATAATAAATGCAAATAGCTATCAAGGCACAACATATAAAAGGTACACTGGCTGTGAGGACTCATCTCGGACCGGCACCAAGATGGTTGCTATCGAACACTTTTAAATTTCGATGTTTGTGGACCCAAAGTTCGTAGAAGACGAAGAACTTTATAGCTTACAAAGAGACCTCTGGAAACACTTGGCTTTGGAAAATAATTTAATATCGCTGCCTCTTGCTTCTGCATCCTGATTTATTTTACAATATGGCCAAGTGTTTGTATAATCCTTACTTGAGGCTGGTGTGGAACATTCCAGTGCTTTCTTCACATCACACGTTTTTGTGCCATTCAAAGCTAAAAAATAAAACAAAAAGAACTTTAGTGCAATGCAGCCATGTGTGAGTAGTATACTAGAAGCAGTGCTGTAGCTATATATCAGTGCAATGCAGCCATGTGTGAGTAGTATACTAGAAGCAGTACTGTAGCTATATATCAGTGCAATGCAGCCATGTGTGAGTAGTATACTAGAGCAGTGCTGTAGCTATATATCAGTGCAATGCAGCCATGTGTGAGTAGTATACTAGAGCAGTGCTGTAGCTATATATCAGTGCAATGCAGCCATGTGTGAGTAGTATACTAGAAGCAGTACTGTAGCTATATATCAGTGCAATGCAGCCATGTGTGAGCAGTATACTAGAAGCAGTACTGTAGCTATATATGTGAGCAAGTTTTGTGTGAAAGCGAAGCTACATTCTGCCTTGCAGCAGGGTCCATTGGTAGAACTTACGGGGGTCAAATGTATCTGTACAATTACATCTGTTGATCACAAATGATACTCTACACTCATGCACACACGCTGAGTGTGAATACTTCTTGTGAAAATGTAGTGGATTTCTAAGTTTGTCTGCATCAAAACAGTTCGACTCGCCACCATCCGCATATGGAGGTTCTCTTTGTATCTGAAATATACATCATCAGCGGACAAGAAGGGCACATCGACAGTGGCGGAGTAAGGCACATTATTGTCATCTAAAGCAGAGGAAAAAAGTTCACACCTTTGTCATTTGAACATCTATTATTGTCTCAAATCCTGGAGAAACTCCAAAACTTAGTTCTTCCATCAACGGTACCTCATCTTTGTCATGTAAAGCTACCTGAAAAGGCAGCAATAGGTTTGTACACTTGGATACAAATGACTTTTAAACTAGAGCCGGCATACAATACTGGCTATTTAAAACTCCAAGTTTTATGGTGGAACAAATCCGCTAATTTTTCGCGATGAAAGAAAATTTACTGGTTCTTTGCTCTGGCCATGATTATCTGAAAAAACCGTTTCTGAAAGCAAACTCCTGAGTTTTATGCGGCAAAGTCGAATAGCATTGTAGTGAATGTTAGGAGTCCACTACTTATCCACTAGGGAGTCGCCACCAGACAAACCTCTATCTATCGGCACAACAAGACAGTTAGCCTTATAAAAGGCCTGACAATGACAGCCAGCCTCTCTTCAGGGGAGACCGTGTACCGATATGGCACTGCAAACAGTTGCAAAAGAGTGAACTCTACTTCTACAACACTGGTGAGCCCTCGGCTCAAACATGTAACTCAGTGCTTTCGAGTAGTATACATTTATTCTATCCAGAACAAATAGTGCCATCAATACAAGAGTGTAGAGTAGAATGCAATGAATAAGTGAAAAGTTCTGCCTTTTAGAGGTAGAGTTACCGGAAATAGCAGAAAGTAATTGGCCTAGCTTTCCAAGTACTCCAATCGCACACGAGATCAACACGAATGCACAAATCAACATTAGAGATATAAATATTAGCCAATAAGTTAAGGATGATTGTTGAAAGGTATCTGGTGCCCAGAAGTAAGGGGTGGAGTTAAAGTTCTACTAGCCAGTAACAACTGTCTCTGGGGATCTCTATTCCTTTCTTTGGAGGTTCTGGTCTTGACCTTGGTTCCAGAAATCTTAACATCTGATGGTGATTAAGGTCCAGGTAGAGCCTTTGGAGATTTTTGGGCTACTTTTGGTCCCTTAGCTATGGCAGCCATCTTGATGCCGGCCCGGCAGAGCTACCCAGAGCTTGGGTGGTAATTACTTTGTGCCGGTGTAGGTAAATATTGACTTTATTGTTCATACGAGACAATAGAGTGCTTGCAATGAATACCGGTCTTGTTCTATTGCTATTACGAGGCATGCCTGATGACAACAACTATCAGGAGGACGTTAGTGTGCACTGGTTATGTATGATAAAATCCATCGCAGAATAATGGTAAGGAAGTAACCGTTCTTATTATTCCAGAGATTTGTGGAGTTCTAATTGTTGGCATCAAACTTTGCGTAAATGCTAAGGAGATCTCGCCACATCGATGGGCTCCAAGTCAGGTTCTGCTCCAGATTGGAAGTGAAGATGGCGCTAATCCTGGGGGCTAGAAGTAGTATTTCAAAGAGGGAAAGGGGGGGGGGGAGGGAGGGAGAAAAGAGAGGGAAGAGAAAGGGGGAAGGGAGAGAGAATGCTCCGTGGTTACTAGCTTGGGTTACCTGTTACAGGTAAGGAATTGTGCATTCACATTCTGCTCCTGTTGGGTTTGGAGTAAAATTGCAACAAAAAACCTTGCACTTTTTGAGAACTCTTTAATTCACAATTTGCCACGCTCTTTTAGATAATTCTACATGAACTTTTTTGGCCATTGCCTAATCTTTAAGATCTTTTTGTTCTATGTGGTCTATTCACTTAATTTTTGTAGCACTTCCTTTCTATGTAGTGCATGATTTCATTTGAGGTTAATGAGTACTGTGGTAGACTTTTGCTCACATTCACTGTAGAAACTTGCATTCAATGTTATCTGGTTGTTGACTGGTTGTTTCCAAGTTTATCGGTTATTAACTGTATTGCTACCCCGGCACTGGATAGAATGACAGGGCCGATACCGGGCCAGTATAGACCTCTGCATGGCCGGTATGGACCCTTGAAGGGCCGGTAGGGTTGGCACAAGATGGCTGCCTTGGACTAGAATCCTAAAACTATCTATGGTACTTCAGAAGGTTGAATCCCGGATTTCCTTACTCTCAAACCTCAAGAACACTGGACCATGAGCTATAAAAACTGTGGGACTTTTTAAAAAATGGGACATACCATACAAATATTCAACCCATTAACTCCCCCCACATTAACTCCGCCTACTTGCCATTAGGCGTTACCTCTATTCAATCCTTTGCATTGCCATGTCATTCTTTGTTATTTATATCTATGCATTACTATTTGTCACTTTTACTTCCTGTACGCCTGGCTGGTTGTATCATAGATGTATATATATTGGTTTAGGTCAGGATTGCAGTGAAGTATATAAAACACCCAATAGCAGCCTACTGCCTATCAATTTTATCAGTTTTATAATGGAGATATAGCCCGCCCCTTCTTTGCAAATGATTGTTTCTACACTTGACCAACATTCAATCATAACAACCAGAAAACAAATTGTGCTAATAAACCACTTTTTGATAGAATGAAACTACAATTGATAAATTTATGTTGATCAACATCATAGTGAGGTACTATTGATGAGTTATAGTGAGGTACTATTGATGAGTCATAGTGAGGTACTATTGATGAGTCATAGTGTGGTATTATTGATGAGCCATAGTGTGGTACTATTGATGAGTCATAGTGTGGTACTATTGATGAGTCATAGTGTGGTACTATTGATGAGCCATAGTGTGGTACTATTGATGAGTCATAGTGAGGTACTATTGATGAGTCACAGTGAGGTACTATTGATGAGTCATAGTGAGGTACTATTGATGAGTCATAGTGAGGTACTATTGATGAGTCATAGTGAGGTACTATTGATGAATCATAGTGAGGTACTATTGATGAGTCATAGTGAGGTACTATTGATGAGTCATAGTGAGGTACTATTGATGAGTCATAGTGAGGTACTATTGATGAGTCATAGTGAGGTACTATTGATGAGTCATAGTGAGGTACTATTGATGAGTCATAGTGAGGTACTATTGATGAATCATAGTGAGGTACTATTGATGAGTCATAGTGAGGTACTATTGATGAGTCATATTGAGGTACTATTGATGAGTCATAGTGAGGTACTATTGATGAGTCATAGTGAGGTACTATTGATGAGTTATAGTGAGGTACTATTGATGAGTTACTAAATTGTAAATGAAAAATTATGATTGCAAAATATAATTGATAAAATAATAATACGGTTTTATAATTCTTCTTATCATATTTTGGTTCTGTAATTAGGTAACCAGAAAGATTGTTCGATTCTATTTCTAACGAAGAAAAATATAAATTTGATAAAATCCGCACTAAAACCATTTCCAAAATTTTTTTTTAAAACCAATAATTTTTTATCCGTTAATGCTGAACTGGCACCTAAAGTTGTTGTATTGTTGCTGCACAAACTTCGACAATATCTAGGCCTCTACCTCCATGGGTTATATAGCTATATAAGATATACACTTCCTGTGTTACAGTCTATAAAAGGATTGTATGCATTGCACTTGCCACCCTCTAGTGAATTACCACCATAGACCAGTATAGTAAACAAATACATGTTGCTATACGACAACTTATACTGGACTGATATGTCTGTGGCGAGGGCTATATTTAGTTGCTGAACTCTAGTGACGAAATGACATTGGCCATACTGGCCATTTCTCGTCTGGAGAGAGGTACAGCACTTGAGATTGGTAGTCTTCTGTGGTTAGCAAGACCAAAATCTACTCCGTACTTTTAATGTTAAAAAACTGTTGGATAGTTTAGCAGTAAAGCTTGGCCCACCCATTCTCTGGCTCCACCTATGACCCATCCACAACTCCCTAGTGTCCTACAGACTGCTGATTTTAAACTCGTTGCTTATATAGGTTATTTAATTATTTATGGCCAAGAGGTGGTTGTTACTTTGTATATAAATAAAAGACAGGCTCATCCTGCCCAGTGGGTTTTATCATTCCAATACCTAATAAATCAATGTTTTACCCCTGAACTAACTGCTTTCATCATATAGTTCTCACACTGCTAGTCGAGGGTCCAACATGTGCCGGGGTAGTTTAAAAGCAACACTAGAATGAATTTGAACAACTTTTGGGCTTTTAAACGGAAACACATAAAGCGTGGCTACAATAAACATGCTTCATTGTATGAAGTGTAAAATTAGAAGCAAGATTCAGTCGCTTTTTCCGATAGCTACCCCAAAGTAGCGTCTGCCAAAATCTACACAAGTTGAGCTTTTTACAGGCTCAATTCAAGGAAATCTTTCTGCATGTGGTAGTGTCTAATATTCATACAATCTTACAATACGTGATGCAGCCGATCAAGTACACTAATTAATTGTTTGTCGACAAGAGCTCATGGTACGGTAAGCATGTCTGTTTGCTGTTGTATCCAATGAGGTCCATACGAGGCATGCCTTGATCAGTTACACCATCTAAACCCTCCGCACTGATACGTCTGTACCATCTGTTGATCGTTGGGTCGTAGATTAGGGTTTTGGAGGTACCAACTGGTGCCTCTGTAGCATCATAAATGCCCGGGCCCGGATATCACCCCAGATTTCACTCCGGTTTGGGGTAAGTCCTGGCTTGTCTTACCCTCTGCCGGTAGAGCTCTATACCTGAACGCATGAATTTCCTTGGTAACGTTAGCAGTGGGGATGCAGCCAGCAGAACCTACCACAGCTCTTCCTGGTATCTCATACATGTTATACACAGGCTATACTGAGCTGGCACCCGGGGTAAGCACTTACTTTACCGAAGGAAATAACCCAGTTGCTGATTGGACATTATATATTGCTATATCCGAATTACTAAACATGATGAATTACATAACTCCTTAATATATTAACTTACTTGTTAAGGTCTCCTCATCTATACACATGATATATATTACACAACTTACAAATATCACAACACTTACCCTCATTGTATAACCTATATGCATTACATAATATCCGTGTATTACGTAACTTATGTATATCCAATATCCAATATCCAATGTGTGACTCACCATGAAGCCTTCTGCAAAAGTATGACGACCGATGTAGTATTCATCTACACGAGCATCTAGTAGAAAATAGACTCCTCCAGATGTTCCTGCGCTGTGAGCCTCAAAGTCTCCCAATTGGTTGAACCGAAAGCAAATTCCTAAGATAGTGTGTAAAAACCACAAAATTTAAATCGGCAATTAAATCGAATTCAACTTTCATTTCCTCATTAGACATTTTTAAATGAAATAGTTTACAAAACCAGTTTCAGAAAGCATTTTTTATTTCACCAAAACAATAGCTTGTGAACCTTCAGTATTTTCACAATGTTTGCCAACTTAACGCATAGATCTACCTCCATCAGATCGAACTCTTTCTACTGTTTCATTACAGGAAGTTAAAGCTCCCTTCACATAGCATCGGAGGAAAGTTTCATCAACTGTGTATGCTAGCAGTTCTAAAACTTTGATCATCTCCACCTGCTCATTACCTTCTAGCATAACCTTCAGAGTTGGGTCGCTCCAATTGTACCTGCCAACCCAATACTCTCATAGATTCTTATTGTACGTGCACAGCTGCTACATGTAACTCCTCATCATCCCATGAGATACCTCCATCAATTATATACACATGTATGTATTTCCAGCGTGGCATAGTTCTATATATACTACCTTATATTATGCATTTCAAGAGAACTCGGTGATGGCAAGCGTGCTATTGCCATCAACCACTACTACATTGAGAGAAGATTTTGCTAAGCTGTGAAGGGCAAAGGTGTGTAGCTTCAGTTGCTTTACCTGTCTGGTGGAGGGGGTAGCTCTCCGTCTCTGTATATATCTATCAGCACTTTTTCGATGTGTTCACTCATTGTAGGTACCTGAGCAAAGAATGCTTGGGCTGCCGAACGCTTCCACATGTTTCTGTTACAAATGGTCACCGTTGGAAACTGTAAATAAAATTGATACTTAGCTTATTTACGAACAGTTTAAATACAAGAGGTAAGTTGATGTGAGCTATAGGTATATACTAGAGGTAAGTTGATGTGAGGTATAAGTATATACTAGAGGTGAGTTGATGTGAGCTATAAGTATATACTAGAGGTAAGTTGATGTGAGCTATAAGTATATACTAGAGGTAAGTTGATGTGAGCTATAAGTATATACTAGAGGTAAGTTGATGTGAGGTATAAGTATATACTAGAGGTAAGTTGATGTGAGCTATAAGTATATACTAGAGGTAAGTTGATGTGAGCTATAAGTATATACTAGAGGTAAGTTGATGTGAGGTATTAGTATATACTAGAGATAAGTTGATGTGAGCTATAAGTATATACTAGAGGTAAGTTGATGTGAGCTATAAGTATATACTAGAGGTAGGTTGATGTGAGCTATAAGTATATACTAGAGGTAAGTTGATGTGAGGTATTAGTATATACTAGAGGTAAGTTGATGTGAGCTATAAGTATATACTAGAGGTAAGTTGATGTGAGCTATAAGTATATACTAGAGGTAAGTTGATGTGAGTTATTAGTATATACTAGAGGTAAGTTGATGTGAGGTATAAGTATATACTAGAGGTAAGTTTATGTGAGGTATAAGTATATACTAAAGGTAAGTTGATGTGAGTTATAAGTATATACAAGAGGTAAGTTGTTGTGAGGTATAGGTATAAGTATGTGTATATTAGAGGTAAGTTGATGTGAGCTATAAGTATATACTAGAGGTAAGTTGATGTGAGTTATTAGAACAAGTAACTTCAAACCAACCGTAAGTTTTTGTGCACTTTTGATCTTGACTTTTGTTGAAACTAGCCGTCTAGTGAAATCATTGAGAAATAGACCCAAACTAGCCATGAAATAGCCCAAGCATAGACACATAGCAATACCCCACAATACCCTACAACATATAAGCATAAGATGAAATATACCCCGATTATGAATTATAGTATAGCACACTCTATCTACTTTGTGCTTGATAGTCAAGTATGGAGTGTTCCGTTGTAGTATATTGGAAACTTTTACCATTGGTTAGTTGTCACATGCTACCACTTGCTGTCACCTGCTGTCACCTGCTGTCACCCGCTGTCAAGTTGTCACATATTTACTCACTTTCTACATTTAGTTTGATTCTTCATGGTCAGATATCGAATGCCATGCATTGAGTTGTCTTGGGAGAACGCCTGCCATTGGCCATCCTGTACTGCCTCTTCTGCCATGCTTTCAGCTTCAGATTCTGTTATGTAATGTATGCTGCAGCTAGTGTGTGAGAAAATTGTATTTTTGAATAATCAATAAGAAGTTTTTTGTTAATCAGTGCAGTTCTCACAAGGGAATGGAGACATCCTCTTTTCGGCACTTGTAGGACAACAAGTCCTATAGCATTCAAAGTCAGCTAGGTAATGCTGCTAATAGGTAACATCTCGGTCCAAGATAATATTGTCTATGAGGAAAGTTGTACATTTTAATTACAGACACAAACATAAATGTTTTCCAGAATGACCTGATGTCACCTTGAGCAGAATCGACTTTTGTATTGCTTTGGTGTATCCATTAGTGCTTAGTCAGTATTCAATACCATTTCTCTAGAGACGTCAGCCCAAGTGGAAATATTTGCTGCTTCCTGTTTGCTCCTAATACAGTTTATTGATTAGAAGGCAGCTAATAAAGGTGAGGATATCTGTTCACTTGCAATGAATGGTTCAATCAAATGTTTACAAGTGACAAGCAAATGAACCTAACAACTTTCGTTTCCTGGGAAATTTTCAACCTTCCACATAGTGTGAGTGTAATAGAGTTGTACATTGTGTGAGTGTAATAGAGTTGTACATTGTGTGAGTGTGATAGAGTTGTACATTGTGTGAGTGTAATAGAGTTGTACATTGTGTGAGTGTGATAGAGTTGTACATTGTGGGAGTGTAATGGAGTTATACATTGTGTGAGTGTAATAGAGTTGTACATTGTGTGAGTGTAATAGAGTTATACGTTGTATGAGTGTA
Source organism: Cryptosula pallasiana (assembly GCA_945261195.1). Taxonomy (NCBI): domain Eukaryota; kingdom Metazoa; phylum Bryozoa; class Gymnolaemata; order Cheilostomatida; family Cryptosulidae; genus Cryptosula; species Cryptosula pallasiana. The sequence goes on along the minus strand of OX183140.1, from coordinate 26,658,467 downwards.
ATAGAGTTGTACATTGTGTGAGTGTAATAGAGTTGCACATTCTGTGAGTGTAATAGAGTTATACGTTGTGTGAGTGTAATCTATTTTTTGACACTTGCCCAACAGGATGTGAGACTGTTGGTTTAGTCAGCATAATTTCTGTAGCATTGTCGTCCTTTGAAGTGAGATGACTTGCTAAAGATGAAAGAGACGATAATTCTTGGCCTTTTGGCAGCTTCTACCATTCCATACACAGGCTCGACTAGAGGTTGTGTACCATGGTATATATGCAGCCAGGCCTTTCTGCTACTAACACACGGTAGATTGATCGGCTAGCAGACTCTCTCAGCACCAGACTCAGACAACTAGCACAATTGAGGTTTTGTAATAGATTTCGATCAGCTTTCCATGAAGTTCCACTAGTCTCAAGTATTATACCTCTCTCCAGAGGAGACACTGTACTGGTATGACAGTGACAACTGGTCATCATTTGTTGCCAGATCAGTTGGCAAGCACAGAGCCCATGGCTCACACAAACTACACAGAGTGTACGCTTGATAGTTGGCTTTATTCAATAATACCAAGTCCTAGGGTGGCCAATCCTCTAGAGTGGTTGGCAGTACATGACTGAATGCAATGAGTGTGAAAAAAATCAGCCTTTATATAGGCAAGCTGACAGGAAGTAATTCCTATAATACATGTAGACATACACTGACAGGAAGTAAATAGACCAATGACATACAAAATATAAATAGTTGACAAATCATGTGACGGAATATGGTTAAATAGAAATGGTGCTAAGTGGCTAAAGAGCAGAGTCATGTCTCTATAGTACAATCAGAGACTCTCCTGGGTTCTGAGGCTGTACCTAACCTTTGGTTGATAATTCTGGTAATCCATGGAAAAGTACTTCCAGCTCCAGGGTCAGTGTAAGATCCTAGGTGGTTTTGAAGATCCTCGGCTAAGGCGGCCATCTTGTGCCGGCCCAGTATCAGGATACTGGCTCAGCAAAAGGTCACTACCGGCCCAGCAGGGGTCAAGACCGGCCCTGCAGGCTGTGCCCCCAAGACAGCAAGTTATCTTATCAGCACAGCACCTTGTGTAGGGCTGGGGGTAGCGTTTCAGGGCATCTCTGATTGGTGTTTTAGTAGTAAACGAGCTGTTTACTAGTGCCATCCACCAAAATCTTCCACAATATACCGCTACTCATATACAACTACATGTATACCTTTCAAAGATTCTTCATGCTAGAAACTTCTGACGAGCTGAGATCCAGTGATTGACAGATGTGTACAGTTACTCTGTGCAGCTACCAATAAACCAACAACTGTCAGGTTGGCAGACTCTCCCTGAACCAACTTCTGAGATTGCCGCTTACAATGGAGCTCTGCTTCACCAGCTACTGTGTCACTATCGAAGCTGCAGTTAATCATCTACCATCTATGTTAGGATGCTTTTGTCCACTAGTATTCAGCTGGAATACCTACAGTACTGGCTGACTGTAGCTATGTATGCCATGTTAGAACCAGCTAGCGAGGCAGCTGCATTATCATGAAATGTCGGATGATTTTCTACGGCGCCAATATTTATGGAGATGATGGACATTGGATATCCTAAATGTTGTTGGAGCTCGCGGGATGTTGAAAAAAAGTTGAACCATGTTGAAGATTTTTTGAGTTTTCTACAATGCCTGCTCTATGCGATGTAAAAAGTTATTAGAAAATTAATATCAATAATGATGGATGTCGCAGCATAACTTGAATAAACCACTTTTTTATGAAAAAAAGTCAGAAGTTATTATTATTTCTGACATCTGAAAATAAAAAGCGTTAGACCAATTTATGTCTCACAATTAAAAGCTGTGTATGGTCACATATACGTAGTGTTGTAGTGGATTGTGCTGGTAGGGCTACTAACAAACACCTCTCTCCAAGAGGTAACGCAGGGTCGATCAGACCTGCAGGGTGCAACGGAGAAGTCAGTAACAACTTCACTACTAGTGAGCCCTCGGCTTAGACAAACTAGGTATAGTTTTATGTAATAGAATACATTTATTGTCCACATATCAAGCTCTAGGGAGGCAATCGTTTAGAGAAGTTAACAGCAGCAGTGAGTGATAAGTGGCAATGAACACAAGTAAATCCTGCCTTTTATAGGCTAATGGCAGGAATTGCATTGCATCATGCTAAGTCTAGCCAATAAAACATAACAGGAAGGGATTTGACCAATCAAGCTAAAAATGCATATAATACCGCACAACAATAAATGTATAAAGTGCCTAGTGGAAAGGAATAATACTATAATATATGACTTTGCCCGGATTATCAATCACCAAGAGTGGGCAACTCCAAACACTGCTGGTGCTCGTAGTATGTCATACGAGCTTCCACTATGTGTACGGACATTAGCCATGAAGTACAACCTATTTTGGTTGGTAGTTGCCTTACTTCCATAGCTTGTATGACCATATCATAAGAGCTAGGTCACTTGTATGAACTGGCAGTAGCTACTGAGATTTACGATGAAGGGCTTACATTCATGTATCTTACTAGCAGTAAATTATTATAACTTTGTGACTTTTGTTGAGCCTGTTGGCTATTGTTGGGAAATTTTGCTAGTGTCTTGGGGTTTTATGGAGCGGTGGAAGAAGAATTCCAACCTGACTACTAGGAGGAGGCATCTGTAACAGCTCGGAGCTGTGAATACTGGAGAGAAACCTTCCAGTGACTCGGTTGTCTGTGTATTGAGTGAGCTGATGGGATGCAGACTGGGGGCTGTTGTTAGATGGACACTACAATCACACAAGTCTAACGCAAAGTTCAGTAGCTGGTCAGGAGAAAGTGCAGAAAAATCTTTTACATTATTTTACTTATAACATATACATGTAACACATGGTACACATTTTAACGAATATAACTCAAATACAACACACATATAAAACATATATAACGCACATATAACACACAAAAACAAAAAACCAATGGCCCACAAAGTCCACTTGCTATATAAAACAGTTAATATTCTACCTTACCAGCTAACACTATATGCTTATTCATGTAGTAGGTGATAGTGTAATGTTTTGTTATCGGAAATGTTGGTTGTTGTCTTCTCTCTTTATTTCAGTTCCTTCACTGGGGTTGTTCTGTTAGACTTCCACAGGCGCTGACTCAGATATCTGGCAGCAAACTCTGTAAACTCTAGTAGAGTGAGTACACTTGCACCTAGACAAATTCCCAGAGTTCCACCGATGTTAGCTGTAATATATTGTTTTGTGATAGATTTCAGTGTCTGACTATTTCATTTCTAATTACTTGTAAAACACTTTGTCCTACACCCCTCCTACCAACTCCCCTTTCTCAACCAGCCTGACCCTCAAATAAATTGCCAGCCCCTCCTACCACCTTTCTACTCCCCCTACCAACAGACACCCTTACAGGCAACTGGGTCATACACCCTTCCCCAGACCCTCATCTCACCCCAGCCCACAGTCTAGGACCCCATATCTCTTCTCTACACCCCCAGGTTTCAGCCTCTTAGCTTTAATAAAAGCTCCCATTTTCCCTGTTGAATGTAGGCAAACATTGGTAATTATTCTGAGTTGTCTCTCTTCGGGGACATAACTCCTCTAGAGATGGACAGGCACGAGTGACTGGAACTAGAGATGATGTAAGCTGTACTTGAGGAAAAACAGTAGAGCAGACGAGCAAGCTGACCCATTAGAAGAAGATGTAAAGGACTATTACAATGGGTCTGCTTGCCATGAGCCAATCAAACCTCAGGATTTTAACCTTCCTAACTATATAAAGAGAAGCGCAATCCTTACATCAGTCAGTAAGTTGTTAGCTTTGATACACAAATATGATTTGCTGTACTTTTGTAGCTTTACAACATGCTAAAGGTTACATCTGGTAGTCGGTTGGTAGAAGTATTGGTGGTTGTTTGTGGTCAAGTGGATGTCAATCTGCGGTCAAATTAATTGGTATTCATACTGGGAACCCCGCATTAGGAACTGAAATTTTGTCAATTGATTCTCTGCTAAACAGTGCAACTTCCTAACCGTATACAGTCAATAACAGCTAGAGAAAGAGGTGAATCTTCTCTATATCTCTACACAGACACGGCTAGACCAGAATCTAATTCTATACAGTCCATAGTAGACATTGATCTGAGGGAATATCACTCGCAAAGACCTTACAAGGGAAGATTTTCCTGGACAAGTTTTTTGAAATATGCTTCTTCTGCGAGAAGGTATGGTTGATTTTGTGAACCATGGTGCTTTAGAGTAATAGTAAACTTGATACATTGACTGATAATAATTTTGTTTGTAGTCCGATAACCAATGCTGATGTATTTTATTGTACCAGTGTCTCATGCTACGCGGCCACTATTTGAAGACAATAGCTTCCAGTAATGCAGCCTATCACTGGCTGTTTTGATATACTTATCTTGTTCCTGTAGAGCTGTTGCACTGATGCATTGAATAAACATGATATATGTTGGCTATAATGAATGGCTGAGTTGTGAGTTTGAGCCGAGGGACCCCACCCCCCTCTCTAACCATGAGCTGTGAATGTAGAGGCCTACTTCTTTTATCATGTTTTGGTGTGACAGTGACATTGAGGTGACCCTGGGGTGACCCTGGGGTGGGAAGGTATGAGCAGGTCCCAGGAGACTGGCTGACAAGATGATTAGCTTGTGCTTGACAAATGTGGGGGTATGGTCGACTGTAGTTCTGGACCCACAGTGTGCCCCACGATCCACTACAGTATCATATCCTATCATTGTAATACAGAAATATTTTGTATCTAATGTATACTGTAATTACCCAAAAACCCCTGTAACAAATTACCCACAATCCCATGTAACACATTATCTATAATGCCATGTAATATATTACCCATAATAACAAGTAATACATTACCCATAATGCCATGTAATACATTACCTATAATACCAAGTAATAAATTACCCATAATACCAAGCAATAAATTACCGATAAGATCCCAGCCAGAGTACATAACTTCCTCCAGCAGATCTTGATAAACCAAATGAGAGTAGGCAATCCTTAGAGCCACTGTGTTCTCCTTGGCATGGGCCCTTTGTTCTGAAATAGTTATCAATTATCATGAAACATCTTAGACATGTGTCCTTAATGGTCCTTAGGCTATCTCCTGGTAGAAAGCATGGCGGACATCTTGATGCCGGCTGAGGATAGCATTCAGGGCTGGTATAATCTGTACCGGGGTAGTAGTGATTGTTTATTTTCACTGCAGTACTTGTAATAGGTGACTAGTTCACTTGTGCACCCTGAGTCAGCACCGAAGAGGTCTGTCTGGCTGTATATCAACAACCAGAGTCACCTCCAGGGTTGAATGCAAATGGGGTGCTGGACACAAGAGACTCTACCACAATACTGTAGTGGATATTGTTGGAGCATCTTGCTCTAAAGCTAGTAATGTCCACAACACACAGCTAGTAATGTCCACAGCATACGACTAGTAATATCCACAGTACACGGCTAGTAATATTCACAACACACGGTTAGTAATGTCCACAGCACATGGCTAGTAATATCCCCAGCACACAGCTAGTAATGTCCCCAGCACACGGCTAGTAATGTCCACAGTACACAGCTAGTAATGTCCCCAGCACACGGCTAGTAATGTCCACAGCACACAGCTAGTAATGTCCACAGCACACAGCTAGTAATGTCCACAGCACACAGCTAGTAATGTCCACAGCACACGGCTAGTAATGTCCCCAGCACAAGGCTAGTAATGTCCCCAGCACAAGGCTAGTAATGTCCACAGCACACAGCTAGTAATGTCCAAAACACACAGCTAGTAATGTCCACAGCACATGGCTAGTAATATCCCCAGCACACAGCTAGTAATGTCCCCAGCACACGGCTAGTAATGTCCACAGTACACAGCTAGTAATGTCCCCAGCACACGGCTAGTAATGTCCACAGCACGCGGCTAGTAATGTCCACAGCACACAGCTAGTAATGTCCACAGCACACGGCTAGTAATGTCCACAGCACGCGGCTAGTAATGTCCACAACACACCCCTAGTAATGTCCACAACACACAGCTAGTAATGTCCACAGCACACGGCTAGTAATGTCCACAGCACACAGCTAGTAATGTCCACATCACGCGGCTAGTAATGTCCACAACACACCCCTAGTAATGTCCACAACACACAGCTAGTAATGTCCACAGCACACGGCTAGTAATGTCCACAGCACACGGCTAGTAATACCCACAACACACAGCTAGTAATGTCCACAGCACACGGCTAGTAATGTCCACAGCACACGGCTAGTAATGTCCACAGCATACGACTAGTAATGTCCACAGCACACGACTAGTGATGTTCACAGCACAGAGCTTGTGGCAGAGCCTATAACACCTCTCTCCAAGAGGCAACGCCGGGCCGGTAAAGCCTGCAACGTACTAAAGAAAAGTTGCTCACAATTTCGTAACAGGTTAGCCTGCATCTCAGACTAAAGGGTCCCAGGTAAAAAGTCTAAAATATATTTTCTGTTTGACTACTAACAATTTTTGTTTTTATTTCTTTGTGTCATTACTTTGTCAGAGTAAGTGGACTTACATAGTACTACAAATAGTATCAGAATTTCGTCGTTTGATTTGACTCAATGAATGTCTATATAATTTGTGTCAATTTTCAAACCTTCATGCTTGAGTCTCATGTTCATTGAATAAAGAAATCCCCAACCACAAATCTAATGACGATTAAAACATGGTTTGTGGTTTTCGTCAACTGCGATGATGACTAACGTAGACCTGACTGGGGCTACGCTCAGGTTTGTATGACTTAAAGATTATAATAAGATATCAGGTGTTTGGTGTATTGTCAACTTGGTGGGAAGATTGCAGCTGGGAGTTGTCAGGAATGGCAAGCTGATTAGACCAAGTGATTGAACAAATAGACAGCATTCAGCCACGGCAACCTGAAGTGCACAAATATTATCAAATAAAATCTATTTGATGTATTTATCACACAACCCCCTCCCCCCTCTCTCAAATTAATTTCAATATATATAGGCACTTGGCTAAGCTCCTATTGTTCAGGAGCTTTGAAAGCAAAAGTGTCTACATTGTGAGCCATTGTAGTTTTTTGAAGCAGCTCTCATTTCTCGCTCGAGGCAGCTTCTTCCTTTTGTTCCTCTTCGACCTCGTTGGCTTCATATTGAGGTGATGAGGAATGGGAAGTGGGCGTATAATTTTCTCAGTCCCAAAATGCTTACAAGTTCATCACGGTAAGCATAACATGCTATAAAGCAGACGTAATTTATAATATATTGTAGTAGCTTTTGCCTACTGCTGACACAATAGTACCGCACAAATACACACTCTCTGTGTTCCTTTCTTTGCTTTCTGTCATGCCGTCCACCTGTCACAACTCCCACGGAGTCTACTTGTTTACTAGAGTTGAGTTATTGACTCAGACAAAATACACCCCAGTATAACATAGAATACTTTGTTACGCACCTTCTATTTAGTGTATAACATGCAAAATATACAAGATCCACAGGACTTCTACTTCACCAACAGCAATTCAGCTCCTTTTACAGGAGGTAAAACGAACTTTCAGTACCTATTAGGGATGAGTCAATTATAGCGGAAACTAATTACCTCGACAACTGCATACATACCTCATAAAAGCTCTGGCATCAATTATTTAACCATTGGATGGGCATAACAGTATAATTAAAAAATACCATGAACTCTAGCAGAGTATCCCAACCCTGGGAAGACATCTCGGGCCGAAATCAAAATGGCTGACATGGTTTGTTAGACCAAAATAACCTGAGAAGTCTCAGAAGTCATCATCTGCCAAGTACCTACCCTCAAGACTTGACGAAACTTGGATCTAAGGCTCGTACAGACTAAAGATTTACCAAAGGTAGCTGTAGGAGACCTGAACTGTTAGGATCGACTATTGTATTTGTGACTTCATCCCCTACTTCTGGGCACCAAGTCTATTTAAACAATTTTATGTCAGTTGATTAGCCTGTATGTATATCGTGTGCCTATTAGTGTGATTATGCTCTACCTATGTATCATTGGGTTTGGGGCTTAGTCATTTCCTGTACTCAAGCTTATAAAAGGCTAGAATTTTGCATGTAACCGTTGTACTGTATTGAATCTCTATCTGTGCACTTGCCTTGTTGGTGATATACTCTAACATTTATTTAGTGTTGGAGGGAATTAATGCATTCCACTCAAAAACTCTGGGTAATGCGTCTGAGCCAAGGGCTGTTCATTGTGTGGAGTAGAGTTACACTTCTTCACGGTATACTTGGTGCCAGGGCTACTTCCTGGAGAAGGGTAATTGAAGGCAGACGGCCATCGTCAGCTACCAACTTGACTGTGTCAGCAAACAGGGAGTGCTTGAGCTGTTCCTTCTTTCCTCCCCGACCTGGTATAGATTGGCTGCGGGGCCAGTAGTGATAGCTGCATGGCCGGTAGAGATAATACCTGCTTTACATAAGGTTTCTGTCAGAGCGAGCCTCATGGAAGGTATGCCTGACACTCTGCGGTTGTCAGGGGGACCTTAGCGCACACTTGGTGGTCATAAAAATCCACTACAGTACATATAGCTTACATGCTTTAGTGCGCTTACCTTCGGTGTAGTTTAAATCTCTTAGAAACATTTCACCCGGTGCTCTATTTATTGAGATTTTTGGTGAGTACCAAATCTCTTTGCACTTAGGTCTGCAATTGCAGGCTTGCAGGTACTCAGGTTTGGTTGGAAACTCTCCTACAACACAAATACAATGACAGGGTGAAGGTCTGCTCATCTACCATACCAATACGCATTCCTGGTTGGAGGTAGGAGTGGGAGATAAAGACAGTTGAAGGTCAAATTGTTGAATCAAGCTCACTCACTATTTATGTGTTTTGGGTTATTTAACACAATCATATGATCTCATATTTGTTGATGCTTGAGTAAAGCAAAGCTTAGTTTACATATCTCATTTATGGACTCGATGATAAAATAATGTTTGTCAAAGTCTGCGCTGTCTTGACCACATCTGTTATATTTACAAACATAATCAGTGCTGGGTGAGCAGAGTTGATAGTGAAATAGCGCTTATCAGCTTTAAAGAGGAAATGATACAGAGAGGCAGCTAAGTCCTGTTAATTGTTATGAAAAATTCTTTTCAAAGTAATTTTCAAAAAGCGTATAGTTAAATATCTGTGTTCTACAGCTTATGAAATTAAAAATGGTATCAAAAAGGGCAACATCAGTAGATTAGAAATGAAAAGCTGTTGAAAAGGTTCTAGCAATTCTGTTTTATATGTTATACATTCATTTACTTTCTCAACAACAGGATATGGTAGAGAGCGATGGCAAAGACTAAAAAACACCAGACAACAAAAATGCATTTGGTTCAACAATACAAAGGTCAAAATGCCATGCTACATAGTTACCAACCGACAGTTGAATCAGATACAAACTAGTTAATATTTGACACCCCTAAGCAATCAACTACCTCAGTCTCCTTAACAATTTCTTCAATTTGTAAAAAACTTGTCGTTTTTGAATCACAAAAAACTATTTATTTTGCTCTGAGATTTATTTTAATACTGTGGTGGATTTTCATGGATTCCTGTTTTAACCAGTGAGTTGACGAGGTGTCTTTGATGGCCCCTTGGCATCCGAGACACTTGTATTAGCACTGACACAGGCCATACGGGGAGCAGTCAGTAGTAAGTAATATTATAAATATAAAACAATATTGGCATCGCACCTTCCAGGTATACCGGCCCAGGAAAAGCATACCGGGCTGGCATCAAGATGGCTGCCATAGTCACAGGACCAAAGGAGCCTCTATCCACCTGTTAGCCATCTACGGATGCAAGTGATTTGGAACTCAAGGTTTGGTAAGGACAGAAAGTCTGCTAGAAGATCCAGGGACTTCTGGCATTGCTTTGTATTGCATTGGCTCAATGGCTCCGCCCCTTGTTTAAGGCGCAAAATTTATTTTGCCATGTGCATCTTATTTCACTTTGAAATATTTATAATCTGTTCATATATCTGTTCACCTATATTTATGTTGTGAACGATTGGTCTGTTCATTAAATATGCCAACAGTCTTTTGTAACTTGGCCAAGCTTTTGCCTTTTTCATCGCTCATTATTACCATTGCTGCTGTGTAGCACTTGCATTTGCTCTTTTACTGGGATTTGTATAAAACAAGTACATGTATAATCTTGAAGGCAGTGAGTTACATGTCTGAACTGAGCTCTACTTCTGTGGCCTAAAAGTGAGTTTTAGCAGCCATTTTTTAGGAGTTTATCAGACTATTTTCCGATGTTTATATTTTTTTTCGAAGGTTTCTCCGAGCAGGAAATAATTATCAAGCTTTGTTTCTCAAGACAAATCTTTTCTATTGTCCTTAGAAAATTATTGTATGCAAGCTCTTCTATTGCTTTAGACCTGCCAAGGCAAATAAATCTCTCCAAATCGAAGAATTAAATCAGATATTCTTATTGGCGTTTGTAGGTGAAAAAGCTTGCCCAAAACAAAGCTAAGTAGTGTAGAAGATTGCATGCTAACGTGTTCACAAAATTTCTTTCATCATTAACCTTTTTTGTGTTGACTTGTAGAGCTTTAAATATTCCTCTGTTGACTTCATATAAACTTACTGTAAAAATGTTCACAGAGACAGGTTAATTGTTTAATTCTAATTATGAAGTTAGACCATTAATTTGTTAAAACTAATGTTAACCAAGTCTGTCTTCACTTGATTTATGTCAACTCCGTACTGTTCAGTTAGAAATTGTGTAAGTTTGGTAATAAAATTAAACCCTCCCAGTTTGAGCCGTCTCAGTAATTTGTGAAAAAGTCTGGTTTTCTGAGTGTAGATCATAATTGGTGCTGTCTGTAGTTTCACCAGTATCTTAGATTTTGTTATATTTGTAGTAAGGAAACTTTTTCCTTGAAAGTGCTGGGCGATGGATTTCTGACAGAATTCCACTTAATTTATCTATGTCGAGTACCTTTTTGTTTGAGAGTTGCGCTTTCTTTGCCTCCATCTATCGCACTTATACTATAGATGGAATTGAAGAAATCAAATGGTGTGAATACTTTAGATTGTAGAGGTGAAAACTTTAGGTATTCGAGTCGCACATATTTATAATTTCATTAATTGTTTTTGCACAATTTTGCAGCCAGCAGTTCCCATAAATTACACATTCATGTATACAGGGTGATAAGCAAGCAAGATATTTTATTTTTCAGCTTGTGTTTATACTAAAAAAACTACTGCGCCATAGATTTAACTGGTTACTGCTTTTGGGAAAAAAGACGAGTTTGTTGAAATGGCAGCTTGCATAAGTAAGGCACTTGGGTAGGAATTAATAGGGGAGTGCTGGAATGACAATTTGACAAAATTGTTTGAGCTTGGCATGAGTTACATAACGTTGGTAGTACCTGGTGAAGAGCTCCCAAAGCTCCAATTGAAAAATATACCACAAAATCATCATATGTGCAACAAACATTTGCAAGTATTACATTGCGATGCTTTTTGGTGGCTGTAAGCATTTACTTCTGGTGACACAAGCCCTGTTGGACTTCCATTTCTATTAGCTTGTCTAGCTGTAAACAACAAAAGGTCAACGCTGCCTTGGTGTACTTACTTGTAGCTGGCGTAGAACATTCTAGAACCTCTCTCACATTACAAGATCTTGTACCATTTATGGCTACAACAACAATTCTTTAGAATAACTAGCTGGGACAAAAGTGTTGTAAAACATTTTGTGGTCCAGCAGAACCGGTTAGTAGTACTTACAAGGGTCAAATGCATCAGTACAGTTACACCTATTGATGACAAAAGATACTCTGCACTCATGCACACACGCTGAGTGTGAATACTTCTTGTGGAAATGTAGTGGATTTCTAAGTTTGTCTGCATCAAAACAGTCAGACTGCCCACCATCTGCATATGGAGGTTCTCTTTGTATCTACAAGGTACATCAAAACAGTCAGACTGCCCACCATCTGCATATGGAGGCTCTCTTTGTATCTACAAGGTACATCAAAACAGTCAGACTCTCCACCATCTGCATATGGAGGTTCTCTTTGTATCTACAAGGTACATCAAAACAGTCAGACTGCCCACCATCTGCATATGGAGGCTCTCTTTGTATCTACAGGGTACATCAAAACAGTCAGACTGCCCACCATCTGCATATGGAGGTTCTCTTTGTATCTACAAGATAAATCAAAACAGTCAGACTGCCCACCATCTGCATATGGAGGCTCTCTTTGTATCTACAAGATACATCAAAACCTGAGTAGTCAAAGCCAAAGTTGGTGCTAGAAAATTTTAAATAAGTAGTTCATACCTTCGTCATTTGAACATTTATTGTCGTCTCAAATCCTGGAGAAACTCCAAAACTTAATTCTTCCATCAACGGTACCTCATCTTTGTCATGTAAAGCTACCTGAAACAGCAATGATAGTAGGGGCAATGACAATGGTAGTAGTGGCAATAGCAATGATAGTAGTGGCAATAGCAATGATAGTAGTGGCAATGGCAATGGTAAAGTTTGATATGAGTCCATTAGCTATGGACTTTGGTGGCTCTCTGAAACCTGAGATAGTAACGTATAACTGGATAACACATAATATGGAACTGCAACACGACATACAAAATATAACTTGTGTACTCAAAAGTAGTTCAGTTTCCTTCATAGACAACAAACCCTATTCCACCCCGTATCTCAAAAGGTCCAGGTATAAACCTTAGCTAAACCAATAATAGCCTGCCTTTTCTCTTACTATGAGACAGCAGCTGCCTCTAGTTATCTCTATGCTACCCAAAGCAGCCTCTAGTTATCTCTATGTTACCCAAAGCTGATTAGGACTTGGGGTTGCTTCTCTCGCACTCAGGTTCTACCAAGCTAGAGTCACTATAGCAAAGCCCTCCAACGAAACAAACTTGAACAAAAGTATCCCTTTATTCTTAGATGGCATTAAATACAACAATACAGCTCTGCAATAACAAACACCGAGATATTATATATTATATATTAACGAATCAAATGCCTGTAGCTCTCAACTAGGCTAGTGCTGGCAATGCGGTGTAACTTGATCCTACGAGTTATGAGGTTCCTGGGTTGGCTTCCAGTCTAGATTGTTAATTTGCGCAGCGGCCCGGGGCTGCATTGCGCTTCGGAGTTATGATTTGGGCCTTCTTGCCTCCAAGGCTGCTTCTTGCCAACACTTTGGTTTAGCTGTGTCAGTTTGAGTTAGACGATCTGATAGTGCAGTCATGCCAAATGGCACGAAGTAAACTCATAGCCTTAGAGTCAATTAGAGATTAACTCAAACTTTATCATATAGAGAGCACAAAGAAATGCTACAAAAAATATGCGTAATTGTCCGAGCTTTCCTATTTTACTTTACTGCAACAGTTCGTAGCTTTTTTATCACTTGCTTGTTTTATTTTTTCAGCTTCGCAGTGAGTTTGCCAAGTAAACGTATAGCAACACCACATCAGTAAAGTAGCAATGCCAAAATTAAGCTCATGCTCAACAGCTTAATCGCTAGTTACTAGCAGAGAAAGCTTTCATTCCTTATCAAGGCATGTCTCGCTTCTCTAGCCTTGTTTGTGGTTTTAATTTTCCAATAAATGTCACGATGCATCTTGCAGCCTTTGAGACACAATGAAATAGTGATTTTCCTTGGCTTATGTTTGCTTGTTAGCAGTGGTGCTACCCAGATTAGGTGTAGCCTACCTCGGCTCGGTGTAGGCCACCTGCTGGGCTGTGAAAGTCTACATTACATAACTTGGTGTAAAGTGGGACACAGCTGTTGCAAATGGGCGCAGCAAGCATTGTCTCTTCTGGGGTGTATAGTAATGGTTTCTGATTGCTACTGGAATAACAGCAAACCCAGGTTTGAGATCTGGTGTTCATTTCTTTATTGAAATTGCACACTGTGTTGCCCCTTTTAACCTCAATAGCACAAATCAATCTCACAAGAGGTCTTAAAGTTCACAGGAATGTCTTTTGCAAAATTACAACATGCAAAGAGGCAGAGGGTGGATACAGCAACGATATATAGTGGGGGGTAAATTGAAAGGCACCCAACCATACTCTCTCCGAAACACCAGCATCTGATGCTGTAGCATCCTTCCATGCAAGAGATCCGTGATTCTTTTTTGGTTGTCGTTTCCTTTAGACTGGCCAAACAGTAGGGAAAGCATCAGTGAGTGACGGTGGGTAGAGGGTGGGTTGAGGGTGGGTAGAGGGTGGGTTGAGGGTGGGGAGGGGTGTTAGAGAGTATTAAAAATAAACTGTAGCTGTAATAAAACACGAACGATAAAATCTAGCATATCGTGGTATGTTAACGTAAAACGACATAAAATATATTACTGTAATACAACATATGATGCATGAATGTGTAATAAGATATTAATTATACAATGGCATTATCATATATAACTCTTGATTGTGATATATTATTAAATCTTACATGAAACAATGAATCAAACTCATTGTACACAATGACCAGCTGTACACAATGACCAGATGTACACAATGTCCAGCTGTACACAGTATTTTGTTTACCAAAGAGCTTTACGTACATTTCTATAGAAACTGAGGCCCCATGTGTGACTTACCAAAAAGCCTTCTGCAAATGAATGACGGCCGATGTAATATTCATCTACATGGGCGTCTAGCAGGAAATAGACTCCTCCTGATGTTCCTGCGCTGTGGGCTTCAAAGTCTCCCAATCGATTGAACCGAAAGCAAATTCCTGAAATGAACCAAAAACTTGAATTTCCTATCACACTATCAAAAGGGCTTAGTGATTCGCTTGTTGAATAGGCATTCTTAACCATTTAGAAATGTTAGAGTTTAGACAAGTGTAATAGTTATTACCAGCCACTACAGATACAAACGTTCTCTACAACATTCTGACAGCGCTATCTATAGCTTAGTCAATGACATGATGGACTGTTCTTATTTTATTGTAAACATCTTGGATTGTACAATACAAATAGATACGTTGTTTTAATATTAAAAAAAATAAATATATATTTGTTGATAAAAACATCATTTAAAACTGATTATAAAATTATCAACCGTGGTAGTTTTTACACAAAATAATTTATTAATTTTCTAGCCGGCCTTTTGTTGAGGACATTTCCAATCCACATTGCACGGAAATTTCATTGCATGAAGCGGAGTTGTCAACCCGTTATCATAATAAATAACATAAATCAGTCAAAGATTGTATATTGTCTGCACTGAGCATCTCAACCGCGAAGTAGGAGGTGTCAAATTTTACAGGGTCGATCGTGAAGCCGAGTTTTGTATTTGACTGTCTAGTATCATTGCCCTGTATTTACGCATATTTGCTACTTTGACGCGTGTTTGCCTGTTTTAGCCTTAACACCGACTCTCCACATAGCTACCTGATGAAAAACTTTCAACATTGTTGTGTATAACGGCTTTTATGCAATTCTAAAAAAGGGAGGACAACTTATCCCACTGTTCTCTTAATTTCATTTATAAATCTAGAACAATCTAAATCTGCTGATTGGTTGTTGTATTTTACCTAGCCAATCATGAGTTGACACCACTGTATAATTATTGGATTATTGCCATAAATTCATACCAGTAAGATCTGATGTGAGTACGACATGATGTGCGTGTGTCGTATCAATTTACTCTGTGGTGTAAGCTCTATTTCATCTACTGAGTCTACAGTGCCCGCACAACGAAAAAGTAAGTTGGTTTGTTGTACATTAATGCCTGCTTGTGTACTGGTCACTGGAATTTACTTGTTTTTTTAGCTTTACTCACACAAAAATCAAAAAGTGTTGTTGACATTTTTAGAGTGCAAACTCATTAACAAAAGGGCTGACATAACAGACTATAACTGTAAGTCAGTATGAATATTGCAATTACTCGGATATATTATTTCTCAAATGAAGGCAAAAAATCGTTAAAGCATTTATTGATGTAGCTTATGCAGACAGCTTTTTTTATTAGAGTTGGAACATTAAAAGTTATATCATGGCGAAGAGTGATATCTTGCAGTCACAATAGTATTAAATTTGTTTGTCTCACACCAATAGGAGCTGAGAAAATGAGTTTTGATTGAAGATTGCACTCTGCACCAAAATTACTTTGTTTTAGCTTTCAATGTTGTTAACGTGAAATCAGTGATGCGTAAGCACACTCGAGTCATAATTCAGCGGTAGCTAGCTTCATTTGGAAAGGGCTACACTATCAAATCTATTTTCAGATGTGAATGATTTATAATGAATAGTATATCAAAGGGTCAGCAAGATTATAGGACAGCAAGATATCATGAACTAACACCATGGCGCGCAGGCATATTGTGGTAGATTTCAGTGCACACTAGTAGTAAACAGGTCGTTTACACTAGAAACCTTGCGAAGCAATGCGCTAGACTTTTACCCACAGCGTTTGGTTAATAGCTGTTGGGTAGGAAGTCCTACTGTGCCGGTGGCATAGTAAGCAGGGCCGGTATTGACCCCTGCAGGGTCGGTAGTGACCTCTACCGACCCGGTACAGCTGTACTGGGCCGGCACAAGATGGCCGCCTTAGAGGAGGATCTGCAAAGATGTCTAAGAACTTAGTCAAGGTCGTAAACAGGAAGTGCTTACCCCTAAATTACCAACTTCATGGACCTAACTCTATGTACAGCCTGGGAACCCTGTAGGAGCATTCATTGGACAATTAGGAGAAAGGACTCCGCCCTTAGCCACTTGGCACCTCCCTTTATTTTTACATTGCATTGTTGATTGGTTGATTATTTATATAGTTAATGTAATTGGTTCATTTACTTCCTGTGCATTGACTGTTATATGTTTTGTGTTTGTTAGCTCTCCTATAAAAGGAGAGCTACCACTGTTAATCTGTGCATTCATTACAATGTTGCCATGGCATATACTCTTATATTGCTAAACCCTAGAGGAATAATTACCCTCAGGACAGCTTAGAGAATAAAGCCATTATTACAGACACTACTCAGTACTGTTTGTCTGAGCCATGGGCTCTTGCCTTACCGGGTAATTCGGTTGCCCAACACAGTTGTCACTGTCGGTTAGCACAGTGTCCCCTCTGGAGAGAGGTAGAATACTCGAGATTAGTGGATGTCCGTGGTAACAGACCGGAATCCATTACAATATTGGGGGTTAACAATGCAGTTTCAAAATAATTTTTTTTTTCAAGTCCACAGCTAGGTAAGCAGTGTACTGATTAGCTAAAATTGTCTGGCAAAGTAGTGTATCCTGTTTATCTCTTTTTAAATTTTGTTTCTAGCTGCCTGTGTTTTCAAGTTATTGAAGATTTAGTAACTCAAGGATATTTAAAAATTGAAAAAAACGGTGTGGAACAAATTTTTATATCGATGCTTCAGTCTTAATGACTGCTACGCTGTCATGAGTTTTGTGTACGCTAACCAATGACATCACAGACACACTAATTGGTTGTTGAATTCCTATTAGACACTTATATAGTCGTGTTCTTAAGGACAAAATACTGTGGGGCGCTGGCTGAATGAGGCAAAGAAGATTGATGACCTCAGTCTATAGTGGATACATCAATGATCTGTTGAAGAGTCAGCTGTGGTGCCTGCCTGCCTGAGTTGTTCTCCGGTGAGCTTCACTGTTTTTGTGTTTCAGTAAATCAAACCCTGACTAACACACCATAAACAGTTGACTATATATGATGTGTACTCTGTAGATGAATTGTGTGGAGTCATCTGATCCTGCTAAATTCAGCAAATCAAAGAGCTAGAATTTCATTGATTCATCACCGAGTGGGAGTTCTCTCCACCTACCAGCATCTGGTTGAAATAGATTCTGCAATAGTAGACAATCAAACACACTCAGTGAGAACTTTGTTATTGGGATGGCGGTTATTGGAATGGCAAAGCTAATTTTTTTTAATTTCAAATCTAATTATTGGCTAGAGCTTTTATTTTGGTTTTATTTATGATGTAGAGTCAGTATTTTGAATGAACTGACAGTCCAGAAAGTACCTCAAAAGTGTGCCTGTGATCTGTGTATGAAAAGAAATGGTTCCTTTTTATTTTTAAGAGATTTTTAAAGGTTTTTGCAGGAAGACGCCATTGTTGACACGACACATTTCTCCTTTGTTTACTTTTGCTTTCTGATTAAGCAGATTTATTTATTAAAATTTGTTTCTGCTGAAAACTGCTGTGAATTGGTACTAAATGCAATTATTATGGAGTTGTCTTTTCATTTGAAGAGAAGACAATTACAAATATATATTTTTTACCATGGAGTTTTAGACAAATTTAAAATTTCTTGCTTAAAGGGGATATTTTTCATGTTTTGGGAGATGGGGATATATCGCATTTAGCGTCTTGAACAGTGGTAGAAACGGGAACGGTTGAAAAGTTAATAGTTTTGACACCCCACGTAGCTTAGGTACAGTGTCACAGTGTACTACCACTCGGTGTCTACGGCCCGTCCCAACTGGTACGGGGAGGTGGTAGGGGGAGATTAATTGCAACGATAGTATGGTGCAACAAACAGCCCGGTGCTATTTATCATTGCAATGCACTGTAGTTGTTGTATACTGTGACATTTGTAGAGAGAACTTGTGTAAATATCAACTGGTCTTGTCTTCCTGTAAGTAACCTGCAAATACAGGTTGTATTTTACGATGTCTCTGAGTGAGACATACTATTTGGTAAATTGTTAGTAGTACTGAAATGTGTAAACTTTTGGTTGTCTTTTATTGCGTAGTTTTGCTTCTTTTTTATTGCTATAAGTTCTCTGAAAGCGTAATTTATATAACTGTGCCACTTTAATCTAAGCTGAGCTATTTTACTTCCTTACAAAAAGCCATAGAATAAAACAACATTGCAGTGTATCCACCAAACGGCACTGTCAGTAACTGCTCCTTCTGTTTATTTATTTATTTTGCTTTATTGTATCTACAAGCTATCTGAGAGTGTTGGCCACTCATTCTCTATCCAATCCAAGTTTTATCCTCGATTGCGAGGTCTATTGGTTTTGTTTTGGATTTTATGTCAACTGTGTTACAATAAACTCTTGTGCCATGAAGTTTTATGTGTTTATCTCAAATCTAATTGAGTTGTAACTTTTCATTTTGCTCCGATTTGTCAAATAAAAGAATTTGCTGCAGGTTATCACACACTGGCTAGAGACCTTAGTGATAAGAGATGCCACAAACCTTTATTGCACACGCAAACATTTCACTTATTGTACATAATGATTATCACAAAGGTAATTCCGACAAGCTTAGGGAAGCCTTTTCACAAAAATGCTGCTATTCAATACTTCACACGTAATACGGTTTGTTTGTACTGAGTCATATTATTGATGTGCTGTATGTGTAATTGGCTGTGTGTAGTGAGTTGAACAGAAGCCTTGTGTACAGTATATATCGCATTGCTAAACAAATTGTTTCTATTAAAGTATTTATTGCTGACTCTTGTGTAATTCGTCAGAGTAGTGGACTCCATTACAGTTGGCAGGATCAGCGTTTGGAGTGAACTCGAGCGAAGTTGACTTCGTGGGAGCCAACGATCAGGACTGGTACAGTTTTGACTAGGTAGACCCCAGAGAGGTTGTTGTTGTTGTTTTCATAGTAGAAGGTGAAAACCTACTACAATATTGTTTTAACATTTTTTAAATGTTTTACAACCATGTTGGCTGAAAAACATCCCTATAATATTTGTAGAAACATTGTTGCAATGGTATTAAAAGATGTTAAATGAAGGTTAAAGATGAATGCTTGCTAAATTTTACATAATAACATTGTTACAATGTAGTGGTGTAAAATTTGGGCAAACAACATGTCGACATTCTATAAATGTTTTACAACAACGTTAGCTGAAAACCGCCCAATAAAACACAAACACATAAACACAATGTTACAAGTTATTTGAATGTTACAATATTGTAGTGGATTTTACTGGCAACATACAGTGACCACTACTGCGCAGAGGTCACCCTGTTGGTGGCTACCACAGGCATACCTCCATTGATTATAACAGACAAAGACCGGAATCTGTTACAGCAATTATATTGCTCTTATAAGCAGTTATTGTTAATAATTAATCACATCGACACTAAGTATTTATTACCCCGACCCTGGGTAGCTACCACGGGCCGGTAACAAGATGGCTGCTATAGCCAGAGCGACAAAAGTTAGCCCAAGTACCTCCAGACACCACCTCTTGGAGCTATCTACCCTCAGATGTGTAGAAACATGAACCAAAGGCTAATAAAGACTAAAAGATTACATTAACAGATTTTGTTACACTCCTTGCATTACCTAGCATTACCTCCTACGTGTGCCATGCATTACCGGATATGTCATAGCATGAGCAGTACCTCTTGTCTTTGCATGGATTGCCACCTTATATTCTGTGATGAATAAAGGATATATTTATGTGCTACTTAAACACAGTGTATGTCTGAGCCGAGGGCTCGCTACCGTTGATAAAGTCGGCCATTCACTTTACAACACCTTGTTTGTGCCGATTCGGCACGGGGTCACCTCCGAGTTGAGGTAGACTGTTGATTGTCAGGCCTGAAGTGGCTGACTGCATTGTTGTGGCTGCACAGGCTGCGCGTCTGCCAGCACAACCCCCTAGCGGAAGGTAGTGGACATAAAAATCCGCTACAATATAACGTTGACATAACATTAAAACAAAACAAACCTCTAACCTTTGGGTGTAAAATTTGCACAAATGTTATTCGAATGTTTTTTAAACGTTTCAAAACAACATTAGTTCACCAATGTCCTCTTAACATTGTTCCAGACGTTAATGCAACATTTTATCAAAAATTGAATTTATCAAAAATCACTGTTGTAGCGTCCTGGCGAATGTTTTGTAAAACATTTTCCCAGTAGCCCAAAAATGTTTTCTCAAAACAGCTTCTTGGAATGTTATCTCAAAACATTGCTACAACAATAAAAGATGTTTTGAGCAAATGTTTCACAGAGACAATGAAATGTTTCCTGTATGTTATTTGCTTGTTGGTAACTCACAGTTCAAGCTCCTCTCAGGAGTATAATTAAAAAGATTGCTAAAGATATCAATCCCCAAGGCCCATCAATAGCCTCCAAACCTACCTCCGTCAGAACGTCCTCGTTCAATCACCTGATTACAGTCAATCAGTTTCCCTTTCACATAACATCTAGTAAATGTTTCGTTCACAGTTGAAGCGAGCCTTTCTAAAAACTCTATCATTGTCAACTGGCCATTACCGTTCACCATAATGGATAACACTGGGTCACTCCAGTTGTATCTGGCAACATGTAGTAATTATGTGAAGTCAGCGGTTTGAAATCTTTCAAGTTAACAAGTAGCCTGAAATATTAGACTTGACAAAAACACAAAAAATGATCATTGAAAATAGCCTTCATTTGCAGCAACCCTGATAGATGTTTGATATCTTTACCTGCCAGGTGGGGGCGGTAGCACCCCGTCCCTGTAAACGTCCGTAAGCACTTGCTCCATATACTTGTCTAAAGTGGGTGCTACAGAGTACAACTCCAAGGCCTTCGAGCGCTCTAACAGGTTTCTGTTGCATATTGTCACCGTAGGAAACTACATATAATAATAAAAATAAATCGTTCAGATTTATATGTTTCATTTTAAATGCAGGCGCAGCAAGTTTGCAAGTCACGAAACACTTTAGAAGTAATCGCACTAACCGTCAGTTTTTGTGCATTTTTCATCTTCACTTTTGTAGTCACCGGGCGTTTGCGGAAATCATTGAGAAATAGACCCAAACTAGCAATGAAATACCCCAAGCATATACACATGGCAATGGCCCACAATGCCCTACAATGAACAAGATGCTTTATTTTTTAATAAAACTTAATTTTCCTTGTTTTTTACAGCATTCTTACATCTACTCACCTTCTTGACTTGGAGTGCTCTTTCAGTGTCACATGCCTAATGCCATGCATAGAGTTATCTTGTGAGAACGTCTCCCAGTTACCTTTATCAGCCATTTTAATTGTTGTTACATAAGCTGTCAGGAAAATTCTGCTGACAACAGATTTACAGAACAAAGATCGATGGCTCCCCGATAAATTAAAACGTTAAAAACTTCCTCTTTGTCTGTCAGTGCGTTACTAAGTAAATACAATACGCATAAATGTCGGTAAAAACTTTAAACTCATTTATAAAAGAGGACTTGATTATTGAATGAATCTCAAGAGGAGCATTAGGCTTGTAAGCCGTCAATAGCAAACCTATCAGCTGGAAGAGCAGGTTTAAACCCAGAAAGGTTTTTGGTATTAATTTCTAACAGGGCAAGTTTAAAAAATATTCGTGTGCAAGGTTTGAGCCATAAGGTAAACCAAAACAAACTATAATTAACCATGTAAAGAGAAAAAATGGAAACGCATTAAACTAGCCTATATTAATGTAAGTGCAAATATTTGCTTTATGAGGGTATAAAGTATTGTACAGAAAATGGCTCTAGCAGGTCCAATATTAACATTTGTATGCTGCATAGCGCAATCACCATAGAGAAACCGTATTCACCAGAGGACAACTCCCAGATCATTACATATAAGAAGAATACCAAAGACAATGATTGCTGCCCTTTGTCACGAGTGTGCCAACAATTGCGTACATGACTTATACACTGCACCCTTTCCTCTAGTAGTCGCTATTATACGTACTAAGGCTATATTGTTGTATGTATTTATGTTGCCTGGTATTATCCAACCTACTTGTTATGTTTTACGAAGGCTACCTGTAAACAAAGGGTGATTATGTAATATTTTATATAAATACTGGTTGTTGCTGCTGCCTTACAACTCAAAGTAGTTGGAGGAGCACAGCCGGAAGAATACAAGCTATACTACTCCCCCTCTCCCTCCCCCTCCCCTTTACCTGCCTACACATCGACGGACAAAGCCTTGGCCCCGAGGCTAGCTAGGCAAGCACACACAAAATAGACTTCTTATTGGGGTACAGCTACATTTTCAAAACAGCATTTGCTCATATTCTTATGGCTTCCTGAGAGTGGACAGCCAGTTCAATTCTGAGCTCAATAACAACTGCATCTTGTAGATTTATACTAAAACATACTTGAATATCTTTGAACCCTTTCACATTACATTAGCAACCATCGCTGTTGAGGTAACACATTAAATGGTCTACTTTAAATTATTTGAAAACGATCGGTCTAACGTTACTAAACTCATAGTTTAACCTGAAAAGAACGGTTGATGCTTGCGAGCTGCTGTATCTGCCATCACTCACTAGCTGCAGTACTCAGCAGCGCTTGTTGTATTCTAGCTAGTAGTCACCACTGCGTCAGCTCTTGTAAAAGGTTTTCAGCATTCCTTAACAACTTCTGAGGGCCTTCAGATACATAAACCTCTACATCCAGACACTTCTGGGTCAAGTCTCGTGGATGAATATTTGGGGTACAGAAAACAGGGAGTTGATATAGAGAGAGAAAAAAACCTGAAGAAATAAAACCACCCT
Source organism: Cryptosula pallasiana (assembly GCA_945261195.1). Lineage (NCBI taxonomy): Eukaryota > Metazoa > Bryozoa > Gymnolaemata > Cheilostomatida > Cryptosulidae > Cryptosula > Cryptosula pallasiana. Next base: position 26,634,950 of record OX183140.1, on the reverse strand, counting down.
TTAGCATGTTTACTCGACATATACAATATATTTGTTATATTGAGAAACAACGAACAATGGAAGAACACAGAAAGGTATTCATAATATAGGCTACTGACTACAAATGTTCACAACACGTATATATTAAGGGGTAGTGGTGAGTTAGTATACATACAACTCATATATAACATACATATAATACTTGTACAACACACATATAACACATATATGGCACCTGTATAACACATACATAAAAAGACAAGAAAGTACAATCATCATATAAAACAGTTAATATTATACCTAACTAGCTAAAAGTATACACTTATTTATGTGGTAGGTGATAGTGTGATGTTTTGTTATCAGAAATACTTGTTGTTGTCTTCTCTCCTTATTTCAGTTCCTTCACTGGGGTTGGTTTGTTAGACTTACACAGGCGCTGACTCAGATATCTGGCAGCGAACTCTGTAAACTCTAGTAGAGTGAGTGCACTTGCACCTAGACAAATTCCCAGAGTTCCACCGATGTTAGCTGTAATATAATATATGTATTGTATATTGTGATATAGTAATATATTATATCTATTGTATATTGTGGTATAGTAATATATTATATATATTGTATATTGTGATATAGTAATATATTATGTATATTGTATATTGTGATATAGTAATATATTATATATATTGTATATTGTGAAATAGTAATATATTATATATATTGTATATTGTGGTATAGTAATATATTATATCTATTGTATATTGTGGTATAGTAATATATTATATCTATTGTATATTGTGGTATAGTAATATATTATATCTAATGTATATTGTGGTATAGTAATATATTATATCTAATGTATATTGTGAAATAGTAATATATTATATCTATTGTATATTGTGGTATAGTAATATATTATATCTATTGTATATTGTGGTATAGTAATATATTATATCTAATGTATATTGTGGTATAGTAATATATTATATCTATTGTATATTGTGATATAGTAATATATTATATATATTGTATATTGTGATATAGTAATATATTATATATATTGTATATTGTGATATAGTAATATATTATATCTATTGTATATTGTGATATAGTAATATATTATATATATTGTATATTGTGATATAGTAATATATTATATCTATTGTATATTGTGATATAGTAATATATTGTATCTATTGTATATTGTGGTATAGTAATATATTATATCTAATGTATATTGTGGTATAGTAATATATTATATCTAATGTATATTGTGGTATAGTAATATATTATATATATTGTATATTGTGATATAGTAATATATTATATCTATTGTATATTGTGGTATAGTAATATATTATATATATTGTATATTGTGGTATAGTAATATATTATATCTAATGTATATTGTGGTATAGTAATATATTATATATATTGTATATTGTGATATAGTAATATATTATATCTATTGTATATTGTGGTATAGTAATATATTATATATATTGTATATTGTGATATAGTAATATATTATATCTATTGTATATTGTGATATAGTAATATATTATATATATTGTATATTGTGATATAGTAATATATTATATATATTGTATATTGTGATATAGTAATATATTATATATATTGTATATTGTGATATAGTAATATATTATATCTATTGTATATTGTGGTATAGTAATATATTATATATATTGTATATTGTGGTATAGTAATATATTATATCTATTGTATATTGTGGTATAGTAATATATTATATCTATTGTATATTGTGGTTTAGTAATATATTATATATATTGTATATTGTGATATAGTAATATATTATATATATTGTATATTGTGATATAGTAATATATTATATCTATTGTATATTGTGAAATAGTAATATATTATATCTATTTTATATTGTGATATAGTAATATATTATATATATTGTATATTGTGATATAGTAATATATTATATATATTGTATATTGTGATATAGTAATATATTATATCTATTGTATATTGTGGTATAGTAATATATTATATATATTGTATATTGTGGTATAGTAATATATTATATATATTGTATATTGTGATATAGTAATATATTATATCTATTGTATATTGTGGTATAGTAATATATTATATCTATTGTTTATTGTGGTATAGTAATATATTATATCTATTGTATATTGTGATATAGTAATATATTATATATATTGTATATTGTGGTATAGTAATATATTATATCTATTGTATATTGTGGTATAGTAATATATTAATCTATTGTATATTGTGGTATAGTAATATATTATATATATTGTATATTGTGATATAGTAATATATTATATCTATTGTATATTGTGATATAGTAATATATTATATCTATTGTATATTGTGATATAGTAATATATTATATCTATTGTATATTGTGATATAGTAATATATTATATCTATTGTATATTGTGATATAGTAATATATTATATATATTGTATATTGTGGTATAGTAATAAATTATATCTATTGTATATTGTGGTATAGTAATATATTATATCTAATGTATATTGTGGTATAGTAATATATTATATATATTGTATATTGTGGTATAGTAATATATTATATCTATTGTATATTGTGGTATAGTAATATATTATATATAGTGTATATTGTGATATAGTAATATATTATATATATTGTATATTGTGATATAGTAATATATTATATCTATTGTATATTGTGGTATAGTAATATATTATATCTATTGTATATTGTGGTATAGTAATATATTATATATATTGTATATTGTGGTATAGTAATATATTATATATATTGTATATTGTGATATAGTAATATATTATATCTATTGTATATTGTGGTATAGTAATATATTATATATATTGTATATCGTGATATATTAATATATTATATACATCATATAATGTATATATATAATATTTTTTGTCTAATATGCATTGTAATGGCCCAAAATCACGTGTATAAAGTAGCACAAAATTTGCTGTAACACAACCCACAATCCCATGTAACACATTACCCGTAATACTGTGGTAGATTTTGGTGAACACTATTGGTAGAAACCATACTTGCCACTGAGGAGCCAAACATACATGCTCCAAAGTGCTGCCCATAGCCCTAAACAAGGTGCAGTGCCGGTATGCTGATACTGGGACAGCACCAGATGGCCACCTTAGAGGAGGAACTCTAAAACAGTCCAAGGTTTTTCCCCAGCCCTGGAGCCGAAAGTATCCATCCTCAGATAAACAGAATTGTCAACCCCAGGCTAGGTATGGCCTCAGGACTGCCAGAGAACCTCTGATTGGACGATTGAGAAATGACTTCTGCCTTTAGCTACTTGGCACCATTTACCTTTAACCATATCGCATCGCATGATTGGCTAACTGTTTATATCTTGCATTGTATTGGTTGATTTACTTCCTGTCAAAATGTTCTAATATATTATCTGTAAATTACTTTCTGTCAGCCTGCCTATATAACTTTTGATTCTTTCAATGTTCTGTGCTTTCATTTATGTGTAGCCAACCGCCCTAGAGGGTTGCCACCCTAGGACTTGATATTTGTGGGTAAAGCCATGTATCAAACTGACAGCCTGTCTAGTTTGTCTGAGCCATGGGCTCTGTGCTTGCCAACTGATCTGGCAGTAACTGATCATTAGTTGTCACTGTCATACCGGCACAGTGCCCCTCTGGAGAAAGGTAGAATACTCGAGATTGGTGGAATTTTGTGGAAACCAGGCCGAAATCCATTACAATACCAAGTAATTTTTTACCCATAATACCAAGTAATACATTACCCACAATACCAAGTAATACATTACCCACAATACCAAGTAATGCATTACCCATAATACCAAGTAATGCATTACCCACAATACCAAGTAATACATTACCCATAATACCATGTAATACATTACCCACAATACCAAGTAATACATTACCCATAATGCCAAGGAACACATTACCCACAATACAATGTAAATACATTACCCATAATACCAAGTAATACATTACCCATAATACCAAGTAATACATTACCCATAATACCAAGTAATACATTACCCATAATACCAGGTAATACACTACCCACAATACCAAGTAATACATTACCCACAATACCAAGTAAATACATCACCCACAATACCAAGTAAAACATTACCCATAATACCAAGCGATACATTACCCACAATACCAAGTAATAAATTACCCATAATACCAAGTAATACATTACCCACAATACCAAGTAATAAATTACCCACAATACCAAGTAATAAATTACCCATAATACCAAGTAATGCATTACCCATAATACCAAGTAATACATTACCCACAAGATCCCAGCCAGAATACATAACTTCCTCCAGCAGATCTTGATAAACCAGCTGAGAGTAAGAAATCTTTAGTGCCACTGTGTTCTCCTTGGCATAGACCATTTCTTCTAAAATGATTATCTAAAGTTGTCAAAGACCCAAAAAGTTTTTTGAATCCTTCATGCTCAAACCAGCAATGTTCTTGTGGTTTTTTAGTGGCTTTAAGTTTATGTTAAATAGTAAATAGAATGTTATAAGTTTACAGTTAAAAGTTGTATTCGCCACTTGGATCGATGAACATCTGCTATTAGTCATATTTGGGATCCACATCAGTGGGCGGAGAACGCATCGATCCAGGCATTTAAAGTTTATTATAAGAAATAACATCCATTGATACGGATCAAACGTGAGGACAAGAAATTCCAATGTGCATTGTAGCGAGCATAATTATATTCATATGTGTAAGAAATTCATCAGCGACGGTTATTGTGTCGTCGATTCCGTACTGGTACTATTAGCATGATGCATCGGTAAGTAGCAGATAGTTGTAGTGAGTCAAAGAATAAACAGCTTGTCCGCTTGACTACATTTATTTTAAAGCAATTCATTCTTGATTAACTATGTCATTTATCTTTATTGTTTTAATAAACTAGCTTTGTGTTTCATTATTGTGATCAATCTATTTCCAATATACCAATATTGTACATGAAAATCATAATAATTAATGATAATAAACAACATATATAATAATTAATAATAAATAACGATAAAATAATAATAAATGATGCCGAGAATGAACTGTTTTGAAACGATCGTCACCCACGAGGGTATATATTAATTTTTATGTTATGGATCAATAGTGTTCGCGACTTATGAGTATGCCTCGCAAATTTACATTTTCTTGCTCATGGGGATGGTTTTTTGCGATCCACTAAAAATATTGCTACCGACCCATTCGCATTAAATAAATTGCGAAAAATATTATTTATTAAATTTATTGTACGGATCGATCCAGGTCGCGAATATACCTAAAATGTCTTGTTGTTTATGTACTACAATGTATTTTATGTTATATAATATGTAAAGTGCGCTATATAACAGAAATGATGTGTTACATCTCATTACTCGATTCACAATTTGATGTTTTGTCACCTGATACCTCTTCTACATCTGTTTATCACACTTTTGCAGCAAGCGTTTTAAGCTCTCGGGTATTAATTACCTTCAGTGTAACCAGAATTCCTCAGATACATCTTGCCTGGAGCCTTGTTTATGGAGAGTTTGGGGGAGTACCAGACCTCTTTGCACTTGGGTCTGCAATTACAGGCTTGTAGGTACTCAGGCTTGGTAGGAAATTCCCCTGCAACAAACAAATATCACATAAAAAATTGGGTAGCCAATAACTTTCCAAGGTAATTATAGCGGATGACCGATATGAAAAGCACTTGTTAGTTTGTAAAGAGCTCAACTTACATTTACAAAAGGACAACTCTGCCATAAGAAGACAACTCTGCCATAAACATGTATAACACTTACCAGGTCAATCATTGACTAGAAAACATTTTTACTGGGAAAAACGTAAAATATACTTATTTGTCGCTAAAAGCACCAGTTTCTATTGTTGTAGCTTAGTGTAAGTGCTTGACCCCGACTGAGAGAGCAAGTAATGGTTGACTCAGTGAGTAGGGAGCCAATATATTAAATGTACGTGCACTCGCAATTCCAGTCTTACAACAATTCTGGTAAGTATATCACTGTATGTCCAGCACTGAAAGCTATGATTTAAAATGATGTTACATAGAATCATGGTGGCTGTTGCTTTCAGTAAAAAGATACAATAACTGTTCTCATTATTGTGTAGTGAATAAGTAAGCCACCATGTCATAGCTGTACATCTAGCAGAAACACTGCTGCCCCCATTTCTTCCAAGCAATCCAGTCGCAAAAATTCCGATTATTTCAATTGATCATCATACAATTGTTTTCATTTGTAACTTGATTACAATTACCGCATAAATGCAGAAGGGACTGAAACAGCAGCGGAATATTGTTTTTATTTTATTACAAAGCGCTTAGCCATTCACCAAGGTTATAGTTTGATGGAGTAGAGTGTTTTCACACACCAAGATGTCTCCCACTCTAGTACAAATTGCTCTATCTAAAGTTACACAATCAACGATTTGGGACTAGAATTCAGGAATACAGTTTGCTATTCTGAACTTGCCACATAGATAAACACCCTTACTGTAAAGGCTCAAACACACCGGAAGTGCAAGCGTGCGGCATGCCCGGTGGCAAAAAATATGTAGCTCCTCAAGATATCAAACATGTTCGATATTTCGCTGCCGCAAACACTTTGATTGGTTGGTTTATATGGCAGCGAACAATTTTTTTACCTTTTCAAAAAAAATCATCCATTTATTACAACGACCATCAATATATCATCGTTGTTTATTACTATGATTATCAGAATAACTTCATTCCACGTCCACCAGTGCGCTTTCACAACGCAGTGGCAGGCAGCTACGAAGTCTCAGGAAGTAAAATGTTTCTGATCTTGAAAAATAATTAGAGCTTTTTATGTGAAACAAAGTTTCATAACATTGCCACAGTATTTGCAAGGTCAACTGCGATAAATAGGTCTTGTGAGTTTATGTGCTAAAAATGTTGCGACGAGTTCTTTCAATGTCGACTTTTCGACAAGAAAGTTAAGATGAGTCTTAATCTAAAATCAGCCACTAATGCTTTCAAGGTCGTGTATGCGTTTACCACGTGTTCAGCAGTCTTGTTAACAAACAACAATTGCCAGTTGTTTAAATTTTGTTGTCCATGCATAAATGATAAAAAAGCACTTACTTTTCGCTGGTGTTGAGCATTCAAGAATCTCTCTTATATCACAAGACCTTGTGTCATTTAAGGCTAAAACATAAGGGTTGAGGAAGGAAATCTGTAATGGAAGTGTTTTTGAAATCAGTACGATGTCTTTCCTTGAAACAAAATCACTTAGTAGTACTTACGGGGGTCAAATGCATCTGTACAGTTACACCTATTGATGACAAATGATACTTTACACTCATGCACACACGCTGAGTGTGAATATTTCTTGTGAAAATGTAGTGGATTCCTAAGTTTGTCTGCATCAAAACAGTCAGACTGCCCACCATCCGCATATGGAGGCTCTCTTTGTATCTACAAGATACATCAAAACCTGAGTAGTCAAAGCCAAAGTTGGTGCTAGAAAATTTTAAAGAAGTAGTTCATACCTTCGTCATTTGAACATTTATTGTCGTCTCAAATCCTGGCGAAACACCAAAACTTAGTTCTTCCATGAGGGGTACATCATCTTTGTCATGTAAAGCTACCTGAAATAGCAACATATTTAGCACATAATGTATATACTTTAGTAGCTGCAGTCCCCGTCACATTACAATGTGCCCACCCTGTGCACCTGCCCTGCTTCAAGTCCGGTCCAGCTCTGCTTCTCAAATCTGAGTGGCTCTACTTTAACTGGTTCTACTTCTGCTCCCCTTTTACCCCATTCTACCCACATTCAACATCAACACAGTTTTACACACTGGAACTTACTTTAGTAAACACACCGTAGAAATCCTTAACAATTATGTAAGAAAAATGCACTGAAGAGTTTTAGGTAGACATCTTTTACAATCTTTACCCCATCTCTTCTGCCAGCTTAAACCACCTCACCCAATACTCCCTCTCATCTCCACTTTCCCACCCTTTTTTCCAAATGATCAACCCCTTTACCAGTATTTTCCCTCGGTGATACAAGCAAACCAGGCTGGCTATGGACTAAGGATCTAACGATAATACTATATACCACCTTCACCGCCTTCCCCAGCCTGAAAATCCAAAAAACTTGAAAAAAAAACCTACATAAATTGGCTCAGAGCCGCTTACAAGCCTTTAAAAAGTCGCCTATTGTCCTCAAAGTTTGCCCAGGGCTACTCCATGTTCAGGAGCACTCAACCCCTGAGTTTATACATACCGTCTAAACTGGCTCCAGAACCCAAGCTTTTGCGACCTAATCATAGGTATACATAAAAAACCATATTAAAGGAGTATAAATTTAGAATGTTCTAGAGAAAGCTGAAGAGATATGAAAGGAATAAATTATGATGTTTTGTTACTAGGATAATTTCTATGCCTGCTTGACCATGATAATCATCCTAGTAACAAATAAATCCTGATATAAAGAGAATGGCCAACAAAAATATTACAATAAAGCAAACGTTACAATTATATAACTGAGCTATAACATAATGTTCCACTCCGTTATTTTAGTGTTTTTCCTCTTACACTACCGACACAACGGCATCCACGTGCTTTAACTTTAGACAACTAGCGTACGGACCACGCCTCAGACGAATAATACAGAGTTTCTAGTAATAATAATATATTTGACACATTCTATTTAGCAATATAATATAAATCTAACACAATCCACAAGACTTCTGCCTTCCTGACCCACAACAATTCCTTTTATAGGAAGTGATCATGAAGGCTCACTCCCTTATTAGGGTGAACAAATCATATCTAATAATACAACTGATTAACCAATTCGTGCAACTATACAATAAAGTAAACATTGGTAACCAATCAAGAGAGTGCACGCATGGCACACAGTTTTGTAAGCCACTCTCTCCTCCCTATTAGCTCTTGTTCCACTCCAGTGCTCAGCACTGTGCTTTCACTTCAGAAGGCTCCTATACTTGTATGCATCTTAGGCTATCCTTGGTGGCCATTTTTTCCTGTTAGATACAGGGTTGGCCGCCATTTTTCCCTGGCAATTCCGGGGTAGAGCCGATATAGCTATTATAAGTACACATGCCTAGTATACAGGGTGGATACAGGGTGGATATAGGTCCTAGGTAGCCAGTATCTAAGCTACACCAATTTCGGTGTACTTTTAAATAAGGAAGGGGGCTCTGATGACGTGATACTTTTTTCTTTTAAGGGTAGCAAGGGGTGTAAGGTCATGGGCACTGGGGGGAAAGGTTTGGGTCACTGGCAGCACACAAATCTCCCACATTACAACATAAATTATATTGTGGTAGATTTTGGTGTAGCTCAGTGTCCTTGGTCCAGAACACAACTTTTATATAACCTTAGAGGTGCCTCGTGTTGTTTTCTATCAATCAGATGGATCTTTTTGGTGTCGGCATTGGACAAACAATGAGATTAATCAACTGCTACAAGTGTTTTAGCGATTATTAGTAGGTATCGCTATTCATCTACTAGTTGTGCAAAGTATACCATCCCTGGCTTGCTATCTCTAACCAGCATGAAGAAGACTGCTGTAGCAAAGGACCCAAAAACAGCTTAAGTACATTCAGAAGGGTGTAACCAGGATAGTACTATCTCTAGACAACATGACTAGTTGACTTCAGGGTACATAAAGATCAAGGGATATGCAGAAGAGCTAGGATAACTAGCAAGTGACCTCACCCTTTGTAATTAGGCCCACTTTTCTATTTGAACTGATATACACTGTATGATTTGCGTGTATGTTGTTCTGTATTACTGGTTGTATCCTAATCTGGGCCAATTGTTTCTTGTGGACAACACATGTTAAGCTGGTCCTTAACTGTAACCTTTTGCGATTGCCTTTTTTTACTTGTGTTACTTGGTACTCATCTTTAGCCTATTGCCTCGCTAGGGAGCACTGTTTTAATGGAATATGATGGTTATCATACGAAAACTTTCACTGTTTAGTCTAAACTGTAGACTCTCTGTATTGTGGAGTTGTTTGGCAACTTGTCTATAGAATAGTACAGGCCATACAGACACAGTGTCCCTCTGGAGAGAGTGTGTTTAGGCTGCGCACAAGCTTAGAGCTAGTGGCCAGTATTAGCACTTGGTGAAAACAATAGCAGTAGACTGAAGCCCAGTACAATATAACTGTAATACCACATGTAATATATATACATTTAAATATGTGAAATGCCTGTCTTTCTGTTTGCCTGTGTATGCATATGTGGATTTTCTACTTGAATAGATCCATGAACCCTCTACACTGAGAGAAATTAAACCTGCTGAAGAAATATAATGTTGGACTAATATAATACATGGCAGGGGTTTAAGTCTGCTATTCGTTTTCAAACCAAAGATACTTGTAGATTTCATTTTTGTTCATTAATGCAGGTTGAGATGAGACACAAGAACTTGAATTTTGCTAAGAGCTGATGGTCGACGTGTCAATCAAACAATTCTGTATTTGTTTAGAATATTTTACATGGTTTTTTTCTGTTACACATAGACTGCAACATTCTTCTGTAATATTGTTTTTATGAATTAGCTGTTTCAGTGGTGACTGTATTGTGCCAGCACACTGGCTTCCTGTGTCAAATGTTGAATTAAACATGGAGAGAGAGGAAAGAGTAGACGGAGAGGGTAGAGCGGAATGGGAATAGAGCGAAGTAGAGTGCGAAAACTATAAAAGGGCCAGTGACGGGCAAGATGAAAAGGGAAGAGTGGGGGGACAATAGAGTCAACCAGGGTAAATGAATACAACAGGTGATACTTCAAGTCTATATATAGAATCAAAATCCTAGAAACATGTAGTCAGAGTTACTAAAATATCAGATTCACCTTTACCACCAAACCACTCACTGATGTCATTCTTTCTAATAAGCTTACAGGAAACCCAGATGCGTAGGTTGTTTCCCAGTTGTACAAAGCATCGTAAACTTAACGCTTGTGCGCAAGAGCTTTTCTAGGTAAGCTATTGCTTAGGGACTACTTAGTTATTACACAGTTGTAAATAATTAATTTTGTTTCAGGTAAGCTCACACCTTGGATATAGCTTTTAATAAGCAAGGAGAGTTGCTTGTGCATATTTGTAGATTAGATAAAAAAAAATTAGCAAATATTTGTCTTGCCAGAGTTATTAGGTAATAAATAATTTATTTCATAATAAGTAATTGGTATATTCTGAGCGAAATAAAATTTTGTTGAGAATTAAATACAAGGATGGGGTAGAGTTACCTACACGTAAACATACATATATTTGTAGACAAGATTGACCACATAGCAACTATTTGTCTTGTTCATGTTTTTGTACATAAATATAATGTTAGTAAGGCGTACAACTCACCAAAAAGCCTTCTGCAAAAGTATGACGACCAATATAATATTCATCTACATGGGCATCTAGTAGAAAATACACTCCTCCAGATGTTCCTGCGCTGTGGGTCTCAAAGTCTCCCAATTGGTTGAACCGAAAGCAAAGACCTGGAAGTTTAGATTCTTCGCCTTATTTTTCGTTAAGAGGCAAACAGAAGACTTGTACAAAGAGCTGGAATTGGTAATGGCTTAAACCTACAGGGAATGTTTAGATATAATGTTGTTGGTTTGACTTTTCCATGGTTATCATAATGGAGCAGAAGCAAAAGCCCAAAGTAACTTACTAAACTATTTGGGAATCACGTTTGTTTAAATGATGTACCTGGTGGCATGAGGTTAGAGGTTATTGTGCACACCAACATACACTTGTGCCAGAAGATTTGGCCCTTAACCAACTATTAACATCCAACACCAAGGCTATCGGTATCTTCAGAGCCTACCTCCATCTGAAAGGCCAGGTTTAATCACCTGTCCACAATCAATTAACTTTCCCATTACATAACATTGAGTGAAAGTTTCATTTAAAGTGGGAGCAAACATCTCTAACAGTTCTAACATCGGTAACTGGCCATTAGGTCTTAACATGTTCGATAGCACTGGCTCACTCCAGTTGTACCTGACAACAAACAATAATTGACTAGTAGATAGAGCTGAAGATATGTTCCCAAATGTATAAAACTATCAAAGTACAGAGCTTTGTCAACAACAAATTAAATGAAAGTTTGAACTTTTCACCTGCCAGGTGGGGGCGGTAGCTCCCCGTCCCTATATACATCCATTAACACTTTCTCCATATACTTGTCTAAGGTGGGTGATGTAGCATACAGTTCCAATACCTTAGAATGCTTTATTGAATTTCTGTTGCATATTGTCACCGTAGGAAACTAAAAATATTTACGCTATTTCATCAGTGGGTTTCATTTTTCCTGTAAACATGTGAAGTTTGAAATATTATAGATGCAATTTACAAAAACACTTCAAAAGTTGTCACACTAACCGTAAGTTTTTGTGCACTTTTTATCTTGACTTTCGTTGTCACTAGATGCTTAGAGAAATCATTGAGAAATAGACCCAAACTAGCAATGAAATAGCCCAAGCATATACAAACAGCAATGCCCCACAATGCCCTACAATGAACAAAATGTAGGCAATACAAATTGATTTTTCAAACCAGCCTTGAGATGTTTAAAAAAAATATCATGGCGTAAAATCATATCTTGCAGTCACAATAGTGGTAAACTTTTTTGTCTCTCATTGATAGTTACTGAGAAAATAAGTTTTAAAAATGACTCTCTCTGCACAAAAATTACTTTGTTTGATGTTCGCACAGCGGATAGTTTTACGCCTCATTATTGATAAGTTGGAGTGAACTCCCTGACGCGTGACCAAGCGTGCGTTATTAATTTGCGGTTACTTATTAATTACTTCATTGTAATAAATATATAAAAAAAAAAAATTACGTTTTTATTTGGCAAGGGAATTATTAAATCTATTTTCTTACCTCCAGATGTGAATGATCTATAACAAATAGTATATCAACAGGTCGGTAATCTGATAGGCTAGTGATACAACATTAACTAAAATCATAAGATGCTGTGGCGCACTCGGAAAAGTCACGTTTACAACGTCATTTCCAGACAATTTTTCCCAAAACTACAGATATGTAAGAAGTGCAATGATTGGTTAATCTCGTTCGGCAAAGTGTATCCTATTAAACTCGTTTAAAATTTTGTTTCTAGCAGCATGTGGTCCCAAGTTACTGAAAATTTAGTAATTCCCGAATATTTGGAAACTGAAAAAAAACGGTGCTACAAATATTTATATCAATGCTTTGACGTGTGACGTCATCTTTCGTGATCAATTTGTAGATGCTACAAAATGTTTTAAAAGAAATGGCTTGTTATTTTCCTTGCTTTCTACAGCATTCTTACATCTACTCACCTCCTTGAATTGGAGTGCTCTTTCAGTGTCACATGCCTAATGCCATGCATAGAGTTATCTTGTGAGAATGTCTCCCAATTACCTTTATCAGCCATTTTGTTGCTTTCACGTAAGTCGTCCGTTCAAAGCTGCCAATGATGGGCTGATGGAGTGAGGAAGAATGGACACTTTTGCATCGTCAGAAATAATTTTTGGCTTGATCATTGACGTAAAGCAAGTTTTCAATAAAGAAACTACTGGCTAACAGCGCAATTTTCCATCCATAGCTGATCCCAACTTATGATATGAATATATTGATTCATAAAACTTATGTCACAGCAGATTAAACCAATCATAAAATGTTTCTGATAACAAAATACAAAGAGCTTTGAGCAAAGTGAGATGCTTACCGCAAATACGTAAAGTACCCAAGTTCTGTTTATACTTGCATTCTTTATATTATTTATTACACTGTAGTGGATTTTCATGACCACTCAGTGTGCGTAAGATCCCCCTGACAACTGTAGAGTGTCACACTTCAGGCATGCCTGAATTGAGCCTGGCACTGCCAGAAACCTTGTAGAAAGGAAAGATACCGACACTACCAGCCCTGCAGTATCACTACCGGCCCTATACCGGGTCGGGGAGGAAATAATGGCGATAGCCTGAAGAACCAAACTAGTACCAAGAGATGCAGGAGCTTGAGTTTGCAGCCTCACCACCGCCAGATTGTCAAAAGACATAGACCACAAGCTGTAACAGCCAGGAACCCGAACTATATTGCGTCATCACTTTCGGGGTTGTGACTCAGCATAATTACTCTTGAAGCTCCGCCCCTCCACTTCTGGGCGTTTTGTGCATTTAACCTTGTCTTATCCAATCTAATGTTTTACTATTTATATCTTGTTCACTTATTCGTGCAATTACTTCCTCTTGCTTGTGATTTGCCATACCCATACTAGGTCATCTATTTCCTGTACCTCTGCCCATAAAAGGCAGAGCTTTGCTTAAACACATTGTACTTGTATCAGTATTGTGGGAGATTTGTGTGATAGGTAGTGCTAACCCCCCCCCCCCCCAAACCCCCCCCCCCCCCTTTACACCCCTGGTGCCCTTAGTCATAAGTCATTATTCCACCAGAACTCTACCACCCCGGAGATTCTCCGAATCCCCTGGAAAATGGATATCAGTTGTCCCCAAACACTATCTCCCTATATATAGTAAAATTAGCTACCCTGAATCTACCCCGAACCTACCCCGAACCTACCCCGACCTGGGATCCAACCACATTGATTCAGGTAGCCTGAGGCCTCCTGAACGCGATGCAACAATCAGAATCGAAATCGGAGCGTTCCTTCTCCCAGGATCACAGGATAGGATATGGTCTACCCTTATAAGGACTGGAAAGTTACCAGCTACCAAAAAGAGCGGCAATAAGTGCCCAGGGCAAAACACCATGTGCTTGCTACATGATTGGACTGTTTTATTGTTATGATTTTGTATTATATATTGCCATTGGCAATTGCCTTGTACCCTGTATTGTGATTCGTTGTGCCTAATAAGGTAATGAAGTTGTACCTTTTTCTCTATAAATAAAGCTGCTGTGCCTTGGGCAGGCAGTTGTTGTAGAGTTGTTGAAGTATAAGTACCCTTTTGCTTGTGAATATAATAAAGTCTCTATTCTGATAAACACATTTCTACTACGTTTGAGTCGAGGACTCGTGAGTTGCTAACGTCGTTGGAGATAGAGAGAAAGGAGTGGAAGAGAGAGAGGTAGAGAATCCGTTGTGTAGCTAATAGAAGAGGCAAATCTATTACAGTATTCTGTTTGTGATTACACCAAGCAGCGAGATACTTTGCCACTATTATACTACACTGGATTGTTACTATGAAACACTGAGTAGTGAGTCCGAGAGGTGGGCTCTGCTACGGTTGTGGAGTTGGGACACTTCTTCGTTGAAGGAGATTGAGAGATAACCTCTGGAGAAGAAGAGGTTTTGTTGGTGGTATTTTGGCAGGCCCCCAAAAATCTACTACAATAGGACAGTGACCTGTTGTGTGCTCTGCAACAAAACTTGGGACTAAAAATACAACTCCAGCTGAACAAATAAAGCCTTCTATACCAAACCCTGTCAACAACGGTTTACATTCTGACAAAATGACCAAACTCACAAACTGGAGTTCAAACCGCAATAATAGCAAACTAGGCAAAGTTGAAGCACAAAGATTGAAAATAAAAAGTTACAACTGTGTAAATTATAAATAAAATTACCATTACACATCCAACAACTCAACAAGCTCAACTGCTGGAGGGGGGGAGGTGCTGTCCAATCAACCAATAACAGAATACTCTGAAACCATCCACAACCTCTATTCATTACCCAACCTTGTACAAAGTTTTTAAGATGACTGCTTTAAAGGAGTTCCACTCATGTTTTTACATAACTAAACTAAAAGTATCGATTCCCACAGCAAGATGAACGACACTTTTTGTTATTAAAGTTTGCAAATCACAGTATTTTTACAATTTTCACAATTTTCATACAAAAGTCTGCTCTTAAAAAAATTTCCACGTTTTTCTTTTACACTTTTATTACCAGAGATCTGCTGTTATTATGCTACTTGTGTGATAGATCTAAACTACATGTACATATAGCAATCACTTGGCAGTTAGCCAAGTGATTGCAGGATTTTGCAGTTTGTGTTTCCGGATAAACTGCTAAGTAATTGCTAGCATTTTATTTGAGATTATCGCCAGGATTTGATCCAGATCAAAAACTCACCAGCCGGTTCCTTGATCAATCAATGCTTTATCGTTGTTTCCAATAGTGTCTTGTCAACGGCGGAGTCATATCTATCAATTACCATACAATAGCTTGTAGGTTATGCTTCGTAACAACGAGTTTGGCTGGAGCCACTGAAGAGCGGATAAGAGTCAAAACTTGGGCTCTGTTTTAGAGGCTTTGGCAATCGCTAAAAAAAATCACCAAGCAATCGCTATAGGTACGTGCCATTTTAGAAATACCTTCCTGCATCTATCACTGTTTTTAAGTCTCCTCCGAGGTTGTACTCTCTCTAACTCCACCTCTTAGCTTTAGTTGCAAAACCTCGGAAGTCAAAAGAAGAGACACAGAGAGGTATCGTTTCTATTCAATATAATTAACCATAAACCCCTCTTTCATGCCTAGCTTAAGATAATTTTTTGCCTTCTTCCAAGTTGAAAATTCATGCATAAAACTGCGCAGAAAGGTCAAGTTCTTACTAAGCAACCCTGTAGTCTGTCCATCACCTCTCCACCTTCATCTCCACTCCTTGATTGGCCCCAATTCAAGTCTGCCGGTTTCCAAGCTTTAACAGTATCCATAGACCAGCCTCAATAGGAATGACACCACAAAAACAATCTGTGATAGGCATTTTGAATTGGAATTGATTTTCTTTAAATTCATCTGCCTTCCACCATCCAAATCTGCTGTAGGGTGTTTTATTAACTTTTATTGTGATCTGGAACAAGTTTGCAATTTGATATGACAGAAAAGCCTAGATATTACTCCTATAATGGGATCCCGGCAGAGTAGTTTCACTTTAGTGATGCAACTGGAAGTAGTTCAGTCGATCGTTAAACTTATCATTAGAAATCATGACTTGCTTGACTATTGTGGTAGATTTTTATCAACCAATCCTGTGAACACTGACTTTCAAAGGCCTTTACCTACTAGAGGCTGCCTATGTGGGCCAGAGACACCATTTAGTGTTGATTTGACATGAGCAACAGGTGACTGGTTGTTCCTGTTTCAAGCAGTAGAGCTAGCAGTGCTGCTGTTCTCCTATTGCAAAGATGGCAGGGCTGGTGGTAATCTTTACTGGGCCGGTGGTGACCTTTACTGGGCCGGTGGTGACCTTTACTGGGTCAGTGGTGACCTTTACTGGTCCGGTGGTGCCCTTTACTGGTCCGGTGGTGACCTTTACTGGGCCGGTGGTGACCTTTACTGGGCCGGTGGTGACCTGTAGTAACCTTACTGGGCCAGGGTCAAATGAGTGAGTTAGCCTAAGATCTCAAGAATAGCTGTGAAGCTGCATTGGGCCAAGTTTGCAGCCTATCTACCTTCAAAATTCAAAAAAGAAGAACGCCAGACTATAATACAGCCCTAGGACCACAGGCCTACTGCAGAAAATTTGGTGGATTTTTGACCATTTTTTGGAATTTTATGTTGTATTTTGTTGTTGGTGTTTGGAATGTAAGTCATGATTTGACAGACTTGTCTTCACGTGCTGACCTGCTGGCTCAAAATAATTTGGGCAGCGCCCCTGCCAAGAAAATACCAAAAAGTAAACCCTCTGCGCTGTCGATACTGACCTTTTTTATTCCAATCAGATGACTACATGAAAAGCAGCAACCTCATGTTTCCAAATTTTGTGCTTGCAAAAGGCGCGTGACGCAAAATTTCTTCACATCACCCTAGTCTCCTAAACTAGCAAGTCCTAGTTTACGGGGGGGTGGGGGGGGGGCGACAAAGGGTACTTATCTCAGCTTTAACATTATTGGTAACTCGTAACAGCACGCGGAAAATTTTCTGAGAATACACAAGAGGAAATTCGACAGTTTGCCGAAAAAAGTAAAAACGATTCAGCCTTTATGTACTGATTGTGCTGACCGAGCGCTCTCGTCGAACAGTTGAAAAGCGGTAAAATGATTAATTATTACCGGGCGCATCGTCTCTATTTTCTTCGGCAGTAATGTGTTGTGGATCCTCTAAACACTAATACGGGTTAGTACGAGTGCCCGCAGTTACAAAGCTGAGATGAGGACTCGTTTGTCACCCCCGTGGGTTAGGATTGGTTAGTTTAGGAGACTTGGGTGATGTGAAGAAATTTTGCGTGACGTGCCTTTTGCAAGCACAAAATTTGGAAACATGAGGTTGCTGCTTCTCATGTAGTCATCTGATTGGAATAAAAAAGGTCAGTATCGACAGCCCAGAGGGTTTACTTTTTGGTATTTTCTTGGTGGGGTGCTGACCAAATTATTTTTGAGCCAGCAGGCCAGCACGTGAAGACAAGTCTGTCAAATCATGACTTACCTTCCAAACACCAACAACAAAACACAACATGAAATTCCGAAAAATGGTCCAAAATTCACCAAATTTTCTGCAGTAGGCCTGTGCCTAGGACTTATCAGGAGATGGGAGCGTATATCAGAGGACATTCTACCCATTAACTGCACCCCTTTATCCTTGGGCGCTTGTTCTATTTAACTTCATGCAATTATCTTATTATTCGTTATTATATCTAACCATGTATTGTTATTTGTCCAAATCACCTTCTGTGAATATGATTGGTTGCCATTTGAATTGTAAGCATGCTATTGGTTTGTGACAAAGTGAGCTTCCTGTGCTCCAGTCTATATAAGGCTGGAGCTTTTACATACTCTTTGCATTTGTACTATTGTGTCTACTCTTGCCACTTCACTCTTGTGGACTACCTCTCTAGAACAGTACAGAATACAATAAATGTATTTGCCCTACAGCAACCAGACTAGTCTGTCTGAAATTAAACATGAAATGAATGAACCAAGTGAATACATTTTATGCTGTACTTTAGGTTTTCGAATTTACGGTCCTTGTATTACTCGCCTGTATTACTTGTTTCACCAATCAAATGAATTGATTGACTTGAAAATAAATGAAAATTTCTCAGCTTGAAATGTTGGGTTTCACATTCACATGGTGTGCAGCTAGGAGATGGAAAAATACAAGCATTGCTATGAATGAAGGTTGGTGTGGTTCACCTAGTTCACAGTTTTTAACCAAATTGTGCCATGACGCAATAAAATGTGGACGGGTTCTGAGTGACATAGTTTGTCTGTTGTAACTCACCTCAATCCAGTTTCTCAGCGAAATTATGTGACCCAGTTTAAATTATTTCCCCGCCATAAATGCATTGAGCTCATCGATCGTCAGAAGTTTTATCTGGTGAACGCCTGTTATATCTTTCTCTGGGTACATAGAGAGATGAAGATTACTCGAGCCTAGTAGGATTTTGTGGCACCAGACCAGAATCCACTACACTATTATCTGATCTGAGAAACTCTGAGCAGTCAATATGGCAAAAATAGTGTTATCGAGAAAGCTCAAGGGATCAATAAAGACTTTTAACATTTTCTTTCGACAAAATATTAATTTATTCACTTGAGAAAAATTAATTAATTATTATGCTCATAATACTACTTAGTGGCGCTATAGGTATTTATTTCGAGTTTTATTAGGTTTGTTTGCCGACATGAATAAATGAAAGTGCGCCCCCTTGTCATAGCCTAGTTACATTATCTGTAGAATCTGTAGTAAACCGTATTAAAAGACAACATCACTGATGACAGCGATCTTCAAAATTGTAGCCAATCATGGAGCGTTGCAGACTGTGTTAAACTTCTATACATTGATAATAATCAATCTCAGCCGTCATTGCTTTTTGATTATAATTTATTCATTTTATTTATTAGTAAAGTTTCGACTATTGATAAGAAGTCCTCACACCTAAACTACAGCTTTCTTTGTTGTCTCTGTCAATGTCTAGTGTGTATCAACAACAGTCATCCTACAAGTACAACCCCTGTCACAATATTCCATTTTTACACGTGGGTATCATTAGGTGAAGCACACGACACAAAACAGTAAGTTTCCATGAGACATCCAGTCATTCCATACACTCAGAGTAATCTGGTGATACTTCTACCTGGTTCAACTCTGGTTATGTCGGTTCTTATATCTAATACAACTTACTTGATTACAATTTAGAGCTGCTATCATCTACCATAATAATAGTGAAACAACAAAAGTTTTGATATTGTGTTTGCATATATTTAATTATCTTTTCAACATATCTAAAGTCATCTTCTCTCAACTAGAATTATCCGCCCTTTCAGAAGAAAAGATTCTTCAAATACTAGTTGATTACTTTTAATGTCGGTGCTAATAGTTGTCACTAAGTGATTAGGTTAGCGGTTGAGGGGTTTTGCAACTTCTGTTTCCAAAGAAATTGGAAACAGGTAACCTGGTTACCTGAGTAGCTGGTTACCAGGTCTTTTGCCCGGTAAGCTGGCAGAAACCTGGAGGTTGTCGCCAGGTTTTGATCCGGATCAAAAAATTGCTAGCCGATTCCTTGCTCAACCAATCAATCAACCAATCAATCAACCAATCAATCAACCAATCAATCAATCAATCAATCAACCAATCAATCAACCAATCAATCAACCAATCAAAGTGCTCTGATATTTTATCCTTGTTTCCAATAGTTTTTTGTCACCTGCAGTGCTCCGATCTGCCAACGATCATATAATAAGTTCCGCGCTATGCTTTGTAACAGCGAGTTTGACCAGAATCGCTAAGAAATGGATAGTAGTAAAAAGTTGTGCAAACTTGGGGAGGGATTTCGGCTATTGCTAAGGAAAATCACCAGCGCGATCATCGATCATCTCTATATGTACATGCAATTCAAGTGTAGTATTTCAATATATCACAAATATTACACTAATGCTTTGTGCGACCATTTTATTTCATCGATGAGTTCTCTCATCGATAAGGTAAATGTTAGTTATAAAAATAAATACAATTCTCATTTAAGCTCTATTCATTGGTAACTTGTCATCAATCAACCACTGTTTTTGGGAACCGGTGTCACGTTATTCAAATGTAGTGACACATGTGTGGAGGTGCCACTACATGTATTAGCACATGCGTGGAGGTGACACTACTCGTATTAAAAGAAGTTGTCTCTCCTTTACTTGACATGGACAGACAATCCGTAAACACAGATAAACTGTTATTGTTTTACTAGAGTGCACTTGATAGAGCCAGCTGGCCAGTCCTCCCAGTGGTAGTCAGCTCCAAATATAATTCTTCGAACTTCTCTCCCACCTCTTCTTCTTCTTCTTCTTCTTCTTCACTTCATCACTTCTGATTATGAGAAAAGCAACCAATATGGCAAAATCTTATTTATTAACCTTTAAAGCAGGATGGTTTTGAAAAAAAGAGCCAAGTGATAAAAAAGACCCAAATGTATTTGGTAGCATAGGCATAGTCGTATAAAAGCTTAACAAAACTTATGCATTCCATACTGAAGTAAATAGCAATAATGAGTAATAGTTTTTGCAATCAGCAGAGTTTAAAAAAGGGACACATCATAAGGCTGGTGAAAAACAGGCACCTTGTTCAAGTGATTTGTCATAAACAATTACAGTTAATTGCAATTTTAATATTTAAACTGCATGCCACCTCAAATTATGTTTTTGCTTGTGTCACAAAAAAAGGTTTTTTTTTATAAACATAATTTAGCCAACTAACTCTGAACTAAATAAAATTTGTTCGTGATTGATTACTTAATAATTAATAATCACTAACTTTCAGACCAATCGCTTTTTACTCAATTGCTGATTAATCTAAAATTAATCTTATAAATAAAGTCCCGAGTAGCACATCTAGTGCAACAGATGAGAAATAGTCATCTGCCATTGTATGTTCTCAAAGGTCGTTTTTGTAGACCCAGTGACCAAACAACCGATTTTTAGCATACATTTTATTTATCAAATCCACAGTCACACAATCTTCCAGAAACCAAAAGTTTTGGGCGCTGCTAAATTCTGTCAAATCAACTTCATCCAAATGATCATCATGAGATGCTGGTGAAATTTCTGATGTTTAATTGAATCTCAGGTTTCAAAACAATTTGGTTATAAAAGTTTTCATGACACGTTTGCAAGATAAGCAATTAATCAGAAATCCGTATTTATAGTGAAAAGAGACAAATTACATTAAATGAAATATTGCCAAAAACTTCTGATTTTTTATTATAAATAAGTATGATTCAGACATAAAGTGGAAGGAGTGATTGAGGCCACATGAGTGTCTGGCATCATCAACTCTAACGCTGTCAGCTCTCAGCTCATGCACATATGAATAAATAATTTAACACCACTGCACGGTGTCAACATTTTTAGCGTAACCAAAAGAATGATTACATAGTTGTGCATATATTTGACAAATAAAATTAGACTGTTTGATTAGTTTGGTAGTGAATGGAACATAAAATTGTAATCTCTGTAACTTTATTGGGACTTGTCACCTCACCAACCGCGTGTTTTTAATTCTTACTGCAATACAGGCCACTAACATACACATAGAAATGAACATTTGTATAATATATAAGTTGTATTTATTAGTCATTGGTAGAGTACATGAGATAATGTGATAACTTTATTTGTATCACAAAAGAATCATTGGTTTATCCATTGCCATCTATACTTGTTCAAATAATTTTTAGCTGACAAACATCTAAAATTTTCAGTTTAAATAACTTTTCCCGTGGTTAAATTTTTCAACTTTTGTTCTTGTAGTTGCATTATCATAATGATAAGGGGGAATAACTTCCATATCTTGCAATACACGAAAAGATGATCAACTGTAGACAATGTTTTTTTGTACCTAAAAAAAACATCAGGTAGTTTTTTATCGATCTTCATTGCTTAGCTGTAGATGTATGAAATATTGTAGAGAATTTTTTCTTCTTCTCTGGTCATTGTTAATTGTACAATGACAATAATATGCATTGTTTAGCAGAGGGTTAGATGACAGTGAAGTTGTTAGATTTGAGTTCATAGTGTAACTTCTAGTCAAGTTGGTCAACTAGTCCTGGACTCCGCCTAGATTTTACCAAGGCTCGGCCTAGATTAGATCTCGGGCTTGACCTAGCCTAGACCCCAGGCTCGAAATTGGCTCGACCTTGACCAATTATCAATACTTCGACCTACCAACACCAGATGCAACCGAGGCAACCGACCATACAAACTAGTCAATGATAAAAGTCCAACCAATTGTAATACTTGTGAAAGCTACAAAAATACAGTTCATTCGGTATCACAGCTAACAACCTACCTACTGTATGACATAACAACCTACTGTCTGACATAACAACCTACTGTCTGACATAACAACCTACTGTCTGACATAACAACCTACTGTATGACATAACAACCTACTGTCTGACATAACAACCTACTGTCTGACATAACAACCTACTGTCTGACATAACTACCTACTGTCTGACATAACAACCTACTGTCTGACATAACAGCCTACTGTCTGACATAGCAACCTACTGTCTGACATAACAACCTACTGTTTGACATAACAACCTACTGTCTGACATAACAACCTACTGTCTGACATAACAACCTACTGTCTGACATAACAACCTACTGTCTGACATAACAACCTACTGTCTGACATAACAACCTACTGTTTGACATAACAACCTACTGTCTGACATAACAACCTACTGTCTGACATAACAACCTACTGTCTGACATAACAACCTACTGTCTGACATAACAACCTACTGTCTGACATAACAACCTACTGTCTGACATAACAACCTACTGTCTGACATAACAACCTACTGTTTGACATAACAACCTACTGTCTGACATAACAACCTACTGTCTGACATAACAACCTACTGTCTGACATAACAACCTACTGTCTGACATAACAACCTACTGTCTGACATAACAACCTACTGTCTGACATAGCAACCTACTGCTTGACATAACAACCTACTGTCTGACATAACAGCCTACTGTCTGACATAGCAACCTACTGTTTGACATAACAACCTACTGTCTGACATAACAACCTACTGTCTGACATAACAACCTACTGTCTGACATAACAGCCTACTGTCTGACATAGCAACCTACTGTTTGACATAACAACCTACTGTCTGACATAACAACCTACTGTCTGACATAACAACCTACTGTCTGACATAGCAACCTACTGTATGACATAACAACCTACTGTCTGACATAACAACCTACTGTTTGACATAACAACCTACTGTCTGACATAACAACCTTCTGTCTGAAATAACACATGTTCCATCTTTATAGAGTTCAGATGACATTGAAATAGGATTGTATTTAATTGGCGACCCAAAGAGCAAGAAGTGCTGGTAGAGCCATGATTGGAGTCCAACTCCACTTTACCAAGGCTGATTTAATCCCTTCTTCAAAGTCCTGAGTAGGCACCCTTCTGGATACCTAAGTATGAAAAGACTTCGGAACTAGAGTATTTATCACTTGCTTTGTCAAAGTTGTAGATTCCAGTGACTGGGGCCAGGAGGCAGTCATTGGAGGCATTGAGAGATGATGCTTTCAAATGTGGTAGACTTCCCTATGTTGAAGGAGTCTTTGCCCCGCTTCGAGCGTGATTCGTACTGGCCAATAAGGAATCCTACGCTAGCTGATATCGTTATGTCACTCTCCTAAGACTTTTGTTCTAAAACAAGCAAGCAAAGCAAAAAAAAACATAAAGGCCTCCCTCACCATCGAGTAGAACTAAGCGCTCTAAAGCCTCCAGGCTGCAGGGCTCGAGCTAACACTTAGTAAGTGCTAGCTTCTGCAGTCTTAACTCCAGTATCTGGACAGCATTATCAGCGAACTTGAAGTTGACACTAACCCTTAGAAGGTGATGGTAATCAGAGATTGGCCCACCCCCAACCAGTCTTAAAGTCTTTTTAGGTATTTTGAGTTATTACCAGCAATGCTTAGCCCGCTCCTCCACCATAGCCAAGCCTCTCACCAAACTAATCATCAAAGTAGACTACCATGATTCTGGTAGCTCTTACACACCAGACATGGATGCTAGTGACAGGCTCAAGTCAACGCGATGGAATACTTTGAGCCCTGCCTAGGGGTAAGAACAGACCATCAGTCACTTACGTGGATTTGCAAAAAAACAGAACCCTCCAGCAAAGTAGCCCAGTGGCTTGAGATTCCCAGAAATGGCAGACCTTCTGGCCACCACCACTCAACCACTGGGAAGACCTCTAACTTTTTAATGATGGGTCTGAAACTATGACTCCCCAACCAGCTTACTTCTGTGGAGTTTAAGGTAGCATGGGCCCTGTGAGGGAGGAGATTAACAGGTGCATAAAGTGTTTGTTTGTTGAGGGTGCCGTTGTGTCCGTAGTATGTCTCAAAAATTACAATAGTATAGTTATATCTGCATTCAGATAGTGTATTGTGAAGGATTTTCATGTTATGCCAGCCACCCTGCCCATCTCCCCACCCCCCCCCCCCCCTACCTTGGAAACCCCCTGTACCCTCCCCCTATCTGTAGTAATAGCTTTGAAGTGGACCCGGAGCCTTTCCCTTCATCACATTTACATATTTCCCTGGCTTTAAGGGTACCAGCTATACCGGGTCTATACACCGGGCCAGTATAGACCCTGTATTATACTAATTAAACATTTAGAACTGGCTGATAATAGTAGCCTGAGGCCTAAGGAGCTGAGAACCCTTCATCATCTGGATACCGAAGCAGTGTAAGTGATGGAAACAGAAGCTAGGAGGTAGGGATACCTTATAAGGAGTGGAAGATTTTCACCACCACTAAAAGAGCGGAAAAGGAGCCCAGAGCCACTTTGCCATGTGCTCGCTCCTCCCATTGGCTAATTGCATTGTTGTGTTTTGTAATGTCTATTATTATTCGCATATATTTTGTATTATTGACTGTTATTGGCTCACCCTTAATGAGGGGGTGAGATTTCCTGCCTCCTACTATATAAGGAGCTGCTGTGCATGTGAGAAGGTAGAAGCTTGTGGATTTTTGTACTACGACTTTATTATGTTGCTAAACAGAATGAGATAATAAACTGTTTTATTCGCGTAATTGCTGTGTGATTTGTCTGGGTCGTGAACCCCGAAACAGTTGCTAGTGTCGAGAAGGAGTGGATACCGTTGTGTCCGTATCGAAAGGAGGAAAATCACTACAGTGTTTCATAAGTAATCTAGTTAATCGCTTTCAAAACAAGTTGCTGACAAAGAAAACCATCAAAAACCACCTACTGGCAACCAAAACAATGACAAAGTGGAAATGAAGTGTAAACTCCAACTAGACTAGCAGTGGATAGGCAAAACATGTATTATTTATATTTTATTGATAATTTGATATGGATTGTTTGTGCATTGCTTTTGATATGGCTGTTTTGTGAAAGTGGCCTGAGAACTATACAATGTTCTTGCAGAGACACCATCTAATAGATCGTAGTGAGATGGATCTACATACCAGCTGGGCACTTCCTAGTATCCAGGCCATTTTTTTACATATAACACCCTTCTGCAGCATTATTGACCTTAGAACATTAGAACAATAGAACATAGAACGTTAGATGACAACAATAGAGAGAGCATTAGGTGATAACAATGGAGAGAACATTAGATGGCAACAATAGAGAGAACATTCGATGACAACAATAGAGAGAACATTAGATGACAACAATAGAGAGAGCATTAGGTGATAACAATGGAGAGAACATTAGATGGCAACAATAGAGAGAACATAAAATGGCAACAATAGAGAGAACATAAAATGGCAACAATAGAGAGAACATCACATGGCAACAATAGAGAGAACATAAGATGACAACTATAGAGAGAACATCACATGGCAACAATCGAGAAAACATTAGATGGCAACAATAGAGAGAACATTAGATGGCAACAATAGAGAGAACATTAGATGTCAACAATAGAGAGAACATCAGATGACAACAATAGAGACAACATTATATGACAACAATAGAGAGAACATTAGATGGCAACAATAGAGAGAACATTAGATGACGACAATAGAGACAACATTAGATGGCAACAATAGAGAGAACATTAGATGGCAACAATAGAGAGAACATAAGATGACAACAATAGAGAGAACATAAGATGACAACAATAGAGAGAACATCAGATGACAACAATAGAGACAACATTAGATGGGAGCAATAGAGAGAACATAAGATGACAACAATAGAGAGAACATCAGATGACAGCAATAGAGACAACATTAGATGGCAGCAATAGAGACAACATCAGATGGCAGCAATAGATACAACATTAGATGGCAGTAATAGAGACAACATTAAATGGCAGCAATAGAGACAACGTTAGATGGCAGCAATAGAGACAACATTAGATGACAACAATAGAGACAACATTAGATGGCAGCAATAGATATAACATTAGATGGCAGCAATAGATACAACATTAGATGGCAGCAATAGAGACAACATCAGATGACAGCTTTAGATCATAAGAGTTTAATTTAAAGGATTAACTAGCGGTAAGAAAAACTTGAAATAAAAAATTTAGTTGGAAATTATACAAAAATAAAAAATGATAATAATTGTTTTGTACAAAAATCAGGTACTAGGGAAGTTTCAGTAACATTTTGTATAGAGCATGTACAGGCTGCTGATTGGCTGGCACTAAAAGCGGGGTCGCTACGCAACTTATTCTGTAAAATATTTATTTAATGCATGTGTCTGTGGCAGTGTCTGTTTACCTTATATCTCAAATAAAAATTACTTAATGACAGCGTGTTTACAGTAGCAATTGTTGATAGGTTCAAATGATTGTTATGTCTCGTCTGCGGTGACTCTCTCGTATGGGCGCTACATGGACTATCTCTTTTATACATAAACTTTGTGATTAGACTCTACCACCGCTTCCTCTTTTCATTTCGTATGACGGACTAGACTGGTTGTCCTCTCCGTCATTTGTTTCCTGTTCGTAATCAGAATCAGCCAACCACGAAGATAACTTGGTCATGCCAGCATTACCTGTGGACATCAAAAGAATTTATATCATATGTTATGCAAACAATATGCAATGCTGACTTTGGAAAGTTGTTCGGTCCAGGAAGCAGCTCACAAACCATGTACAAATACAAATATATATAAAATTTGGATTAATTTTCTATGTCATAAATATCAGAGTTTATTTTTGACTAATTTAATAAATCTTTTAACCAAAGTTAAAACTCCCTTTCAAAATTTCAACCCCAAATTTGCATTTGCAAGATTCAATTTTTTTATTACACAGCCCATTGAAGATCCAATTTTTTTTTACCAAAAAAGGTTACATGTTATCATCATTGCACGGATGATTGTGTTCAGCCGAGTAGTTTTCTCTACAGAAAACAACTGTTACAATTTTGGAGTTGTCCTCTTTTGAAAAGACAACACCTTAAATAGATTTATCTGGTCATGAAAGTACATAAACTCCCTAGGGTTGTTTTTTTTTTATCTACTTATTGTATGTGTTTTGCAACATTTTATCACTTTTTGTCACTTTATTCCTCGTAGATATTGTTCTCCTTTGACTGTTTCAGACAATTAAGGAATGAATGAAAGAGAAGATGCGCACAAGTATGTGGTAGTAAAGTGTCAACTGAACAGTTTATCTAAAGCTGATTTAAATACTTGAGCAATCATATTAGTTTGATAGCGAGCTTCCCAGCATGCCAGAGTAGACTGACTGTGTGAAAAGTATCGTTTTGGCAGCTTGAAGTAAAGTGATGCATTGGCAGGAATTTCTTAAATGGTTACACAATGATTACAGCCATCTTGTACTAGTCAGAATTTGGAACTAAAATATACTATTGCATAAAAACGGATTATTTTTTTGCATTTTGATATCATGGTAGTGGGTAATGAGTACTCACAAGGCGCAATTGACACTGCTGGGAGTTAATCCCAAAACACAGAGATGTACTTAGAATACAGTAAAAGTATTTTTGTAACAAACAGGTTTTGGAATAAACAAGTTCCTAAAAGAACAATATTGTGCGGTTTTTAGAACTGTCTCATTTTTTAAGTTGCATTGGTGACTCTTATTTTCTTGGAAATTAAAAACGGAATGTTCATCATTTCTATGGATGGTTATTTTAATTTTGGCTAATAGCCAATTATCAAATAAAGCAGTTTTGAGCGGAATATAAAGCTTTTTGAACAAATGTAGTAGTAAATATAAGTGATGACAGGGTGTTTAACTGCAAAAGTCAGCACTGGTTCGCAATGAGGTAATTGTGACCAAGTCTACCTGTCCTGTATGGTTGAATGCCGTATGATGAAACTAGATTTTTCAAATAATTTTTTGATTGATAACTTAAAGTCGTAGTCTTATCAGTGGCTCACGGATACTGCATAGCTTTGGGGTTATCAAGGCTTATAGCTTTAGCTCTCCGCAAGTGTTTAGCATCGGTATGTAAAGAATGTACGTATGTGGCCTTTAGTTGACCTAAGGCTATAAAGGAGGAGTTGTCGTACAGTAGCAAACTAGCTGTATCAGATTGGAGTCAGGGCCGGATGGCCACATTCTTCACTGCTTAAGATAATACTAAAATTGCGCTGGGGATCAGTCGAGGATTTGTTTTTATTTATTTTAGCATTGATAGGGATCAACGCAGAGGATATGGACATGCGCTGAGGAAATTTCAGGCAACCATTAGGCATTCCAGTTGTTTGAAAATTGTATGATTCACCTCACAACTCTCATTACTACACTTGCTAAAAGTCAACCAATTTTCCGGCATCAAAAATTTGTAAAGTTTTTTAAAATGTGGCTTTTATTCTGGGCGAAACGCTTTTGTAAAAAATAGGAAATACTTATGATTTTACCTGCGAAGATGAATTCATAGATGAGGCCAGCTAGAATTCCGCCTACGATAGGTCCGACCCAATACACCTGTAATTGTAGTCAAATAGCTTTGTAAGTCAAACCATTTGGAATATTGCCAACTACAATAAAGCTCAGTTTGATTACAAGCTCTTGGATATATGCCAAAGCTAGTGTTTAAAAAAAGTGCTTTGTATCATCTGCTGCGCCCAGTGCAGCTGCTCTCGTCAGCGAAATATGGAATACACGTGTAAGGCTCACCCATTGGTTGTCCCAGGCACCAAGGATTGCTGCTGGCCCGAATGTCCTCGCTGTGTTCATACTAGAACCAGTCATCCTGATCTAGATATCAATTGAACGTATTTATTGCTGTCAGGAATTTTGAAAATAAATGAATTTAGAACATTGATATGTTTAAATGCAAGTTTTAACTTACAAATCCAAGATGGCACATGGTTACAGAGAAACCAATAGCTAAAGGTCCAGATCCTTTGAGATCACTCCTTGAACTGTCACAAGTAGCAAAGACTGTGGTCACCAAAACAAAGGTAATCAGCAGTTCAATCACACAACCTTGACCCGGTGAAACCCCTGCGCCCAGGCTGGTCATGCCTAAAATGAAGCAAAAAAGTCTTGCTTTAAGCTCGCAAATTTTGTGCTGAAATATTAAAGATGATAAGCGTTTTAGATCCTTGTAGACGAAATTGATATCCTATTGATAGCAACGCACCTGCGAGATGAATCTAAAATTGATACAATGTATACATTTACAGAATAGAAAGAATTTTCAAAGGAAGTATCAATATACACAGAGCTGCAGACGAATAAAACGAAGCACAACTGTGTAATCGGTTAAGAGACCTTGACACAATAGCGTATTATCTCATTTTTAGTGCATTCAACTCTTGTCGGCTTCAGTTTTGTTATGTAATCTGTTTTATGCAGAGGCGACCATTGAAGCATAATCCAGCTCTTGTTTGGTCAAGAGCTTTGATGAAATTTAAATATTCAAGTTTAAATTTTTGAGTAGCAAATGAATCTACAGTAATAGCTGTAGAGCTAAAATAGAAAATGAAGCAAACTTACCTAGTCCACAGGTTGCATTCACCTGCCTCAACTCTGTCGTGGCATACATAATCTGCCAGTTGCAAGTCAGCCCTTTCATTATGGCCGCTCCAATTACTCCACCAATGCATTGGAAGACGACGTACAGAATAAACCTTACAAGGCTGATCTAAAATCGATGATGTAACCATAGAAACATGTGACAACAAACTAAAAGTAAAAGCGAATGACAAACTCGGAAGAAAGATATTGCCATTTCATGCAAGGTTAACTGGTTGGCATACCTTACGGGTGATGAGCATGCCCGCCGACACTGCTGGGTTGATATGTCCGCCAGATATGTTAGCTAAGAACCAAACCAGAGTGGCGACTGAGAGACCAAATGACAGACTGACTCTGGTGTGCTCCAGTTGTACAGCTCCATAAGGACTGTTGCAGCCAACGAATACAAGGAACATAACTCCCAACATCTCCCCGATCAGTGCTTTATAGAACTTGCCATCTTTGAGATCTTTGACGGAACTGGCAAAGAATCTATCGAAGATGTTCATTTCGTCTGATTTCAGCTACAAAACAAATTTGGTTTAATTTTAGACGTTATTTTAGACTGCGCTTGTGAAGTTATTTTAGTGGCTAGACAAACATTACGTAAAAGGATAGTAAGATTTGTTATTTTTGACATTCGAAGCGTTTGAAGGTAGGAATAGCTTGTCAGTATAGCAATGCGTTTAGAAAATGCTGGAATGTAAACATAGACTTTGGTATTTCTATGTAACGAGAATGTTTGTTGAATGCCGTGCTGCCAACTGTCAGCATACTAGTCGATGGGAAAGCCTGTGGATGTGACATTGCTATGTCAGAGCAAAAGTGTTTAAGTTCCTTGCTACGCAGCCACGCATGAATGTTCGCTGTTGTTTACTATTTTATTTTGCCAGCTATCCGTCCTTAATCTGTTATATAACTGCCACTAGTACTATACTATCCTATGGTCCCAGTGGGACAGCATACACTCCCACTTATTGGAGGGTTGACATTAAACACTTGAAAGTTACTTGAATAGAATTTGGTTGATAGGAGATATAATCGCATGGAAGGAAGTGACATCACACCATTTATCAGCAAATAAACCTGGCGAAGAAGTATCACAAAGGGAATAAATAATTAAAAGAAAGCAGAAGTAGCAAGCAGAAATTCTAGCACTAGTCAAAGCAGCTATCCTCTATCCATTGTGTCGCAATTAGAGCAGATAAGAGCCCTACTGGTGTTAGTTTGTCTAGCAAATGATCACCTTATTTTTCTTGTCATTCCCAAGAAAAGTATCTGTTTCCTTAGATGAGTTGCGTGAACGTTCTGTTAGTTCGGCCATGTTATTGTTTGAAACCTACCGCAGCACACAAATATAGCCTTAGTTCACTCTTAGAGCTACAGACGCATGCCCCAGCTTTGGCCCGAGTAAACAATATGCATTTAGGTGGGGTAGCAAGCAGCAAGCTGGGAAAGAGAGGCCAACTCCGTACACATGAAGGAAAGCCATGGGTGATAAGCTCAGCACCAGCCAACTAATGCGTAACTAATTTATCCAAAATTAATTATTAATTTTATATGGATCGCTTTTAGATA
Organism: Cryptosula pallasiana; assembly: GCA_945261195.1. NCBI lineage: Eukaryota > Metazoa > Bryozoa > Gymnolaemata > Cheilostomatida > Cryptosulidae > Cryptosula > Cryptosula pallasiana. The sequence continues at coordinate 26,602,386 of OX183140.1, read as the reverse complement.
TATTTTAAGAAAATTAAACAAATAACATCAAGTAAATTATGTTATACACGACATTCAAATGCAAGTCTTGAAATATTGTCAAAAATTTTTTTTATTTTTTCATCTTGAAAGTTTCTACAATTTGCCAAAAACAGCTGTTTTCTTATGCCAAATTGAGTAATTTTCTGAAAAGACGAAAAAATAAAAAGTTAAAGATGCGTAAGATAAATTAAGCATAACTGTTTTTTTCTGATAAAAAATACAGTTAACATTTTGTGATTGCACTTGGTGTGAAAAAAATAATTACTACCCGGATATATCAAATATGGGTGTAATTAACTACTAGAAATCAAATTGTAAATAGATGAATGAAATAGGCAGCCGCTGACTCACTTACCTAATACGAGGAATGAGAATAAAGAAGGCAACACAAGCTCTCTGTTGCTATCTGTTGAGATGAGTGCTACTGGGACTGTCTGATATGAGCTTTTATACTCAGCTCTATCTATCTACTGGCTCATCCAAACAGTTGTAAATCCTTGATATATGGCTTGGGTTACTGTTTATCGCTTGATCATTGTAGAAGAGCAGTAACTAGGTCACAGCCTAATGACTGGATCAGAGCATAATAACAGGTTTGCAGCTTGTCCTGAAAAATTAGCAATGATATTGTGATTTCGGTGAATGGGTAGAAAGCTCCAGTTGAATACCTCATATTATCATCTTTAATCTTGGTAAGACTGTAGAAAAACAAGTTTTGGTATTAAGCACCTTTGTAGATGCACGAAATCTTCATTCGTTATTTTTTTAGCTAAAATTTGTGTCGCCAGAGGATAGCATGCGCGCCGTACTCTGTCTTTTGTCTCTATTACACACTTTTACATCGATCTAAGGCTGGCATTTTATGGAAGTATTACAGTATCTCGGGGATTAGAAGCTTGTGGTTTAGCGTGATGAGCCATAATAATCCACATACATTATTTTTTACTATAATATGAAAAAACTGTCGTCAAGGAAAACAGTTAATACAAGAGTGATTCATTTTGTTAAATTTGTTTATGTATGTGACCTTCCATAAAATACTCTGATGCAGTTGTTTTTCAAAGTTTTAGCAAATAACAACAAATGGTTGGCTTATGAGAAGCTACGAGAAATGAAAGTGATTCATAATTCAACAATATGAAATTTGTTTTTTTGGTTCAATGATATTTTAAAATTCATTTATATTATTTTTAGTTTTTAGTTAGTTATATTTCAACAAAAACATAATTAAACATTTCACACAATAAAATAAATGCAAAATTCTTTCCATTAGATAATCGATAAATTTCCTTATTTTCTGGTGTTCTGTGTTGACTTTTATAGCTATTTAAGCAAACTGTTAATCTTCAACAGTAGCCAGAGGTTTTGTGTGTATCTATCATGTATCTAGTAAAAAGCTGATTGTTCAGAGAGCTGGTTAGATGTTACCTGTTTGCAAAGAGAGGAAAGTAACACATTTGGTGCATATTAAGTAAATATCCCAGAAGACAGCAGCCTTTTCAAACGATAATTGCAGAATCATTGCCACAGTTTCTGTTGGCTGAGCTAACATTCCTGAGAGGTTGTGCAGAGAATTTAGCAAATTAGTTCTCTTCAGTTTGTCTTCAATAACAACAAATTATTGTGGTTAGTTATGAGTAGCAAATGCCTTGATGAATAGAGCAGACAACTTCAACACACAATTGTTCACTCCTGTTCTCTCCGGCACAGCTAGGAAGCCGATAAAGGTTAGTGAAATGCTAGACAGCTGAGAAAGCTGCCACTACAACCATTGCCGAATGAATTGCTTTCCACATTGGTTTCAAAAGTGTACAGTCGCTGTATAATTTTGATAACAAACAAGTTGGTGAGCAGCTTTGATGGGATGCAGTTGTATCAAAAATAGCAGCTATGAAACTGCTGTGTCTATGAATAGCTATGGCAGTCCCTAGTATTGTGTTGGTCTGCAAGTGCCAAGTGTAGCAATGCTATTTCTGAAGAAGGAAAGCCATTCAATGGCAACCTTCGTACACCCACATTACCGCAGTTGCTCATTAACTAACTGCCAATAGATCCAGAGGGAAGACACCTTCAACTGACTGTCAATAGATCCAGAGGGAAGACACCTTCAACTGACTGCCAATAGGTCCAGAGGGAAGACACCTTCAGCTGACTGTCAATAGATCCAGAGAGAAGACACCTTCAACTGACTTCCAATAGGTCCAGAGGGAAGACACCTTCAACTGACTGTCAATAGGTCCAGAGGGAAGACACCTTCAACTGACTGTCAATAGATCTAGAGAGAAGACACCTTCAACTGACTGCCAATAGATCCAGAGGGAAGACACCTTCAACTGACTGCCAAAAGGTCAAGAGGGAAGACACCTTCAACTGACTGTCAATAGATCCAGAGAGAAGACACCTTCAACTGACTGCCAATAGATCCAGAGGGAAGACACCTTCAACTGACTGTCAATAGATCCAGAGGGAAGACACCTTCAACTGACTGTCAATAGATCCAGAGGGAAGACACCTTCAACTGACTGTCAATAGATCCAGAGGGAAGACACCTTCAACTAACTGCCAATAGATCCGGAGGGAAGACACATTCAACTGACTGCCAATAGATCCAGAGGGAAGACACCTTCAACTGACTGTCAATAGATCCAGAGGGAAGACACCTTCAACTGACTGTCAATAGATCCAGAGGGAAGACACCTTCAACTAACTGCCAATAGATCCAGAGGATAGACACCATCAACAAAGTTCAAGCTGAAGAGTTGGTGAACTAGTTGCATCTGCTTGATGATCCAGCTGCACTTTCAAGAAGAGACATAACTTTAGTTGTGCCCGAGAACAGGACACTGCAAGCTGAAAACATTATGAAAGGTGATCCAGTAACCCTTCGAATGTATTGTAGGAGAAGTTAGTAGTTAACATTTTATCTTGTTACTTCTGGCTACACTCCTGACCCTTGACGCGATATTAGTTATATTTTTATGTTACACACCCCTCTCAATGCTCCATACATGAGATTTAAAGGCCGCGTCACAATTTTATGAATACAGGAATTGTATCCTATTTCACAACTCCATCTTATACAATTTAGTATTCAATACACAATACTGTACGATACACAATCCCATCCTATACAGGCACTGAACAACACCTGGTGTTCACTTCTATGTTGATAAAACAGTAATACCGGCCCGGTATAGCCTCTACACAGGCCCTGAATGGCTATCCAGGACTTCCCATATATATGTGTATAAAGGAGCTATATTTTCCCTGGGTAACGATTACTAAACAATGCCAATACCTTCCACCCCTTGCCTTAAATCCCCCCTACACCCTTCCCTCTGTCTCCTAGCATAACTTTTATATGGACCCAGTATCACTTCATTACAGGTTATGTAACCTATACCGGGTTAAGGATATCGGCTATACCGGGTCTTATACCGAGCCTGTGTTGACCCTGGGTCCCATGTATATAACATAGAGGACCTACCCTGGGTTATCCTAGGCCAGTATCTCAATCTAGCCAACCAAGATGGCTGGAATGAGTGGCCTAGGACCCAAGGAGATGGATACCTTTCATTAAAGAGTGAAGGCAGGAGACCTAGTACTATGGAGTAGAGACTAAGAAAACACGGATGCCTAATAAGGACTGGAAGTTTCCACTACGTTTGAGAAGGGTGGGAAAGCATGTGTTAGTATTTTTGTTGGTCTGCATTGCTTGTACATTTTGTATTGCATATGTCGATTTGTCAATTTCTTGTTTCACTGCATGCAGTTGGCTCACCCCTAATAAAGGGGTGAGAGTTCCTAGCAACCTCCTATAAAAGGCGCTGTTGCGCATTGAGACAACAGAAGTCTTGTGGATTGTATACAGATATCACTTTAATATTGCTAAATAAAGCTCGTAAATAAACTATTTATTCTCTGAACTTTGGTGTAGTGTGTCTGGGTCGTGGACCCCGTGGAAGTTGTTAGAGTCTATGCGGTTTAGACCCTGAGGGTTTGGAGTGTAGAGGAGTGTGTACAAGGAATGTACACAGAGGGAATGCCTTCGTGTCAGTGGTAGAGGACAGAAATCTCCTACAATAAGTTATCTAGATGCTATTTCGTACCATCTCATTGACATATAGAGTGTGGAAGTATAGATTGTTTTTACTTGATAACTACTTGTGAGATGTCTAAGTGGAGGGCCCAGCTGTTCGGCACATTTTGTTTGTGGAGCAGTTGCAGTAACCCAGGGTTGGAGTAATTCAAGGACTGAGTAACTCACTGAAAATAGAGAGAGAGTGGCTGCAAAGAACGCAGGTTTAGAAGGACAGTAGAGTTGCAGCCGGGTACGGTTTTTTTGAGCCAGTGAACTTTCCAGATACTACAAAACTTTTGAGTTTGGTTCTAAAATGAAATCTCATGAAAAACAAGATAACTACATGGCCACAAAGAGAGTAGAAATATCCAAAAAAGACTCCTAAACATATAGAAACAAAGTGATTCCTGCTTGAGAAGGGAGCACTTTGTTTTTTCTTTCTCTACAACTGAGCTCGGTGAGCCAGCTGTAGCCTCAGCTCCCTTATTCCAAGTACCATATAACTGAGGTTGGTGAGCCCAGCTCCCTTATTCCAAGTACCATATAACTGAGGTTGGTGAGCCCAGCTCCCTTATTCCAAGTACCATATAACTGAAATAAAACACCAGAGTTGAGCGAGCAGATGTGATGAATAGATACCTAAACCATAATAAACAAATAAAAGGGAATATTGTGAAAGCCAAGCTAGTCACCCTGAGAAGAATGTAGCTCTTCCTATTTCCAAGATTCAGTGAGTCAATTGTCTGCGCTAGCGGAACAAACAAGCATAATTGACAATGTTGATCAGCTAAAATAAATATCCATAGATATAATTGGATGATATGACACCGGTATTGTTTTCTCGTATCATCTGATTGGTAATCAATGTTCATAAAGTTTTGTTTTTTACACAAGATCCGCTTTAATCTGTACACGAAGTCTGGTTTGGTTTTGTATAAGAGTTTTGGTTTGCTTTTGTAACTCACTACCTTTCACTAAAATTCGATTGAAAATTTTCTGTTGTCAACAGTCAGCAAGCACTCTGTGGTTGTCAATTTAGAAAGTTTCCAAACAGCTGTAATGCAAATCTTTTTGCTCTGTTGAGTTTTTAAAATTAACAAAAGCACGCTGGGTACAGTACAGAGTGGATATGTGAAGGTAGTGCACAAGTTTTCTGTTGTACAGAAACCATAACAACTCATTTCAACCCAGCTAGTTGAGTAAAAGCAGTGTCACTGGTGAAAACTAATCAACACCGTGTAAAATACTTGCAACACTTGTACAAAAATTATTGCAGGTTTATTTGGCAAAACCTTGATAAATAGTAAACCGCTTTATTTCCATTCTACCTGGAGATAAACCATAAAAATATAAAAATATCTGACGAACTACACTGTATGCCTTTCATCTTAAATGGCAAAACCACAAATCTGATCGCTATCATTCTTTTTGGAAAACATTCATTCCAAAAAGAAATTTGTGTCTACTTGTCAACTAATCTTCAACCAGAAACATTTATTTATTCAGTACGTAACATTCCCAACAGATGGTGCTGTTATTGGCAGGTTCTGCCAATAATAGATCACCTTTATTAATGGTTTAAACCACTACAGAACATAGCCGGTGTCAAAGTCCAATTTAGTGCCATTAAGTGCTATTTGATGGTCATGATGCTAAATTATCTACAGAAATAAAACCTACAAATGTTCATCGACAGTGTTCAGCCATTTGTATGTAATGTATACAAGCAATATACATGTGTGTGGACTGGTGCAACGTTTACAAATTTCATCAACCTTACTGTGTAATAAAATATTTGGGCACGTCGTCGTCACGGTAACCATATTGAGTTTTCTACAGCTTGTTCCTTACGGCAGGGCGGGCCAAACTTTAGCCACTCCAGCTTCAAACAATTAATTTAGTCTTTGGCACCGGCTCAATTATTTGAACCATTTGAAAATTATTGCTGTGTAATCAGTTTAAAATATGATCAATATGAAATCTACTATTTTCAATCAAAGTTCCGTTTTGGGGCAGAACTTAACACTCAATTGTGAGATGGTCAACGTAGATCTAGAATAGATCAACCTTTAGCAGCCGGGGCCCGGGTTCAAGTCTCCGGAATAACCCTAGCCCGGAAAATAAGTTTGCTTCATGGATGGTTCGGTAGAATATAATTTCTTGACAATAAGGAATGTTGAAACGCGTTGACGTAAAAAAAGCAGGCTAAAATGTATAATTTTGGCAAACAAGCTTCGTCATGCTCTACAGCTCAAACATTAAAGGAAGTTTCAACATAATAAACTGTTTTTCAATATTTTGCCAAAAATGTTTACGTAACTTGTTTGTTTTTTTCAAATGTATATTGTTAATGGGTAGTTTGTTTTGCATAGTTTTAATTTCTTGCACCAGTTTAAATTACTGATGCAAGCAATAATAATGATATATTGTGATTCATTTCTATGAAAACATATCTTACCTAACTATTTATAACTTTTCTTAAAACAAGTCCAAGGCACAAAATAGCAAACGGAATTAAACATTAAAATAGTTCTTTTTTTCTAAAACCGAAAGTATTTCAGCAAAAACTAGATCATCGAACCAATAAAATTTGACCAAAAGACTGAAACTCAGACACAACACAGAGATTGGCAAACCAGAAACAGACTAATGTTTTAGGCAAAAAAAATGTGACAAAACATAATATTGGTATTAATCATATCTATCCCTCCCATTGCAAAATATATTTTTGCAAACGTAATCAAAAACAGATTTGCACAAACCGTAATTGAGATTACGATTCAATTATTTGGGTGCTTACTACTTCACTTGACTATTATCTGTCAGCGCTAACTCTCATCCACCTACTCCACCCTCTCTCTTTCTCTCCTAGGTCTGCCTAGGGTTACTCTGAACCAAAATACTTCCAGAAATAATTTGGAAGCCAACTATAAGCCAAGTCTTCATCTGTCAATGTCTTAGACATTATGCAATGTTCAACTGCATATTAACCCCAATTTCATTGAATTCTGTAAGCTTTTTAATCTTCTCTTCAAACTCGTTTAGCTGTTATTTGGAAACATGAAGAACCATGAGTTTTCTGAACTAAAAACTTGAAGAAAAAAATTTTTGTGTTTTTTGAAAAGTTTGAAACATCAAATTATAGTGAATTTATTTTCAAAGTGGTTGAAATTTTATGAAAAAATGTTAATGAACAAAATAATGCAAATAAAAAAATGGTATTGTAGTCTCACTCTAGTATGTACGAATTGAAGCGAGACTAAACTGAAAGAATTAAACGTGATATAAAACAATTTATTGAAAACAAAACTGTTTTTCATAATTGAAATCTGCAGACTTTTCAATATTTTTGAGTCAACTTTCATGTAAAAAAAATGTATTTAAACAACAAAAAACATTAAAAGTATTATTTTACTTATTGACAGTAGAAAAAATCTCCGAGTGAGGACGAGTTGACTTGATGAAGTATTCAACATGCGAGCCGCTGATTGGCCAATGACAGTCAGTTGTAACATTTAGAAAATAGCCCTACTTTTAGTGGTCAAATTCTCATACAAGAAGTTTTCAAAAGGTTATTGCTGAGGGCAACATACAAATGAGATTTTGATATTGTTCTCTCGGAAATTTTTGGAGAAAACTTTGATATCTTTTAATAGTTTGGGAACAGATATCATTCGCTTTTTGCCTTTACGGTTCAATTTGAAACATGCAACCGCATAATGCGAAGGTTGCACTCGGTGATTGAAAATGTTGCGGAGCCGATTCGTTGATTACGAATTGAAGGAATTGTAGCAGTCTCAAATTAATTGTCTTGTTTTTAAATTATTTTCATAAATACACCTGTCTTTCTTCCACAATTTTATTTACTCCCGTGCATAACTCTCAACCAAATATGTATTCTAAAATGAATAAAAGATGCAGAATCAAACAAATTTTTTGTTGAAAAGCCATACTCCACAGCCTTTACGCTTGTAAAGCAAATTAACTCGTATGTGATGCAGTTTTAAAAACAAACCGATATAAAACTGTTTATCACTTTTGTGATCTAAACAGATTGATTCATTGTGATTCACATTTGTAAGGTTGGCCTATTGACCTCCATTAGTAAGGTTGACCCATTGACCTACATATATATGGGATATTCGTTTTTATTTGTTGTGAATTGTTTATTGAAATAATCACCAGCCAGCCCACTCTAATAGCCACCTCGACTGTTAACTCAAGTGTGTACACAACATTGCAGTATCCATGTTGTCATAGTGAGGGGTTGGACCAATCATGCATGATTTTAAACTTAGTAGCTCTGAAAAATGGGGCTTCCTGGATGGTTTAAGCTGACCACCCAGGTGTCTATCTAGGGTCTGCTTTTTATTTATTATCTGCAGACTATCCCTTCACTCAGATGGATAGTCCACTGAAAACTTCTAGATTGTTCTGCAGAACTATGTTGCGTCCTTGTAGTTATCAATCACAATAGGCTTAGTTTCTAGTAATATGCCATAGCTTAAGGTCCCACAAGTCCACTTGAAACTTTACCTAAATCAATCAAATCCAATAAAGGTTATCACATCATAAACTCATTCAACTTTACGGTCAAATCAATTGAACCGAAGTCTAGTTAATTGGAGCAAATTTCATTAATTTTTGTGTAAAATTGTACTGGTTACGCGGAATTTAAAACTGGTCGCTAGGTGGGTTCACGTTGAACTGAAGAGCACAATTTCATTGGGCTGTAGCAGATTATGGATTTAATCATCATAAAATGTGTTCCTTTCAGGTGAGAGCTCTTATCAGTCAGTTGTTGGTGCAGACATGTCTGTATTGCACTTACATCTCTTTTTACCAAAGTTTTATCACTCTAAAAATTAAGCCCTTTGACCTAGTAAAAGGTTGAAGCATTTTTCTTGCTTAACCATGCATATGAGTGCTTTGAGTTTGTGAACAGCTACTAGGTGCTGTCTGGTTTGTGCAACAAAACAGATGTTGCTGTCGGAGCCAGAATCAATCGGCCCTAATCAACTCTGTGTATAAAATATTTCAAATTTGTCAGCGACACAACATATTGTTCCGTCATTCTAGTTTAATTGTAAATAAAGCAAAACAAATAATATACTGCACGCAATTGTCTCTTTTCGAACATGTTCTCTTGAACTTCTCTTAGCAAATGTAGCAATTTCACAAGGGCAACTCTAAATGAAAGGCTATGAGTTGTATTATAGTTGGTACACAGTCTAGCTCATCACAGCCACTACAAGAACACTATATAATCTTATTGAAATGATTGTATATAATTAACTTTTGAATGCGAGCATTCCCATGCCACAATTCCACTTCTGAATGCGGACACAGCATCCATCTAGTACTACCAAGTTGGTACGTTGTCGAAATAACAGCTTGTATTTGTGGAAACGCTGTTCATAGCCAACTGAAGCTTTAATTAACAACTGGTTTGGTATATCAACAAGACAGACATGGCAATTTAGTGTTTGTTTTGGCAACAGCCAAGTCTTTAATTATTTGCAATCTATCATTATTTCTGCTGTAGAAATGTTATTACTTGCTTCACTACATCTAACAACATGATCAATATCTACACAAAGGTCAACGTGTCAATGCAAAAGCGACCATCATATAATGACATTTGGGATTTATTACAGTTTTTGCGTATTGTAGCGGAATTTAGCGGTCCTGTTACTTCTCCGGGCACGCTGCTGTCTGCCGGCACAACAAGACAATCAGCCTCTCCCCAGAGGTGTTACATCTATAGATATGTATATCAGTGTATGTTACATCTATAGATATGTATATCAGTGTATGTTACATCTATAGATATGTCTATCAGTGTATGTTACATTTATAGATATGTGTATCAGTGTATGTTACATCTATAGATATGTATATCAGTGTATGTTACATCTATAGATATGTCTATCAGTGTATGTTACATCTATAGATATGTGTATCAGTGTATGTTACATCTATAGATATGTATATCAATGTATGTTACATCTATAGATATGTATATCAGTGTATGTTACATCTATAGATATGTATATCAGTGTATGTTACATCTATAGATATGTATATCAATGTATGTTACATCTATAGATATGTATATCAGTGTATGTTACATCTATAGATATGTATATCAGTGTATGTTACATCTATAGATATGTATATCAGTGTATGTTACATCTATAGATATGTATATCAGTGTATGTTACATCTATAGATATGTATGTCAGTGTATGTTACATCTATAGATATGTATATCAGTGTATGTTACATCTATAGATATGTATATCAGTGTATGTTACATCTATAGGTATGTATATCTATGTATGTTACATCTATAGATATGTATATCAGTGTATGTTACATCTATAGATATGTATATCAGTGTATGTTACATCTATAGATATGTATATCAGTGTATGTTACATCTATAGGTATGTATATCTATGTATGTTACATCTATAGATATGTATATCCATGTCAAATGACATGCATAGCCATCTATCACCAAGACAGTTGCTAAAAGAAGTGTTTGCTTAGACAACGATATCCTTAACATAAACATACAAATGTGAATCCTGTAACAATATCTCACCAAGAGAATGCCACCTGCAACCCAAATACTCAGACCATAGGTATGCAATCAGTGGGTTTCTTTTATCTTTGATGGCACCATTTCAAACTGATGAACTCAGCTAAAAAAACACTTTATTATTGGCAAGATTTGTGGTGTACTTTGTATGTGGGTGATCCATGATTATGCCAAATCAAAGATGGTTAATGGCTTTTTGGTAAATTCTTTCATTTCACCTTCTCTAGGTAAGTTTATAACACATTCTTGGCATTCCTTTAGGCAGCGCAGTGCGATGCTCACAGCAATATATCTTGAGAAAGCAGTTTTGTCTCACCTCCAGGCCATCTTGGAGAGTGGGCTAAGTTATTGACTTTTGAAATAAAGTAACTTTTGTGTATCTTTACTCTTACAAAAAATAGTTTTCAGTAATAGCGAAGAATTTCTGGTTTTACTAAAACTAATGGCCGTAATGTTGCATATAATAAAGCCGCCATTTTCGAGAAAAAACATACAAATCTCTAACATTTATCAAACATTTCCATCGTTAGAAGACTCGGCAAACCCTTTGAGCTTCTCGTTACACAAAACTTATTCTAAAATAGCTAGTATTTCATTTCTTTTGTGAAAAACAATCTGAAGAGCGTGTGGATTTGCGGAGGCTGTAATCTATCTGTAAACCTTTAATCTTTGTTTTGCAACGAACACATTTCTTGTTGCTATAAGTAACATCCTGTTCGCAAAGCATTTGTTTTTCATTTAATAACAATAAAGAAAGTAGCAAGTCAGTGTGCGGTATGCAGTCTAGCACCTCAATGGCTTGTCAATATATTCCACGCGTTATAAGCTGCTATATAAGTGTTGACGTAGATGCACACAACCATCAATCAATCATTTCACCGCTGAACTATAATCTTTTTATGGAGTGGTAGAATAGCTCGTCATACTTTCATCCTTTGCAACGAGATTCATAGCTATTAGCCTAATTATACAGCAAAAACCTCTTAGAAACTGGTATAAGAAGCCGCATTCTGAAATCAATCATTTCAAAAAAAATTTGGCGATATTTCTATAAAAATTAACATAATTAGGTTTTTGCACATAATAGTTTATTGTTTTGTCTAGTCATCGCTGCAGATTTAGCTCAGTCATCTTGTTGTATGCAACTTTAGGTTTATATGTGGTGAAGAAGGATGAGTGATGGCTAAAATATTACAGTTAATAGGGATTTTAGTGTTTTAAAAAACTCATTGGATGTATTTCATTCCAAAACAGACATCCAAGTCCGTATTTAAAAAACTTGCTTCAAATCCGCCTAATATGGATGAGGCTAACGTTGTCACCAGGCAAACTGCTGTCTGCCGGCACAACAAGACAGTCAGCCTCTCAAGGCCTGACAATGAGCAGTCAACCTCTCCCCAGAGGTGACCCTGTGCCAGAGTGGCACTTGCAACTAGTTGTACAGGGGAACCCCTGACTATAACAACTGTAACGAGCCCTCGGCACAGACATACACTCAGTGCTTTCGAGTAGTATGAGCATTTATTCTAGTAAGAATAAAAAGTGGCACCCAATAGTAACATGTGATGAACTGGTGTAATGTTGTGCAATGAACTGAACAAAAGCTCTCCCTTTTATAGGCAGAGTTACATGAAGGGACAGGAAGTGTTTGGCCTAGTTTGACAAACGTTCCACTCACACATGAGAATTACAAGAGTTGACCAATAATAATATGTATAAGAATACTAGCCAATAGTAGATAAGTATATAGGTTAAAAAAACTGGTGCCCAGGAGTAAGGGGCGGAGTCTATGGACATTCCAGCCAGTGATAGCCTGGCATTCCCCTCTTCAACAGTTCTTGGCCTTTGATCATGGTTTCTCCGCTTCTGAGGGTGGTAAGCTTCTGATATGGGATTTAGAGGTCCTTAGGCTATTTCTTTTCTCTCAGGCTATGTCAGCGATCTTGATTCCGGCCCGGGATAGCTACCCAGGGCCGGGGGTAACAAGTAACCTGTGCCGGTATGGTTAGAATATGTCCTTATTACTTATTCAAAGTAATAGAGTAACTGTAATAGAAGCCGGACTCATTCTATTATGCATCTAGGAGGCATGCCTGTTGGTAGCAACCATCAGGGGAACCTTGCTATGTAGTGGTCACAGTTAGGGTTCAGTAAAATCCGCTACATAGCAACCAGTTTATAACAGCTGGCCAATGGTGGTGAAACCAACCAGATCTTTGATCAAATCTAAATTAACCTTGAATTACCATTAATCTTGCAACAAATTAATCTTGTACTACCATTAATTTAGCAGTCGATTAATCTTATATTGTTGTCAAATTTAGCCTCGAGTTAGTTTTGAGTTAATCTTTACATTCAATCTTAAAGGTGAAAATAAATTAAGAAATAAAATTTAACAGGTCTTCCAATTCGGGGATTAAAAAGCAATAAAATTTTTATTTTATCCACTTGTTTAAATTTTGCGAACTTACAGCCCTGAGGTGCACAAATTTGTACATTTAGTACATTATAGCAGAACTGAATACAAATAGTTTTAATTTCTATAAGTCTTGTGATATCCTGCTCGATGTGGTGTGCGAACCAGTAATACTCTTTGAGCCATTGTTGGAATGTTGCCAAACAATCATAGGTTGGCCACTTTTGGTAAAGTGTGACGTCGAATGTTGGTAAACAAATCCATTGGCCAATGACTACGTGACCTGCACTCTTACGAGCTTGGGTAAATATTCATCATTCTATAAAGGAGTTTTTGATTTGAATTTCAAATTTGTTCAAAGATTGGATCAAACACCATTGTAGTATATATAGATGATAACTTCTGTTGTGACTAGCATAAATCCCATCACATAATAAAAAGCACGTTTTTTGGTATGACATACACTTTTTACATGATTGGTTTGATTCCAAAATAGTTGCAGGCATTTGTTTGACATTTTGCCGAAGTTGAACAAGTTTTCAATGCTTTTGTGGAGAAAACCTCTGCTCACAGAGATAGTGCAGATGAAAGCCAAGCCAAATTCACACATCTACTAGCTTTAGCACATGTATATGAGGGGGAGATCAGATCAGAGATTTGAACTAGTATATCAAAAACGTGTCTGAAAGGAATCAGTTTTTTGTAAAAGATGTCTCATTATCGCTAATGTTGGGAAATAATACTTGTTTTACAGATGTTTATATAAATAAGGTTGTCAACTTGTCTGTTATCATGATATTAGGTCATCTAAATAATTTAGAAGTTTTTCAAAACACTGTAGTTCTAGATGTCATGTTGCAACTGCTTGCTGTAAAAATAATGTCTTAATTTGGATTCAGCTAACAAATATTTGAGTAGAACCTCTTTTGTTATGTTTTGTATCTTTATTGAAGCTAAGAAATATTGTGGTAAAAATCCAGGAGCAAGCAGTTTTGCCTCTGTATGCACCCCAGTTTATAACGGAAATAGTCTGCTTGCATCCCTCCTCCCATCCCAACCAGTTAACCCTCCTTTCACACATCTCTTCCACCCCCTCAATTTGTCCCCCAAGACACCACTTCCCTTCTTGTAGATAAACAGTTTATTCAGCGAAGCAAATGAATCCAGCCATCTATCAATACCACTTCCAAGAGACTGATTTCTGGGGAGTTATGTTCCCTCAAATCCTACATAGAAGATAACTCCCGATACAGCTAAAAGAGAAGAACTCAGAAGCTTGAGTGCAGATGAAGACAGACAAACCAACGTCTTATAAACAGATATATTTGACTACTAAAGGAACTACTGGCCCCAGTGTTCCATCACGTATAACACTCTAAGTATATCACTCTATGAGTATTACTCTATGTGTACCACTTTATGAAAATTGCATCATCACTGTGGTTATCAACTGTATATACATTTTTGTCAGCCTTCTACCTGTTCAAGGTGTGGTTAAGAGATCTATCAGTCGAATTATTACCTCGACAGCTAGGTTTTGTCTTTTGGTGGTTCCATTTCTATCTGTATCCACCTTTCATGCAAGGAAATCTTCTTCACAATCTCTCACAAGTACATTCGCCCCTCCACATCACCAGTAGCCCATCTCCTCGTCAGTAGCCCTTCCCCTTATCAGCAGCCCCTCCCCTTATCAGCAGCCCCTCCCCTTATCAGTAGCCCCTTTCCTCGTCAGTAGCCCTTCCCCTTATCAGCAGCCCCTCCCCTCATCAGTAGCCCCTCCCCGTCATCATTAGCCCCTCCTCCCATCAGTAGCTCCTCCCCTCATCAGTAGCCCCTCCCCTCGTCAGTAGCCCTTCCCCTTATCAGCAACCCCTCCCCTCATCAGTAGCCCCTCCCCTCGTCAGTAGCCCTTTCCCTTATCAGCAGCCCCTCCCCTCATCAGCAGCCCCTCCCCTCATCAGTAGCCCCTCCCCTCGTCAGTAGCCCTTCCCCTTATCAGCAGCCCCTCCCCTCATCAGTAGCCCCTCCCCTCATCAGTAGCCCCTCCCCTCGTCAGTAGCCCCTCCCCTCGTCAGTAGCCCTCCTCCCATCAGTAGCTCCTCCCATCAGTAGCTCCTACCATCAGTAGCTTTTTCAATCTAGAGGCCCTCTCTCTGTCTTTGGCCCTTTGCTCCTTCACTTTAATCAGGGTTCATTCTTTGATAACCAAAGGTCTTCAATTTCCATTATGAATGATGAGTGACATTAAACCATGGTCTTAGGACTGTAAACAGATTTTATGAGAAAAATGAAGAATTGACTTTCTGTGGTTATTTCTTCTACACCCATCACCCAACCTGAGCACAAATTTGTAGTTTAACGATCAAATTTGGAGAGACAATTGCTAGATATTAATATTATATTTAGCGGTGCTAGTTCCTGCGGTGCGGTTACACTTGTGCAGAGATGGTAAGGCAGCACTGATGCAGGTTTTGTGGCAGCAACAGTGGGCTCTAGCTTACTGCTCTTTTTTCATCTTAGGAGTTGCGTTTTCCTTTTTTGTATTTTTTCTGAACAATGAGAGGACAACTCAAGTATAGAATTTTCAATTATATAAGTCAAGAATATATTTGATACGCAATTCAATAGATAAGTGTTTCTAAAAAGATTAAATGAACTGTTAGATCACTAGCAAGAATTGGAGACCTCATTTTCCATCAACTCATTTACTCATGCCGTCCAAATAGCTCAAATGGCTTTTTGACAAATAATTTTCGCTCAATCTGTTTCGCTCATCAAGTTCTTGAATCTTTTTTTCAAGTTCATATTTCAATAGAAGGATTTCAAGGTCAGATGGCGTTTGTAGGCTGGAATCAGAGTTTAATTGTTCAGCGCTTGTAACGTCTCCTTCAGCTCTTTTACCGAAACGCCATAGTCCACCTCGCCCTCTTTTGCTCATCATATTCCCACCTTGTTCATCCGCGACAAGTTTAGAGAGGGCATCCAGCAGTTCTTTGTCCTCCTTATATGCTGAGTCTAAGAATAGATTGGATTGGTCAATATTGCAATCATTTGGCTTTTTGCCAAAAAAGCTAGCTTTTCCAGTTGTAAAAAGCATTCTTGATGCACTGTCTGCACTCTTGATGCACGTCTGCACTCTTGATGCACGTCTGCACTAGCAGCATTTTCAAATAAAAACTTGACATGTTGCATTCATTAATGTTAGTTAAGGAGCTAAAAGTTATTTGTGACTTTTAGTGACGTTGCGCTTCATTGTCGGTGAGTGTCAAGTTTTGGATAAATCAATGTAATGTCATCTTTTTGCACTTTTTAGAACATCAATTATTATCTACATCCGGACTAGTGCAAAGTGGTTTGTAACTCAGCACGTATTTGCTATTGATTTTGATCTAAGAAAAAAGCAGGCAAACGTTATTTATGAATGTAAAAAGCTTTTACACTGAAATCGATAGGATCAATTTGCACTGGCAGCTTGTAATTTTATGGCAATAAAAGAGTATACAAAACAACTATTTTGTTGTGAATGGTCACATGGTTGCTACATCGCTTTTCATTCATCACGTATCAATGTATATGTAGTAGTTAGCCAGGCCGCTCCAGTACAAAATATAAATTAATAAACAAACGGAAGTCAGTCAAATTTTTTAATACTAAGTTGTTTTTATTGTCTTGATATAGCTGTACTTCTTTTGATCATGTGTCCAAGCCACAAGGTCATGTGTCCAAGCCACGAAGCACTACGGATTTTATTTTGAGAGGGTCATATTGCTTTAACATTTTGTTGGAAAAAATCTCTTTCGATTGTTTTTTTGTTTGAAATACAATGTTTAAAACTTGCATTGCTCAGCGTGTTTAGTTAGCGTTACCATTCTGTGAGTACTAAAATAACTTTTTACAGGAAAAACGCAAAATCCTTTGTCTGTGATGAAAGTAATGTTTTCATGTAAAAGGGTATTTTGTTGAAAGCGATAATAACAATAAAAGAAAAGTAACTGACCTGATTCTGCTGACCTTGCTGGAGCTGACAACCCGATGCCGACAAGTCCAAAGAGAAAACACAAAACTGTAAGTTTTGCCATCTTGTCTAACCTGCCAAAGACAAAATGTACTTAAGACAAAGTTTTCTTAAATGCTACAGCTATCGTTGTTACATTTTAGTGAGCTCTTTTCGTTATTCTGAGCTTGTAGTTGTTGATTAGAAACAGTATAGGTACACATGTTTGCGTAACAATGATGCAATACAACATATTCTCCAAGGATTTGAATTCGAGCCAACCAATAACCAATTATTAGTAACAAAAATTGATTAAATAAGCAAAATGATAAGATCAATTTGTTTCAGTGAAGCACTCTTTTTTGTTTAATCAGCGAAAAGCGATTAGTGGCACCATCAATTTGCTTGTACGTGCACAAAAGTTTGGCTCGGATTGGTGGATAGAACATCTAGTTCCTGAGCAGCCTTTAACTGAAAATTTTTTTTATTTGTTTCTGCTAATAAAATGATTTAATGTTAATATTTTTTATAATATATTATTATACACACGCTATAATCTATTTGCTACAATAGATGACAGAAAAATATACAAAGTTGAAATACTCTAAAACTCCGAAGAGTACAAAACAAACATGGACCTAAAAAAATCACAACAACTCCTATACCTTTATCGTTTATAAATATTTGTTTTTCAGGCGCAGCAAACAGTGTCTCTCGGTTCTGAAGGTTCTCTAACTTCTGAGGTGAATCTTACGGTGAGGTCTTATATAATAGAAAGCGCGCGCGTGTGATTCGTCTCCTACACAACCCACACAGTAATGTACACTCCACGAGTAGAAATGCTATCGACCAATACAAACACTGGATACTGTGTAGAGGCGATTGGCTATGATTGGACTGCTTTGACACAAGCGCTCTCGGCGCTGAGGAGCCAATAAGCTGGCCTCTTCACTGCCGCTATTTTAGCCGGTGATCTGAGCCACTTGACTCACTTTAATGGGTCTTTCACCCTAACATACTGCCATTTATCTTCCCACATGCAGTTTAATACAAAGTGCTCAGTGTAAATCCATACATTAGAGGCAATGTAAGATGAGCCAACATAGATCTTCGTTGAAGTACAATTTAATGTCACGCAATTAAGTGACCTTACAGCTGTTGATGTGCCTGCTTGCAGATGTTATATTGAACTCCATTCGCTGCCGATGTCTGGTCTTACTAGATTAGCTTGATTACCATAAGCTGTACTCAGCTGGAATCGGCTAAAAAATGATTTTTGTTGTTATAGCCAACCATTTTGTTTTTGGGTCACTCGTTGTATATCCTTTATTTGTTGAGCACTCACTCTACAGCAAGTGAGGTGATTTACTTGCTGTAGAGTAAAAATTTTGATGTTAGTATGCCATAGTGATCCATTAAAGTGGCAGTTGAAATGGCTGGTTCTGCTGCATTGGAATGTTTAATGTGTAGGCCTGGTGCATCGATGGGGCACTACGTTTTATTGTAGTTCAGGATTCGACTCAAGTGATCTTGTGTGGTCGACCAATAGATATGCATTCAGTGGAGATTGAATCCGAGCAAACATACACCAAGATAATAGCTTACACTTCATTATTGGACCAAAGAGTTTTACTGAGAAATAGCGAATATTCAACTAACACTGCTAGTAACTACTGTTGAATTTGATATAACAATAAAGAAATGTTACAAACAATTAATAGAACAACACAATAATAGCCTCAACCATAAAGAAACTTTTAATTTTATAATAAATAATATTAATCTACAGTAAACAACCATAAGCTTTTACAAATAAAAATCCAAAATGGTTAGTGATAGCTTGTGGGAAATTTTATAAGTAGCTAGTCTTTCTATGGATATGTTGGTGTATTTGTATCATTGAGCTGAGTATCACACATGCCTCAGTTCTTCATCTGAGGTTGCATTCATTGCAGCTAAACTAGGCTCAGTAGCATTACTAGAGGGACAGACACACAGACAGACACACAGGCAGACATACAGACAGACATACAGACATACAGACACACAGACAGACAGATATACAGACAGAGAGACATACAGACAGACACACAGACAGACAGAGAGACACACATACAGACACACAGACAGACATATAGACAGACACACAGACAGAGAGACACACAGACGGAGAGACACACAGACAGAGAGACACTCAGACAGAGAGACACACAGACATACACAGAGACAGACAGACACACAGACAGACACACAGACAGACACTCAGACACACAGACATACTACAACTAGACACCGAAAGCTTTTCTCGAGGGAGCACATGAAACATGCAATCACTCATTTTATTGTCAAAGATTTTTCTCGTGCGAAAGTCAAACACTTCAGCTGAGCTCTTGTTTATCTTTAACAAACATGGTGGAAGTATGAGAAAGTAGAGCAACGATTGTTTAGAGCTACCTAAATATCCCTTTGCAGTTTGTATCACTTTGACAGTCTCTCCAGCTAAAGCTAGCAAATACGCATAGAAAAAATTTTTGCATACAGTGTTGTGATGTTGTAAATAATATTACACTATATAGTGTGGCCCAAGCTCAATTTACAAGATTTTATTCATGTCTTTGCACTGATTGAATGAAAACATCTTTGGGAATGAAACAAAGAAAGGTAACCCCTGGCCAATGTTATCGAAACTGGGGAGCATTCGGGGATAAGACAGGTCTGTTGAGCGTCAATGATTTGAGCGTTTATTGTCTAACTGCAGGTATAAATAGGTAGATACTGCACTAATGAACTGTCTTATCTGTTTTATTGACACGATTCACAGCCATTGGCGGCTTGTTTGCTTTTATGTGTGTTCTATTGCCACTCATAGCTCAGTCTCTACAAGAATTGCCTGTCATCAAATCCTTTTTCATTTAATAATCCCAGATAGCTGCCTGCCGGCACGGCTTTTACCCTGAGTCACTTTGTAGGTGTAAGAAGAGAACTTCTGGTCCCTTCTTTACGTAACTTAATTGGTTTTGGAAGATAAAAACTTCTATTAAAACAAATATTTAAATTATGAAGAAGATAGTTTGCTAAATCAAACAAAATACTGGTACTGTTGGTTGTGCGTTGGTTTTAAGCTTCGCCAAAACTTTTTTTAAATGTAAATTTTGATATCAATCCTTTGTCTATTTTGGTTTCATAATTCAGCGAATGAAAACTTGACAAGCCAATGAGCTGAAACCATAACGCAAGTTTGCATTCTCTCAAATAATTGCAGTTTCATGTACTTTGATTACTGATTTTTATATCCGCCAAATATTTTTGTGCCCAACAAAAGATATCTAAATCTATTTAGGTTAGTTTTATGTATTTTCACGTGTTTGATGCATTGAATCATGGAGTTTTATGTATTTAAACGCAAGAGTTACAACCCCTGGTTGAGCAAAGCAATTAACTGGAGGCTAAAGTTTCCTGCTCATTATAATCTAGATAGCAATGCGACAACTTTGAGTCCGTCTGCCACCATGCAATTTATCCTCTAAATCCAATCAGACATTTAACCAGCGCTGACGACTTTAATCCTCTCTTGAAAAGGAAACAATATCACCGTACACTAATATTTACATTCATGGGTTTGTATCGCCTGTAATCTACGTGTATATCCTCTTACGTAATTCCACTGCAAACGCATACGGACATATTTCTTGTCATTTTATTAGATGCCAAGGTCAATCTATGTTAAACTATCCGCATTCATCAGCCTCGTTTAAATGACAGTAGGCAGTAAAGAGCATAATTTGATGGAAGCTGCAACACTGTTGCTATCAACAGTCCCGTTGGGTGACTCACATCAACTTATCGATGAGAGGAATTGTGAAAACAAAAGCCAAATTTTCTATTCAGTTTGAAAAACTTGTTTATGTGACATCATAAATTGGATCATGTTGATGCGAGGTTTTTCATTTACCCAAGAGAAGACAACTTGTACAAATCTGTTGATATGGTCACTGATGGTGTTTGAAAGACTGTTTCAGCCCCACACCCTCCTTCTTTGCGGTAATAAAAGCACCCGAGTGCAACAGTAATTTTGAAACCTGTGTGATAGAACATTCTAGAATGACCAGAATGTGACGTAGCATAGACGTCACATTAGTTTGTTTACACTGATTGGCTTTTTCTACAACGAGTTTTATTGTCTAAACAAATATTCTGTTAGAAATCAACAATAGGGCGTCAAAAGTGACAACATAGAACAGTAAACAACGCTGAGAATCATCCGATGACAGCATCAACTCAATATTGCACCTACGAGTTTCCTGGTGGAAGGCAATCTAGCTGTTTCACCTTTTAAAACAAACATCGTCCGAACCTCCTGATCATTCACAACATTTATATCAAGAATATCGATAAAAATAGACTCTATTCAATGGAAACTTATTGTTAGGAATTAACATTGTTGTCAGTCGAATTTTCATCAACTTCAATTCCTTGGCTCGAAGTCGTATGGGCTGAATTCGTAGGGTCGTTTCGACTGTGGCATCTGCTGCCGATACAGAGATCTTTGCTGCTGGTTGAGCCTGACGGCGAGGTTCTCTAACTGCTTGGTGCCATCGTCATTTCTGTTAGGATATCCACTGTCAATGGCTAAACCAGCTGCCTCCTCATTTGTCAGATAGCTAAAATAAAACAACAACTGATTGATTACATCAGTGATTGCCATTGTTAACTTACCTATAAGGTCGCACGTCAGTTGATACTGGATACGAGCTATTTAACTTTGTATAGCGGAAATTGCTTAACGTTTATAAATCAATGTTTCTGTTTTTGTTTTTCTTGTTTCGTCTGTTTACAACAATTGGCTAGATTTGTTTTGTGTTTAGATTATGCAGCTGTAAGAAGAGAGCAGTGGTGGAGGAGAGTGGAGCGTGCACTTTGTGTGCGACCAGTTGGGAGTTCAAAGCCCTAAATGGCCAATAATGCTTTTTATGGCAACTTGAGAAAACTCAAACTGGTTCACCAAGCAATGAGTTCCACATCAACAAATGGTTGCATGAGTTGTCATTAATCATGAAATTATCTCTGGGTTGAGTAACACTTATGCAACATGCTGCTGCAATCGGTTGCACATTTCTTTAACTTCCACAAAGCTGTAATTTCCTGTGCGATGTTGTCATTAGAAATATTTCAAGTGTTGTAAACAATTCGTATAGCACAAACCATCTCTATCACAAAATAAGTGGAAACTCATCCGTTGCCAAATATTTACACTGATAAGTAGTTTGAATTTTTAAGTTGAATTGCGTCTGCATTGATAGGAGTATAGACGCCAGCAATGGCGCACCTTTCAGGTATGTTGAGCAAAAGTCAACAACCTTACCAATTAAAGACAACTCCAAACTCACAAACAGGCATGTTTTGTAATACTCTAAATTTGTTACATGTGAATTCAGTTTAGCGTTTTAACAGTTTAAAAACTGTTTGAGGCAAGATTTAGCTGATAAGAAAAATTTTAGCAGACAAATTTTTTAAACAGCAAAAAATTAGTCATAAATAAATATTTCGCAGCGGATTCATTGGGCTTGCAGTTTTTGAAGTGAGCTATTTTATGTTAGCTTTTTTAAACTTGATATTACATTTGTTTGGTTTTAGATATATAAATAAAAATAAATATAGCTGTAAATAAAAATTACTAATGGCATGTTGCTTTTGAGAAAAAAAATTAGCAAGTCTTCTATATTTCGCAAAAGTAGATTTATATACCATTTAGGGGTTAGTGTCAGAGACCTTATCCCTATAATATCCCACAATACCCTACATATGTAACACCATATCGGCGAATAATTGGTAATGAGATACCTGGAGAGCTCCTGAAGCACCACTCTATCTTTTGCAAGTCCCAGCAGAAGGTCCTTGAGCTCTCTCGCTTCATCTGCAGTGAAACAGACTCCTTGTCCGCCACTCATTCTGGAGTCTACCCAATCCTCTGTTAAAAGTATCAGAGAGGAATAATTGAGGGAGTCTGTAACGATCCTCTGCCAGAGGAAAATACAATAAACATATTTGCCTACTCATTTACTGACCTGGAATACTTCGCCTTTTTCTCACTTGGGACTTTGAGCTGTCTTCATGTTTTTCATCCTTTTCTAAGTTTTTTCCTCCGTTTTTAAAAAAGTCTTCCATTCCTTTCAGCTTGTTGAGGTACTCAAAGTATTCTAGAATGTTCTCAATAGAATATGTATCTTCGCCACTATCTTCATACTCCTCTTCACTCTCCTCCTCGGACCCTTCTACAACAACATTTCTTTAACTGTAGAGGCTGAGCAGGATTGCATCTGTAGAGGTCAAGTAACTTTGTAACACTTGCTTGAGAGGCAAAGTTTTCAAATCATTAATTACAGAATACATAAAAGGCCTGCAATATTGAGCGAGGTAATATAACGAAACTGCACTATCGAAAAACGTTTTAAGGCGCCCAAATGATTTAAAGGTGAATTCTTATGGATTTTTAATGCAACTCAATTTTTGGAGTTGTGTTTTCTTTAGTGTTGAAGAGTGCTATGTAGGAAATACCAAACTTGTAAAAAATTAATTTAACTTTATTAATTCTTAGTTTTTATTAACTTTTGATTACGACTAATGAATTAAATTTTTTCCAGTCTCAAATAATTTTCAATTCAAAATTGTGAATTATTGTTGTTGTTGAATACAACAACAACGCAGAAAATGAAAACTTAGTGCTTTTTTTATCACCTACTTACTTCTAAATTGTGATAATTTAGACCTTGTGGTCACGAATATCTTGTGCTATCTTGAAAGTGTATTTTTAAATTTGCTGCAACTTTTGAGATATTGTGGGAGATTTGTATGAGATGTCAGCCGTTCTCGCCCCTCTGTCCACTTCACCCTAGAAATCACCTGTGTCTCCCCCCCCCCCTTCCTACCTGTAGTAATGACATTGAGATAGACCCAAAGTCTTTTCTCTCGTCCCCTACACTTGCTTCGTCAGATTTAAAGATACCAGCTATACCGGGCCAGTATAGACCCTGTATCCAGCCTATAGAACCTAAAAAAACCTACCCCGGGTATCCCCGGCCAGACCCCGGGCCAGTGTCAAATGTGACTGATATTGGTAGCCTGAGCCCCTAGGAACAGAACGCCCTTCGTTATACAGATACCGGAGCAGTACGAAGGAAGAGAGCAAAGACTAGGAAGCAAGGACTCCATATAAGGAATGGAAAGTTTCCGCTACACTAAAAAGAGCGGGAAAGCAGCCCAGTGCTGTTTTTCCATGTGCACACGCTTCTTATTGACTCAACTTCTTATTGCATTTTGTATCACTTCTTTCTATTCATCAATGTTTTGTATTGTGTCGTATTATTGGCTCACCCCTAATAAGGGATTGAGGGTTCCTGTGTCTTCCTATAAAAGTAATTGCTGTGCAGGTGGAGAGGCAGAAGCTTGTGGATTTTTGTACTATGACCTTATTATATTGCTAAACAGAATGAGACAATAGAGTGTTTTATTCACGTAAATACTGTGTGATTTGTCTGGGTCGTGGACTCCGAAAGAGTTGCTAGTATCGAGAAGGAGTGTATACCGTTGTGTTTGTATTGAAAGGAGGAAAATCACTACAATATTGGAGGTGTAGCATATCACGTGCACCGGTGTGCATAATAGCATATTCATCATAGATAGATTGAAATGCTGACTCAAATAAAACACCTTCGAACAATTCGAAAACTAATGCAAGCCTAATTTTTTTGACACTATTCAAAGTCTCTGCACAATGACTGTTAGTCTATTACTGCCCACCTTCTACAGGGTCAAGGCAAGTTTTTTCCACTCTGTTTTATGGCCTTACATAAGTTGTTGCTTACCAAAAAAATTATCGCGTACAAGTCAGCATCTGCTGCGCTTCTACTATAGATAAAATTAATGAGAGCACAACTCCGGAAAACATTTTTAGGCAAAAAATCACGTGAAATAGATAAATTAAGTGGAATTCATTCAAAAACTTGTGACTTTTTACCTTTAATCAGTAAAGTAGCTCAGCTACTGCTGGGTAACACCTATATATCTGTATATATTACCAGACTGCTGAGAGGAATCATCTGCCGTTTCCATACTCAGCTGATCATCGCTGAATTTCTCCTCACTGGAAGTTTTGTCGTCAACATCAACTGCAGGCTTAATATCTATGTCATAGGAATCGTCTGCTCTTGTCTCCACGTCTGCTTCATGTTGTGATATTTTTTGTTGAGCTAACTTGTGATTCTGCTTGGCGATTAGTGCTGCCAAAGCATCGGCTTCGTCATCAAACTCCTCCTGCTGTTCAGAGAAAAATATCTCTTGATGTAATTTTAGTTGAAAGGTCCAGCTTTACTTTTATGATAAAACATGGATTCAGTACTGCTAGTGAGCAAAAAATTGATACAAAGTTGGAAAATAATTTCATCCTAACTTCTGATGCATTAAAAATGTGTTACACGTCTAAGTGCTTAAAAAATGTTAGTCACTGCAAGAGCTCTTTCTTCTAGTAGCCAGGTAAGAGCAAACAACTCCTAACTTTAGCAAGCCCACCCTGTGAGAGCATTCTGACCACCAAGTTTCCAACAAAGCAACTCTAAATAGGCGTGGCTTGTATGTATGTCTGGAAAGCAGCGTCTTTGATATCAGCTTCTGGTTAAAATCTGAACATTTAATTGTTCTTTATATATTTTTACCGATTCTGCTGCTCCTGGAGTGGATTGAGTAGCATGTTCCACCATCGGTCGGTCCACAACTATTGAGGTGGTGTCATCATACTCATAGTAGTCCTCGTCCAGCTCCTCCTTATATGCTTCAGCGATCAATTTGTCTACCAGAAAGTCCAAAGCCTGTCAACAAAAGTTACAGGCAAGTTGGTTTCTATAATTACCATCTAGGAGTTGCCTCACCTTTAAGGAGACGACAACTCCACATTTTTGCCAGCAACTTCATTTTGAAAAGGTTTGTAAAATCCAGGGTAATATTTTTCGCACCAACAAGCTTAACTCGATAATGCACTGATCTAAAGTTACTGTGTGAAGTCTAGAACATTCTGCTATGCGCGCTACTTCGCTCGAAGTGTTCCAAACAACCAGCTAAAGACTGACATCGCTCAAGCGTACGTTCGGTTCCTCTCATTTGACTGAAGTATCGATTGAACTGCTGCCGCTGACAGCAACAGGAAGTGGAGAAGGTCACTAACCTCATCAAATGCCCATTTTTCAAGTTCAGCCAGCACTTCTTTCTCGTTCTTCTCTTTCAAGTCATCACTCAGACTCTGTAGAAAATAATATATACATATATACTCGCACAAAGAAAAACATTTTGTGTGAAAGTGTAGTTTGGCTGTTACTGCCAATTTTTTTTTTATTTATTATTATGAAGCCTGACGACTAGTTGAACTTGTTCAAAAGATGCCCTTTCTATGAATGCTATGTTTGGTTCATTAAAGTTTGCCATAGCGAAGGGCACGTTTAAGGTGTTGGTAGGGCTGGTAGAAGAACCTTGACTCTAACAGTTAGGTTCACACGCTAAAATTAACACATACCCCCTCCCCTTTGGAAATAACAACTGAAGTACAGTTTGCCAACTTAGAAAGATAATGATATATTTTCGCAGCACTTCTAGCTGACTTGAGAGCTGGTGGCAGTATATTATACACAAGTCAGATGTATACAAAACACTTCATCACAAAAAATATTCACACTGTCAGAAACCATTATTTACAAAAAAGAGACGTGTTCCTGGCATGAGGTTGAACCTCTGAACTATCACACTCTGTATCACTTCTGCCATACAATCTCACGACAACATCAGCAGTTGCAGTAGAAGTAGTTAGTTTGTGAGAGGCTGATGGAATAACGTTGCTAGTAAAGCTAATCATCTATTTATTGATTACATGTAAGTGTACAAGCCAGCATGTAACTCCCATTAACTAACATCCCCAGTGATTAGAGTGCATTGTTTCTAGTCATTTACATCACGGAAAGGAAGTTTTGACTGCAAAACTTATACAAAAGCCAATATGGATATTCACAACAGACAGTAAACAATAATGTAATAAAGTATTCACTTCTTATTTTGAAACAAAACTTTTGATTAAATGTTGTTTTCTTCTGCTTACATCATGCAGCTGTGCTACTTGGCTGGCAGCAAATAAAATAGGTTTTAGAATGATTGATGTGATGGCAGCAAGTCTCTTGGGAGCAACCACCACTGGCAGCTATTTCATCTCGTTATGAGTCTTTAACCAACTGTGAGTTTTGCAATGAATGAAAACCTTGAAACGACATTGCTGTCTAGTCTTGCCTCTATCCAGCTAATCACAGCTAAGCAATTATTTGCTATCAATATGCCAATTACTGAATGCATACAGCCAGTAACCAGAATGGGTGAGGAGACAACTCCACCCCCTGGATATCTCCTCGCACTTTGTTCACTCACTTTTGTAAAATCATCACTTTTGCTTTCCTCCTCGTGTTTAGCAGAACTTCCAAGCATCGGCCAATCATCTGATCTCTTCTTCAAGCTGTTCTCCGCTTTCTGTGAATTCTCAAAAAATATTACTTCACCAGATCTTTTATCTACAGTGGAACATAACAGCTGCGTGCGTCGTTGGTTATTGTAGAATAGTCTGGAATAATCAATGATAACCTACCACTAGACTATCCCAGAGGATACTTGATTTACGTAGAACATTCTGGTATAATCTAGTATCTACCAACTTAATCAAACTATTTCAACTAGAGGCAGAGGAGCTAGTTAAAGTTTTAAAGCTTTTTCATAAAACCTGACAACCTTAGATTAAACTAACAACTCACTTCATATTGTTTGTTTATTTTCATATAAAAAGCAAGTTTAACATTAAGTTGACACTCATTTCAAAACTTCAAACATTTCGCTAAAAAATTTATTTTTTTAAAGTTAATTATGACTCATTTAAAGGCAACTGGTGGCAATCTAAATTGTTGGCTTTTCGTACGTTAGAGTTGTCTTCTCTCAGTTGAGTAATAATAATCTACTAATCACATATACATAGGCTGAGATTCACAGTCTAGCTGCCTCAAGCTGATGAGATCGGAAAAAGTCATCAATTTGGATAATGAAAAATTGATCAACATTTTACCCATTTCGCCAATTCTCACACTAGCAGAACAGCAGTGATTGGTTAGTGCAGGTGCTCTGGCTGGAATAGCAGACTACAGGCACCTGCCACATGTCTAACAGTTATGTAGGCGTTTAGTAATGAAATATCTAGACGCGTTGTCATAGCTCAAACAGTGCGTAGGTGCTTGGCAGCATCCTGTCAGCAAAAGAGGCAGCATCTTTAAACAATCAATGCTCCTTATTCACAACCAATAAAAGACACTTTTAGATTAATATTTCACAATCAATATCTATAAAAAGAGTCTATCAGGATGCTTCATAGGTGTTTTACCCAACAAACACCTACGGGGAGTGCACAAAGTTAGAAGTAGTACTGTTTATTTACTGATGCTTTTCAGAAGAATAAAAAACAAGTTTCTCCAAATCGAGAAAAAAATTAATGTAGCGTAGTTTTCAGGATGAGGCTATGAGCAAATAAAATTCATAAAATATTTAAAATTGCTTTTCATTTGTTTGAAATCAATATGTCACAAAAGCAATTACAAAAACAGGAAACTCCTTCATTGTATGTCCTAATGTTTAATATTGATTGGTCGACGACTGAAATTCACTCACATGAAACGCAAACTGTTTGAGTGTATTCAAACTGCTGCCAGTTGAATAGTTTACAAATCAATAGACAGCGCTGACCCAATCCGAACTCTGGACTCCCAGCAATGATGCAAATGAGTTCAGCTGTCAATGAGCTTATTTAACATAACTGTTTAAATTTTGTTCAGGAACGAAAACCAAACACGACATTGTTATACACTATCAATGCCACAAAAATTTTTCTCTGGTAAAACTGGCTAGGCTACCAGAAGGAGCAAAATTATTCTTTTTCAGTAAAATAATAATTATGAAATAGCTGCCTGCGAAACCAGTGCTGCCAGATTGCTGAAAGTTGATGAACAATAGTGTAAAACATCAAATCTTACCTCTGCTGTCCTCGTTGTTGTCTCCCACAGCAGCTGGTGCTGTCAAGGACTGTGGCAGCAAACAGACAATGAATAAAGTCACCCCAATGAAATAGGCTTCAGAAAGTTTCATGGTTCTTTTTTGAGAGAATAGTGTGCAACAGGACGTCAAATGTTGGCCAAGAACGTTATCTAAGATTTAAAATGAAAAAAAAATCTGTCAAAATATAACCGATAGTAGAAAGTCCTGAAATAATTCCAGTTAGTAACTGAAAGTTTAAACTGAGAGACTCAGTAACAAGACTGGTAGAGCCTCACTAAACAAGAGATTATAAAACAGATTTTGTGAAACTCAGTGGGAGGTTTTAATGTTGAACTATTTTGAGTTAATTTCTAGTTACTGTCCCTCTGGGTGCAATTAGTCAACTTCCAGAGGGAGTTGTGTGCACTCAAACCTTTCAATTAAAAGTTTATCACCTCGTCATATATGTAGGCCACTCGACGGCATTTTGTGAAAACAGCAAGGTTGCCGATAGTAAAAAAAAATTTTTTGAAGCTTTCTTCAAATTTCCTTACAACTAAACAATAGTAAAAAAAACACACACACTTAAGTAAAACAAAAATACAAGCAAACAAGACAAAAGCAGAAACAAAAATAACAACAAACAAATTTAATGCTGCAAGCATACACTTGAAGGTTTTTTTTCCAAATTGAAATATTGATCATTTTTTTCACCAAACAATGTAAGAGCTGTCAGCGAGCAGGGTTTTATGAGACGCTAACTGTGTCAGAAAAGTAAAATACTCTCAAAAAGGGTTTTGTTTAATCAATTCTTGACAAAAGTTGTATTAATCAACGCTCACCTTTCTATGATGAAGTGGTGGAGCTGGTCACCTTTTCTCGCCGCTAATTCTTGTTTTAACTTTCTAATAAAAGAGAATTGCACACCTCTCTCTCTCCCCACTACCTGCGTCACATGATATTGATTATCAATACATTATGAACGGCTCTAATTAGCCTCGGTTTCCTATAAGCATTGCACCAACTTGTACCGAGAGTTACATCAGATGTGTGAGCTGAAAGCTGAGGCTATACAATTGTTGTGACGAAATTGTAGCTAATAAAGGAGCTCATTGTCTTTTTAGATTCAAGCATCCATTTGGGAGACTTTTACCGCATAATGTGAACATCCCTTGTCTGTCTTGGTACAAATAATAGTTGCAATTGTTCAAAAAATTAGGAGTTGTCTTTTCTCATCTCGAAATGATTGCTTCTGCAATTCCATGAATAGAACTTCTCTGGAAACTCCAGCTAGAAACTAAAAGCAAGGGTAGGATGGGATTTATAAAACAAAGCATTTACTAGTATCGCCAATGAGCAAAATGTTCTTATTTGTGCGTTCAACATCAATCCAATATTTAGTGTAGCTATAGTGCATACCAGGGATTAGTTTGGTTAAAAAGTGTTGAGCCCACAGATAACATGAATTTTCTGTGTACATCGGTACCTACAAGTGGGCGTCTTTCACTGATGCAACCCATTCTACATTTGCTACTCATAGTGCTTGTTGAACTCATCCATTTTGTACTTACATTGATGTAAGGATTTACGGAAAGCGTTGATAACAGATATTGATTACATACGCCCGTAGATGTTAGTGAACCCCAACTAACTGTCGTGGGAAGATGTGACAGAAACGCAAAGGACATGTCAGCTATATCGATTCGCTGGCATGAGACATGTCACTGCACTGACAGGTGTCGTAGGAACATGTATCTGCTTCAGTTCATGCTATTTGGCACAACAAGATAGAAGACATTCTGGACCATTCTGGAATGTGATGAATAGAGGAGACTGAGTGGTTTGCTTTCTAGCAAGCATTGCTAGCGAAACATTAAATGCTATGTGACGCGTCATTGAGGCAATGATATCTAACGGATGACAACAAATGTTAACTGTCGCAGCTGTGCATAGCTCTGCATGTGTCAAGAGACAACTGGGTTCATTAGAGGGAACTCAATTCAGTGTAATGTCATGTGACCTATTTCTTACACGAGGTTGTGTTCAAGCCAACACTATATGCATGGTAACCATGGTAACCAAACACTGCGGGAGCCCCAGGGACATCAGTGTATTGAATATGACTATATATGCTAGTAAAAGGAAATAATATACAAATTTGAGCGGGAGATGAGAAACGGAGTAGATAAAGATAATATAAGAGGTGAAGGACATTATGCATTGCCTAACCTATGGAATGCTAGGAAATATCAGCTGTAGCAATGGTCAACTTGTCATTAAACCCAGTTCCATCATTTCAGAGTGAGCGATACTCCCAAAGGCAGTGTGTTATCACCACAGCCAACAAAAAGCTTTGACCGTTAGAGCGTACATAAAGCAATGACCATTAGAGCGCACAACTAGTAACACGACATCACACAGTAAAACGAAGTTTGCAGAAGGCTTGATTATATAACATTTAAAAGTAAGTGTACTAGGACTAGAGTGTGGTAGAAGTGACTGGGTTTAGCCCATGTACAAGAACTGTAGGCGGTAGATTGTCAGTAAGCAATGTCAACTGGTCTAAGTAGTCGGCCGAATAAGAGATTGTCGATGGCGGCAGTGGCAGGTAGCAGTAGACGACCGAACTGCTTGAGCTCTGCTCCCTGATCATACCATTGATCTCTACAACACAAGAGGAGAGCAATGCAATCACAGCTATTCCGTCATCATTCGCCCTTCATTTCTTCAAGATATGTTCATGTATTGCGAGGACAGGGATATAGCAGCGGTACTGAATGGGTACAGAATGAGTATACTCAGTCACCTTTAATATAATCCTCAGGTAATGAGGGCGTCTCCCTCACCGCCCCGGTGCGTAAGGAAGATGGATAGCGCATATCAACAATCTTGGACCAGTTAATAGTAACAATATCAGCCTCTATCCGCAACTGGTTAAGAATTACAGCTAACTTCCTCTTCTTTCTCTCTGACTCTTCATCATCATCTACACGAGAATGTGTGTACACAACAACTACACCTACACAACAATGTGTGTACATAACAACTACACCTACACAACAATGTGTGTACACAACAACTACACCTACACAACAAATGCACAGACTTGACTCAGTCCAACTACACTACATTATATATAACCAACTTACTAGCGTGACACATGAACACTCTGAGGGATGTAGACTGTTTCCACCCTTTGACCATATGCAAAACACAGGCTAATTGTAGCAGGAAAAGGCAGCAGTTGTCCATGTAGCTGGCGTTGTCAGGTTGGAACATGTTCACAGGCCACACATCTATGTGGGTTTTATTTCTACACAACATATCGGTATCAGACATCAATGCTAACAAACAATAAGTAGGATGATAAGCAGTATTAGGAGTTGTCTACTACTGCATGCAAAGAGAACACGACTACCAATAAAGTACATAGACATCTACAACAATAAGTCACAGCATCGTACATACTTGAAAACTGAATTCTTGTTGAGGTTGTGAAAGTGGCGAAAGAGGCAGATGTTCTTGCCCATCTTCACGCAGTCTCGTATCATGTTCACAAATTCTGTAGCATTAACATTTCGTGTTTCACTCGGAGATCTGACAGATCGGAAGTAGTTGACTGCCATATTAGTCTCTGCAGTCTCCGCTGCCCCAAAACCACTGAAAGGATAAAATATGAGATATGAGATACCCCTTGGACCTGCAGGTAACTGCAGGTAACTGCAGGCCACGACAGGACAAGTAACCACAGCAACTATTGGTAGTCACAGGTAACCACCGGTGGCTACCGGTAACCACAGGTGGCTACCGGTAACCACAGGTGGCTACAGGTAACCACAGGTGGCTACCGGTAACCACAGGTGGCTACAGGTAACCACAGGCGGCTACCGGTAACCACAGGCGGCTACAGGTAACCACAGGTGGCTACAGGTAACCACAGGTGGCTACAGGTAACCACAGGTGGCTACAGGTAACCAAAGGCGGCTACAGGTAACCACAGGCGGCTACCGGTAACCACAGGTGGCTACAGGTAACCACAGGCGGCTACCGGTAACCACAGGCGGCTACAGGTAACCACAGGCGGCTACAGGTAACCACAGGTGGCTACAGGTAACCACAGGTGGCTACAGGTAACCACAGGTGGCTACAGGTAACCACAGGTGGCTACAGGTAACCACCGGTGGCTACAGGTAACCACAGGTGGCTACAGGTAACCACAGGTGGCTACAGGTAACCACAGGTGGCTACAGGTAACCACAGGTGGCTACAGGTAACCACAGGTGGCTACAGGTAACCACAGGCGGCTACCGGTAACCACAGGTGGCTACAGGTAACCACAGGTGGCTACCGGTAACCACAGGTGGCTACCGGTAACCACTGGTGGCTATGAGCAGACACAAACAGCCACACATGTTACTTAATCCAACACCTAACTTCAGTAAAGAAACATGAAAAGATTAACGAGATTTGAGCCAAGCAGCAATGGGCACTGAAATGGATAATCTAGGAAATATCCTTCCTTGTACCTGCTACCACTCACACAACAACATGTAAAACAGATGAGGGCACGCTGTGAATGGTTAACTACATACAGTATCATTTGATTACATAACAAACCATACACCAGCTCATACATACAATCTGTTTCTTTTGTTGTTCATCTGGAAGGAATCTTTAGGAGTTGTCTCGTCATAGAAGCCCATGCATATTGTGTTAGGTTTCATACCTCCTAGACCAGAGACTCTCACTAAATGTTGTAAGCCTTCCCTCACGGAGTTGGCCAGGGTGATCTCAACAAATGCTTTCACCTGCAAAAATAATGGCAGCAGTTGAGACAATCGGCCAATGAATGCAGCTGTTACATACACACACTCCCATCAGGAGATAATCAACCAATGAATGCAGCTGTTACATACATACACACCCACCTTGAGATAATCAACCAATGACTGCCACTGTTTCAGCTCCATCAAAGCTGGATCCTTGCGACATTCATCCAGTTTGCCGACCTTGACATGACCCAGAATGTAGAGTCCACTTTTCTTCATGTCGTTGATGAAGTCGATAATATTGGCAGACTGCCGGGGGTTGCTCACCATGTACAACATCTGAGGCCTCCAGAACTTGACATGATCCTTTCTGTTGTCTAGCATTAGCAGATACTTCCTCACTTGGTGAAATATCAGCGCCTGGCTGATCGACCCTGAGTGAAATATAGTTAGTTGATTGTTACTAGAACTTAGAATGGGCTACTGCTACCATTCCGACTGCAAGTACCATTACTAATACTACTACTACTAGTACCCTTACTACTTATAGCACTACTACCACTTACTACTAGTACTTACAACTAGTACTGTTACTATTCCTACTACTTCTAGTACTACTACTAGTATTACTACTAGTATTACTACTAGTACTACTACTTCTACCATTACTATTATTATCATGTGTTAGTAATAGAGATACTCACCCCAACTGGTGCTCACACCTCTGAAGTATAAAACTATGATAAGAAACATAGTTATAGCGATAGCGATGGCTGTGTCTATGGCGTTGATAAAGAAGGTCATCACAATACACCCAACAAGAGCAATGACACAGGTCCAGGCATTGAAATACTTGAATGTGGGCCTACAGAAAACACAGCAACTAGCAAACAACACAGACTACATGCCTCTCTATGCAACGATAATAAACAAGTAGACTAGACTGAAAATAAGCGCCTTCTCAAAAATACACTGAGGTAAGATAACTCCACATCAAAACTGCAGGCCTCTCTTTGGCCATTTGAGTATAACATAATATTAAAAAACTCCCTACTGATGCTTGACAAAGTTGAGGTGGCATCATTGAAATTACTCAATAGCTCTCATTACATCATCACAATCAAACAATGCTTGCAAAAAGACAGCAATGCTTCCGTTACGAAATAGCCAGTTACTTTACATGAAATAAATGAAACAGTCCAGTAATCACCTTCGAGATCAGTTGTGTTAAGGGGCTTGGCACACGTAATTTTAATCGGATTTGATATACTTCAAACTTTTTCAGTTGAGTGAGTGTTTAAATAAACTTATACGGAGTTGCCTTCTCGCTAGTAAGGAGATTCCTACTGAAACAGTCAGTGCTGTGCTAGACGCAATTGTTTTTCCCCAAGACACACTGAGTTATATAGAGCTAATAGTTCAAGTTTTGAAAGATTTGGTTGGTTTGTGTAGAAATAGGGCCTCCCATCGCAGGGAACAACCTACTCAGTCTATTCACAGCAGCTATTGCAGGGAACAACCTACTCAGTCTATTCACAGCACGCTTTCTCAATAAATGTAGAACCAGTAGCACTTTTCTACCTGCATGTTGCAATCCCTGACTATATTTTAAAGTCTTGTAAAACTATCAAATACTTGCGGAGATTGAGTAAAACATAGTCAATGAAACTATTTTAGCATTGTTTCATTGCACCAATCAGTAGGAGCCTCTAAAGTGACGCCCTGTTTCATGTTGGCTAAATAAAAAAAGAGTGACGAGGAGACAACTACCAACCATTTACGTACATCATCAAATTAGTTGAAATGAACAGACAAATAGTTGAGCATTTTCTAAATAGTACACTTTTGAGCAACTACTTGGTTTTCAATAAACCTACAGAGCAACACAACAGCTCATTCAAAGATCTTGGGCTATATAATGGAACTAAAGATAAACAACCCATGACTGTATAGATCCTTTACACAACAATAAAAGGTGGCTGACAATTCTGCATTCTGTTAGCTACTGCTTGTAAACTGCAACCTCCTACCACAATGAATTGTTTATGAATAAACACAGTACTCCCCCACCGATAGGGATATGGAGACCTACCACATTTACTATTGTCATCATAATAGGAAAACAGTCTAGAAAGATCAGCTCAAACAAGGTCGGCTTTCGTGATGGTACAAAAATTATTGCACGCAAGAACCTACCATCGTCGGTATATAACGTTAAACAATGCAGATTTATTGAAATCTAACCTGAAGTTTGGAGCAGAGGTGAGATCTAAGGCTAAGCAAGCGATGTTGACTGAGGCGTAGGAGAGGAGGAAGAATATAGTGGTCATTGGAGCAATGGCATTCATTGAGCCAATACAGAGTACAGCCTACAACAATACACAGTACAGCCTACAACAATACACAGTACACACTACAACAATATACAGTACATGCTACAACAATACACAGTACACGCTACAACAATATACAGTTCATGCTACAACAATACACAGTACACACTACAACAATATACAGTACATGCTACAACAATACACAGTACACACTACAACAATATACAGTACATGCTACAACAATACACAGTACACGCTACAACAATACACAGTACACGCTACAACAATACGCAGTACATACTACAACAATACACAGTACATGCTACAACAATACACAGTACAACAATACACACTACAACAATACACAGTACATGCTGCAACAATACACAGTACATGCTACAACAATACACAGTACATGCTACAAAAATACACAGTACAGCCTACAACAATACACAGTACATGCTACAACAATACACAGTACATGCTACAACAATACACAGTACACGCTACAACAATACACAGAACATGCTACAACAATACACAGTACATGCTACAACAATACACAGTACATGCTACAACAATACACAGTACATGCTACAACAATACACAGTACACGCGACAACAATACACAGAACATGCTACAACAATACACAGTACATGCTACAACAATACACAGTACATGCTACAACAATACACAGTACAAACTACAACAATACACAGTACATGCTACAACAATACACAGTACATGCTACAACAATACACAGTACACGCTACAACAATACACAGCGCAAACTACAGCAATACACAGTATATACTACAACCACAATACTACAGTAGACCGAGTACACCATTGTTAGCCCAAGACCCACTGACCTGCACGAGCAGCCAAGAAATGATAACAGCCACCCAAGGATTGCCACTTCTGGATGTTATCCGAGCAGGTCGGGTAAGAAGCCAGAACAAGTCATCCTTGGCGAGTGCCTCCAGCACACGGGAGGCACCAATGAGGTTACCAAGTGCTGCTGACAGTGTGGCAGCAAATATACCTATGTAGACGAGAGGAGACCAGAGGTTGATGTCTTTCAGCACATTGTAGTTCTTCTGCAGGAGATCCCTGAGGAGAGAGGATTGTATGACAGTTGAACGTCACATCTATCAGCATGTACAACACGCGTTTAAACAGTTAGCAATCAATGTGGATGGACTTACTACCTAGTAACTACCTGATGACAGCAGCAATGCAAACAGCAAAGGACACAACAAACCTGGATACAGACGAAGCGACAAAGACAGTGAGGATGAGGTAGACAGTGAAGGTGAAGCAAACGGCCATTAGTGTGCCCCGGGGTATGGACTTGCTTGGGTTCTTCAATTCACCTGCATGATATACTAACTATGGAGTACAAGACAGCGTTGTGACTACACATCAATTACATGCCAACTACACAATAACTACACACCAACTACACACCAACTACACACCAACTATACACCAACTACACACCAACTACACACCAACTACACACCAACTACATACCTACTATACACCAACTATACACCAACTACACATCCACTACATACCAACTATACACCAACTACACATCATTTACACACCAACTACACACCAACTACACACCAACTACACACCAACTACACATCAACTACACACCAACTACACACCAACTATACACCAACTAAACACTAATGACATACCAGACATGTTTGCTCCGTTCATAATGCCAGTGACACCAGAGAAAAGGACAGCAAAGACGACGAAGAAGTTGAGAGAGTCACCAGTGGTATAGTCCATGGTGAAGTCAGCTGCAACAGCAAGCAGGAAAGAGTAAGTAACGCTATAGATACTGGATATTCTACCTGCAGATATTCTACCCGCAGACACTTTGAGTGCAGACACTCTACCTGCAGATACACTACCTGCAGATACTCAACCTACAGATACTCTACCTACAGATACTCTACCTGCAGATACTCAACCCGCAGATACTCTACCCGCAGATACTCTACCTGCAGATACTCCACCTGCAGACATTAGTTTCACTCACCTCCCAAGTTCTCATTGAGTGTGTCTAAGCTAAGACCGGTGTAGTTGGCATACACATAGAAGTAGTCTGAACTGTTGGTGGCATTATTGTACATTTCACTTCCACACTTGGGGGACGTCTCATTGTATACAATGTGGTTGATACACGGCACCTCTACCGTCTTTGGACCAACAGCTATGATGCTCACGATAACCGAGAGTATACATATCGTCACAATCTACAATGCCAATCTGACCAAGGTAGCCAATCACTGACAATTGTTACTGAGTTGGTGTAATTAAATATCACATTTCGCTAAAATTGTTAGCAAACTTTGGAGTGTAAAAAATGCCAAACATACAGTTTTCATCAGTTATATTTCAACTGATGGAAGACCTGGTCATTTCTTATTTGAAATTCACATAATATTTCCCCTAACAAAAAGGTGTTTATAGGTACACTTGAAAAAGTTCTACCAAATCTGTTAGCACGATCCTTTGAATAATTGACAGATGCAAAGCATTTACTTATTACTTTTTTTAAAACATTTTAATGGAAGTAGATTCAAATGAGTCAGCCACTAGCAGGAGACACCAAAGAGCTTACATATTTATACACCAGATCTAAACGATGGGTCTGCTAGTAGGAGTTGTCTCCCAACTTGTAATTCAACAAACAAACAAACTAGAGATTCAAATTTATTACAGTCGGCAGTAATTTATTATTTAATTATTGTGTTTTGTTGTCACTTAAAGTTTACTATTTATTTTAAGTTATTGTTGAAAGATCTTTATTCACGTAAAACCTCAAAACCAACCAACTATTATGAATTACATATTTTACTCAATAACCGACAGACTGTAATAAAATCAACAATGCTTTTTTATAATTACAAATATTAACAACAATAACAATAATAATTAATTACTCTGAAGTTTGTAATTTGCAGCCGAAATAAACAATTCTCATTTAGTAGTCACTACCAAATGTTTTAACCATTTGGTGATGAT
This sequence comes from Cryptosula pallasiana, assembly GCA_945261195.1. NCBI lineage: Eukaryota > Metazoa > Bryozoa > Gymnolaemata > Cheilostomatida > Cryptosulidae > Cryptosula > Cryptosula pallasiana. The sequence goes on along the minus strand of OX183140.1, from coordinate 26,563,017 downwards.
CATAACTTGTTATTATTAGTTTACATCGCATAAATAGCCACAAAAAAATCAAAAGCATAAGGTAGCTATAGAATAATACTGACAATGAGCCGTGCATCTAAATTGTCAACACAATCCTACTACATTTTCCCCGGGAAATAGGCCACAGTAATTCACAAGCGAGGCGCATTCTCATTAATTGATGTTGGTTAATTCATAATATGACACTACAGCTTTACCGCAAAGTACTTGTGAACTACTAAATTAATTTTTTTCACATCAAAATTATTTCAAGGAAAAATTTTCAAGGACTACATTGATCCCTTGAGCTTCGTCAAAAACGTTAGTTTTGTCATATCGGCTGCTAAAATATCTCACATCAAGTTTGATAGTCCAGCAAGTCGCGATTTCCAATGATAAGTTAGATAAATGGTAAAGGGCATTTAGTAGCATCAGCGGAGGGAGGTAACTCCCACCAGGTCAATATTGAGACCAAATCAGTGCAGCTATGTGAACGATAAACACTGCAGTTGCTCTGGCAGAAAAACAGTAAAGCAAAAGCAATTACCGCTAGAATGACTGAAGACGTCTTTGCAAACATTTGGGCTCCAATCATACATACTGCCAGACAGACCAACAAAACCACAGTGCCATATGCATAGTTGTACCATTGGCCAACAGGAAGTGGCTGACCTAAAACAAACGAGCCAATCGGAGGCAAATTATTATCCAACCTACTACATGCATAATGAGCCTGAGAGATGCACAGTGTTGAAAGAGCAGAGATAGATCACCAGCTAGCTAGTAGGTCATTGACAGGTCACTCTGATAAGGCTAGTCATTTGTTGATATCTCACAAATTTGGATCTACCACTAAAGCCTGAGTCACCATTGCCCAGCAATGCCTTTATATTTAGAGACTTCCTATCTTCACCAACTCTCCATAGCTCATATCGCAACAAAAACTATAGGCGGTGCACGAAAGGCCGCTTCCTGCTCTTAAAATATTTTTTTGCGGACAGATTGAAAATTCTCCATCAATATAACACATGGCAGCGCTGTGGCAGCTTTCAGATTTCTACCAATAAAGTTTAGAAAAATATCAAGCACTGAAACGGATCTTTTAATAGTTTTTTCTTTGTTTCACTACATGAGCTCAGTCTGCAAAATAACGATTCCAGTATTTTCCTTTACTGTTATTGTTTAGTTATGATATATCTAACAGTTCAATTTGCAGCGGGACAAATTCTTTAAAAAAAATTTGGAGAGCATTTATTTGCCTGCAGATCAATAATTTTTGAGGAACCACTAAAATGGGCCTCAATCTAATTTGAAAATCATTCGCCATATTCAAGTCAATAATCAAGTGACTGGAAAAAAGTCTCTTTGAATTAGCCTTAAAAAGCTAGCACTTTTTCAGTGAGTGCAAACAGCAAGCCGTCAGTAACTAGCTTGTTACAATAAATTCTACTAATATCTGGCACAGTTCACAGCTGACTACTGGCTGTAATCCAGAATAACAGAGAGAAAACATAGATAAATTGCTGATAGCAAAGATAACATGTACATATACCATGTATGGCCTCAGTAATCAGATATGTGGTGAAGGGCAAAGTCAACATTCACTGCATTGACTACCAGTCAACCGCATAAGTGTAGGGTGGGGAACAGCAAGCGAGGTCGCTGAGGGATATTTAATTGACACATTGTAAGAATCAAAGGCTACTCGGTGTACAGAAGGATTTAGTAGTAGTTACTAATAGACTCAAGACCCTTGAATGTCTAGACTTGATCCCTTGCCTCTAGAGGTCATTGCACTGTCCGTCTACTTATTCTACATGAGCTGAGAATAAGCTCAACCAATCACATGCTCCCATAGAAATATGACAGCGAGCCGACACTGTCAGCAAATGACTTACCTGGGGCTGTACCATTCGGAGACCCCCATGCATCTGTGATCCCTTCAACGAACCCAGAGACGTAAACAGCGCATGAAAATATGTTGGCTAAAAAGAACAGCAATCCAATACTTCCACCAAACTCAGGACCTAAGGCTCGACTGATCATATCTATACATATGATAAGAAACAAATAACTGTTGGCCTGAGTACCTAAAAATGGTCAGCCCTAGAGAGAAACTCAGATGGTGAAGTCAGAGCTCAAATAGAAAGCTTGACTCTATCACAAAGTTTACAGCGCGTAACTTTGACCTAGTATAAATGGAGTCCCAGCAGTTTTATAGATAGAGCTAGTGGTGGAGACAGGAAGTCTGGTTGCCACAATGTTACGATGCTAAAATACTATTAATATTAACGCAAGTCTATCTTTGTTATTTAGATTTATGAAATCGACAATCAACGATTTATGAGCATTAGATAGGTATGGAGTGTATAACAATGACAATGCGTCATTCCAATAAACCATCTCAGTACGTCCCTACTGTGTGACCAGGCTACAAGGGCGCACCCTTATTTATTTACGTTGGCAAACTCAGTCAAACCTGAAATACGAAACTATAGCGCCACTACGTAGTTATAACTAATTTTTCTCAAGTGAATAAACCAAAAGTGTTTTAAGAAAAAATTCAAAGGCTAAATTGATTCTTGGAGCTTTCTCAGCGACTTCATTTTTGTCACATCAGCTGCTTAAAATGTCTCAAATCAGAATAATAGTCAAGTGAGTGGAGGTTTCTAATGATACGTTGAATGATAGACCATTCTACTTCCGGTTGCATTGCTACAGATAAACTACGCCGTCGAACTCCATTTACAAAATTTTAAAGCACCAAGCGACGATAACTAGCGGCTATAATTTTATATCAATCCTTTCCAGAACAAAACATGGCTATGTCGTTGGCCTTCATTGTTTATCGCTAAAGCGTTATGGAACATGACACCCATAACGATCAAGACACGACAGCATCCCAAGCAAGGGCATAAAACATTAGCTTCAACAAGTTCACTTATCCTAGGTCTGTAATACCTATAAAACACACAAAGAAGGTTTCGACTCGGCCCACGTGTGCTCAGATTGTTACAAAAAAGGATACAGTAGGCTCCGCCTCCTTCCACAGCACCATTGGTTGAGATTGCACATATGGAAAGGACAGTCAGTCCCAGTATTATATAAGCTAGAAAGAATTGGGCGATTGCTTCAAACAGGCCAGCTTGCCCAACAACAAAACCTACAAGTATAGCAAAATATTTCGAAGCAAACAACAAAATGTTTATTAAAAAAGATACATAACAAAATCGGCTTAGGTGTCTTCTCCCACAAACTACATCATAAGGTGGCAACTTTTTTTGCAATTATTAGAAAACAGAACTTTTGGTGTGAAAAAATGGACTCTAATACATAATTAACTTGACTAAAAAGACAAAATACTTATTGCATGAATAGTGTATTCACTAAAAATTCATTAGGGAGTCAAATGGGAATGTTTGTTGGCCAATATTATTTATAGCAGCATGTCCGGGGTCACTAGGTTTCAGCGACAGCACGTCTTTGTTGCTGCTGCTAAAAAAGTCAGAACCTGGAGTAAATACTGCTGCGTGATATTTCCAGTTGATCATCATGGTTAAATGTTATTTGCGATGAAAACTGTAGCTACATAGTTTTGAAAATGATTAACTTAGATGAATTTTGTGAAGTTGCAGTAGAAACAGTAAATACCTATAAATGCATGTAAGCCATCAATCAAGACAACATCATTGCTGTCGATGTTTGAACAACGATAATGCAAAACAAACAGCAACTTATCGGATAAAAAGGTGAACAATGAACAACAATGTGATTATTGATTGTTATACCAAAAAATTGGAAGTTTTGGTGTTGTTGATTAACAACAACTTAAACAAATATATACATACCCAATCTTAGAAATATGGTTGTGCTAAACTGTGAAAGTGCTACGGGCACAAACACGCCAAAAAATGTGTTCAAAACTCGAATCGATGTAGTGGAACTTTCCTCGTCATCCTGAGTGTTAGAATCACTGGTCGAACAACTAGGTTCTCTCTCATCTAGGTTTCTACTTAAACTCCTAATTAGCAAAGGCTGGTTATCATTTTCATTGGTTTCTTGAGCAAAGTAGTTGGGTATATTGTTTAAAGTTTGTGGTGGTGGCGTAAAGTCGTGTCTCGACGAATTCACAACAGCATTAGCCATTTTTACTATTCCTCCTCCAGTAGTAAGTCTATTGTTTGTTATTGCCGTAATTATTATTATACTGACTGACTCCTTTGTTTGCTAAGTTGTTAATAAGAACAATAATCTTCCAGTGAGTTACTTCTTATAAATAATATAATAATTGTTATTAATTAATTATTATTATTGTGGTTACTTTTTGTTTCTTGTTGTTTATAAACAAAAAGAAGACGGAGTAACAGTAACTACTGAAGTAAAATATTATATATTATTATTATTATGGAATAATAATATAATTACTATTTATTACTATAACCAATAATAATAACTATTATCAACTATTATACTTAATAATAAAACATAATTATTATTGTTGTCGTTTATTCATTATTACTATTAATAAATTAGCAACAACCAATTAATTATTATTATTATTATTAATTATTATATATATTCAATAATTATAATAATAATATTGCTTGAAGTTGCTAACAGTAGTTGACTGACAAATAATAATAGCAAAACTAAAATCAATTGCTAAAACAATAGCGTTCTAGCTCTCCTGTCGTTAGAGATCATTGGCGTTGTATTGGTAAGCTGCGAAAATAATAAATATAATAATCGTAATAAAAAATGATAGCGTCGTTTGCTGTGTGTATTATTTATTTATTACTCGTTCTTATTGCTTGCTTGTTAGTTTCCAATAATTATTGAAAGCCGAAGATTCTGTTTCCGTTCCGATACGTGCCAGTACTATCGTTGTCTATGATTAACTTCGCGCTACCGACGCGCCAACTGTTTTGTGATAAACCCAACTAAAACATGGATCATATGACACACACGTGCTCCAGTTTTCGGCGGGTTAAAAATCGGAACAAAGCCACGAGTAGACAACTCTTGCAAAGAATATCTTGCTATAACACGCAAGTCCATGGGGTCCATCCATATAGTATCTATTTCCTGGTATGGATGGACGGTATAGAACAATCATATCCATGGAGACAGAAATCATGACAGCAAAACTATTATCTTTGTTCAAAATCAGACCCATCAAAACTATTTCATGATTAAAAGATACAGCTACCGCACAACATCTGAAGTGTCTTTAATGTTATTTAGAAAGCCACCTTGGTTTGCTGTGACACCATAGATGGTGTGTTTAGCATAAGAATACGCAAATACCAAACAGAATCTCTTGAGGAGACCGATAGAAAAAATGGTAATGTTTGCAACTTCAATACTGGAAGAAGCTATAACGATGTCAGAGCCATAGAATATGAAGTTCTTTGCATCACCTATGTAGATCGCATGACAAATTGTGTTATGTTATGGGATATCTTACCTGTTCTTAATAATATTGTCGTACTAAACTGCCCCAGTGCCACAGGTGCAAACACCCCACCAAACCAACCAAGCAAGTTCGCATCTCTCAGTTTGCCATCATTGCTGTGAGAGCAAAAAGATTGAAGCCTGTTATCACCTTTGCATGAAAGTGAGAGAGCAAAAATATTATAGATGATGATGATAACCTCGGTTGCTATCCAAATCCAAATACAACATCAATAACTCACCCAATGAGTGCTTCTTCATCTTCATCCACAACACGGATGTCTCTGGATTTGTGGTAGCTGATAGATAGCTGAGATGTGGAACTCTCAAATTTTGCTTCAATCCCAGGGCTAGATGGAACTCTGCTATAAGCCATTTCCTGTTGAATGGTAAAGCCAGCAAAATACTAGATATATAATTAATTACTTTATTTTGGAATGTACTAGTGTAGCTTTCTATACAAGCAATGAATGCTTCGCTGAACTCAGCTGCAAGTCTACTCTTCATGTAGTATTTCAACTTGCCTCAAACATGAATTGTTTTCTTTGTTGTCATTTTCATAGCTAGATAATGCATGTGATCAATAGACACCTACTCACGTATTATCTAGTTTAGCGCTTTTTAAAAGTGTTGTTCTACGCGATAGCACCAAGTATTCGACATTAATGGAGAAATGAACCTCGTCGGGTGCGGTCCACCTGTAGAATAGCCAACTACTAGGAATCTAACTACTTACCACCACCGGAGATGCTCTGTGTGTACTCTTTCACCTCCAAAGTTTGAACGATGGACTGAGTGCACGATGTATATAAACAGTGTTATCAGTCTATGATATTTCTGTGTTGAGATAAAAGAAAAAGATAATATCTTGATACCACACAACCAAAGTATTGTGCTCTGTAACGAAACGTAGAAATACCAACTGATTTCCTTCGTAAATGCTTTAAGATCTGACACATTGTGATGTAACATTTCAGCTGATCAGAGCAATACTGTGCAGTTATCTCCCACATTCACAAATGACTTGGCGGAGAATTTCAAATAAACTCATTGATAGACTCTCTATTACCACCTTGCTAAAGCTTACAAAGTCCAAGTGGTACAGTGCAAGTGAGCCTGATTTGGAGTTATCTTCTATCAAGTCAGGTGCCAGTATGTTTATCGAGCCAAATTTTCATCAACTTTTTTCACAAAACCAGTAAACCCAACCAACTGATCCATAGGAGAGAAAACAGTAACTAGTGGTAGTAAGAGCAATCTAAAATGCTATATTTGGTCTGATGTAAGCGATGTGTTGTATTTCAGTGAGGCAGGCGTAGAAAAATTCAAAGATTCAAAAAGAAATGCAAGCACATAGCAGTTAAAAATTCTATAAGCTATTTATATGATAAAGGTGTGTGTAGCTAGCAGATATCAGCTAGTGGAAAACTTGTAGCAGGTTGTGTGGTGATACGTCTCCCCTGGTCTCAGCACACAACTTGGGAAATTAGGCTGCAACAATTTAAAATATCCATCAATTGGCTCTGAAATATTTTATATAAACATTCGTATATCTCATATAAGAAGTTGTGTATCTTTCAAGTTGTCCTATCGCTGCCAGAGCCGGGCAGCAATACACACTAACACATCTACTTCTACATTAAACAAACCAAGAAACATTCCCAAGTAAATGCAGTGACTAGACTAGCTATAATACCTTATTAGGTGAATCAGGATACGCTTGAGTCTCCAGGCATAGACCTGCATACTTGCCGTATGCTCCTCCCCCTTTCACATTAGATGCATTCAAATAATAGCCTGTGTAAAACTGTACACCAGGTTGGGTGGTATACGTATCCATCACCCTACCACCTGCGCTCACCCTACAAAAACAAACGCTAAGAGGAAAATTGCAAAAATCTTTTGGAAAAATTAAAATTCCTAAATAAATGTTTGAATGGCAACGCAAATATAGAATAAATTTGGAGTTGCCTACCCAATGATGTGGAGACAACTCCTTGTCTCAACTCAACTTATTAATACTGTTTAACGCTTTACCTTCCCACAAATCTCCTAGTTCCCTGGGCGCCTGGTACAACAAAGTTATGATCATAGCCCTGTAAGTACATCAGCGCACCAATCAATGCAAATGTTTGTGACAAGTTGCAATGCTGCGTGTCACATACAAAAACTGTGCGCAGGTAGACCATGTACGCAGGTAGAACATGTGCGCAGGTAGAACATGTACGCAGGTAGACCATGTCCGCACACACACACACACCTGATTGTCAATTAGTGACAGACATGCCTCGTCCAGAGTCTTAGCAGATCTGAGGTCAAAGTTGGTATTCTCTACAGGTACAATCTCTCCAGTGGGTATACTTGTCTCATCCTTAGGTGTGTACTCGTCACTGGATAGCTCAATTACATGATCGTAGATATTGCCTTTGTCCTAACAATGACATACCATAGCTGAAGTAGGGCAAGGGGAGACAACTATTAGCTGCGCTGGCTACATACATTGAGATATAATATAAAACATACACAAGTGTGTTCTTGCAACAAAAGATCTAACTATGATTGTTACTTTACGAAACCCAATCAAATTAAAACTCATTTCTATCGATCAAACTTTATTTCAGTCACTTTCAGTTAATAACTTCAATAATTTGTCATTTGAAAGTAAAATAAATAGCAAGAAACACGGCTAGTACATTAATAGTAGCTGTAGGTAACATATTTAGCCTAGAAAACATTGAGCATACACAGCCGTAGAACATAAGCTACCTCCATCGCCTGCCTAGTATGTTTTATGTTCAGTGATCAGCTAGCTGACAGATCACATGACCCGCTGACCTTGCTAGGCAGCAGCTAATAGCAAACACATTCCAATAGACAATACTAGTGACCATGTATGTAATATTAGACACATTGCGGTATTCTCGATGACTTTCATATGAGAAATACAGAGTGATGATTCGCTCTACGCTGTCAGCCATCAATAAGAAAAATGAAAAAGCAAACATGATGTGCCATGTGATCTGATAGAGAGAATATATAACATCCTAAATATTTGCAAGTTGTGGTAGGTCAAAGTAGAGCTGAACAGCCGCATTATTTTAGAAATGAATGTAGAACCCGACTATGGTAGGGGTGAGTTCTCGGTGCTTGGAGGAAATATTCCTAGACCAGCCTTTTGTGTGGGTTCAAGGTGTTACACACAAAATATATAAATGATGCTTTACATATGAACTATACTTGTGCATAGACATCTAACATGTGCGTAGACATGTAACTTGTGCATAGACATCTAACATGTGCATAGACATCTAACATGTGCATAGACATCTAACATGTGCATAGAAATCTAACATGTGCATAGACATCTAACATGTGCATAGACATCTAACATGTGCATAGACATCTAACATGTGCATAGACATCTAACATGTGCATAGACATGTAACATGTGCATAGACATCTAACATGTGCATAGACATCTAACATGTGCATAGACATCTAACATGTGCATAGACATCTAACATGTGCATAGACATGTAACATGTGCCTAGACATGTAACATGTGCATAGACATCTAACATGTGCATAGACATCTAACATGTGCATAGACATCTAACATGTGCATAGACATCTAACATGTGCATAGACATGTAACATGTGCATAGACATGTAACATGTGCATAGACATGTAACATGTGCATAGACATGTAACATGTGCATAGACATCTAACATGTGCATAGACATGTAACATGTGCATAGACATCTAACATGTGCATAGACATCTAACATGTGCATAGACATGTAACATGTGCATAGACATGTAACATGTGCATATACATCTAACATGTGCATAGACATGTAACATGTGCATAGACATCTAACATGTGCATAGACATGTAACATGTGCATAGACATCTAACATGTGCATAGACATGTAACATGTGCATAGACATCTAACATGTGCATAGACATCTAACATGTGCATAGACATCTAACATGTGCATAGACATCTAACATGTGCATAGACATCTAACATGTGCATAGACATCTAACATGTGCATAGACATCTAACATGTGCATAGACATCTAACATGTGCATAGACATCTAACATGTGCATAGACATGTAACATGTGCATAGACATGTAACATGTGCATATACATCTAACATGTGCATAGACATGTAACATGTGCATAGACATCTAACATGTGCATAGACATGTAACATGTGCATAGACATCTAACATGTGCATAGACATGTAACATGTGCATAGACATCTAACATGTGCATAGACATCTAACATGTGCATAGACATCTAACATGTGCATAGACATCTAACATGTGCATAGACATCTAACATGTGCATAGACATCTAACATGTGCATAGACATCTAACATGTGCATAGACATCTAACATGTGCATAGGCATCTAACATGTGCATAGGCATCTAACATGTGCTTAGACATCTAACATGTGCATAGACATCTAACATGTGCATAGACATCTAACATGTGCATAGACATCTAACAGGAGTATTATTGCATAATTTAGCCCCCCCCCCCCCCTCCCCCCCCCTTGTTTGGCTATTTGCTGCCACTAACTAAAACAATGTACTCACATGACCCTGCAGGTTGAAGTATATGTGGTTGGTTAGGTTTACTATTGTTGGCTGATCAGTAGCGGCTGTGTAATCTATAATCAACTCCGCTTCATCCGTCACCTCATACGTGACCTTCACCTCTAAGGTGCCTGGGTAATTTTCCTCCCCATCCATACTAGTGTAGGTAAGAACTAGTTTGTTGTCTGTGATACAGTGATTCCAATGTTTCTAAAAGTTAAGTAAGAACAGTTCCATGGAGGTCGTAAAGAGAGGAGACAAAGTCAGCGTGTAAGTGTGTCAGCGTGTAAGTGTGTCAGCGTGTACATGTGTCAGCATGTAAGTGTGTGCAGACATTAAACTTGCAAGAGCAAGGACAAGTTGTTGGTTGATACCTATTGCTGCTGGCTACGTCAGTTGGAGCAGCAAAGCTTTTCTCTAAGATCCAAATTTATTAGTTTCACAGCTACATCTTGTGGAATGCTTTTCAAGTGGTTATGGGCAACTATCAATAACTAAGGCTGTGAATTAATCGAGTTATTTTTACGATTAATGCGAACAATTTCGACTATAGATTAACGCGATTAATAACCATATGTTAATTAATTGCCATTAGTAGTGACTTCTTTGTTTTATTTTGTTTGACTAAATGGCATTTTCTATTCTTATTGCTTGTAATGTTTCAAGTTTACCATTTCTAAGACTGAGAATTAATCTCAATCCATCATGACGCAATCCCATGCTTATAATTTTCAATCAGAGTAGAAAAATCTGAATTATATATTGGAGAATTGGAGCTACTAATTATAGGTATCACAGGAGATTAATTTTGCAATTAATCAAGATCAATAATCTTGACTAAATTTCTCAACCATGTCACAGCCTTACCAATAACAAACCTTCACTTTGCTAGAGTTTAGTCTTCATTTGTGGTGTGATATGTTTTGAATTATTTGTTGAACTTTTTGCAGACAGCGAAGGCAACCATTAATTCAAAAGCAGAATTACCAGAGCTGTCAGCGTGAGCAGCAACCAATAATATACAAAAAGGGACGCCATACTTTGTCAAAGCCAACCAGTCCTCCATGCAAGTGGTTTGGTCCATTATTGATAGCCAGCTGGTAATCTTTACCATCCAAAGTGAACTGCCCCTTGCAGATCCTGTTGGCAAATCGACCAACCAATGCGCCAAAAAAGAACTTGCCGTACTCTACAAAAGAATTTAAAAACTTTCTTTAAAAAGTAGACAGGGTGAAGCGTGGTTCACTCTCATCATGAGTGGGTGTGAAGATACATTTGGTTATTTGGCGCAGGAAGTATACCTTGAGGAGTGTCATAGCCCAGAGAAACATCGACACAATCGCCATTTTTGTTCGGGACTCGCAAACTTTGAATGATTCCACCAAGTGAATATATGACAGCGTCAATGCCTCCACCAGACAGCTTATATCTAAGATTTATTTATGAGTTGTTACATGTTTTGAGGGCAACAACAAAACATTGGCTACAACAGTGCTTATTATAGTAGGGAATTAGTTGTCAAAATAAAAACATGAAAAGAAATTTATAAACCACATTAGATACATGTAGAGTTTATTAAACCTTTGGATTGAATGAATAATTTTAGTCATTGTGAAAGTGGTGTTGTCTTTTTATCGAGTGATTAAAGGTTACAAAAAATTATTTTACAGTTAAGGTTATTTTATGAAATTATGTTATGCAAAATGAATTAACTTTGGAAATAGCTTTACTTTACAATTTGATAAATATGAGTAATTTGTTTCGGCTTCTTAGTTTTAGGGAAAACACTAATGTTGTGAGCTTGCGCGAAAATAAAATTTTTGTAGAAAGGAAAATGACTAACAACTTTTTGTGAGAGGGAATAATAGTCCAAACTGACTAGCAATATTATGCTCAAATACAATCCCAGCACAAGAACATTTAGCTAGTGATGAAAAATAACAGCCCATATTTTCAGCCTACAGGTACAAGTGACTTTCACATTAAAGGGATATAAAAGAGCGGAATGGGTGGTTCATAGAACTAAAAACCTGTTAATTGAAGATTGAAACATGTAGTAGTGGCAATTGATCTCATTAAAAACTGCCATCAGAAGACAGCACTAGTTGAAAGTCAGCCACAATCGTAAGACTACTCAGTCAATGGTATGTACTATCAAGTGGTGCCACAAGTTGACAAGGTACAACCACATTCTCCTTCTCACATATTCGCTAATGATGTTACATCAGTTTATTGCAGCTCGATGATGAAATTATGCTTCCTTTTATTTGCAATAAAAAATGGCGGCTCAAACATATTCACTTCATCGCATTCTGATGATCACCGTTATCTCTGTATTCGCTTTTCCATTTTTTTGTATTGTGCTCTAGCTGATACTGACGCATTGATTGCATCACCAGTTTTTGCTTTTTCCTCCCAACGCTCCCGTTTTTAGTTACAACATATCGATGTACCTTTAGCTCGACTAGTCGTGTGGGTTTGATTACCTGATGTGACCAGCTTATATTGACATCTCCTCAGCTGTATTTTTATAAAGATAACAATGACCTCAGTTTTTACTCTCCATTGTTTATCTATGCTACAAGTATTATTCTGTACCAATTCGCTACATTTATTCACTCAGTATCATACTTCTCGCATCCCAAATTTGAAAAGATGTTCTTTTTTTTCATTTATGCTCATTTATCTTTACCTTGTTGGCAAAGGCTGAACAAGGTTCACACATTCTTTTTACCTCATCTCCCACAATGGCGCAGTAGGTATGCACATCATGGTATTGTATAAACAACACTTTCTCATATCACTCTCCCTTTTAATCAATAACTCAAAATTCATTTTGGATCTTTTTAGCAAGTAGTAACGACACTTTCAAATCTTTGCTGTTTCCAGAAGCCTTCATAGTGCATGTTCTTGATGAAGCGTAATGTTGCTGCGCTCCAGCTGCTGGACCATTAGGGGCCTTGTACTAATTGGGAGTTAAGGCTACCTCTAGCATGGTAGCTGGTATGGCCGAGAGCTAGAGGTCAGAGTGACTGACTCTATAGGTCAGAGTGACTGACTCTATACTGCGGAGAGGCCAAGCTTTGAGTCTCAATGGTGGCAGTGGAATATTGTTATTTTGAGAAGTAAAGGCATCTGTCTATCATAATCAACATGACACTTTTCTTCGGAAAACGAAACGAAAGTGGACGGAATGAACGTCAACAGGAATGAATACAGACGCAGATGGAATGAACATCGGCATACCTGGAAGGAATGTCGACTATCCTTTAAAGAAGAAATTTTCAACATTAATTCCAGGAACTGAGTACATTTGTTCTCCGGGATATTTATAGCATCATTTGAATTTTCATTCAAAGAGTTGCCTATGTTGACAAAAACGGAAAACTTTTATATTCCTGGAATGATCGTCAAAATTAAAACAGCTATTTTATATGTCACCAGGTATGAATTTCGACCCTTCTAGAAATGAACCCTGAAAATTTCTCCTCTTTAGCATCGTTGAGGTCGAGGTCTGTTGAAGTTCATTCCAGGAGGTGTCTATGTTCATTCCAGTTATGCTTGCATACATTCCTGTCTACGGTTATTTCAACATTCTTTCACTTCACTAACTTTGTCAACAAATTTAAGTCCACTGCCTCCCTTCACTTTTGATACATATTCTTTTTGTGACATTATTATTAGCCCTTGCTGGTAAATGCTTTATTTACTGTGAAAGTATGTTTTTACAGCAATTTTCTTTATCTTTCATCTCTTTATTATTATCATTATGGCAGGATTGTACGATAACAATAATCATCATGCTCACTCGCAGAGCATTATTATGATTATTGTACAGGAATTTGTGGGGGTAGTGGTAGCTGCACCTGTACAGCGGCCCACTTCCAGTGAGAGTGTAGTGCAGTATTGCAATTGGGTCTAGCTAGCCTCAAGGTCGGCGGGCTACTCTGTTGAGCACGATTTGCAGTGTTGTAAGTCCGTAGAGTGTACACAGCGAGGAGTTGTCTTAACTACCTTACTTTCCACTGAGTTCTTGCTCGGGCAGAATAGCTGCACTGGGTCGAATCAACAGGTTGGACAATCGTTCCAGTATCACACTCCCGAAGGTAGTGTGCAGTGTAAGTCTTTAGACTGACCACTTTATACTGACTATTGTCTTTGCTGTTGATCGACTTGTCCTAGTGGCTTACTAATTATTTATTTGCTAAGTGCTTGTATTTGCTTGCTTGTTGTCCTTGTGCTTTGCATCTGATCGCTAATTCTTTTAGTCTTTGCTGTGCAGAGAGAATCATGAAGAAGTGAGAGTGCCAAGTTAACTCTGATTTATTATTACACTTACACAAACATATATACACAGTAGGCGGGTATGCTACAGGCAGCAGTAAAAACAAACAATAGGTAGCTCCGCCTTGTGGCCTAATTGGCCCATACACAAAGGGAGGCGGTGAAACATTAATAATAGGGCTGTCTCTATAAACGCTTGGTTGCACAGCAGCACATGGTTGGCAATACAAGGTAAGACAATAATTAGACAAGGTAAAAATAAAGTGAATATGCATGTGTCTTAATAGCTGAGTAAATAGAAGTGAATATAATGTAAATAGAGTTCGGAATTAGATTGAGAATAGACATAGGTAGTTCGGTAGTGAATTGTTCTAGGTCGACTTGGAGTGTGCTGGCCACATTTCCCCAACATTATTAATATAAATATTATTATTGTATTTCTGATATATAATTATTATCATCATCATCATTGTTGTTTTTTATTAATATTTATTATTATTGCGAATGACATTTTTCAGTCTTCTTAAGACAATCATTCAATCAATCAGTATTATTTATCATCGTCATCATTCAAGCTCAAAGTAATAGAATGATAATAATAACAAATAATTATGACAATAATAATTACAATAAGAAAGATGATCATTATTATTATTATTTGTTATTATTATTTTGATTATTATTATTAATTATTATTATTATATTATTATTATTATTATTGAGGATTATTATTTATTGAGGATTATTATTATTATTAATAATATTAACTGACATATAATAATAATAATAAAGCATGGTGGTCGTTAGTTTAGTTACAGCATTCAAACTTACTCAACAGTTCCATCTTCCCATTTTCTCAAAACAGCAATAGCGGGCACCATGTCAGTGTCAACAATATGAGGAACAAACAATGAATGAAAAATAATGCTACTGCAAAACTGGTTTGCAAAGGTGAAACTCCACTGAAATATTCCAGTGCGAAACTCACTTTAAAGCTGAAATTCTTCCTTACAACGTTGACATCATAGAAATATAAATATATAAAAATCATTAAAATTTGACGTGGTCCCCATACTGAGTTTGCAGAACAAAGGTTACACATACATTGAAGTATAAACTAGTATAAACCATACAAGTATAAACCCGTTTATAATTCAATGACATCGGCAATCATCGAATCTATCAACCAACAACACGTATTTCACATTAAAATATACGGTGTTTCATGTGCCCTACGTCTGTGCGCCAAAATAGTTTGAACAGGAGTTGCACTCTTTCAGCGATTGCCGATGTAACGCATTTTTTGACTACCGTACAATATCTATGATTTGGGGATGATTTGTAACATCGACCAAGACTAAAATAGAAGATGGTACCTTGTGTGTGTTGTGTACCATGTTGCTTGACTGTGTTTGCCTCCTTTTTTACTTCTTTGCGCACGCCATTTATTTACACAATTTTATGAAGCTGCTAGACAGGCTATGTAAAATATACTTGATAGATCACAACTACGGCAACATTTGTGCCTCATAGTCAAAATTGTTATGGAACAACTATGTACTATTTACTTTATAGCCATTTTATACCATCTGCACATCCACCAGTACTCCATCAAATACTTTTATCTGTACGCTTAGTTGTTCTTCTCATATCTGCTAGCTTACTGAATGATTAAATATCAATGCACCAATGCACCATGTTATGTATAATTCGATTATCTGGTTAAATGTACTTGTTTACCTTTTTTTGATAGGATATCTGCATATTTTCTCTGGCTTACACACGAGTTTAATTAACTAAATTTGCTGAGCTCTGAGTCTGAATGAACAACTTATTTCTTTTATTAGAAATGCATATAGAAATGAGCAGCCGATAGACCAAGTTGAGGCACATGATCGCTGTAATAGACCAGATGCCAATCTCATTCGGTTTGTACCCGGGGAGACCATCATCCATTGAGTGGTGAAACCTTTTGCTTTCAATAATTGCTATAAAGGCTGACGTCTGCATTAGTGAACATAAATATACTAAAACTTTTAATTGTTTGTTCTCTTGGTTAGTTAATGCAGATAACCACAAAAGTGTGGACAGCTATCAGTGCTAACATGAATAAAAGTTTTATTGTGACAGTGCTGGTGTACGGTATGGTGTATGGTATGGTGTATGGTATGGTGTATGGTATGGTGTTTTGTATGATGTATGGTATGGTGTATGGTATGGTGTATGGTATGGTGTATGGTATGGTGTACGGTATGGTGTATGGTACGGTGTATGTTATGGTATGGTGTACGGTATGGTGGATGGTAAGGTGTATGGTATGGTGTATGTTATGGTATGGTGTACGGTATGGTGGATGGTAAGGTGTATGGTATGGTGTATGGTATGGTGTACGGTATGGTGTATGGTATGGTGTATGGTATGGTGTATGGTATGGTGTATGGTATGGTGTTTTGTATGATGTATGGTATGGTGTATGGTACGGTGTATGTTATGGTATGGTGTACGGTATGGTGTACGGTATGGTGTATGGTACGGTATAGTGTACGGTATGGTGTATGGTATGGTATGGTGTATGGTAAAGTGGATGGTATGGTGTATGGTATGGTGTATGGTATGGTGTATGGTATGGTGTATGGTATGGAGTATGGTATGGTGTATGGTATGGTGTATGGTATGGTGTACGGTATGGTGTATGGTATGGTGTACGGTATGGTGTATGGTATGGTATGGTGTATGGTAAAGTGGATGGTATGGTGTATGGTATGGTGTATGGTATGGTGTATGGTATGGTGTATGGTATGGTGTATGGTATGGTGTATGGTATGGTGTATGGTATGGTGTACGGTATGGTGTATGGTACGGTGTATGTTATGGTATGGTGTACGGTATGGTGTACGGTATGGTGTACGGTATGGTGTATGGTACGGTGTATGTTATGGTATGGTGTACGGTATGGTGTACGGTATGGTGTATGGTACGGTATGGTGTACGGTATGGTGTATGGTACGGTGTATGTTATGGTATGGTGTACGGTATGGTGTACGGTATGGTGTATGGTATGGTGTATGGTAAAGTGGATGGTATGGTGTATGGTATGGTGTATGGTATGGTGTATGGTATGGTGTATGGTATGGTGTATGGTATGGTGTATGGTATGGTGTATGGTATGGTGTATGGTATGGTGTACGGTATGGTGTATGGTACGGTGTATGTTATGGTATGGTGTACGGTATGGTGTACGGTATGGTGTACGGTATGGTGTATGGTACGGTGTATGTTATGGTATGGTGTACGGTATGGTGTACAGTATGGTGTATGGTACGGTATGGTGTACGGTATGGTGTATGGTACGGTGTATGTTATGGTATGGTGTACGGTATGGTGTATGGTATGGTGTAAGGTAAGGTGGATGGTATGGTGTATGGTATGGTGTATGGTATGGTGGATGGTATAGTATGGTGTGCGGTATGGTGTATGGGATAGTGTATAGTATGGAAATTATTTGGTGTACGGTACAGTGCATGATGTATGGTACGATGTGTGGTATGGTGGATGGTATGGTGTACGGTATGGTGTATGGTACAGTGTATGGTGGATGGTATGGTGTATGGTATGGTGGATGGTATGGTGTATGGTATGGTGTACGGTATGGTGTATGGTACAGTGTGTGGTGTATGGTATGGTTTATGGTATGGTGTATGGTATGGTGTATGGTATAGTGTACGGTATGGTGTACGGTATGATGTATGGTATGGTGTATGGTGTGGTGTATGGTATGGTGTATGGTATGGTGTATGGTATGTTGTATGGTATGGTGTATGGTATGGTGTATGGTATGTTGTACGGTATGGTGTATGGTACAGTGTGTGGTGTATGGTACAGTCTATGGTGGATGGTATGGTGGATGGTATGGTGTATGTTATGGTGTATGGTATGGTGGATGGTATGGTGTATGGTATGGTGTATGGTATGGTGTATGGTATGGTGTATGGTATGGTGGATGGTATGGTGTATGGTATGGTGTATGGTATGATGTGTGGTATGATGCGGTGACCATATTTAATTACATTGTAGCCGCTGCACCGTATCCCAACACTATATTAAGACTTTAAAGAGAGAGAGAGCAACTACACAAATGCACGAGTGTACACTAAACAGTCTACAATTGAGAACTTGAACTAATTCGTGTATTCTCTTAGACATGATATGTTGCACACAAGCATTGCTAGTTGCTAGTTCCTAGCTAGTAACCATCTCTAGAGTGTCTGTCAATAACAAATGGTTTCAAATAATAGACAATCATTAGTCTTGGTTTCCTGTGGAAAACTTATACCAGGTGGTGTGGTGATATTTCTCCCCTGGTCTCAACACAGCGCTTGGGAACTGAGGCTACAATCAGAAGGTATATAACTGAGGCTACAATCAGAAGGTATATAACTGAGGCTACAATCAGAAGGTATATAACTGAGGCTACAATCAGAAGGTATATAACTGAGGCTAGATGCATGTGTGTTCGAAGAGCATCAACATGGCTATTAGATGTTTAATTATTTCCAGAACGACATGTGATCACAAAATCAACCGACAGCTGGAACCAAACAACAGCATTTCTTGTTTTTGTTTATTACGCTGACAGAACACTTTTGTCTATACTGCATTTAGTTGGTGAGGTTATGGTTATCTGACCTTGTTAGGAGAATCAGGGTAGTTCTGGCAGAATATGCACATTGCAGAAAAAGTACCGTATGATTGGCCACCCTTTCCACCAGAGCAGTGCATCAGTCCAGCCGTGTAAAGTGCCACTGATGGTTGGGTAGTATATGTATCCATTACACGCCCGTCTGCTTCTACTCTACAAGGTTGTTACTAGTTGGTTACATGCTTATGTCTGCCATTTAAAACTAGACAATAGTTGGTGATGTGTTCTGGATATAGAAATGGGTATAACTCGCACACTAGCAAAGCATTTGTGTAGTTAGTTTCATCCCTGATCTATCTATCATATATTATATCCTTCCCCTGTACTGTTATATACTGTATCCACCCCTGTACTATCATATTGTTTACCCACGCTGTACTAGCATATATTGCATCTACCCCAGTGCTATCTTATACTTTATCCACTCCTGTACCATCATATAATATATCCACCACTGAACTATCATATACTGTATCCACCACTGAACTAACATATATTGTATCCACCCCTATACTATCATATACTGTATCCACTCCCTATACAATGATATACTGTATCCACCCCCTATAAAATGATATACTGTATCCACCTCTATACTATTATATACTGTATCCACCACTGTACTATCACAAAATTAAATGGCTGTCTCACCTGCCGACATACTTCTTGCTGTCTGGCTCACCAGGTAGAATGAAGTTCTGATCAAATCCCTGAAAGTACATGAATCCTCAATTAGTTCTCACGGTTCACAGTTTGCAAAAAACATCTCATTTCACATAAATAGTCAGTGTTGCCTTGTTCATATACAGGTAACAGGTAACAGGTAACAGGTAGCAGGTAACAGGTAACCTACTCTGAATGCTTCATTTCCATTGGCTTTAAGGAACTCTTCTGTCATCATACGACCCTCACGGAAGTCCATGTCTGTATGGTCCACAGCCTCCACCTGTCCATAAGGAATCCTCGTCTCATCCATGGGAGTGTGAGTGGAGCTATCCAAGGTGACCTTGTGATTGAATATGTTTCCTGTTTCCTACATTCGCAGCAAACGAACTGATATCTACAACCGTATTCTAGAGTGACTCAGTGAAGCGATGTGTGAGCATACCCTATTCGTGTTATACGACTATGCTGTATGTGATGATGTTATTTTTGCATGTTTGATAGTCAAAGCATCAGCAGAGCGGTGGTAGGATTGTTCATTTCCAATATTGGTTGGTGCCAGAGAGATCTGGGTTTAATTTGTGACTGACTGATGCACCTTTTTGCAATGTTACTGCGTACTCAGTGAAAAGTGGCATTGATGAACTCATTTCAAACGCTATGAAAGCAGCAATTGGGTTTAGCATTCATGACCCCCAGTGTTGGTGGTTTTACCAATCAGCCCGTTATCTTTGTTATTTTCAAATGAGTTTTAGTCAAAATCAGCTGGTAAAAGCCGGGATTTTGCCGGCTAAAACTTCGAACACTTCGTTTTGTTGCTGTTAGAAGCAGACAAACTATATATAACTACAAAAACCTGTGGAGAAAGCAAAGAGTACCACTGTATGTCATTAGTTTACACTTAACTAGCGATTACTCCTTCAACGACTAGTGAGTTTAGTAGAGATTAAAAAAGACAACCAAGAATATCTTACATGACCCTGCAGGTTGAAGAAAGCGTGGTTAGACAAACAGATGATGGTGGGTTTGTCTGTGATTGCTGAGTATTCTATGACTAGCTCTGCCTCGTCAGTTACTTCATAGACTACAGTGGTTTCTACAGTACCTGTAATAGTTAGTGTGGATACTTAGACTACAGTGGTTTCTACAGTACCTGTAACAGCTAGTGCGGGTACTACAGTAGTATGTGTACCACATTGTCTAAAGTACAAATAGTTACCTGCTGCATGTACTTACCACCAAATGCGGGCAAAGACTGAGGACTTACCAGGGTAGTTCTCCTCCATATGCGGGCTGGTGTAGGTAAGAATGAGCTTGCTACCAGATATACTGTAGTTCCAAGGTTTCTACAGGAATGTGACATTGTGGTGTGACACTGTGGTGTGACAGAGTAGTATGACACTGTGGTATGACACACACCTGATCAAATCCCACTCTCCCACCGTGCACATGGTTGGGCCCGTTGTTGATGTTTAGCTGATGTTCTTCTCCGTCTAATGTAAACTTTCCATTGGCTACTCTATTGGAATATCGACCAATTATTCCTCCGAGATAAAACTTGCCGTACTCTTTAAAAAGAGATAGGAAACTCAAGAGCTGATTGTAGGCCAGAAAGAGACGCTGCAGGTATGCGTGAAGTAAACATGGTTAATAGTGAGAATGCTAGTCATTTACCTGCCAAGGTTGTGTGTATTATGTATAAACAGTGTCACTGAACTAACAATATACAACCAAACACAGTAGCTATTCCATTTATTATCTTTGGTTGCTTGTATTAGTAAATTCAGACAGTACAGCATTTCTAAATGAAAATTTCTGATTGGTTGTTTTATATGCAACAGTTTAAATTGAAAATATGCTAAAGAAGACTGTATTGAATAGAGACTTAGCTGACCTTGAGGAGTGTCATATCCAAGGACAACGTCAGCATACTCCCCCTTGTGGTTTGGCACTCTTAGGCTCTGTATTATGCCTCCTAGAGAGTATATGATGACCTCTATACCTCCACCACACAGCTTGAATCTTCAACAACACTGTTCGACTCACAAATAGTATTATTGGGTTCATTGAAATGATGAGTGACGTTAGCTGCCTCCTATTCATAGTTAAATGTTTCGCTAGCCATTTTGTCATTTTAGAGGAGCGGAAAAACTCTGTAGGTCGTGTGTGGTCTAGCGGTTTTGTTCTTCAATCAACATTTACACTGCATTAAACCAAGGTCACAATAAGAACCTTGAAGTCACAGCGGTAGAATCTGAGCTAAAATTTTGATCAATCGATTTATAGTTATAATTTAATATACTTTAGATAACAAATTATTTAAATACAGTAGTCACTCCCTACTAGTAGTCACTCCCTACTAGTAGTCACTCCCTACAGTAGTCACTCCCTACAGTAGTCACTCCCTACAGTAGTCACTCCCTATATTAGTCACTCCCTACAGTAGTCACTCCCTACAGTAGTTACATACTAGTAGTATGTAACTACCTACAATAGTCACTCACTACCTACAGTAGTCACTCACTACCTACGGTAGTCACTCACTACCTACAGTACTCACTCACTACCTACAGTAGTCCCTCACTAACTACAGTAGTCACTCACTACTGTAGTCACTCCCTACAGTAGTCACTCCCTACAGTAGTCACTCCCTACAGTAGTTACATACTAGTAGTATGTAACTACCTACAATAGTCACTCACTACCTACAGTAGTCACTCACTACCTACAATAGTCACTCACTACCTACAGTACTCACTCACTCCCTACAGTAGTCCCTCACTAACTACAGTAGTCACTCACTACTGTAGTCACTCCCTACAGTAGTCACTCCCTACAGTAGTCACTCCCTACAGTAGTTACATACTAGTAGTATGTAACTACCTACAATAGTCACTCACTACCTACAGTAGTCACTCACTACCTACACAGTAGTCACTCACTACCTGCAGTAGTCACTCACTACTGTATTCACTCACTACAGTGGTTACTCACTCAGTTGTTCCATCTTCCCATTCTTTGACAATTTCAACAGGTTGTCCCATTGCTGGTATGTTGTGTAGTTCGTTACTTACCGACTGCTGTACTTGTATATAGTTGTCGTCTGTCTATTATAGCAGACCTATATTATCAATTTTCCATTTACATTCCCCGCTGACAGGTCAGGATTTTGCTGACAGGTCATGACCTTACTGATCTATAGTTCATAGATGTGTGCACACAGATACATGGTTTATATATACATTACGTCATACATTGACCCAAATTTTATGTAGCGATACCTGCAGCTACACTTAGCAGCACATTTCTGTTCGGCATCGGCAGGTATAAAAGGTTCACAAACAAATCCCATGTGACTTTGGTAAACTAATGGTATATTGTCATTAATATTTACAGGTATTCTGTTACCGTATTGTAGCCAATTAGAATACATTTATTGATACAATATCCGATAATTTCGTCGAAGGCACAACATTCTATTGGTTGTCACAACACATTCCTCTCAACTGACTGCCTAGCTCTAGATATAGCCCTAGATATAGATATAGGTCTAGAAAACTGTCTGGCAGGTGGTAAACCAGATCGTAACGTCAGCTATAGCCCAAAATCTCACTCAAATATAAATCTGGGTGAAGCAGACGATTATTGGTACTACATGTCCTGCGCAGTCACTAGTGGGCAGTATCTGCGGTACTAGACTTCTTCGTCCAATGAGCTGGCCCTCCAGTAACTTGTCACTGACCCAAAGTCACTCTCCTCTGCAAGCATAATCAGAGAATGAAATGTAAAAGCGCAGATTAGCTGCCGATTCCCCTCTATCGATCAGAAATGATAATTTAGTGCTTCCCCATTTTCTTCTATACTTGCTATTCTCTAGCAACTCCAATAAAAGTCGGAGTATTTAATGTCACTGCAGCTATAAAATGCTTTGCAACAGCAAGAAGATGTGTCCATAAATGACCCCATTTTTGCAGGAACACTTGCGTTCGAGAAATAATTTTATTGGAAACCCTGATACTATGAAGGAGTGATTCGGTGGATTCAATAGTAAATGGTTTCCAAATTTTATTTTTTCTATCAAAACTTACAGACAGCTTCAAATAAAATGGTATCGAGTACTTTCTAATTTACTAGAAACGAAAAAAGGAAAATTATCAATCGGTAAAAAAAATTGGTATGCAGATTTACGCGGGTACAGCGGAAGAAATAACAAAGCCACAAAGTCATGTGATACATTACTCACCGCTGATTTCATGACTGTCCATAACAGGTTGCATGCCAGCGAAAGGGGTTGGGAAGGTCAAATTCTCATCTACAAATGTGACAAATGTAACTGTGCAGCGTAGTTTGGATGGCAAATGTTACAATATTAGCGAAGTAATCTGTAAACCAAAGTTATTTGCTTCTACTTAGGTAAAATATCAGCGATTGGCGTGGTTAAGTAAGACCTCTAAGTTTCTTGTTGAACATGTTTTATAATGACAACAGAACAATCAAACCTAGTTCTTTCTAAAATAAAAAAAATTTACTTCTTTTGTTTAATGATCAAGAAAAACATTCATACTAAGATTCTTGCGCTTTAAAGCAGATAAACTCGCTCGTGGATTTAAAATTGAAACAAACCTCCGCAGCAGAGAGTATTGTGGTGATGAGATGGGTCGCACTGTAACACCACAATACAGATGACATATGTCTAACCTGATAATGCTGCACTATGATTGGTTGATATCACATCTGGGTCAAGTTTAAATCGAGCGCTACCAGAAGGCTTCAAGACTGCAGAACGGGAATAAAATAGCATAGGAACTCCATCTTTTCCACTTTCTATCGTTTTCACCTCCGGCCTGCTGGTACAAAATGAGAGATGAGTGATTAGACTAAAATAGTCTTAGATCAACGTTTTATTGTTGGCGAACCATGGGATTAGGTTTTGTTTGTTTGTCTTCATTGTGGCAACTTTAAAACTTGCTTATCAAAATATTGACAAGGAGATATGAACTCTTGAACCATTGAATTACTCAAACCGTTGAATTATGCAAACCATTAAATTACACAAACCATTGAATTACTCAAACCGTTGAATTAAGCAAACCATTGAATTACACAAACCATTAAATTACTCAAACCATTGAATTAAGCAAACCATTGAATTATCCAAGCCATTGAAACTGCCGTTTCAGTGGTTTCAGGGGAGAAATTCACCTTGTCATACTGTTTTATACTCGTGCTATTTGGCTACTAATAAATAGAATGTGTAGTCTGAGCATATAGAGCACATTTCAAATTTAAAGGCACTCAAACAGTCAAAATAAGCAAAAGTTGGAGAGAAAATATGCGTAAAGTCAACTAGGAAATGGGAAATAGAAGGAAAAATATTAAGGACTGCTGACATAGGTACGTGTAATCTATTATATAGATATAACACATAGGTATATATAGTCTATTATATAGATATAATACATAGATACATGTAGTCTATTACATAAATATAATACCCAGGTACATGTAATTTATTGCATAACTAAATTACTAGACTAAATTATCCAAACTTACGGATCTTCCAGTTTCTTCGTCTTATCAGCTGCCTGGGGAGTAACCTTCGAACTCTTTCTCCACCCAACCACAGCGATTATAATTACTGACAGCAACAACAACGCAATGCATGCTGGTATAACTGTCACAAGTATAGAGTTATCGTCACCTACAACATCAACAGTAACACGTGTATGTGGTACAGTGAGTACATCGGCCTATGGCAATGCAAGTAATTGACATTGATCAGGTCTAAATGTATTATTCTGTTTAACTGTGGCGTTGGGCCAACTCTAAACGGACCCCATAGGGAACCAGCATTCTATACCAATGCACTACGTAAGCGCCCCACCTTTTTAAGAAGGGAGACTAGACCATTTGCTAGCATAGCTCCATAAATAATACAAAAGATGCAATCATTACGTTTTACACTCTTTGTTACCAGGTAAAGTACATAATAAAATCTCAAATGCTTTGCTCTAGTCGGGTATCCGTGCTGGGAGCTAAGCTCCGTATCCTTGGCTGGAGGGCATTTCCCACATTTCGACTGTTTTAGGAGATTGGAAAGAGGAATATAGAAACTTTGCGATAGATTTTTGTGCACATATAGTCGTAAAAGCCATAATCTCCTTATGCTCACTCCAAGAAGATACCTCTGGTTGCTCAGCTTATGCTCACTCCAAGAAGATACCTCTGGTTGCTCAGACAGACTTCAGCGGTGCTGAATAACCAATGGAGGGACTGGTGTCACCAAGTGCTTTAGCTATGAACCAATATTGCCTTCACAGCACTGGATGCAACAACAGGACAGCACTATTGCTGCAGGGCTAGTGTTGACACCTGCAGGGCCGGTGTTAGCGCCTGTAGGGCCGGTGTTGACCCATGCAGTGGTTGCTGTTGACCCCTTGCAGGGCTAGTGTTGATCCGGAAAGGGCCTGTGTTAGCTACTGTAGGGCCGGTGCTGACCCCTGCAGAGACTGTGTCATCTCCTGCAGGGCCGGTGTTGACCCCTAAAGGGACTGCGTTGACCCATGCAGTACTGGTACTGATGATGCAGGGCCGTCACCAGATGGCCATTGTGACTGAGAAGTGAAAAGACAGCCTGAGAGCATTAGATGACCTTATCCAGGAATAAATGTCAGATGTCAAAACCTGGTAATCTAAGGCTACGTATAGCCTCAGAACCGGTTGAAGAGTGGAGAAGGAGAAGTATAGAATGAAAGTTCAAGCTGTTGAGTTGATCCTCTGCCATCAGGTGCGTTATTATTTTCATTAGTCGTTGTGCTGCATGATTTGTCAGTACTTATACCTATCATTGTTATTGGCTAAATTAACTTCCTGTGTGCAGTATTGGCTACATTATTATTCCCTGCCCGGTTGTTAGTTCTACTCTCATATAGGTAATGTTTCATGTGAGCTAGATTTGATAAGGCTGGCCTTTTCATGGCCAGCTGTTCTAGCTTTAGTACTATTTCTAGTTCTGGTTTATACCATTGTATCTGCTCTAGGGATTGCCTCTCTAGAGTGGTGCAGAGTAGAAGTATTGGTTATTGTATTATACCATCCAGATTAGTATGTCTGAACTGACAGCTCCGTTTCAACTGTTTATTTTCTTTGCAAGTTGCCACTGGTCATACCGGAAGTGTCTCCTCAGGGGTGAGGTTAAACACTTGAGACTAGTGGGGGTTCATGACCAACCAGACCGAAATCTATTAGAATATTGCAAAGGCTTCATAAATCAGAACAACATGTAAAACTGATAGCCCGAATGAACTACTTTATGGCGGTGGTAAAACAATCAAGACAACGCCTTTCTCTACCTCTTTATGTAAATACACAAGAACTAAGGGAGAGGAAGTACTTACTTTCAATGCTATTGTCTAATCCTTCCTTGCCTTCCTTCTGAAGGGCTTCCATACCTTTTACCGTCGACAAGTTAGGCACATTCAACTTTGAATCAATGTTAAAACGTTGAGTAGTTGTTGACGTGATGGTAGAACCGATCGAAGTAGTAATGGGCAGTTTGGAATATTTTGTGATAATGACACCTTTTGAAGAAACTGTGACATCGGACACAACGTCGGTTATCTTTGACTTAGCAGTCGGTGAGTTGTCTATTGACTTAGCAGTCGGTGAGTTGTCTATTGACTTAGCAGTCGGTGAGTTGTCTATTGACTTAGCAGTTGGTGAGTTGTCTATTGACTTAGCAGTCGGTGAGTTGTCTATTGACTTAGCAGTCGGTGAGTGGTCTATTGACTTAGCAGTCGGTGAGTTGTCTATTGACTTAGCAGTCGGTGAGTTGTCTATTGACTTAGCCGTTGGTGAGTTGTCTATTGACTTAGCATTCGGTGAGTTGTCTATTGACTTAGCAGTCGGTGAGTTGTCTATTGACTTAGCATTCGATGAATTGTCTATTGACTTAGCAGTCGGTGAGTTGTCTTTTGACTTAGCAGTCGGTGAGTTGTCTATTGACATAGCAGTCGGTGAGTTGTCTATTGACTTAACAGTTGGTGAGTTGTCTATTGACTTAGCAGTCGGTGAGTTGTCTATTGACTTAGCAGTCGGTGAGTTGTTTATTGACTTAGCAGTCGGTGAGTTGTCTATTGACTTAGCAGTCGGTGAGTTGTCTATTGACTTAGCAGTCAGTGAGTTGTCTATTGACTTAGACGGAGTAGTAGGTGCGTTACTTATTATCTTAGATGTCCTACTAGTTTTGTTGTCTAGAATCTTAGATTTACTAGTAGGTGTGTTATCTAGTATCTTAGATGTTCTAGTAGTTGGGTTATCTATTATCTTAAATACAGCAGTATGTGCTTTGTCTATTATCTTCGATTTAACTGTTGTTGGGTTACCTATTATCATAAATGTCCTAATAATTTTTTTGTCTATTATCTTATTAGTAGTAGTAGGTGTGTTGTCTATTATCTTAGATGTCGCAGTAGCTGTGATGTATATTATCTTTGATGTAGTAGTAGCTGCGTTGTCTAGTATCTTAGATGTAGTAGTAGATGTATTGTCTACGATTTCAGATGTAGTAATAGTAGAT
Organism: Cryptosula pallasiana; assembly: GCA_945261195.1. Lineage (NCBI taxonomy): Eukaryota > Metazoa > Bryozoa > Gymnolaemata > Cheilostomatida > Cryptosulidae > Cryptosula > Cryptosula pallasiana. The sequence continues at coordinate 26,534,720 of OX183140.1, read as the reverse complement.
GTGTTGTCTACTATTTTAGATGTACTAGTAGGTGTGTTGTCTATTATCCCAGATGTAATAATGGTCGTGGTGTCTGTTACCTTAGATGTACTAGTAGGTGTGTCATCTGTTATCTTAGATGTAGCAATCAGTGTGTTGTCTGTTATCTTAGATGTACTAGTAAGTATGTTGTTTATTATTTTAGATGTAGCAGTAGGCTTTTTGTCTATTGTCTTAGATGTACTAGTAGGTATGTTGTCTATTATTTTAGATGTACTAGTAGGCTTTTTGTCTATTGTCTTAGATGTACTAGTAGGTATGTTGTCTATTATTTTAGATGTAGTAGTAGGCTTTTTGTCTATTGTCTTAGATGTACTAGTAGGTATGTTGTCTATTATCTCAGATGTAGCAGTAGATGTGTTGTCTATTATCTTAGATGTAGCAGTAGATGTATTGTCTATTACCTCAGATGTAGCAGTAGATGTATTGTCTACTATCTTAGATGTAGCAGTAGATGTATTGTCTATTATCTCAGATGTAGCAGTAGGTGTATTGTCTATTATCTCAGATGTAGCAGTAGATGTATTGTCTACTATCTCAGATGTAGCAGTAGATGTATTGTCTATTATCTCAGATGTAGTAATGGAAGTATTGTCTACTATCTCAGATGTAGCAGTAAATGTGTTGTCTATTATCTTAGATGTAGCAGTAGATGTATTGTCTATTATCTTAGATGTAGCAGTAGATGTGTTGTCTATTATCTCAGATGTAGCAGTAGATGTATTGTCTATTATCTCAGATGTAGCAGTAGATGTATTGTCTATTATCTCAGATGTAGCAGTAGATGTATTGTCTACTATCTCAGATGTAGCAGTAGATGTATTGTCTACTATCTCAGATGTAGTAGTAGATGTATTGTCTACTATCTCAGATGTAGCAGTAGGTGTATTGTCTATTATCTCAGATGTAGCAGTAGATGTATTGTCTACTATCTCAGATGTAGCAGTAGATGTATTGTCTATTATCTCAGATGTAGTAATGGATGTATTGTCTACTATCTCAGATGTAGCAGTAAATGTGTTGTCTATTATCTTAGATGTAGCAGTAGATGTATTGTCTACTATCTCAGATGTAGCAGTAGATGTATTGTCTACTATCTCAGATGTAGCAGTAGATGTATTGTCTACTATCTCAGATGTAGCAGTAGATGTATTGTCTACTATCTCAGATGTAGCAGTAGATGTATTGTCTACTATCTCAGATGTAGCAGTAGATGTATTGTCTACTATCTCAGATGTAGCAGTAGATGTGTTGTCTATTATCTCAGATGTAGCAGTAGATGTATTGTCTATTATCTCAGATGTAGCAGTAGGTGTATTGTCTATTATCTCAGATGTATCAGTAGATGTAATGTCTACTATCTCAGATGTAGCAGTAGATGTATTGTCTACTATCTCAGATGTAGCAGTAGATGTATTGTCTACTATCTCAGATGTAGCAGTAGATGTATTGTCTACTATCTCAGATGTAGTAGTAGATGTATTGTCTACTATCTCAGATGTAGCAGTAGGTGTATTGTCTATTATCTCAGATGTAGCAGTAGATGTATTGTCTACTATCTCAGATGTAGCAGTAGATGTATTGTCTATTATCTCAGATGTAGTAATGGATGTATTGTCTACTATCTCAGATGTAGCAGTAGATGTGTTGTCTACTATCTCAGATGTAGCAGTAGATGTATTGTCTATTATCTCAGATGTAGCAGTAGATGTATTGTCTATTATCTCAGATGTAGCAGTAGATGTATTGTCTATTATCTCAGATGTAGCAGTAGATGTGTTGTCTATTATCTTAGATGTAGCAGTAGATGTGTTGTCTATTATCTCAGATGTAGCAGTAGATGTATTGTCTATTATCTCAGATGTAGCAGTAGATGTATTGTCTATTATCTCAGATGTAGCAGTAGATGTGTTGTCTATTATCTTAGATGTAGCAGTAGATGTGTTGTCTATTATCTCAGATGTAGCAGTAGATGTATTGTCTATTATCTCAGATGTAGCAGTAGGTGTGTTGTCTATTATCTCAGGTGTAGCAGTAGGTGTATTGTCTATTATCTCAGATGTATCAGTAGATGTATTGTCTACTATCTCAGATGTAGCAGTAGATGTATTGTCTACTATCTCAGATGTAGCAGTAGATGTATTCTCTACTATCTCAGATGTAGCAGTAGATGTATTGTCTACTATCTCAGATGTAGTAGTAGATGTATTGTCTACTATCTCAGATGTAGCAGTAGGTGTATTGTCTATTATCTCAGATGTAGCAGTAGATGTATTGTCTACTATCTCAGATGTAGCAGTAGATGTATTGTCTATTATCTCAGATGTAGTAATGGATGTATTGTCTACTATCTCAGATGTAGCAGTAGATGTGTTGTCTACTATCTCAGATGTAGCAGTAGATGTATTGTCTATTATCTCAGATGTAGCAGTAGATGTATTGTCTATTATCTCAGATGTAGCAGTAGATGTATTGTCTATTATCTCAGATGTAGCAGTAGATGTGTTGTCTATTATCTTAGATGTAGCAGTAGATGTGTTGTCTATTATCTCAGATGTAGCAGTAGATGTATTGTCTATTATCTCAGATGTAGCAGTAGATGTGTTGTCTATTATCTCAGATGTAGCAGTAGATGTGTTGTCTATTATCTCAGATGTAGTAGTGGATGTATTGTCTACTATCTCAGATGTAGCAGTAGGTGTGTTGTCTATTATCTCAGATGTAGCAGTAGGTGTGTTGTCTATTATCTCAGATGTAGCAGTAGATGTATTGTCTATTATCTCAGATGTAGCAGTAGATGTATTGTCTATTATCTCAGATGTAGCAGTAGATGTATTGCCTATTATCTCAGATGTAGCAGTAGATGTATTGTCTATTATCTCAGATGTAGCAGTAGATGTATTGCCTACTATCTCAGATGTAGCAGTAGATGTATTGTCTATTATCTCAGATGTAGCAGTAGATGTATTGCCTACTATCTCAGATGTAGCAGTAGATGTGTTGTCTACAATCTCAGATGTAGCAGTAGATGTGTTTTCTATTATCTCAGATGTAGCAGTAGATGTATTGTCTATTATCTCAGATGTAGCAGTAGATGTATTGTCTATTATCTCAGATGTAGCAGTAGATGTATTGTCTATTATCTCAGATGTAGCAGTAGATGTATTGTCTATTATCTTAAATGTAGCAGTAGATGTATTGTCTACTATCTCAGATGTAGCAGTAGATGTATTGTCTATTATCTCAGATGTAGCAGTAGATGTATTGTCTATTATCTTAAATGTAGCAGTAGATGTGTTGTCTACTATCTCAGATGTAGCAGTAGATGTATTGTCTATTATCTCAGATGTAGCAGTAGATGTATTGTCTACAATCTCAGATGTAGCAGTAGGTGTATTGTCTATTATCTCAGATGTAGCAGTAGATGTGTTGTCTACTATCTCAGATGTAGCAGTAGATGTATTGTCTACTATCTCAGATGTAGCAGTAGGTGTGTTGTCTACTATCTCAGATGTAGCAGTAGATGTATTGTCTATTATCTCAGATGTAGCAGTAAATGTATTGTCTATTATCTCAGATGTAGCAGTAGATGTATTGTCTACAATCTCAGATGTAGCAGTAGGTGTGTTGTCTACTATCTCAGATGTAGCAGTAGATGTTTTGTCTATTATCTCAGATGTAGCAGTAAATGTATTGTCTACTATCTCAGATGTAGCAGTAGATGTATTGTCTATTATCTTAGATGTAGCAGTAGATGTATTGTCTACAATCTCAGATGTAGCAGTAGGTGTGTTGTCTATTATCTCAGATGTAGCAGTAGATGTATTGTCTACTATCTCAGATGTAGCAGTAGATGTATTGTCTACTATCTCAGATGTAGCAGTAGATGTGTTGTCTACAATCTCAGATGTAGCAGTAGATGTATTGTCTACTATCTCAGATGTAGCAGTAGATGAATTGTCTACTATCTCAGATGTAGCAGTAGATGTGTTGTCTACAATCTCAGATGTAGCAGTAGGCGTGTTGTCTAGATCCTTAGATGTAAGAATAAGTGCAATATCTATAAGTTTAGGTGCAGTAGTAAATGCATCAGACTTTGCTGTATTGACAAGTTCAGTTGTAGAGCGATCTGTTGCATCAGGTATGAAGGAGCGATCTGTTGCATCAGGTATGAATGTACTTTCTGTAATTTCATTTGATGTTTCACGTTTATTCAGGTTTTACAAATACCATCAAAATTTTTCAATTTGCAAAACTTTTCAATGGTAGTCTTTCACATTTTTACTAAACTGAAATAATTTTGCAAATAAATGATCAATGCAGGACAGCTTCACAGTTAAGTTAGACACAACATTGGTTTCAATGCTACCTTCGTCGACACCAACAAAAATCAGCTTCCATTTTTTTGCATTTTTTAACCTGATAACAGTTAGTATAAGTTTCAAAATCATTCTAAAGTTTTAGATGACCTAGTGTAGTCAAGTAAGCTAGGGTAGTCAAGTAAGCTAGGGTAGTCAAGTAAGCTAGGGTAGTCAAGTAAGCTAGTGTAGTCAAGTAAGCTAGTGCAGTCAAGTAAGCTAGAGTAGTCAAGTAAGCTAGCGTAGTCAAGTAAGCTAGAGTAGTCAAGTAAGCTAGAGTAGTCAAGTAAGCTAGTGTAGTCAAGTAAGCTAGAGTAGTCAAGTAAGCTAGCGTAGTCAAGTAAGCTAGAGTAGTCAAGTAAGCTAGAGTAGTCAAGTAAGCTAGCGTAGTCAAGTAAGCTAGAGTAGTCAAGTAAGCTAGTGTAGTCAAGTAAGCTAGAGTAGTCAAGTATGCTAGTGTAGTCAAGTAAGCTAGTGTAGTCAAGTATGCTAGTGTAGTCAAGTAAGCTAGTGTAGTCAAGTAAGCTAGGGTAGCCAAGTAAGCTAGAGTAGTCAAGTAAGCTAGAGTAGTCAAGTAAGCTAGAGTAGTCAAGTAAGCTAGAGCAGTCAAGTAAGCTAGAGTAGTCAAGTAAGCTAGAGTAGTCAAGTAAGCTAGCGTAGTCAAGTAAGCTAGCGCCCAAGTTTTTTTTTCCTACCTGGAATTTGAATGCAATCCACAGATTTTCGACTCCATCCATTTTCTAAGCAGACCACTTTGACATATTCCTTCCAAACCTCGGTGATGTAGACTCCATAGCCTTCATCACACACCACTCTGTACAACAACAGAGATATATGGTAAAGGTTTTGTGCCTATTCCATGCAAGACGCAAGAGGTTGCATGAAAAGGTGAAGGTGACAGTAGTGCTGCCAGAAACATTGAACATTGTGACCTGAGATCTCTCCATTCTCCTACTTGCTCGGTGGTTCATCAGCAGACGCTCTGCTGACTGACAGTTAACGAAGGCAGCTTGTCAGACAGATCACACAGCATCTCATAGGAATAAATAAATTCTATTAATGGGGTCCCGGCAGTTTTTTTGTGCGGAGCTATTATTAAAGAAGCCGGAAGCCCGCTTAGCACCAACAATACTATTAAAACGAAAGCCACTTCATTTTAACTAAAGAGCAAATTTTTCATTCACGGCGGCTGATAAGTTAGGCGTGTATAATACTGACGATGCGCCATTAACATAAAGTGTAAAACTTCAACGGCACTGTGTAACCAAACCACAGTAATCGTTCAAAGGTGCGTTTCCATTAGTTTACGTTGGCAAGCTCAATCAAACCCGAAATACGAAACTATGGTTTTACATGTGAACACGATTTTTAATTATTATTTTTTCACTGAATAAACCAAATTTTTAAAAAAAAAACTTCCGAAGGCTTTATTGATTCTTTGAGCTTTCTCGACAACATCATTTTTGTCATATTATTTGCTCAACTTTCTTAACATCAAAATAACAGTCAAGCAAGTCGTGATTTCTAATGATAAGTTCAACGATCGACTAAGCTACTTCCGGTTGCATCGCTAAAGTGAAACTACTCTGTCAAGACCCGTTATCGATACGCTAGTTCACCACTCACTATGTGCACAATATGAGATACAATGAAACTCTAATTAAAATCTAACAGTCATGCTCAACGCATATATGTAATTCCAAATATGCAACTTCAAATGAATGAGGTAAAAAAGCAGTCAAAATTAGCCTATCAGACTGGACATAACTAGGTCACAAAACGTATAAAATAAAGCATAGAACTCCAAATGGCTCGCTCGCCAAGTCTTTTTGGTGTAATCGGTCAGATTATCCTCAACTAATCACCAATTTTTTTTGACGATTTTGAGAATCACTCAGATAATTTTCCAAATATTCAAGTGATGCATAGGTGAAATTTTCCCAGAGATGACGCCATATGCAAAACTTGAGTTAAAAATCCAAACAAACTTGGTTACTAAAAATAAATTTCATCCATCCACGCGGTACGGGGTACTGCTCTGTATAAGGGTTACCATCACTTCTACCTGTTGTCTCCAGGGTGAGCGTTGGTGGGATAAGTGAGAGGATAAGTGAAATATGTAGTTTCTTTTAGGGGAAGGCATAACAGGTGAGACAATCTCTAAAGAGAAAACAACTCCAAAGCTTCTGAACTTCGTTGGTTTTTTAAACAGTCGTTCGGTTATGAAGGTCAGTAATCTGGGTATGAGAGGAATTTTTTGAATAGGTTCGGAAATGCCTGTATGAGCAGGTGGTGTATGTATAGTATCATCAGGTGGGTGGGGGGAGGCGTGTATTGAGGTAGGGGTCGTTGTAATAACTAGGCATGCTCAGAATATTGGGAATTTGGTGACCACAAATTCCCATGCGGACCAGCCACAATACTGATATTATTTCAATCAGCAGCAGTTTTTGGATTATTCTATAAAAGCAACGCTATTATATAATAATGCCAAGTGTCTTGCATAAAATGGAGCACCAGAATCATAAACATCTAAACAACTTGACGTCAGTAAATTTTGCTGTTGTGAGCAGATGAAAGTTTGACAGCACTGAAATGAAAATAATATGATTAGCTGACATAGGCAGCATACAAGTTCAAAAGGGCAGTTAATAACAGTTTAGTAATTGTAACTCAACTTCTTTCACAGAGTCTTGGTTTAAATAATAAACGCAAATGATAAATAATTAGATAACAATAAATGCTAATTATATATTAGCATCTATTATTATTAGTGACAGATATTTAGTGATCTCACACTCATTTGCTGCGATACTACTGGTTATACATACTAACTCCACGTTTTCCCAAAGGGCAGCCCTTGTAGATGATGCGTCTCCATTAGAGATCTTGAGATTGTCACACAGAAAAAGTAAGGCAGGTTTAATGCAGGCAAGCAGTAAGACTACAAGTAGCCTAACAAAAGGTTTCATTACTAGCTACTAGCAGAGGACGTTCAGTGTAAGGAATCTTATGCGTTGATATAGCATTGCGAAAAGACTTGAAGCTTGTTGGGTAACAACAAACAGTTTCCACAGCAGGTTTCAACTAAGCAATTTAATAATACAAGTTTGGGCCAAGCAAGTCATCTGGTGCTTTGGTTTTCACGTAGACCATAGCTAATTGGCTTACTGGCTTCCAACTACAATGAGAAGTTACTGGAATTGTTGAAATGCTACAGTTTTTTTCTACTTAGTTCATAAATCACCTTCAGGATTTTCAATACTTTGACGAAAACAGAAGGCAATATTATGAAAAATGGAGTTCATTTTGCGAGACCTGCTTTTACAGAAAAATGTAATAGCGTAAAATGTGTACAAGACATTTTTGTTCATTATTTGCTAGGAAAAAATCTATTGCGTATTTGCTGGAGATTCTCAAATACCTGCTATAGTGGATTGTGGCAGTCACAGTACTTGTCCAGTAGTGAGCTAGTAGCCAGCGCAGCAACACAGTCCACTTCCGCACGTCTGATTACCGTCTATTAATTCTCGCCAGAGAGGACACTGCGCGCCGGTATGGCTCCAGAAATCACTGTGAAGGAGATACATCAAGGGTGCTTTCGGATATTCTATGCGTAAGGTAGCAGTTAAGCAGTCGTTGAAGGCTCATTGATGAGTGTCGTCTAACGGAAGTTATTTGTGCTTAAACCACATACATATTTATTTTCAACAACATCTGTGGGAACTCTATAGCTAAAACGAGCCCACTTTAGTTTCTTTACAAACAGAAATTAATTACAATGATGTTATCGTTTGCTATATTTTTTATATTTGCTGTAATGTATTGTCACGACTTAAAACGGGGAGAAACAGTGATAAAAAGTTGACTCATTAAAACTGTTGGCTAGGTGGAGACAATTCTATGCCTTCAACGATGCTACCTACCTCACTTGTCAGTTCCATCATTGAGCCCAAATTGCCCATTAGCGCCATGTTTTTTTCCCCTCAACAACAGGGTTTCCAAATGGTCTCGTTTAATCCGATCGTTAAGCCCTACGCCTAGGGTATCCAAAAGCACCCGAATTCTGTAGACCAATTGTGAGCCCTTGGCTCAGAAATTAACTCAGTGTTTACAGCGAAACAAATGAGGTACATCTATTTGTAGTTTAGTTTCATGAGTTAGTTATTTAGGAATAGCAGCATTTTGTTTCTTTACGCAGTAAAATTTATTGCTTGTTCAGTTTTTAAGTTTATTTTCTCATGACTTTTTATAGTGGAGAGAAGAATAAGATTTTTCAAGCGAGATATAACCCGGTGGACAGTGGAGATGACTCTCATGGTGACATAGTAAAATAGGAGATGTATGTATTTTGAAACAATTAGTTCGACTGGTCACTAATGAGTTTGCAGCTGTAGATTGGCGAGGTGAATGAATGGTAAAGAGAAAAAGGCCATAAGTAAATCACTGCAAAGAGGAAAATATAATAATGTATAAAAAGAATAATGCGAAAATAAGATGCATATTTTTTTCAGTGATGGAACAAAAGTCAAGTTTGTAGGAGATTTCAGGGAAAAAGTTGATTTTTCAGGAGACGAGAAAAATAGTTTTCAAATCCCAGAAAGATCCTTGACAAATCAGTTGACATGAAAGGTATCTACTTTGAACAAACTGTTTTTTTTTGGAGTTGTGTACCTAATAAAAAAATTAATGGGAGCATAACTCCATGATTAATAGTAATAATAAAAACAGATATGTATTATAAGAACAGAAGCGTTTTTTGATCAAGTGTATATGCATGTATAGCAATAATATTAAATCTATACAGTACAATAACTAAATACCATGATGGAGAATTGAAATGATAAAAAACCTTTGCTTTATTTGCATTAATCGAATGACCTTTGGCTGAATATTTTGAAGGCTGACAAAAGGTCGCTTAGCTTGATGCGCCTAAACAGTGTGCGAGTGAGTTGCGACACGCGTTATTATCATATAGGAATTAATGGTTATACTGACAGGAAATAATATGGCGGCCTCCACTAAAAGTCATGCTGACAACCTTGATGTTGAAATTATTGTTGGATCTTACGAGCATGTATTGTTTGGATACGAATTGGTCAAATCTCACGATTCAGCGATACTTAATTTATCATTTACCGATAAATCACATTGTGCTTCCATTCGTTCACTTGCTGTATCGTCAAAAAATCTTCTTGCTTCAGGTTCTGCAGATGAAACAATTCAGTTGTTTGACTTGAAATTGAGACAGGAAGCAGGCACATTAATTAAACACAGTGGAACCATCACAAACATTGAGTTCTATGATGAATTTATGATTTCTAGTGACGACGCCGGCGTTATTTGCATTTGGAAAATATCAGGCAGGTCTTACGAGTGTATGAAAACGTTGAGTGGTCACAAAGGGTCTGTGTTAAGCATGTCTGTTCATCCTTCGGGTAAGCTCCTGTTGTCTGTCGGCCAAGATAAAACCATACGGACATGGAATCTAGTTACTGCCAAAAGAGCTTACACCACCAACATACAAAATGTAGTTGACATTCTGCGTTGGTCTCCAGATGGAGAAAAGTATGTCTTGTGTTACAATGGAAAGTTGGATGTTTGTTTAATTGCCAAAGCTGCACCAGAAAGTTCCATCAAATTGCCAGGAAAAGCTCATTCACTAGCGTTTTTGAATAACAATATAGTAGTTGTTGGGTGTGAAGGAGGCTCACTAGCTTTTGTAGACATTGATGCAGGAGTGGCTGTCCATGATTTCAAGGTGGATTGCAACCGAATCAAGTGTCTCAGTGTAAAACCATTCACTGCAAACCAGTCATTATTGAGCTTCATGTCAAATGATGGTTTAATGGAGCTACACTTGATAAACATAGAAGGCTCGCAACAAGTTTCCACTAGTTTGATTGCAGCCACAAAAACTATCCTTCGTCCCATTTGCATGGAGCTCGTTGTCAAATCTGAAGTTGAAGAACAGACCTCTACAGTCCAACAGGCAAGTCAGGAACCTAGCTATTTCTACGATTAGAATTATCAATCTTGTGCTCTTGTATGGTCTATCGATCCATCAACAAATACTTTATATGAGGTGATGTTGATTTATTTATTTATATAAATATTTATTATTTGTTTTGAAATAACAGCCTGTAGGTTTTTGTATAAATAGAGATTGTTTTGGCATCTGGTTTATTAGGTATATTCGTAAACTGGTACAATCCATACAATAAGTTAAATAAATAATATTTCTTGCAATTTATTTAATGCAAAGAGGTCGGCAGCAATATTTCAAGTCAGTTGAAAAAAGCCATTTGCATGGAAAAAAATTAATTTAATTTGTGAGGCTCTCTCATAGGTCGCAAACACAATTGATCCATCACATAAAATTAATATATGCCCATGTGGGTGACTTTTAATTAAAAGCAGTTCATTCCCGGTATTATTATATAATTTATATTGTTAAAATAATATAAATTATATATGTTGTTTATTATTATTATTTATTATGATTATCATGTGCAATAATAATATATTGTAAATAAATTGATCGTCGTAATAAAAAGCAGAGCCATTTCGTTAAAACAATAAAGATGAATGTTATTGATAGTAAATCAAGAATTAATTGCTTCGAACTAAGTATTGTCAACCGGAGAAGTGTCAAGTTTTTTGACTCGCTACCACTACCTGCTACTTCCTGTAGAATCATGCTATGAGTACCAGTAAGGAATCAATGACGCGATGACCGTTGCTGATGAACTGCTTACACATGTGAAAATAATTATGCTCACTACAATGCGCACTGAAATTTTATATTTTCATTAACTGATCCGGATCAAAGAATATAATTTCTTATTATTATATAATAAAATGTAAATGCTTGGTTCGATGCGTTCGCTGCCCAGCGATGTGGTCCCTAAATATAAATAATAGCAGATGTTCATTGATCCAGGCCGCGAATACACCTATTAGCTCTAAATCTTGAATTGCATTTTCTGGGTGTTTTTACATTTCATCTCTTATTCCTATGTTGCATAGTAAAAAGACAGCTTTTTTTTATACATATACATTGTAATGAGATGTATTGTCTTTGTGTATTTCAGTTTTTACAAAAGAAAAATCCTAGTAGGAAGTGCTCTTACACCATTATCATCAGGCATTTCATGTTGTGTTCAGTGTTGACCAGAAATCGTTCAGAGTGAAATGATTGATTTTGCTAAAGGATTTTCCCTCCAAAAGAACCAACTCTGCAATATTATTTGTCACATAAACCATGCACAATTATTATTACTGATTTTTATTATGCGAAGCAAAGATTTTTATAGCGGATAGCTAAAATAAAACGAAAAAATCAATGAAAGCGGTTTGGTGGCTGAAGCTACTGGGTATACCATTGCTAAAAAATAATAATTAAAAATGCTTGTGCGTTTATTTCACATTGTAAGCTAGTGTGGTCATATAGTTCACTGTGAATTGTTGGTTTTATGTTTTAGTTTTTCTCAACCTCAGCTATTTGGTACAATTCTGAACACTTTCTCAAGGCTACGATATTAATAATTTTGTTCAATAGCTGAATATATGAATTGTGATGCAGGATTAACCTGTGTGCAAGTTGCTTTAGGCTTTCTGATTATTTGGTGCGACATGAAAAATTATTGACACACAAAGAGAGAGAAACTAAAAAAAAACCAGAAGAATCATATATAATGTTTTGTATGCAGTGCTGTGCATCATAATCCTTTGAGAGTTGCACACATCGGTCAAATTTTGTCTCTTCAATTTGTTGTGATAGAAAAATGTTTATTTGGTGCTTGAGATGACCAGAAATTGACCAGAGTTTGATTACATAGCTTGGAGATAATTTGTTAGCAAAACAATAAACAGTTAGTGGCCTATCTAGCGTGTTTTGTTTTTGTAGTACCAGTGTTAGTTATTGCTATTTATTAGTATGAGCAAAATGATTTATCAATCAATCGACATTAGAAGTTTTCTATTTGGTCCTAGTCACGGCATTACCTGCAAGAGTTATAAATAATCTGTTAACCAGCATTATTATAGCAAATAAATAAAACCTGTTGTAATAATAATGCTTGCGCTGATGCTAATCGTTGCGTATAGTTGTTGGCACAGAGGCTAGCAAAATAATAATCAACCTAAAAGTTCACTGTCAAGAGTTTCATATGCAACTCGCTTGTCGGAGTTGTCTTTTCTTGAGTATTAAAGAGCGCTGAATAGTCTCAACCAAATTACTAAAAATATTCATAAACTACATCATACTTTTTTATTGCCTTTGAAAATTATTTATTATTTAATTTTTTTACCTGATTTTTTACAGTGAAATAATGTTTAATTCGGATTTGAAAATTATTGTTGTAGTTAATTACAGCAACGAAAGTGAAAGCACAAATCTGGCGGTTGTTACTTTTTCGAAAATAGCTTTAAATTATGATAATTTGAATCTTTGATAGTATTTTATTTTGAAATATTTTTTTAACTGTAATATTACTTTAGTTTTTGAGATATTGGCCATGTAATTTATCACGTGCATGCCAGTGTGTACATAATAGCAGATTTACCAACAATAACTTGAAATTCTGATTCTAATAAAACATTTTCAAAATATCTGGAAACAACTGCAAACATAAGTTTTTATGCTCTTGAAAGCCTCTGCGGTTGTTCTTATTCTTCTATAAAAGAAATTTTGTTACTTTATTTTATGGCCGACCTTATATAAGTTGTTACATATTAAGGCTGTGACTTAATCGAGCTATGCCTACAATTAACGCGAACAATTTTCGCAAAAGATTAAATGCCATCTTTTAATTAATCGCCATTAGTAATGACTTATTTGTTTTACTTTTGTCTAAACTTGGCGATTGCAATTTTGTTTGACTAATGGCATTTTTTATTATTATTATTACTGTTTGTAATGTTTCAACTTTACCATTTCTATGACTGAGAATGAATTCCGATCCACCATGATGCAATCCTATGCTTATAATAATTTTCAATCCGAGCAGAGAAATCTAAATTGTATGTTGGAGAATCGGAGCTAAGTAGATTAATCGGAGCTAAGTAGATTAATCGGAGCTAAGTAGATTAATCGGAGCTAAGTATATGTATTACAGGAGATTAATTTTGCGTTTAATCAAGATTAATAAATATGAAAATATGATTTATCTTGACTAAATTTCTCAACCACCTCACAGGTTTATTACATAGCGAAAAATATATTGTGCTTACACTATAGATAGAAAGAATGAGAGCACAACTCTGCAACATGTTTTTTGGCATAAAATCACTGGTAATAGAAAAAATGAGTTTAATTCAGTCAGATATCCGTGACTTAGCAACTTTAAAATAAAGGTGGACATTTTTATTAGTCTTGGAAAAGTAAGCTTTGAGTTTTGTGCGGACAGCCTTAGAGCGCCTGTAGCAAGTGTTCTAGGGTTTTATGCCTTAGAGCGCCTGTAGCAAGTGTTCTATTCATGGTTTTATGCCTTAGAGCGCCTGTAGCAAGTGTTCTATTCATGGTTTTATGCCTTAGAGCTCCTGTAGCAAGTGTTCTAGGGTTTTATGCTTGTTTAACTGATATTTTTTATTCACCTAACTGTGTGTTTTTTTGACAGGCTGATGAGAATGTCAAAAAGCACAAAGTGGGTAAGAAGAGGCAGCGTGATGCCGTGCAGCAAAGTGTCAAAGAACTGTCTGAGGAGGAACTGCCGCCATATTCCAAAAAAAGTGCTCAAGGTGAGTCACATGAAGTCGCAATCCTTCATCTCCTACATTGGAGACTATTTTTATCCTTTCAAACGTCATCAAGCTGACGAAAGCAGTAGACCTGGACGATATGCACAAGAGAACGGATGAGTGTGTTTTGAGTTGCGAAGCTTGATATATCGAAATATAGAGTTGTCTGCCCTCACGAGATTTTCAAATTGTACCAATTTAAAATTCGGCTGCAAGTCGATCGACGTTTACTCATTTTTAGGAGTTGTCTCCTCAAAGTCAAGTTAATGACAACTCCTGTTCACTGCAATGTTATTTCTTACCTGTAAGCAACGAGCCAAGTTGATTACTTATTGTTATTACATATTATTTTGCACTGTACTTACTTCGTACTTCTAAGATGATCGCCAACTTCACTGTTGAAGGTCCCGGCAATGTGGCAAATCGTTTGTCGGTAATCGGTCCAGTTTAGTCAACGGGAAATCAGGGGATTGCCAGTCTTGAGACCTAGCCAGCCAACGGGGGACCACTGTAGCAGTGAGCTACTAGGTGGCAAGGAATTCCAGACTTTGGCTGTAGCAAATATTCGTGAATAATTAATCTATGAATTATTCATTATTATTTGTATTGTTGTTGCTATTATTATTGTTCATGAATCTTTGTCACCATTAATTTGAATGACTAGTTATTTTATTATCAAACTGTTTATTTAAAAGAATATAATTAATTAACTTTTCTATAATTATTGTTATAGTAATAATTATTTTTATTTAATAAAGTTAATTATTATTTGTCATTTCCGTAATAATAATAATTAGCGTGCTATTTATTGTTTTATTATATTATTATTCCAATTGTTATTAATCTTCAGATAATCAATAATTGTAATTATTTATCATAATATTATCATAGTTAGTTTTTGCACTATATTTTATACTTGGAATAATAATTATTAAACAATATCACTAACAGCCCCAAGAAAAGTGTTCAGTGCGCATTTTCCTGTTGAGCATTGATCGTTTTCATTAATGATTATCGCCAGCTCCAAAAAAAACCATATTTTGAGATTTATCACTCTTGACTGTTTGGAGAGGACAACTCTCGGATATCTACTCAAATTATTGCCCAGGCCTAGTTATCAGATTCAGCAGGGACAGAGAAAGGTTTCATCTCCATACGACTCATGTTCTTGCCATCGCCCAGTGTGTGTGGAGTTGTCCACTCTATTTGTACTATGTATTCTGACTAATAGGATAGCTATGATTTGATTGGTTGAGGTAGGTAATGATATAAGCATTCATCAATAAGAGCAGTTGGTTGGAGAGGTTAGATTCAGTTTGTAACTTTATGTGTAGTGAGTGAGGCTGACTCCAAAGTTAAGAGCAATAAGAGACGAAGCAAGCAGACGGCTAGCCAACAGAAACCTAAGATGGATAAGATAAAGAAGGCTTTCTCTACCAAACCCAAAACTGCTGAGGCTGATGAGGACGAAGATCTGAAAGGGAAGGTAAGTGGAATGTAACCCATTAAATTAATATTATATTTTAATTATTAGAATTACTATGAATGGAGTTTAATTTGGTGTTTAAATGTGGAGCATTGACCCTGCAGAAGCAGTAAGTCTGCTGAGAACGTCTCAATGCATCGTTTCTACAGTTCTCTATTTTTGTAGCGATAATACATAATATGTAGAGTTTAGCTGTCTTTGGTTTCGTTATGTGTAGAGTTAGAGGTGATCTATTTTTGGTTACTCCAGGTCATGCTTGTAAACATCTCACCTTACTGTAAACTATGACTATCGTAAGCATGCAGGCATTTGTCTGTGTCATAGCTTCGCTCCCACAATATTGGCCTTTATCTGACCACCCTCCCCTCCTTTCCCACCCAGGTGTCCACCTCTCCTACCCAGGTGTCCACCTCTCCTACCCAGGTATCCCCCTCTCCCCTACCCAGGTATCCACCTCTTCCACCCAGGTGTCCACCTCTCCTACCCAGGTATCCACCTCTCCTACCCAGGTATCCCCCTCTCCCCTACCCAGGTGTCCACCTCTCCCACCCAGGTGTCCACCTCTCCCACCCAGGTGTCCACCTCTCCCACCCAGGTGTCCACCTCTCCCACCCAGGTGTCCACCTCTCCCACCCAGGTGTCCACCTCTCCCACCCAGATGTCCACCTCTCCCACCCAGGTGTCCACCTCTCCCATTCAGGTGTCCACCTCTCCCACCCAGGTATCCTAGATAGAGTTCTGCTAGTGACTGCGGGTAGGGTAGCCACAGTCTCACTACTGTACAGTCACAGTGTATCATCAGATGAGGCTGTCCTTGAACTCTCTTGTGACAGCTACAAGTGGTGCTGCCTTAGCCAAGAATGCTCTGCACAACAACAAGTTATTGAGATCAGATAAAGTGCTGCCTGCATTGGTGTGAGAGGAAATGAGATCCTTAGTTGTTCTGCAGGATGTAGAAAGCATATGCAGATAGCCACAATTAACGTATTAAAATGTGTGCATTCATGGTTCATGGATAAAATGATATTTTTTGTTATACAAAAATGACCCTGGGAGGAGTGACAACATGATGTGGCTAACAAGAATTGATGATTTCAATCATTTGGTTTTATATTGATGAAAATGATGAGCGATAAATAGCTAGGTATTTTCTCTACGCTCAAACGGCGCATTACGTAAAACCACATTTCTATATCTGGTGATCCACTCATCGATGGTTAGCTTGTGGGCTTGTGTGGGAGACCAATCACCACACCATGTTATGTCATCGGTAACGTCTGCACAAACCATTAGTAATATCTGCTATATCCAGTCCTATTACTACATTCTTTCCTCCTGGAAATAAATGCCAGTTGTTCTGGAAGTGACACACAGTTCTTGCTGGTGTTTACCAGACTTGAGTTGTTTTGTGCTTGCCAAGAATTGAGCAGCACTTGTAGTTATTGTCTCACTTTACCCGTGAGCGATCAGTTGTCATTGATCAACATAAATGAAGCGTTTTTGTCTCTTTTTTCAACCGTTTTGGTAGTCAATATTCATTGCCCGCTCTCGGTTGAATCTCCTCAGTGATGAAGCAAAACTATCGGACTAAATAATAACAAAGTAGTCAAAGTCCCAATTAACTACACGCTGCATTCATATTGTTCTATTTGTCAGATATTTGAGCTACTTACATTTTTTATTGGCCCTGAGTTTCATTGCAGTTCTAATCCTGCACATTATACCAAACACAGTTAATTATTTTATGGCGTTGTGTTTGGGGATCTGGCCTCAAAGTAATTATAATGTTTGTTGATCTTCGCTAAAGGTTGGTCTCCATACATGTCACGGGGTTGGTAGGTATCGTAGAATGTCATCGGCGTTCTATGAAGTTCTAGATTTATGGAGATAGCTGATCTTGAAAATTTTGGAAGTTGTTGGTCCTCACGGAATGTCGAGGAAATGTCAAACCATGTTGAACTTTTCTGTAATTATGACGTCACCCATTTTAGGTGATGGTTAAACTTACCAAAAAACTATTATCTATAACGATGCATGGCACGGCATAATTTGAATTATCAGTCATTTGTTACCTCTCGTAGTCAGCTTGGTCTTTTATGAAAAAGGTCACAAGTTATTATTATTTTTGACTTTTTAAAAAACACATTAGACCAATTTACGTCTCAAAATTAATAGCTGTTTATGGTCACCTATACTGTGTGTTTAACTTTGCCCTGATTATCAATCACCAAGAGTGAGCAACTCCGACCACAACTGGTTGTCGCAATGTGTCATAAGAGCTTCCACTACGTGTATGGAGATCAGCTTTGAAACTCTGAATAGACGCATGAAATGAAAAGTTGAAAATTGTTTTTTGTCAATTCCACATCATAGTTGTTGCTAAAAGTGTAAACTGAAACATCGTTGTGTGATAGAGGAAAGTCAGCGTTTAATAGTTTTCTCTTCAAAAGAAGTTGAAATCTTGTGATGTGGCAGAGCAGAGTTGTTTTGTTCACTTTGTACCTGAAACGGATCAACGATCACTTTGTTATTGCAGCATGAAAGCTGCAGAACTGATTACTTTTAAATCACTTGATACAAAATCTACAAACAATGGAGTAGAGAGCAATGTCTCTCTCGGCCACAGCTATAGCTGCTCACAAACCAATAACCTACCTGCTATCCTTGTTTGGTCTGTTTGTACCCGCCGCAGCTAATGGTCTGCAAATGTTACATTGGTTTGTCTCTTTGTCACTGATACCAGCTAGCATTCCTAGCTTCAGCTCCAAAACCATCTTCTTTTGTTTTCTAAGTAGAAAAACAGCTAATATATTTGTACGAACATCATATCCAGTACTCCATCAACAGCAGCATGGCAGGCAATTTCTCTGTGATAGTCAATAATTAGAGAGCTTAGAAATTTGACTCTAGTACAAACTGTGACCAGGCCAACTGCTATGGTCTATCCCTATATATGTACAAATGAGTATTTTATTGTAATGTTCTATTAGTTATAAATAGTGTATGTTTTATTAATTGTCTCTACTCCACGACAGATGCAATCGTTTATATCTAATCAATCTATGAAAACACTACTCATCATACGCAGAATAATTTCCATTGCTAATAGTGCCAACGGATACCCGGTGCGAATATATACAGGCATCTGGTATCCGATCGTGTTTCTAGTTGTGTGCAACTGCTGGAATATGAAATGAGTGCCGTCCCATTCTGCAGTGAATGTTAAAGTGATCTGTTGTATTACCCTTCCTGTTTATAATGTTACATTAGGCATTTTCGGATCAAGGAGATCCATGCCATTGCAAGTATAGGAACGAGCTTTTGAATTGTTACAAAACATCAATTTATTTGATTCAAATTTGTGTTCTTTTGTCCAAAGTCATGCAAAAATAATAATAAATAATAACAATTGTGAAACACTTACTATTATAATAATAATTATGTATTATTGTCTCTTCGTAAACAACCAAAAAAATTGTTACTAGGAAGTGTTTCACAATTATTATTATAATTATTACAAGCTACCATTGGTTATTTATTAGTTACCACTTATCATTTTATGAGAATAGTTATAAATTATTATTAGCTGACTATAACAAATAAATAATTATTTTTATCGATAAAATATCACATGATATTAATCATAATACTAATTGAATAACGATAAATGTGTTTGAAGGTGGTTATAAAATGCTTCAAAAATCAATATTTATTATTTAGAAGTCAAACTTTGAGGCCTCTGAATTCTTGCAATTATAATTTTGAGTTTGTTTTTGACAAAACTTTTCATCATAAATTAGAACTAAATGGATTCGGATCAAGAGTTATGTAGGGTGCGCTACCCGCTGAACATTGGGGCGTGATTTCAGCATTGCGTTCAAAGAACAGATTTTGAACTCTCCAAAACACAAAAAGATCGCCCGTTTGGTTGAGAAGCTCAATGGTTTATAGCGATCTTTCATGGTTTAGTATCCAAAATAAGATTTTATAGATGGCTTTTATTAGTTTGACAAATTTTATCTATTCGTTGGACTAATTTTTGCAGAGTTGATGAATTGTTATGCAATGGTTTTTACCACACGTTTAGAGGGCTGGTCCACACGGCTTGTTTGTATTATGTCTTTTCTCTCCAGATATGCCCCTCACTAAGGTTGCTATTGTGAATCAGGCTTACTTAAGCCTGGTTCCCAATTGAGCAAAAATCGTACGATTTTTGGAGTCTTGCGACTCCTACAATTGTGCACTTGTCAATCTTGCATTATCTTGGGAGTCGTAAGAGTCGTGCGCCCCTGCGATCTATATCGTAGGAGTTTGGCATTGCCAAACTTTCACGACAGCCACGACTAAGATCCGACTAAGATCGTTGCTATTATTTTTTGGGAACCTAGTCTTGCGATATCCTACGATCTGATTAACTTGACCTACAAATTATTACTACCACTTTATAATTATTATAATTAATAATAAATGGATTTTCCCTCACTTCAGTGAAGTGAGGGAAAATCCATTTATTATTAATAAATAGTCGTAGTAGTTAAGTGAGGGAAAATCCGATCATTATTGATTATAATAATAGTTACAGTAGTAGTAATAATAATTTTAACCACCAAGCCACATACAGACAGTTGTTAGTTGTTGCATAGCAGATTTATTGCGTGTTGTTGTTTAATAATGTAAGGAAATATTTCTTTATGGTAGAGCTTTTATCCAAAAGCACGAATATTCATTTATTTGATTGGTCAACCATATGTTCATGAGCCAATGATGTGCCCTGTTTGTTTTTTGATAACTTTATTGTTTTATCACAAGGGTGGGTCAATGTCAATCCACAAAAAAGTAAAAGCATGTAGTTGGGCTAGGTCTATGTTTCATGGTGTAATGCTAAGATAACTCCAAACAATCATCAGAAGAAAAATCAATCCCCGCAAACCAAAACAATACCCGACA
Source organism: Cryptosula pallasiana (assembly GCA_945261195.1). NCBI lineage: Eukaryota > Metazoa > Bryozoa > Gymnolaemata > Cheilostomatida > Cryptosulidae > Cryptosula > Cryptosula pallasiana. Next base: position 26,514,149 of record OX183140.1, on the reverse strand, counting down.
AATTTGACCCCCTAACGTTAGGGGGTTGGGCGTTGTACCCCCGACTGTTCGGGGGGTCGGGGGTACTCAATACGCCTCTGCACTTCACTACTATTATTTTTTATCATTATTATTATAATAGTTGTTATAATTATAAATAATAATTAATAATATTTTGAAGCAGCCAAATTATATTATTATTATTTCATTAATAACATTATTTTTATTATAATCATACATACATATTATTATTTATTATTATAATCAAACTCAAATTAATCAATGAGAAATTATTGTTATAATAAATACATAAATGTATAGATATATTAATAATAAATAATCAAAATAACGAAATATATATAATAAAATTAATTATCATTAATAATTATGGGAGTGATTTATTTTCATTGGCTACTATCAACTAGTAGGTCAAGGCATAAAGATAAACTAAACAATTGGGAACTACGGATCTTACCGGATCGTAGCAGCTAAGATTTCACCCAAGATGGAAAATCTTGGCAGATTTCTACAATTGTGCACTATACAAAGATCAGTGCCAAGATTTCTGAGATTAGATTCTTAGAGCCCTAAGATTGCTAAGATTCCCTAAGATTGACAAGATTCAATTGGGAACCAGGCTTTAGACATCCAAATTTGTCTCTGTCTGTGTGTCTCTCTGTAGCTTTATTAACCAACACTAAAGCCTGGTTCCCAATTGAATCTTGTCAATCTTAGGGAATCTTAGCAATCTTAGGGCTCTAAGAATCTAATCTCAGAAATGTTGGCACTGATCTTAGTATAGTGCACAATTGTAGAAATCTGCCAACATTTTCCATCTTGGGTGAAATCTTAGCTGCTACGATCCAGTAAGATCCGTAGTTCCCAATTGTTTAGTTTATCTTTATGCCTTGACCTACTAGCTGATAGTAGCCAATGAAAATAAATCACTCCCATAATTATTAATGATAATTAATTTTATTATACATATTTCGTTATTTTGATTATTTATTATTATTATTAATATATCTATACATTTATGTATTTATTATAACAATAATTTCTCATTGATTAATTTGATTTTGATTATAATAATAAATAATAATATGTATTATTATAATAAAAATAATGTTATTAATGAAATAATAATATAATTTGGCTGCTTCAAAATATTATTAATCATTATTTATAATTATAACAACTATTATAATAATAATGATAAAAAATAATAGTAGTGAAGTGAGGGAAAATCCATTTATTATTAATTATAATAATTATAATAGTGGTAGTAATAATTTGTAGGTCAAGTTAATCCGATCGTAGGATATCGCAAGACTAGGTTCCCAAAAAATAATAGCCACGATCTTAGTCAGATCTTAGTCGTGGCTGTCGTGAAAGTTTGGCAATGCCAAACTCCTACGATATAGATCGCAGGGGCACACGACTCTTACGACTCCCAAGATAATGCAAGATTGACAAGTGCACAATTGTAGGAGTCGCAAGACTCCGAAAATCGTACGATTTTTGCTCAATTGGGAACCAGGCTTAACTGACTTGTGTGCCCAGCAACCAATTACTGCCCAGCAATACAACAATATTAGCATATTTTTGTGCAAATAAACGGACTGCCACTTTGTGTTATTTTTGTACCTTAACTGAATTGCAGAGCTGCAGTAGAGACCACACAGTGGTCAGACAGATCACATACATAAGGCAGCCAAGGCTTTTGATTAGCATTGCTGGTAGGCAGCGGCTATGGTAATTACTGTACGCTGCATCTGTCATGTTTTTTATGCCCGTGATGTAAGGAGGGGTGTAATTACATCAGAGTCATGTTATTAGTAATTACAAGGCACGGTAATACATACAGTTGCTGCCAGAGTATAAATCTGAGTGTGTGTGATTATGCAGCTTGCGTTTTCTTTCCTGTGAGCTTGGCACTGCTTGAAGTCTGCCTGTACTGTGTTCAACTTGTACTGTTGTTTAACTTGTACTGTGTTTAATATGACTGAACTTGTTAGTTACTCTTGCTCAACCCTATTCTAATGCACCTTAAGTGTTGACAGTCGAGGTGTTTTTTTGAATATGGTCCAGATTAAATGCAGTGTCTGACTATAATTTTGTTGGTAAGGAGTTGTGCCCCTTCACTCCGCTGTTTTCATGATGGCTAATTTTATGTTGATAAATGCTGCTGATGGCGAAGGAGTTATGAAATATTGTTGCGATCTGTGTTTACAGGAAGTAATATGAGTCATACACCAACACAAGCTGTTTAGTTGGCACTCCAACCCCTGCATAATAGCAGATGTAGCTGTTTGTGATTCGTCTCCACCTACATTATTGAAAATGTATCTACAAATATCTCAAGTTTGACCACAGATGGCAACTTTTAATTTTCGCCATACTTACGATCGGTCAATTAGAATGTTTTCACAGCAGTGTTTATTCCCTTCAGCAAAGCATTTTAGTCGTTTATACATATTTGACAGATTTGACACTTGAATTATCAAGCTGTCGTTATCTCCACTTACATTATCATTATTGAAAAAGTATTAGATCTGCCAATATATCTATAGATAGACTGCAGCACTACTTAGTATACATAATAACTAGGAGTATTCCTGTACTGCTAACAAATTACAGGCCAATAAGTAATTAGCAATGAAGAACAAACACAAATAAATCAATAGCAGTTGGTATTGAGCAGTTTATCAACAACGGTCCTTGTATGTTTTATGTACGTTTCTTATATTACAGACCATGTGTGTCTACATGTCTGTCTATCATTGGCTGTTGCTGCCACCTCCATTTGTTGAAGAATCTAGTATACATAAGTTTATAGAGAAGTTAACATCGGTAATACACAGCGTTTTGAGTAGAAGTGGCCATGCGAAAGCTGTAAAGAGATCATGTTACTTGCACCAAGTGACAGCAGTACCTGTCAGTCTGTGGTCTATCACGTATCTAACAAAGTCAAGGTCAAATTTTGCATCACCACTACCACATTACCACCAGATTACCGCATTAATATATACCAAGCTGGTTACCACACAGCGGTGACTAAGAAAACAATTAATAAGGGGAGACAACTCTTTATAATAGGCCACGAACACCTTGCATTTGAAAAGTCAAAAGTCGAGTTATTGATATTTTTCTAATTAACTGCTACTTATGGTACTTCTGGCTGCACATTGCATCCTGGAATACCATTAGGTGGATGCAAGAGAGAGGTGTTCAACAAGCCATCAGATAATTCAAGTTTTGTGGTTGATAGATAGAATTAATTATTATTAGTATGTAGTAAGTTATTTTTTTAACATGCAATCTATCAGTATTTATTTATTATTATTGAATTTAACATGTTTTTTGTTTAGAATTAGAATTCTGTTATTATATTTTTAGCCATATAGATAGTGTTATTGCAGGGGTATGCAACTCCAAGTAATCAGTAAATGGTACGATAGTGAGTCTATTCTATAAATATGGATGCAGCACCAACAATAGAAATATTATTAGTAGCAATAGATTCATTGTGGAAATGAAGGAATATTTTTTTTTTTTTTTTAAATCAACTTTATTTACTGATCAATGCACAGTTTGTAAGCAATATACAAGGTACCAATGGATCATGTTTGACATTACATGAAATAGCTATCAAAGCAAACACCCTATACCCATGCCCGCCGTTACCGGCTACTCTTCCGAAAAGGCAGAGGGGGATCTTTTACTAGCATGACTCCATAGTTATTATGGAGAGTGCAATCAAACTAGGGACCACGTTATTTTTATGCCCATATCCGACCAGGCAGAGCATAGGAAGCCAAATATCTTGCTCACAGATAACCATGCTGGGAATCGAACCCCAGATCCAGGATTGAAGTGCAAGCACTTCAACCACTAGACCACACGTGCCTCACAGGAGCACACAACTCCTCAAAGCAGGTTGTGGGCAAGCCATTAAAAATTAGGCACGCAGCAAAAAACTAAATCCAGTTTGTTACATCGGTGCATGCGAGACATTACTGTTGTGTTATAACCTAATGCATCCAAAATTGATATTTAGAATATTTTTTATATCAACTATTTTCATATGTTTCATTTATGTATGGTAGAAATGGTATTTGTGCTTTTCTGTTCCTTCCCTGTTCCTCCATATTATTATTCTTTCCACAGAAGCACATAAAGCCGGTAGACAGTGTCAAAATCACCAAGCAGAAGTTTAACGAAAAGAGAAAGCAAGCCCATGCCAAGCATCATCACCTCGCCCAAGATACTGAGGCTAAAACTTAGTCAATCAAGCATTGTCTCCCCTGTCTCTCATCTATATCTTACGCCCAGGTGTTGTCTTCCCTATATACACCTATATATGGTTGCAGCTGTAATTAGAGGAATTGTCTGCCCATTGTGTGCCTTGGACAATGACCAAATCACAAACAGCAAGTTTCATCCAATCATATACTGCTGTGTCATCAGCTTGTGACCAATGACAGCACTGCTTTATACATGTCATACAATTTCTGATCGACTCCGTCAATGCCAGTCACCGTTAGTTCTGCTATTGTATATGTAATCCCTTCATGCTAGGATTGACCTTTCTTCAGCGCTGATGCCTATTTGATATGTCTGTATGACTTGTCTTCTCTTTGCTAAAAAAGTTTTTGAATGATTTTCTATTTGAAACCGTTTCATGTTTGTACTTCTTGTGTACCACCTGTTGAAGTGTAACACCTGTTGAAGTGTACCACCTGTTGAAGTGTACCACCTGTTGAAGTGTACCACCTGTTGAAGTGTACCACCTGTTGAAGTGTACCACCTGTTATAGTGTACCAACTGTTGTACAGGCTGTATGTAAATAGCTAACCAGTGATTGTTTCTTTGCTATAAAATAATACCAAATTCAGCAAGTTGGGTACTTGGAGTTTTGTTTTCTTCACTCAGCAATCATTTCTGCTTGCAGTATATAAATAGATACACGATGAATAACCATTTATGCTTTCACCAGCTTCTCATCAGTTATTAATGTAAATGTTTATCAGCATGTCTCACACGCACTCGTTTGTATGACTGTAGAGGGTCACACACACACTCGTTTGTGTGGCTGTTGGGAGTGCAATTGCTAGGTCCATAGTGGACAAGCTCATTTTGGTGAATCGGCTGGTTGTATAGAACAGTATTGTATGGTGTCAATTGCTGCAAAACATTGATAATGATATATATTGTACGTAAACCTAACCCTGACTTGCTCACTACAGTTTTATCCAACAGCGGCCACTCCTAACGGCTCATTAGAGAATATCAAAATGTCTGCTTGTAGAAAATGGTGGCATATTTTATTCACTCTATTGAGGTTTGGTTGTTTCATCTTCTCGACAATTTTCCTGAAAAGTTCTGGATACTTCCGAATAGTTCCAGATGGTTTTTGTGATTTTGTACTGTTTTGTGAAGGTGGTATTATGACTGGCTCCTGAAGATAATTAAATTATTGCGCCATAATTTGTGTCAATCAGTCAGGTAATTACATGAGAACTACTCAGCCCGTGAGTGAGTGGTGAATAGACATTGACTATATTTGACAGGTGGGTTCACTCACTTGTTTGTATTGCTGTTATTTATTTGATATCACTTTCCTATGTCGGTCTTTTGTAACTGTGTGCTGGCTCAACAAGGCTTCGTTTGGAATATACACTATTTGGTTTATATTATTACCTGCAGTGTTCTTGTTTACACTGTGCTTTATTATGTGCTGCCCTTGGATACTAGCACACCCCGTCGCTGCTGACACAACTACAACTATGGCAGAAGGTGGCAGCATCGCTGTTGTTGTCAGTGACTGCGCTGGAAAAGAAGTGCCACCAACTACCGATAAAACCAGGTTAGTTGTCTTCCCTGCTCTTCTCGGAAGTTGTTAAAAATCTTGTGATTGAAACATTGTTTTGTCATATAGAATTATGTTTGTTTAGTAGAAACTATTCTATATACTAGTTCTCATACATTCCACATTTTTCTAACCTATCTAATGAGTTAGCAACAAGTTGACCACCCACATAGATTTACTAGTACAGCAGATCAAGCTCAGTTTGTATGGAGTTGTCATCCCTTGCTGCTGTGTTGTAGATCTGCTACATCACCAAAGGCTAACGTTACTAAACTAGAGCCAGGAGATGGCGTGTCTCCCAGGTCCTCAGCTCACATTAGGAGGGAGGGCCCACTGACCCTGCCCGCTATAGATGCTAATATTGCCAAAGCATCAACTGCTGCAAAAAGGATTTCAAATGTATTCACCAAAGTAAGTAGCATCCTTGAGTGTTTGGAGATGTCATTGCATGTTGTACATGCTGTTAACTAAGATGCATTTCTTTTCGAAGTCTCGTTTCATTACAAGTACAAAAACATCTCATTTTAATATTGTTTGTTATATTGTGATACCGTTAGGTAAAAAACCATAAATATCACACAATACTACAAATATAGATGGTGAATTGGTCTTTCATTATGTCATATCAATATTACCACGGCAGCTGCCATACACAAAGCGTTTGGTTATTTGAGATTATTTTTTGTAAAACATACAAAATGCACTCGCTTTTATTGTCCAGTTTCATTTGTAACTTATCATCGATAAATTTTTTGTTATTTTTATTATATTTTTTTTATTTATGTTTTTTATTCTACGTTTTTTAGACATTCAAGTTTTGAACAAAATGATCATTTTATTGATTCCATTCCATTTTTTTGCATGAACACGGAAACTTTTATTGTAGCTATCTGTTTGCATTGTTGGCAATGTGCCAACATCGTTAAAAACTGCAACGATTGAACTTGCGTATCTTACATTGACAGACCTAGAATGAATTGATATAGATGTCAATGTCAACTATGATATAGAGAAAGAAGATTTTGATGTTTGTACTCGAAACTGTCAACATTCATTCCTAGCAATATAGAATATACCACTTCGGCGTTCATTTTGGGAGTTGTCTCCTTTGATAAAAACAAGCTTTCATATTTCTGGAACGGACGTCAAAATGATAGTTTATAGGTTACCAGAAATGAATGTCCATTTTTCTGAGAATCAACATTGAAATATTTCTATCTGTAGCGTGATCAATGTTTATTTTAGCTGTGTCTCCATTCATTCTTGTCTCCATTCATTCTTGTCTGCATTCATTCTTGTCTGCATTCATTATTGTCTGCGTTCATTCTTGTCTCCATTCATTCTTGTCTCCATTCGTTCATGTCTCCATTCATTCTTGTCTGCATTTATTCTTGTCTGCATTCATTATTGTCTGCGTTTATTCTTGTCTGCATTCATTATTGTCTGCATTTATTCTTGTCTGCATTTATTCTTGTCAGCATTTATTCTTGTCTGCCTTCATTCTTGTCAGCAGTTATTCTTGTCTGCATTCATTCTTGTTTCGCTCATTCATGTCTGCATTTATTCTTGTCTGCATTTATTCTTGTCTCCATTCACTCTTGTCTGCATTCATTCTTGTCTCCATTCACTCTTGTCTGCATTTATTCTTGTCAGCATTTATTCTTGTCTGCCTTCATTCTTGTCTGCAGTTATTCTTGTCTCCATTCGTTCTTGTCTCCATTCATTCTTGTCTGCATTTATTCTTGTCTGCATTCATTATTGTCTGCGTTTATTCTTGTCTGCATTCATTATTGTCTGCATTTATTCTTGTCTGCATTTATTCTTGTCAGCATTTATTCTTGTCTGCCTTCATTCTTGTCAGCAGTTATTCTTGTCTGCATTCATTCTTGTTGCGCTCATTCATGTCTGCATTTATTCTTGTCTGCATTTAGTCTTGTCTCCATTCACTCTTGTCTGCATTCATTCTTGTCTCCATTCACTCTTGTCTGCATTTATTCTTGTCTGCATTTATTCTTATCTGCATTCATTCTTGTCTGCATTCATTTTTGTCTGAGTTTATTCTTGTCAGCATTTATTCTTGTCTGCGTTCATTCTTGTCTGCATTCATTTTTGTCTGCATTGTTCTTATCTGCATTCATTCTTGTCTACTTGCATTCTTGTCTGCATTCATTCTTATCTGCATTAACTCTTGTCTACTTGCATTCTTGTCTGCATTAATTCTTGTTTGCATTCTTGTCTGCATTCGTTCTTGTCTGCATTCATTCTCATCTACTTTTCTTCCAATATTTCTCTTCTACCACATCAAGTAACATCTCTCATCACTCACAGATATTCGCCTGTCTCCATACCGTATGATTGTCTACCAAATTATGAGGTAATATCGTTTGCTGCATACCATACTATATATAAGGAGTTGCCCTCTCATGTCCTGAAGGCCATTAGTATGTTGGCTAATGGTTGTTTCTGCGTTAGACCCTGGCAGGTAAAGCTGCCTCGACCAAGTCCAACGATGCCTTGGCACTGGGTGCCTATGCCTCCATGTTTGGTAAGTTGAAAAGGAGAAGCTCACCGTCACACAGTCATGCGTCTGCAGCCTGTGCGCTGCCTCAAACAGTACAGCTGCCTACTTATCGCCTGGAGCCAATAGGCAAGGAAACGGTGAGGTAAGCTCATCCTATCTCCTGGTCACAAGCACTCTTAGAGTGGCATAGATTGTTAGTAAATATAATTTTCTTTGAGTTTCACTGCACTAATCAGTTAGTTTTGGCAGCTAAATTAGCTTCCTATTGGTGTTAGGTCATGTATCCAAAGGAAATGATACATTGAATTATGGGTAATTCCTGAAACTGAAGCATGATCAGCCTTGTTATATGTTGTTTGCATTGCGCTGAACTGAGCATTAGAAATATTGGTCATCTATTAATAGATGGCTTTCTACTGAATACCAATAATGTTGTCTAAATCTCATTAGTTCAGAGCTCATAGCCTGTCTTTCTATAAATTAGATGGCCTAAGCTCTATGTTTGCAGGTGGGCACGTCTACAGATAATGGTTGATTCTATTCTCACAGACTTTATTAAAAGAGGTAAATACACCAAAGCTCTTGCTTCTTCTTCAGCAAAGAGTATCTCTCAGAATATCAGAATAATAGCGAAGGAACTAGGCTTTTCACGCAGGTAAGGAGTAGCAACACCCCGTCCCCTAGCAGTTATAGTTCCATCCACCTCAGCTAGCTGTTTATTTTTTTTACTTTTACTCTTTCACAGCCACCTTTACACAGTCAGTTGTGTCCCCATTGAGGAGACAACTCTTTACACAGTCAGTTGTGTCCCCATTGAGGAGACAACTCTTTACACAGTCAGTTGTGTCCCCATTGAGGAGACAACTCTTTACACAGTCAGTTGTGTCCCCATTGAGGAGACAACTCTTTACACAGTCAGTTGTGTCCCCATTGAGGAGACAACTCTTTACACAGTCAGTTGTGTCATGGCTCTTTCTCAAGTTGATGTAAGAGATATTTTTAGAGCCAAGTTTAAAAGATATTGAGTTGTGATTTGAACCGCATCATAACTGTGTGTGAGAGTTGCGTCCCTGTTGAGGAGACAACTCTTCATAAGTTTTTGTTCACTGTACAATGCTCTTTGCAAATTGTTCTAGACAAATCCATACCCTACACCATATCCTACCGTCGAGTTGCCCTCCCTCTAGTCTAAACCCCCTACCTCTAGTCTAAACCCCCTCCCTCTTGTCTAAACCCCCTCCCTCTAGTCTAAACCCCCTACCTCTAGTCTAAACCCCCTCCCTCTTGTCTAAACCCCCTCCCTCTAGTCTAAACCCCCTACCTCTTGTCTAAACCCCCTACCTCTAGTCTAAACCCCCTCCCTCTTGTCTAAACCCCCTCCCTCTAGTCTAAACCCCCTACCTCTAGTCTAAACCCCCTACCTCTTGTCTAAACCCCCTACATCTAGTCGTAACCCCCTACCTCTTGTCTAAACCCCCTCCCTCTAGTCTAAACCCCCTACCTCTAGTCTAAACCCCCTACCTCTAGTCTAAACCCCCTACCTCTAGTCTAAACCCCCTCCCTCTAGACAAAACCCCCTACCTCTAGTCTAAACCCCCTACCTCTAGTCTAAACCCCCTACCTCTAGTCTAAACCCCCTACCTCTAGTCTAAACCCCCTACCTCTTGTCTAAACCCCCTACCTCTTGTCTAAACCCCCTACCTCTAGTCTAAACCCCCTACCTCTTGTCTAAACCCCCTACCTCTAGTCTAAACCCCCTACCTCTAGTCTAAACCCCCTACCTCTAGTCTAAACCCCCTCCCTCTAGTCTAAACCCCCTACCTCTAGTCTAAACCCCCTACCTCTAGTCTAAACCCCCTACCTCTAGTCTAAACCCCCTCCCTCTAGTCTAAACCCCCTACCTCTAGTCTAAACCCCCTACCTCTAGTCTAAACCCCCTACCTCTAGTCTAAACCCACTCCCTCTAGACAAAACCCCCTACCTCTAGTCTAAACCCCCTACCTCTAGTCTAAACCCCCTACCTCTAGTCTAAACCCCCTACCTCTGGTCTAAACCCCCTACCTCTTGTCTAAACCCCCTACCTCTTGTCTAAACCCCCTACCTCTAGTCTAAACCCCCTACCTCTTGTCTAAACCCCCTACCTCTAGTCGTAACCCCCTACCTCTTGTCTAAACCCCCTACCTCTTGTCTAAACCCCCTACCTCTTGTCTAAACCTCCTACCTCTAGTCGTAACCCCCTACCTCTAGTCTAAACCCCCTACCTCTAGTCTAAACCCCCTACCTCTAGTCTAAACCCCCTACCTCTTGTCTAAACCCCCTACCTCTAGTCTAAACCCCCTACCTCTTGTCTAAATCCCCTACCTCTTGTCGTAACCCCCTACCTCTAGTCTAAACCCCCTACCTCTTGTCTAAACCCCCTACCTCTTGTCTAAACCCCCTACCTCTAGTCTAAACCCCCTACCTCTTGTCGTAACCCCCTACCTCTAGTCTAAACCCCCTCCCTCTTGTCTAAACCCCCTACCTCTAGTCTAAACCCCCTACCTCTAGTCTAAACCCCCTACCTCTAGTCTAAACCCCCTACCTCTAGTCTAAACCCCCTACCTCTAGTCGTAACCCCCTACCTCTAGTCTAAACCCCCTACCTCTAGTCTAAACCCCCTACCTCTTGTCTAAACCCCCTACCTCTAGTCTAAACCCCCTACCTCTAGTCTAAACCCCCTACCTCTTGTCTAAACCCCCTACCTCTTGTCTAAACCCCCTACCTCTAGTCTAAACCCCCTACCTCTTGTCTAAACCCCCTACCTCTAGTCTAAACCCCCTACCTCTTGTCTAAACCCCCTCCCTCTAGTCTAAACCCCCTACCTCTTGTCTAAACCCCCTACCTCTAGTCGTAACCCCCTACCTCTAGTCGTAACCCCCTACCTCTAGACGAAACCCCCTACCTCTAGACGAAAACCCCTACGAAAAGTGCATTTTCAAGTTTTAAATATCTCATAAACTAAAGTTGAAAAAATTGTATTTAAATCAAATAATATCAACAGATTTAAACGATCGTAAGTTACAAATTATTTGTGACGAAAAAAATGTCAGCCGTGCATTTTGGGCGTTGTCGTTTTAAATCAACAACAGCGATAGTTTTCAAATCTGAATACAAGTGTTTTGACTAAAATAAAAAATAATGCTCATAGTAGAATATAAATAAATAATTATATGCTAGTTTAAGATTATTTTTAGTATTTTGGTTATGACTATTCAGCACTCTTTGACTCTAAGAAAAGACAACTCCTCTAGAGGTAGGGGGGTTTAGACGGTAGGTTGCAGTGTAGGGTATCGGTAGGTTTGTCTGACCCTTCCAAGTTACCTGTCTATTCTACAATACATACTGGCCAGTGAGAGCATGGAGTACTATTGGAATTGTCTTCTCTCTTTGATATAAGCACATTTCACTCATAACTCATCCTGAAAAGTTTTTATATACATTTTTCTCTCAATTTATCATGTTTGATCTTGAAATAAAAAAAGAAGCCCGAGGGCTGTAAATCCTCAGTTACCACCACTAGACTGTGGTCCTATTATTTATTTCTGAACTATAGCTTAGTTTTAACAGATTAGACACTCGCTGTATACAGAAATTTTAATCTTGTTTGAGTTTGTTTTGTCCTCTACACACATATCTAAATAATTTGACAGTTCCAGTAGGATTTTTGTTTGTTTGCTTGTTCGTTTATCTGTTTGTTTGTTTGTTTACCTGTTTGTTTGTTTGATTTACCTGTACTGTGAGACAGCGTGACTTACCTTGCGCAGGTACAAAATAGTGGCTGTGGTGGACATTGGACAGAATTGTGGGCAGGAATTCTCTAGCAGCAGTCGATGTTTGTGGAACACGGAGCTCGATGGTAGAGTTACTTCCTACAAAACCTCACCTGTTGCATTTGTTGCTGCAGCCCTTTACTTTATCTATACAGACTGACTCTCAGGCTATCTTTAGCTGTTTCTCAGGCTAGCTATTTTTCCCTCAGGCTAGCTTTAGCTAGGGAGATATAACTTGTGGTGCCATTTTCTGACACCTGCGGTTATCATTTTTTACAAAATACCAGTAAATATCTATAAGCTTGTGTCATCCCCTAAATTGGCTCCCCCCCCCCCCCCCCCATCCATGATTGTTGGCGATTATTGTGAAAACTAGACTAAAAATTTCAGTATTGTCTATTTCATGTTTAAATAAATCAGATTTATACAAATGATGGTTTTTAATTCGTTGTCCTTGACATGGTGAGCTTGAACAAGAATTTCCATTATGTACAACACACATAAAACATACATGACACATATATAACACATGTATTACATACATATAACACATATACAACACCCATACAACACACATACAACACATATACAACACACGTACAACACACGTACGACACACATACAACCCTGCGAGTGTTAACTGTTAACTGCATTTTAGCCCTGCGCCTTGACTAGCCATGCTATTGCGCACATGGGCTCTCATTGCACCTATCTTTGTGTTTATGTACTTTTTATATCATGTCTTATGAGGAATAAACAAACAAACAAACACATATACAACACACGTACGACACACGTACAATACACGTACGACACATATACAACACCCATACAACACGCATACAACACATATATATCACCCATACAACACACACACATACAATACATATATAACACACATATAACACACATACAATACATATATAACACACATACGACACACATACAATACATATATAACACATATACGACACACATACAACACACATATAACACACATACAATACATGTATAACACACATACAACACACATATAGCACACGTACAATACATGTACAACACACATACAGCACACATATAACACACGTACAACACACGTACAACACACATACAACACACGTACAACACACATACAGCACACGTACAATACATATACAATACATATGCGGTATAACACAAAAGCCCAATACTAGCTCATCTCTACCGATCTGATACAATCTACTCCCACTTCCCCCAATCAAACACTTGCTGTAATTGTATCCGGCTTCAAGTGGCGCATTGCCTGTGTTTCGTTTAGCCCTGGCTCTCAGTTTTGTCTGAATAGGTAGACTTTGGATAGCTTCTACTGGCTATAACTTTTTCACTCCTGGATCGATGTCATGGCAACATTCCAGCTATTCTTTTTGTGTGGTCAAAAACATCATTTGTGGCATTATGTCACAGGATGGATAGTTATTATGTAATATAAATTATGTAATATGTAATGTACAAAGTATTTAATCTTTGCAATATATGCAACTCGATGTGTATTAGACCACACACATTACAAAATATATATTCTATAACCTGTATATAACAAAAATGACTGTACACATTAACTTCAGCACTGAACATTGCCTTTACCTACAGCAATAGTACCATCAGTGTTAATTGTCTCTGACAAGTATTTGCTGTTTCCAATAATGCAACATAACATAATTATATATTGTTGTAAAGTTGTAATAATGTATGTAAATGTTATAATGTTTACACAGTTAGCAGAGAGCTAACACATCAGTAATTATACCCAGCAATGTTATTGAACAAGACAATGTACCTATAGTTACAAACACTACGTAGATGAATCTGTCCTAGCAAGTTATTGATTGTCTATTGATATAGAAGCATCAATCAATTCTGTTCATAGCAATAAACAATTTAATTAACACAAGTGACAGACAATGCCGTCTATACAAACATAGCCAATACAATGCATGGCTACCAGTGCATCAATACAGCTGCATAAGTGTTCCAAGTCAGCTATATTAGAAATACCAATAACTTTTGGCCAAGGCATGCTATTATGACTGGTTTTACGTCAGGTCTGATTAACTGGTGCTCAAATGAATTATTCAAGGGTCACTTCCTGTAGTCGATGGTGTATCACCTTGACAGGTAAGAATATTTCCTTCGGTAATTCACTTATTTCATTATATTATAAATCTATCAATTTGGTCTTCGAGTGTTTGCAAGCATTTAGCTTAGCATCTCCTGCTTGTTAGTCGAACACCGATATCGCTGTTTGTTTCAAATTTCTGGTACTTTCTTTCGTAATACTATTTGCATTTGGTGATGATTGTAATTTATCACAAGTGAGTATTTTTGGATCATACTACATTGTGGTATCTCTGTATGACCTCACAGAGTGTGAAATGACCTTGCAGTAGCTGCCGCTGCCTGACTGAAACTCTCAATGGTATCGTTACAACTCCCAGGGGAGTGTGAACCTTTAGCTGCACTTTTAACTTGTTCAGTCAAATATTAGCTTTCTGTAAGTGACCTGGCAGCTCAGCGTGCATGTTTGTTGGTTGATCTGCTGACATTCGATTTGTGAGGCAGCTATGCTTGTGCTATAGGATGCCTGTGCAGGCGTACGTTCTACATAGGCTACTGAACCAACGGGCTCGCTTGAAAGCCCACTCCCCACCTCCAGTCACCCCCCCACCCCCAGAACTGAGCACTTGGGAGCCAGATAGCGATGCCTACGATACTGAGTTGGAGGAAGAACTGGAGCATGAATCAAGACGAAAAATCAAATTAGGTACCATCTACGGAAATTTTTATCTGTTGTTTACCATTTATCAAAATTTCTTTTATTTTTTGCCTTCGATAGAACATCACAGTAGTAGTTGGTGCATGTTTTTAGCTTGAAGTCTAGTAGATTTTTTTGTAATCAGAAAACACTTTTGTTTAAATCAATAATCATTGAATAATCGAATGGGTTTACTCTCTCAAGTATACACAAGGCTCCAAACTAGTAAACATCTGTTCATCCATTTATCGTTCCTCTTCACAGCAAAGGCTCGACAAGACAATGGAATTGGAGCTCTTTTGTATAAAAGGATATCTGAGCAGATATCTGCCACCCCTCAATCGTCCATCCTAGACAATCTCTCGCAATCTGAAGTGAGGATACCGGGCAGACAGATGGGGGCAGAGAACTTGACTAATCTTATGTGCGCCATTTTGGTACGTAACCATAGCAACTGAGCAAACTGATGCTAAAAAGTCGTACAACAACCTTCAGTGACAAAGCAGTCATTTTGTTGCAGGCAAATAACAGGTTGACTCACCTTGACCTCAGCAATAACCACTTAGGATATGAAGGAGGAAAAGAGATATCTACAGTTCTATTAGCTAATAACTTTGTCTCTCATCTGGTTGGTGCCAAAACAACTTTTATTTAATCTTCAATTATTCTTCAATTAATCTCAAAGTTACCCATTCAATTGATTAGCTGTGCTGGCTAGACGACCATGTTTTTGAGATATAATTGACTACAGAAGTAGATTTTATTGGTTTCAGAAAAAAACTTATTTGCGAGTCATAGAAAATAATTTTTTTGCTTTAATTTCAGTTTGCTCGGTAATCTAAAGTATAGCATAAAATATAGCAATTGCTTGGCAATTAACTTCGCAATTAATCTGGTGATTGCAGAATTATCCCTATTCTGTATCTAAAAAGAAATTTCTAGGTTATCGCTAAGTTTGAATCGAGATCAAAAAATTGCTAGCTATTTTCTTGATCAACCAATCACGACCCATTTTTCAATAGCGTCGTGTCACGTGCAGCACCCTGGTCTGTCAATGATTATATAAAAACTTGTAAGCTATAACTTGGATCAGCGAGTTTGACAGAAAACTCCAAAGAATCGATACTGCTAAAAAGTTTCACAATTTCTGTTAGGACTTTCCCCTGTTGCTAAGGAAAATCGCTTGCGCAGTCACTACACGCAGTCACTACACGCAGTCACTACACGCAGTCACTACACGCAGTCACTACACGCAGTCACTACCTGCAGTCACTACCTGCAGTCACTACCTGCAGTCACTACCTGCAGTCACTACCTGCAGTCACTACATGCAGTCACTACCTGTAGTCACTACATGCAGTCACTACCTGTAGTCACTACATGCAGTCACTACCTGCAGTCACTACACGCAGTCACTACCTGCAGTCACTACGCGCAGTCACTACCTGCAGTCACTACACGCAGTCACTACTTGTACACGCAGCTTAATGGTAGAAACTCAGATAATCATTCAGTTGGTCAAAATATTTTAGAATCTTTCCAGTAATGGATTTGGTGCTACTGGAATTTCCGCATTTGTTGCTAAGTTACTGCGTTTCAATAAGGTACTTCTGGAGGTGGATATTTCAGGTTAGTAACTGGTGCATTGTGGGTAGATATTAGTTGGTATACTGGTGCATTGTGGGTAGATATTAGTTGGTATACTGGTGCATTGTGGGTAGATATTAATTGGTATACTGGTGTATTGTGGGTAGATATTAGTTGGTATACTGTTGCATTGTGGGTAGATATTAGTTGGTATACTGGTGCATCGTGGGTAGATATTAGTTGGTATACTGTTGGATTGTGGGTAGATATTAGTTGGTATACTGGTGCATTGTGGGTAGGTATATATTGGTATATTGGTGCATTGTGGGTAGATATTAGTTGGTATACTGGTGCATTGTGGGTAGATATTAGTTACTATACTGGTGCATTGTGGGTAGATATGCATACATTACCGAATTACTATACTGGTGCATTGTGGGTAGGTATGTATACAAAACCTGGTTACTATACTAATGCATTGTGGGTAGGTATGTATACAAAACCTGGTTACTATACTGGTGCATTGTGGGTAGATATTAGTTACTATACTGGTGCATTGTGAATTCCTGTTTGACTGTTGACAATGGAGTTGGCTAGTTGGTAAACCAATATAAAACAGTGGAGGACAACTCTCAATCTTTGTTTAATGTCAATGGATTTTTGACAGCTAGCAAGCATGGTTCTATTGGTGAGAATTGAGCTAGAAAAAAACTTGTATGTGAGATAAAGTGGAACTTCAGTAAAAGATTTTTAATTTAAATTTTTCTAAGTAAAACTTACTTACACGCGAGAAAACCAATATGAAAACCATAAGTTGTGATCTGTTTACTACTACCTACATTTATGCTATTAAATTATTTTTACCATGGAAGATTATCCCGGCTTATTTACTGCCTATCGTCATACAATTATGAACACGCAACATAAATACGCATTAACTTTCCATGTACTGTTTGATGGAGCAATATCCACAGTTTATTTAACTAGACTGGATGATCCAAGTTGGTCAGCCATCAGGCTATAGCCATCTTTGTTTGATGTGGAAAAGCGCTTGGCATGCTGCCAGCTGGGGCTAAACAATAGCAGACTCAGTTTTATAAATCCTTGAATTGTTTTGATATTTGTGCATAATTTTTTTGTAGATAATTCTTTCTCAGATGAAGATGCCAAATATCTGGCCGCTGGCATAGAGGTCAGTCTTTGTTGTTCACCCTACGCTGTCTTCCTGTCTGTCTGTGTGTCTCTCTGTCTGTGTGTCTCTCTGTCTGTGTGTCTCTCTGTCTGTGTGTCTCTCTGTCTGTGTGTCTCTCTGTCTGTGTGTCTCTCTGTCTGTGTGTCTCTCTGTCTGTCTGTATATCTGTCTGTGTGTCCCTCTGTCTGTGTGTCCCTCTGTCTGTGTGTCTCTCTGTCTGTGTGTCTCTCTGTCTGTCTGTGTGTCTCTCTGTCTGTGTGTCTCTCTGTCAGTGTGTCTCTCTGTCTGTGTGTCTCTCTGCCTGTCTGTCTGTTTGTCCTGTTCGTACAATAACACAGCCCCTGTCTGTTTGCGTAGAAGAGTCGGATGCTTATCTCACATCCTTCTAGAATATTCTTTAATCTTGCATAGGCAAACGATTACATAACAAAGTTGAATCTGAGCCACAACAACATCTCAGAGGATGGTGCTACTTACCTGGGCAAGGCTATAGCAGCCAATGACACCCTTGAAGACCTTAACCTTAGCTGGAACTCTATCAGGAGGAAGGGGGCGGTCACCATCTGTAAAGCCCTCAAGGTATACTTGTGAATCGTAGGCTTTGTGTTAATCTCTTACTTTCTCTCATCGACCTCTTCTTTTCTCTCAGTTAATCTTCACTTTCTCTCAGTTAATCTTCACTTTCTTTCAGTAAATCTCCACGTTTTCTCAGTTAATCTCAACTTTATCTCAAAAAATGTAAACTTTTTATTGATCAATCTCCAATTTTTCTCAGTTAATCTCCTCACCTTCTCAGTTAATCTTCATTTTTTTCTCTCAATTAATCTCCACATTCTCTCAGTTAATCCTCCCATTAACTCAGCTAATCTCCAAATTTTCTCAGTTGATTTCCATGTTCTCTCATGTTCTTTTGTTTATCTGCTACAATATACCATTAGCTAACACGGAAATTTATTTGGTATTGCTCCATCAATGATAGTGAATTTTGTACCTGAAATTATTAAAAGAAACAACATGTTTTATAGATGAATTTCTCTTTGGTGAAGCTCAACTTGGCATGGAATGGTTTGTGTTATGAGGGGGCACTGGCGGTGCGAGACGCTCTCAAGTTCAACAAACATCTACTGGAGATTGACATCAGCAACAACAGAATTAACTGGGAGGGGGCACAACTCCTTGCTGAGATGGTCGAACAGAATTGTTACCTTGAAATACTGCGTGTGAGTAGTTTCGTCTGCTCGTAGCTTTTACTACCGCATTGATGTCACCCAAACCGTCCGTGGCTTGTGAACACTGAGCTCTATATGTTACAGGCTGGCTCTAATCCATTGACCACTACTGGTTGTTTAGACATCATTGATGCCATATCTAGGAATGAAAACTCTGGTCTGACCCTTCTAGATCTCACGGTATGAAATCATTCAAGGTTGACATCCATGTGTGTTGGGAGGCTAAACGGTATCGTGGGATGTTTTAAGTTGGTCAAGAATTATCAAGATTAGCTAAATCTTGGAAATCACAGGATGGCGTGAAGAGAAATAATTAATTTTGCGTTTTTTTGTGATAAAGAAATCCTATCCCAGCTTAGTTTGATGTGACTATCCGTCATTTCTTACGTCTTTCCACCAGGTTTTGTCTTGTAACATTTTCTACAAGAAGCACTAAATCAGAACTTGTTTTGGGTTTCATTATATGTATACAGTGTTTTAGTCTGCTACTGTTTTCCACCATCACCAAGGGTGGGCAACTTCAAACGTCTTTAATAAAATTGTTTGAAGCCCAGTATACGCATGAATATCAGCGTTAATCTACAAAACGTTGGCCTTATACTCCATAATACTTTAGCTTGCATTATTTCGCACATGCACTGTTCTAAACAATAATTCCCTATCATTAGTTTAACATTGTTGCTATGGTTACTCAAACAGGATGTACCGGTTGTCAAGGACTTTGTATACATGGCTAGAAGGATAAAACAAGGTGGCAGGGCTATGGAGGTGATACACGGGGAGGTGGTACCCCACCATGATGTGTTGGGAGAAAGAAGTGGTAAGTATAGCAGTTGTTGTCGTTTGTTCGTTGTCATGGTTACACCTATTATTCACTTTTTGACCACCTGCGATGTATAAAGCTTTCCTTGATGGTTAAATCATAAAAGACAAACTCCTTCTTTCCACCTAAAAAATCAAAAGCTTCATCGAGTTTTGCCCTCCTCAAGTAATCTGAAAGGCAAACCTGAGCTAACAAAACCAAACTCTTTCGAACGTTGAACATTACAAATCTCACATTTGTTTGCTTACAGATCGTAAAATACATCCTATGCAGAAGATCATCAACTACATGTATGAGAAGGAGATGAGACCTCTGGAGCTCCTCAGGAGTTTTGACAAAGATGGAAAGTTTGTCGTCACAGAAGATGAGTTTTTTGAGCGCCTCTTGGTTAGTTGTTAAATATTATTTTACTTATCTCTCTCGTTGCATAACGCTTGTTGCATATTGCTAACTGGTCAGTGCTCATTGCTTATTGCTCGTTGTTCACTACTAACTGCTTTTGCTCATTGCTAACTGCTCATTGCTTATTGTTCACTGTTAACTGGGCATTGCTCATTGTTCATTGCTCATTGCTAACTGCTCATTGCTGACCGATCATTGTTTAATGCTAACTTGTAATTGTCCATTGCTAACTGCTTATTGCTCATTGTCTCTTGCTCATTGCTAACTGCTCATTGCTTATTGCTCATTGCTAACTGGTAATTGTTTATTGCTTATCGCAACACAAGCATATGTTTACACTCAACAATTCATGAACTATTAGCTGTAAGTTACGCTGTAGGCTAAAGGTATCGACATCAGAAGTTGGGAAAGAGACGAGTTGATGACTTATATCACAGGTCAAGGTTATGGAGAAGGGCGAGGGCTCATCAACTACAAGTAAACGCTTTATTCAGTTCCTCGCAGTATCTGCCAACAAATGCACAATGTTCTACAGCCAGGTTTGGCAGCCTCCAGAAACTTAGAGAAAAAATTAATTTTGTAGGAAACTGGTGGAGAGTGTAATTACCCAAATCGATAATGAGAGAAATTTTCGCATTTCTCAGCGAGAGCACAACAAGGCTGTTAGAATAATGCATGAGAGAATAATGCAGGCAGGCCTTCCTCCGCTGAATGTAGACGCAGCTCTTGTACAAATAACTGGTTAGTTGAGTTCTACCTAGTACTACCTAGTACTACCTAGTACTACCTAGTACTACCTAGTACTACCTAGTACTACCTAGTACTACCTAGTACTACCTAGTACTACCTAGTACTACCTAGTACTACCTATTACTACCTAGTACTACCTATTACTACCTAGTACTACCTAGTACTACCTAGTACTACCTAGTTCTACCTAGTACTACCTAGTACTACCTAGTACTACCTAGTACTACCTAGTACTAGGTAGTACTAGGTAGTACTACCTATTACTACCTAGTACTACCTAGTACTACCTAGTACTACCTATTACTACCTAGTACTACCTAGTACTACCTAGTTCTACCTAGTACTACCTAGTACTACCTAGTACTAGGTAGTACTACCTAGTACTACCTAGTACTACCTAGTACTAGGTAGTACTACCTAGTACTACCTAGTACTACCTAGTACTACCTATTACTACCTAGTACTACCTAGTACTACCTAGTACTACCTAGTACTACCTAGTACTACCTAGTACTACCTAGTTCTACCTATTACTACCTAGTACTACCTATTACTACCTAGTACTACCTAGTACTATACAAGAGCCGTTGCTATGTTTGTACATAAGAAACCTGTCAGAGACAGACGATAGAGTAAAACTTTGGCCTGGACAAATATTAGTTACTGAATGAAATGTCTGGTTTGTGCAGGAATGAAGGCAGCAGATATAGAGAGAGACCCACAATCCCTTGCCTTACAGTGTCTTAGTAAATCCATTGATGGCCGCAGCACAAAAAGCTTTAAATCCAAGATGGCGCTGGCCAAGAATGTGAAGTTGTCTACAAATGTGAATTATGTAACACCACGACTTGCCACTTTTTCAGCAAAGGTAGGCTAGTTTGTGGTTGTGTGACCACCTGGCTAGATAGATCACCTGTTTAGACAGACCACCTATTTAGATAGATCACCTGGTTAGGTAGACCACCTGGTTAGGCAGACCACCTGTTTAGATTGATCACCTGGTTAGATAGATCACCTGGTTAGATAGATCACCTGTTTAGATAGATCACCTGGTTAGGTAGACCACCTGGTTAGGCAGACCACCTGTTTAGATGGATCACCTGGTTAGACAGATCACCTGTTTAGATAGATCACCTGGTTAGGTAGACCACCTGGTTAGGCAGACCACCTGTTTAGATGGATCACCTGTTTAGATGGATCACCTGTTTAGATTGTCACCCTGCAGCCGTATCTTTATGCTGCAGAGACACAATGATAAAGTGCCATCACCACCCCCTAGACCTGGTGCCAAGATATTCATGACTTCACCTCTGAGCAGTGTAAGGTCAAGGACTCCACCACGATCTAAAAGTGCGATGTCACAGCTATACACTTTTTAGTCATGAAGCATTCTTATAATATTACAAAATTAATTATTGATGAAATACTCACACATCTTCTTGTCTGTATCTCATATTTCAAACAAATATTTTTTCATGTTGTTATAAATTTTCCACTGATTTAGTTTATTTTGTACGTAATATATCTGCATAAAACTGCTTTTCGTAATAGTAGCACATATTGTTGCATTCTATCTAGTATAACAAAGATGTTTGCTGTTTATGTTGCTGCTATTTTGTTACAATTACTCAAAATAGAAAATTAAAGATTTTCAATCGAAGTCAGTTATGCAATGTAAACAGAATGAAGGTGCATTCACATGTCAATAAAAAATTTTCTCAAAAAAAACATAGCAAAATCTTGCATTTAAGTTTACAACCCAGATTAATCGTAATACCCTGATCATGTGGTCGATAATTGTGAAATTAAGCGTTGTCTTCTCATTTAGATACAAGAGAAAATAAGTACGCAAACGACTGTTACTTTTGCAATAAGTCATGTGACTAGTTCACATGATCATAATATGGCAGGCTGTGGTTAGATCGTGTGTTTTTCTTTTTTTAGTATTTATATTTGTAGTAGGTCTAAAATCAAGCTTAAAGTCACTTTAGTTGGAAATCTTTTAATATGGGTGCTAAGGGATCTAAAGACGGAGAAGGTGACAATTATCCTCATGCAAGCATCCTCAGAGGATCAGCTGAATCTGATAACATGTTTCAGGAAACGGTAACAACCAACGAACAACAAAAATAGTCTTGTCTAGTTATTATTATTAGACAACAACAACAGCCGTAGCAATAACTTTAGAAATATTATTTTTGATGATTATTATAATAATAATTATAAATAATCATAGATAAAATGATACCTATGATGATTTGAAATTTTGTCTGAATTCAACATAAATAAATATTATTATTATTAGGTACAACAACAATTTACAAACAATAAATAATTAATAATAATAAATATAATAATTAACAAGTTAATAAATTCGTAGTTATATATATACAGTAGTAGATCATAATAATCATAATAAAATAATTGTTAATAGGAAAGTTTATTATCAAACATGGTTCTGCTATTAATAATAATTGGTAATTATAAAAGAGGCTAATACTACTATATTATATAAATAATAAAATAGTAGTTCAATATAATATTGAACTATTATTATTATTATGAATTTTTACTAACAACACTTTTTATTATTTATCGTTATTATTTATTATACGCAACTTGAAGTTTTATAAGCACACTATTATGCACATCATACGTAAATATAATATGTTTAAAATAATTTTTAGTTTTTTTAATAATTAAATAATAATAGTAACAATATGATGAAGTACGTATCGAAGAAGGACGTAATACTCTGCAAATTTGTTATTTGTAATAATTATGATAATCTCATGTCACAAGCCATATCAGCTTCATCAATCAGTACAGGGGGTTCCCTGCACATGAGACTGTCTTCAGAATCTTCGGTCTTAACAACGCAATCTTCTAGTCTTCAATCCTAAGCAATGAAAAATTATTTAAGTCTGATAGTTGAAGAAAACTTCCGCCAATGACTGGTCTGTTTTGGTGTTATATGACAGTTCAAAAAACAAATTGAAAAAATAACTGAGAAGTAATCGTAAAAGCTGGGCAATGTTGAAGTGAAGGCTAGTGTTATCGTGATATTATAATTCTTGTGATATTTATCCGCAAAGTTGGTTTGCAAGGAAATGTGGAAGGGGGTAGTTCAAGAGCCTTTCACCGCATTGCGCTCAGATTTGGTGGCATTAAATTATCCAACACACATGATGTAATGCCACTCAATTCAATCTCATTGCAGTGAAAAGCTCTTGAAGTAGGAGGGGAGGATAAAGTGGGAACAGATCAGGTGTTGCAATAACCTTTTTGGTATGTTTTTGGAGTGTTTTAGGTTCAAACCTGAGAATTTTTCCTAATTGTGGACCATACCTGTCATGTCTTTTGATGTTTCA
This sequence comes from Cryptosula pallasiana, assembly GCA_945261195.1. Taxonomy (NCBI): domain Eukaryota; kingdom Metazoa; phylum Bryozoa; class Gymnolaemata; order Cheilostomatida; family Cryptosulidae; genus Cryptosula; species Cryptosula pallasiana. Next base: position 26,489,823 of record OX183140.1, on the reverse strand, counting down.
GAGCCTTACATGATTTTCAAATACTTCTAACTTTTTAAAGATGGAATTTGTTCCCGTTTAATTTTTTGTTGTTATGGTTATAAAAATTGATATTTTGTTGTAATAGCTTTAAGTTGTCTTGGCACAAATTAGATTAGTAAAACTTTGTAACAATACAATAGATGGTAACAATAGATGGTAACAATAGATGGTAACAATAGATGGCAACAATAGATGGCAACAATAGATGGCAACAATAGATGGCAACAATAGATGGCAACAATAGATGGTAACAATAGATGGTAACAATAGATGGTAGTTGCGTTGCAAACAACATTATAATCTTGTGAGAATACATCAATTGCAATCATGGTCTAGACTAAACAGCCAGTTGTTCATCTTTTAAAGTCTGTTTTCACTTTTTGATAATTAAGATCACTTCAAAACTGTGTCACCAACACATTAGCTACTTCAAAACTGTGAGATGATCTGCTAAAGTAGTGTTTAGCTCATTTAGGTGCAGGACTGGCGATTTATTGCGATAATACTTTTGGGGACAAAAGGTAAACGACTTTTGTTAGTTAGATAGGAAAATAACATGGGCTACGCCGCAAAATAGGCAGTTCTGCACCTACCTCGTTTAGCTTGGGGACTCCACTCGCCAGGAGTCGTAAAAGTTTTCCAGGAACAAATGACTATAGCAACAGTTATTTCCCTGAAAGAAGACAATAACGAACTTTTCACCAGAGTTATCTGTTCTAAAAAATACAACTCTGCTAAAATATTTTTCCGTCATAATTATAATGTATCACTGATACCTGTAAAAAGTGTAAATTATCAACTTATGGTTGTAAAAGTATATTTTTTTTGCACTAAAACCAGAAACTTGCTGTTGCCATCTTGAGAGGAGTATTTCAACTTGAGTTTTACTAATCTCTTTAAATACTTCAAAAACAACTATTTGTTTTTTTATTATAATAAACAAAATCAACATTTTATATGTATTTAATAGCTCTACCAAGTTTCACAAACCGCTTCCACAACCAAATGACATTTCAGAAAGACCATCGCAGTTCTCATTAATTTGTGAACCATTAGTAGGTAGTCACCCTACGACATTTCCGACCTGGCCAGTGAAAAGTTAACATCTCTGCAATTTGTAATTTACTATTGTTAGAGTGAGAACGCAACTACAAGCATATCAGCGCCAAAAAAACTAACAATATGGACAGCGATGGTGTTTGTTGTCGGAGAAATGGCGGGCAGCGGAGTGTTGGCATTACCTCGAGCTATCGAAAACTCTGGTATGTTTCTTTAGATTATTATTACATTGTGTACTGTATCACAACAATCACAGAGCATGGAAAAACGCAATTGTTTTCACCTATGAAAAATGACATTGGACAGGCTGGATTGGGCTGGTGGTTCTGGTGTTCTGTTGTGCCTCAGTTGGTTGGTGTGGCGTTCTACTGGGCAGGTGCTGGCTGATCATAGAGGAAAGATTTCCTGAATACCAGGATCACTGTCGAGACCCTTACCCTTGTATTGCCTTCGAGGCATTTGGTAGGCCTGCAAAGTATGTGCTAATTAACGTCCATTTTGTGCATTCAGCTGCGTCCACATTATGTGATTCTCGTACAAGTGGGCGGAGCCTAAAATCGGCTCCCATGTAAAAGCAGTGCACATGTTAGCGGTTTCACATTCTGTGGCAGATTTTTTTTCATCGGGCAGTGATGGAGCTCTGTATGATTATCGGCCTGTCTAGCCAATCAGCATCCACATCACAGCTTGTCAATTTTATACTTTTCAATAAACTGGCAGCTACTTGAAAATTATTTAACCCAATTTTAGAATATTTTATAATATTTCCCTGATCAATTGCAAGCTTTGTTTATAAGTAAAATATTAAAGTGAGTACCCTAACTATTATCAATACAATAAAACAACTACAAGCTCCGTGGTTATAATAAATACTTATATTAAAAAAATTGTCTTTTATAATTAAAATTATAATAAAATATACTTAAAATTATTCATTGTTTGCCATTTATTTCTTATTACTGATGAGTGAGAAAACACTATGAACTATTGAAATCTCTGGTAATATAAACTAATAAGCTATGTTATTAGTAATAATAATAAATTGAAGCTATGAAATGTGCTGTTTTGACAACTGCCAAGGTCATGCAATATCGGGCTCAAAATTCGCAAGTGTAAACCCTTGGAAATAGTCTGGTGAACAACTCTCGATTCTGCCCGATAATCGCATTGCCGAAAATCGTATAGTGTGAACGTAGCTTTAGTCACATGACTAGACTATGATATCTTTGTGCAACCCTGTCAGGATTGATCGACATCCATAATATGCTGACAGGGTGATGTTATCATGCTGCTGTTGTAGAATATTTGTGTCTGTGTGTATAAACATAACGCTGATTGGAGTTACGATTGTCTTCTTGTTACTCGCTGCTGAGAACATCAATGCTGTCTTTATTGAGGTGCCAGTCCTTCACTTCTCGCCTTGCTTCTGGATGCTCATCATTGCTGCCGTCTTGACACCCTTTACCTGGATGGGGACTCCCAAGGACTTCTGGTGCGTCCTTTACAATATAAATGGCTTCCTCTCTACTTTATCATCCTTTGTATGCTGCGATAACGTTTATTGGTTTTTGATTGCAGGCCCGTAGCTGTGGGGGCCACTCTAGCGACTGCACTAGCCTGCGTCCTTCTTCTGATAGCCATCGCTACATTTCCTGCAGCCCAAGTACCATCTAAAGTTACACATGATCCGGTTAGCATCACTTCCTTTGCGCTGTCGTTTGGCACCATTTTATTTTCTTTCGGTGGAGCAGCAGCGTTTCCCACAATTCAACACGACATGAGGGACACATCGGACTTCCCGCTCACCATTGTTCTGGCATTTTCAGGTAACGCCATTAGCGACCATTCACTGCTTTTGCATTGCATGCTTTTGTCTATTTGTTTACTACTATATTTGTTTGTTATTTTGGGAAATTTGATTGATTGCTGTAAGAAACAGATGTGAGTGCACTAAATGAATGTAGACACATCCGAGAATGTAGACACATCCGAGAATGTAGACACATCCGAGAATGTAGACACATCCGAGAATGTAGACACATCCGAGAATGTAGACACATCCGAGAATGTAGACACATCCGAGAATGTGTGCGGTCCTACTTGAAATGGGTGAAGATTCACTGGCTTTATAAAAGGATATTTTGACATTTGTTCCAGTCAATGTCTGCATTCATTCCCGGTGACTTGAAAATCCAATTTTTTAAATTCAGTTTGGTTTGGTTAACGTTCACTGCAGGCCTACTGTATCTCTCGGAAAAGAATTTCAAATTGTTTTTTACACCAAATATTAAATTCCCATTCCAGGTTGGTCAATGTTGATTTCATTTTCCTTCCTCATCATCCATTTTAAAGAATTTCTTCAAAATCATTATAGTTGAAGTTTGCAAAGGTCTTTGAACACTTCAAGTTGCAATTCTTTTTATAGTAAAATTTGATTTCAACCCTAGAAGTAAATTTTTGTGATAAATCATCCACAATTTTAAATATATAACTGTTTCCTTTAACAAGCTAAACTTTAATTTCAACGTCTTTTGTGCGTTGCTTTTACAAAAGTGGAGTTGTTTCCACATGGTTGGATGATGTTGTAGTGCTGATAGCTATGTACCTGCCAGTGTCAGCCCTAGCTTACTCAGTGCTCGGAGAGCTCATAGAAGACAACATCCTGCTTAGCCTGAGCGCAGACACCAGCTGGGCCTACTACGCCATTCAGGCACTCATCTGTGTACATCTCTTATTCGCCTTTGTCATTGTCATAAACCCCCCATGCCAGGAGTTAGAGAGACTGCTTAAACTACCCAGACGTGAGTTGTCTTCTATTTTAGTTGTTGTAGAGCAGTCAGACCTGCCATGCTGAGATCTATGTCTAATCATAATGTTATGTCTGCAGATTTCACATGGAAGAGAGCTCTGTGGAGAACTGTGTGTGTGCTGTTTGTTTTGTTTATTGCTGAAACAGTACCGCACTTCGGCCCTATCCAATCTCTGATTGGAGGGTCTACCACAGCTATACTGGCTATTATATGTCCATGCGTCTGCTACATCAAACTCACTTCCATGCAGAACTTGGGATGGCCCGATAGGTAACGTAATTTCTGGCTAGTGCTTGTTTCGAGTTTTATGTCGATCGTTAGCCATAGACACGCACAATTGTGAAGTGCAGTTAACTCTATGAGTATTCAGCTGTTTTTGGATCGCTCAAATAGTGTTTGTTTTGTTGCAGAAAAGCTCAACTGCATGAGAAGATCTTCTGCGTGGAGATGGTAATAATTGGTGTGATTGGTGGAGTTATCGCCACCTACTCAGCTATAGAAGCACTTGCTAACCCGCAGACACTGGTGCCCCCTTGCTATGTTAATATCACCATATAGTTTGCAGCCACTGCGTAATCTCTATAATTGATATAGAGCTGTGAAGGCTTGTTTATTTGCTCAATCATAGCTTTTCTAACAAGATTTATACAAAACGGTGTAGAATTGATATTTACGCCTGATGCTCAATGCAATATAAATACGTTATATAATACATGCTAGCTAATACAGTTGTAAGTAGGTTTGTTTCAAAGTGTTTACCACAGTGTGGAGTTATCCTTTCATTACTATTTCAGCCACGTATCAGTGCAACATGTTGACGAGGCTATAGAGGGGGCAGTTGTGGTCCAGTGGTTATGCGTAGGACCTGTAATCGGCAGGTTACTGGATCAAACCTTGTACAGGTTGGTAGGTGGTGATGTTGACCAGCAATCACCCTTCTACTATGGCTGGGGGCAGTGAGCAGTCATAGAGTTTTGTCATTGACATTTCTTATTGTGGTTAATTTTTGATTATATCAATAAAAATTCACGTGCAATAATTTGCAATTTTCCATGCACAATTGTCACAGCCCACTGTGGGCCTGCCCTGGAAGGAATTGAACCCGACGCCTGCCACTCGCAAGACCACCACTCTACCCCCTCTCCCATTTCGGGTCCCTATCAACAACTGATCGCAGTTAATGGTCCTACCTGAGGTGTGTTACAAACCAACAACATCACACGCCCAAAGTTACCTACAGATCAAAACAAGAATAAAATATTGTCCATTTTATTTTACTTTGACCAAAGAGATGCCAGCAAAAATAATGAATCATTCGCACAAAAAATTCCAAATGTTTTCCTGGCGTTGCTCAGCCCTACCTGTTATGACCTGTAAGTGGGCTGAGCAGTTATCAAGTTAAATCCATAACATCAGACATTTCATTGATATTACCAGTCAAATCAGAAACGCCAAAATTATGTAGTAGGAATGGCAAAAATAGAATGAGAAATTAAATAAAAAAAAAATCATTTTGACTAATTCATGTACATGACGGTACAGCCGATCTGCCTCTTTGGTTGGGAGTATAGAACGGTCTCCGCATCAGCAAACTGCACTGTCCGTGATACATGCGGCCTACAAAGTACACAATCCACTTGTACAGTTTAATGGAACATACAAAGTACACAATCCACTCGTACAGTTTAATGTAACATATGCAGTAGACAACCCACCAATATTATTGCTGATATCAACTGACCTTATGACCCCGACAGCCAGTTTCTCCATAATGTCAGCCAGTATATGCAAGTACTTTCCCTGTTGCACCTTAGAGAGGGTCCACGCCTGCTCAAACAGGAAGTTGACAGAAGCATTCCGCATGTGGAGCAGCAGCGAGTCAGGGGGATCGAGCTGTAACAAACAGAAAGTGTTTTCCAAGTTTATGATACACTTGTACTGTCTATATACTTGCACTAACTATATACTTGTACTACCTGTATACTTGTACTAACTATATACTTGTACTAACTATATACTTGTACTAACTGTATACTTGTACTAACTATATACTTGTACTAACTATATACTTGTACTATCTATACACTTGTACTAAATGTATACTTGTACTAACTATGTGCTCGTACTAACTATATACTTGTACCAACTATATACTTGTACTAACTATATACTTGTACTAACTATATACTTGTACTAAATGTATACTTGTACTAACTGTATACTTGTACTAACTGTATACTTGTACTAACTATGTGCTCGTACTAACTATATACTTGTACCAACTATATACTTGTACCAACTATATACTTGTACTAACTATATACTTGTACTATCTATATACTTGTACTAACTATATACTTGTACTAACTATATACTTGTACTGACTATATACTTGTACTAACTATATACTTGTACTAAATGTATACTTGTACTAACTATACACTTGTACTAACTATATACTTGTACTGTCTATATACTTGTACTAACTATATACTTGTACTATCTATATACTTGTACTAACTATATACTTGTACTAACTATACACTTGTACTAACTATATACTTGTACTAACTATATACCTGTACTAACTATATACTTGTACTATCTATATACTTGTACTAACTATATACTTGTACTAACTATATACTTGTACTAACTATATACTTGTACTAACTATATACTTGTACTAACTATATACTTGTACTATCTATATACTTGTACTAACTATACACTTGTACTAACTATATACTTGTACTAACTATATACCTGTACTAACTATATACTTGTACTATCTATATACCTGTACTAACTATACACTTGTACTAACTATATACTTGTACTGTCTATATACTTGTACTAACTATATACTTGTACTATCTATATACTTGTACTAACTATATACTTGTACTAACTATATACTTGTACTAACTATATACTTGTACTAACTATATACTTGTACTAACTATATACTTGTACTAACTATATACTTGTACTAACTATATACTTGTACTATCTATATACTTGTACTAACTGTATACTTGTACTAACTATATACTTGTACTAACTATATACTTGTACTATCTATATACTTGTACTAACTATATACTTGTACTAACTATATACTTGTACTATCTATATACTTGTACTAACTATATACTTGTACTAACTGTATACTTGTGCTAACTGTATACTTGTACTAACTATATACTTTTACTAACTATATACTTGTACTAACTATATACTTGTACTAACTATATACTTGTACTATCTATATACTTGTACTAACTATATACTTGTACTAACTGTATACTTGTACTAACTATATACTTGTACTAACTATATACTTGTACTAACTATATACTTGTATTATCTATATACTTGTACTAACTATATACTTGTACTAACTATATACTTGTACTAACTGTATACTTGTACTAACTATATACTTGTACTATCTATATACTTGTACTATCTATATACTTGTACTAACTATATACTTGTACTAACTATATATTTGTACTAACTGTATACTTGTACTAACTATATACTTGTACTAACTGTATACTTGTACTAACTATATACTTGTACTAACTATATACTTGTACTATCTATATACTTGTACTAACTATATACCTGTACTATCTATATAATTGTACTAACTGTATACTTGTACTAACTATATACTTGTACTATCTATATACTTGTACTAACTATATACCTGTACTATCTATATACTTGTACTAACTGTATACTTGTACTAACTATATACTTGTACTATCTATATACTTGTACTAACTGTATACTTGTACTAACTATATACTTGTACTAACTATATACTTGTACTAACTGTATACTTGTACTAACTATATACTTGTACTAACTATATACTTGTACTAACTATATACTTGTACTAACTATATACTTGTACTAACTGTATACTTGTACTAACTGTATACTTGTACTAACTATATACTTGTACTAACTATATACTTGTACTAACTATATACTTGTACTAACTATATACCTGTACTAACTATATACTTGTACTAACTGTATACTTGTACTAACTATATACTTGTACTAACTATATACTTGTACTAACTATATACCTGTACTAACTATATACTTGTACTAACTGTATACTTGTACTAACTATATACTTGTACTAACTGTATACTTGTACTAACTATATACTTGTACTAACTATATACTTGTACTAACTATATACTTGTACTATCTATATACTTGTACTAACTATATACTTGTACTAACTATATACTTGTACTGACTATATACTTGTACTAACTATATACTTGTACTAACTATATACTTGTACTAACTATATACTTGTACTATCTATACACTTGTACTAAATGTATACTTGTACTAACTATGTGCTCGTACTAACTATATACTTGTACCAACTATATACTTGTACTAACTATATACTTGTACTAACTATATACTTGTACTAAATGTATACTTGTACTATCTATACACTTGTACTAAATGTATACTTGTACTAACTATGTGCTCGTACTAACTATATACTTGTACCAACTATATACTTGTACCAACTATATACTTGTACTAACTATATACTTGTACTATCTATATACTTGTACTAACTATATACTTGTACTAACTATATACTTGTACTGACTATATACTTGTACTAACTATATACTTGTACTAAATGTATACTTGTACTAACTATACACTTGTACTAACTATATACTTGTACTGTCTATATACTTGTACTAACTATATACTTGTACTATCTATATACTTGTACTAACTATATACTTGTACTAACTATACACTTGTACTAACTATATACTTGTACTAACTATATACCTGTACTAACTATATACTTGTACTATCTATATACTTGTACTAACTATATACTTGTACTAACTATATACTTGTACTAACTATATACTTGTACTAACTATATACTTGTACTAACTATATACTTGTACTATCTATATACTTGTACTAACTATACACTTGTACTAACTATATACTTGTACTAACTATATACCTGTACTAACTATATACTTGTACTATCTATATACCTGTACTAACTATACACTTGTACTAACTATATACTTGTACTGTCTATATACTTGTACTGACTATATACTTGTACTATCTATATACTTGTACTAACTATATACTTGTACTAACTATATACTTGTACTAACTATATACTTGTACTAACTATATACTTGTACTAACTATATACTTGTACTAACTATATACTTGTACTAACTATATACTTGTACTATCTATATACTTGTACTAACTGTATACTTGTACTAACTATATACTTGTACTAACTATATACTTGTACTATCTATATACTTGTACTAACTATATACTTGTACTAACTATATACTTGTACTATCTATATACTTGTACTAACTATATACTTGTACTAACTGTATACTTGTGCTAACTGTATACTTGTACTAACTATATACTTTTACTAACTATATACTTGTACTAACTATATACTTGTACTAACTATATACTTGTACTATCTATATACTTGTACTAACTATATACTTGTACTAACTGTATACTTGTACTAACTATATACTTGTACTAACTATATACTTGTACTAACTATATACTTGTATTATCTATATACTTGTACTAACTATATACTTGTACTAACTATATACTTGTACTAACTGTATACTTGTACTAACTATATACTTGTACTATCTATATACTTGTACTATCTATATACTTGTACTAACTATATACTTGTACTAACTATATACTTGTACTAACTGTATACTTGTACTAACTATATACTTGTACTAACTGTATACTTGTACTAACTATATACTTGTACTAACTATATACTTGTACTATCTATATACTTGTACTAACTATATACCTGTACTATCTATATAATTGTACTAACTGTATACTTGTACTAACTATATACTTGTACTATCTATATACTTGTACTAACTATATACCTGTACTATCTATATACTTGTACTAACTGTATACTTGTACTAACTATATACTTGTACTATCTATATACTTGTACTAACTGTATACTTGTACTAACTATATACTTGTACTAACTATATACTTGTACTAACTGTATACTTGTACTAACTATATACTTGTACTAACTATATACTTGTACTAACTATATACTTGTACTAACTATATACTTGTACTAACTGTATACTTGTACTAACTGTATACTTGTACTAACTATATACTTGTACTAACTATATACTTGTACTAACTATATACTTGTACTAACTATATACCTGTACTAACTATATACTTGTACTAACTGTATACTTGTACTAACTATATACTTGTACTAACTATATACTTGTACTAACTATATACCTGTACTAACTATATACTTGTACTAACTGTATACTTGTACTAACTATATACTTGTACTAACTGTATACTTGTACTAACTATATACTTGTACTAACTATATACTTGTACTAACTATATACCTGTACTAACTATATACTTGTACTAACTGTATACTTGTACTAACTATATACTTGTACTAACTATATACTTGTACTAACTATATACTTGTACTAAATGTATACTTGTACTATCTATACACTTGTACTAAATGTATACTTGTACTAACTATGTGCTCGTACTAACTATATACTTGTACCAACTATATACTTGTACCAACTATATACTTGTACTAACTATATACTTGTACTATCTATATACTTGTACTAACTATATACTTGTACTAACTATATACTTGTACTGACTATATACTTGTACTAACTATATACTTGTACTAAATGTATACTTGTACTAACTATACACTTGTACTAACTATATACTTGTACTGTCTATATACTTGTACTAACTATATACTTGTACTATCTATATACTTGTACTAACTATATACTTGTACTAACTATACACTTGTACTAACTATATACTTGTACTAACTATATACCTGTACTAACTATATACTTGTACTATCTATATACTTGTACTAACTATATACTTGTACTAACTATATACTTGTACTAACTATATACTTGTACTAACTATATACTTGTACTAACTATATACTTGTACTATCTATATACTTGTACTAACTATACACTTGTACTAACTATATACTTGTACTAACTATATACCTGTACTAACTATATACTTGTACTATCTATATACTTGTACTAACTATATACTTGTACTAACTATATACTTGTACTAACTATATACTTGTACTAACTATATACTTGTACTAACTATATACTTGTACTATCTATATACTTGTACTAACTATACACTTGTACTAACTATATACTTGTACTAACTATATACCTGTACTAACTATATACTTGTACTATCTATATACCTGTACTAACTATACACTTGTACTAACTATATACTTGTACTGTCTATATACTTGTACTAACTATATACTTGTACTATCTATATACTTGTACTAACTATATACTTGTACTAACTATATACTTGTACTAACTATATACTTGTACTAACTATATACTTGTACTAACTATATACTTGTACTAACTATATACTTGTACTAACTATATACTTGTACTATCTATATACTTGTACTAACTGTATACTTGTACTAACTATATACTTGTACTAACTATATACTTGTACTATCTATATACTTGTACTAACTATATACTTGTACTAACTATATACTTGTACTATCTATATACTTGTACTAACTATATACTTGTACTAACTGTATACTTGTACTAACTATATACTTGTACTATCTATATACTTGTACTATCTATATACTTGTACTAACTATATACTTGTACTAACTATATACTTGTACTAACTGTATACTTGTACTAACTATATACTTGTACTAACTGTATACTTGTACTAACTATATACTTGTACTAACTATATACTTGTACTATCTATATACTTGTACTAACTATATACCTGTACTATCTATATAATTGTACTAACTGTATACTTGTACTAACTATATACTTGTACTCTCTATATACTTGTACTAACTATATACCTGTACTATCTATATACTTGTACTAACTGTATACTTGTACTAACTATATACTTGTACTATCTATATACTTGTACTAACTGTATACTTGTACTAACTATATACTTGTACTAACTATATACTTGTACTAACTGTATACTTGTACTAACTATATACTTGTACTAACTATATACTTGTACTAACTATATACTTGTACTAACTGTATACTTGTACTAACTGTATACTTGTACTAACTGTATACTTGTACTAACTATATACTTGTACTAACTATATACTTGTACTAACTATATACCTGTACTAACTATATACTTGTACTAACTGTATACTTGTACTAACTATATACTTGTACTAACTATATACTTGTACTAACTATATACCTGTACTAACTATATACTTGTACTAACTGTATACTTGTACTAACTATATACTTGTACTAACTGTATACTTGTACTAACTATATACTTGTACTAACTATATACTTGTACTAACTATATACCTGTACTAACTATATACTTGTACTAACTGTATACTTGTACTAACTATATACTTGTACTAACTGTATACTTGTACTAACTATATACTTGTACTAACTGTATACTTGTACTAACTATATACTTGTACTAACTATATACTTGTACTATCTATATACTTGTACTAACTATATACCTGTACTATCTATATACTTGTACTAACTGTATACTTGTACTAACTATATACTTGTACTATCTATATACTTGTACTAACTATATACCTGTACTATCTATATACTTGTACTAACTGTATACTTGTACTAACTATATACTTGTACTATCTATATACTTGTACTAACTGTATACTTGTACTAACTATATACTTGTACTAACTGTATACTTGTACTAACTGTATACTTGTACTAACTGTATACTTGTACTAACTGTATACTTGTACTAACTATATACTTGTACTATCTATATACTTGTACTAACTATATACTTGTACTAACTATATACTTGTACTAACTATATACTTGTACTAACTCTATACTTGTACTAACTATATACTTGTACTATCTATATACTTGTACTAACTATATACTTGTACTAACTATATACTTGTACTATCTATATACTTGTACTAACTGTATACTTGTACTAACTATATACTTGTACTAACTGTATACCTGTACTAACTATATACCTGTACTAACTATATACTTGTACTAACTATATACTTGTACTATCTATATACTTGTACTAACTGTATACCTGTACTAACTGTATACCTGTACTAACTATATACCTGTACTAACTATATACTTGTACTAACTATATACTTGTACTATTTATATACTTGTACTAACTATATACTTGTACTAACTATATACTTGTACTAACTATATACTTGTACTAACTATATACTTGTACTAACTATATACTTGTACTATCTATATACTTGTACTAACTATATACTTGTACTATCTATATACTTGTACTAACTGTATACCTGTACTAACTGTATACCTGTACTAACTGTATACCTGTACTAACTATATACCTGTACTAACTATATACTTGTACTAACTATATACTTGTACTAACTATATACTTGTACTATCTATATACTTGTACTAACTGTATACCTGTACTAGCTGTATACTTGTACTAACTGTATACTTGTACTAACTGTATACTTGTACTAACTGTATACTTGTACTAACTATATACTTGTACTATCTATATACTTGTACTATCTATACACTTGTACTGACTATATACTTGTACTATCTATATACTTGTACTAACTATATACTTGTACTAACTATATACTTGTACTATCTATATACTTGTACTAACTGTATACTTGTACTAACTATATACTTGTACTATCTATATACTTGTACTAACTGTATACTTGTACTAACTGTATACTTGTACTAACTGTATACTTGTACTAACTATATACTTGTACTAATTATGTACTTGTACTAACTATATACTTGTACCAACTATATACTTGTACTATCTATATACTTGTACTAACTATATACTTGTACTAACTGTATACTTGTTCTGAAAGACAAAAGACGAGCACCTGAAGGTTGCTTTGAGATGTAATCCATTTTCCGTGTACAGCTAAACAGGATATGACCTCATGTTTTGATGGTCGTCCCAGGATTTGTGTTTCCTCTGCATCGTCCACAAACATATTTACTACAAATCAAGGGTCGTAGAGTATTTATACCGGAAGGAATCAAATGTTGGAACACCTGGTCAGTTTTAGTACCAGGTTACTGTTCCGGCTGGTTGCCAGGGCTTTGCATTAACTAGAGGTGAACTGTTACTGAGCTGTGGAGAGTCAGGAGAGGGTGGGGAAGGAGATTGAGGAAAGAATGAGGTCCATGCCTTTAGTATTAAGGTAACTGAGGTGGGTAGACGTGACATTCTCATATGGTGTTTCTACTCCGAGGTTTCAGTCTTCTCGCACGTTCTATTGAGTGAGTAACGTTTAACGTCTACTGACTATAACCAAAGCACTAATATACAAACAAGGCTTGTTTTATTACCTCCATCATCAATGATCACATCAGCTCCGAGAGATCCAGTCTCCTCCATCACTGTGGATACTAGAGATGAGTTCTTACTTCCTAAGTCTATAATTTGAGCTGCAAAAGTTCAGAAAATTCTAAAAAACTTCAAATAAAACCATCGGTAATATTCCATTAATCCAATAGAACAAAACTTCACTGAATTTACCAATATTGGGTAAGTTCTTTTCTAGAAAACTTCTCTCATCGTCTCCACAAACTGATGCAATCACCTAAAAAGAAGGATAATCATGTAGACACTACAGCATTCCAAGTATTGGTAGCGGGAGGACAACTCCATAAGAAGTGAATGTCAACAATACAACTTATTTTACTACAATAATGGTCACAACTACAGCTTTCACAAATCTTCGCGTTTTCCTTCAATTTAGTCCTGGAAGTGCATTTACAGCCTAAACTCTAACACTGACCGAAGTCATAAAAGACGGGAGGGCAAACCTACCTTCGCACCCCAGGAGAGAGCCAGCTGAATGGCTATTAGCCCGTTAGCGCTGGCACCAGATAATATGACAACGGTAGAAGCAGACGTGACACTTGTGTGGTACATCAGAGCCGTGTAAGCTCTAACCGCAGACCCAATACAAGCAGCAGCATCTGTGGAAGTGCGTGAAGGAGGTACCTTCACTACAAAAGAGTGCAGCGCAATGTACTTGTATGAATGACTACAATACTAAATCATCTATTCAGTATAAAATATTTATTATAACTTGTGAAACTGACCTATATCCAACTGGTTGACGACACACACATCGGCACAGGCAGACATTTTTGACAGAGGGGAAATAACTCCACAAACAACATCTCCTTTAGTGAATCTATTGACAACAGGGCCAACATTGATCACTTCACCGCAGAAATCAGTGCAGCCGGGAAATGTAAAACTCTCATCTCCAGCAGACAAAAAGTTGAGTGTCTAAAACGCATTTGTGATAACCACCATTATTAGTGACGATTTTAAATAACTTGACAGCATTTGCTGCGGTAAATCAGATAATAATTAGAAGCTTCTAGAACAAACCTCAAGGTTAGCAGGTTTGACTGCTGCTGCACTCACACGAATACTAACTTGATGAGCCTCCAAGGTCTGTCGAGTGTCAGCAGGCTGAAACAAGAGAAGATCAGAGGAGATGGGACACTGCTTGTTGGCCAGGAGCCAACATGTAATGCGAATAACTACTAACCTCATATGTAGTGGAATAGAGAACAGATCCTGAGGACAATCTACCTCTAACACTCTTCATAGTACAGCGACCTTTCTTCTACAATACAAGGTAACGTTATTTGGAAAAGAAAATTTGCTATTTTTAAAGGTCGCGCCTCTAAACAACATTATGACAGCGTGGTCTGGCAACGTTAGATTTATGTATTTTTAGAGCAAGGAGACTCGCATCCTTTTCAAGATTGCAAATCGCAGATAATAGTTAAGAGATCGTAACTAGGCAATTGAATTTTCTCTCATTCAAACTTCCTTTTGACATGTTAAAAGGTCTAAGTAAAGGAACTGCAATTTGTGTTTTTGAGTCAACAATCAGTGTGATCTACTGATGCTGGACTTGAAGATTGGAACCGATGTAAGCAGGAAGTAGTGTTGACAGATCTGGAACGACTCTGGGCGATGACATAAGGATAAGTATAAGAAGTGTTCACATGAAAATATCATTTCGACGTTCAATCCAGGATGCGTGTACTTTGATAAAAATAAGAAAAACATTCATTCTGGGAACGAATGCGGGAATGGCAATTTACGTGTTATCGGAAAAAAATTTCCACAGTTCAAATACTAATTGCTGAAATATTTCTTTCTATTGCGTACTTGACATTTATTCCAGGTCTTTCAACCATCAGTCGTGGAGGCGTATGCATCCTTTCCTGTCTCTTCCAATTTCCCCAGGCTCTACATCAAATAGACCTGGGGCCCGGTACTAGCCTATTGTCATTATGAGAGGCTTCACCGGAGGAGAGGTTGTTGCGCCGACCGTGATGTTTATTTCACTTTAAAACAGTTGGCACAAGTGCACTTATGCACTATCTCCACACAAAGAGTGGAGCCACTCAAGACCATAGGCTGTTTAGTCAGTCATCCAGCTACCTTTTACGAGGTAGCTGGATGGTCACTTGATTCTTTGGCCTAGTGAATGGGTGCTATATAAGGCCAATGCTAGAGTCCATGCAGGGCGGTTTTTTTCTGGTGTTAAAGAATTTGCCGTTCATGCTTAACACATTACCATTTAATTAGTAATTTCTTCACCTTCACCATCGACAAAAATAATAACGTCACATGACACATACTATGATTTCGGTGCATCACATCATTTTATCTACGTGGTTGGACGTGATGCAGGTGCGAGCGTAAACCACAATTAATTAACTGTCAAGCAATAACATATGCAATGTTTCATGCAATTAGTAGTTATGTAAAACTTTTGTTATATGTTAAACTTGGGGTATTTTAAATATATATTTAATTTTTGTTCAATAGAGTTGAAAGCTATTTGGTTTGATATGTTGTCAAACACTTCACTAGTGCTTAGTTGCAGTCGTCAGGTAGAATGATTGCAAAATGTATGAGATACAAGCAGAGCGGATATAAGTTTAGAATTAATTTCTATTAATAACCCAATTTTTTAATTATTTGACTTGCTGAGAACTTCTTCACAAGCTAGAGAGTTTGCATTGATTGATGTATTACAACCATGTATGTGACGGGCTCTACTGTACATGAGCGCACTTGTACTTACTCTTTTGAAACAAACTAAAAACATCACGATCGGCACAACAACCTCTCCTCCAGTGAAGCCTCTCACACTGAGCCAGCTAGCAGTGACCTCCGCAGCCAAAATCACACACATGGCAATAGAACATGTTGCTGCCAGTAGTGGTAATTCAACACTAGTGCTACTGAACAGTCAACTGTTATATAGCATTAAAGCAAGTACTTTAGTGTAAATTTAAATATAGGACACGCTGCAGAAACTATCCGTTACTTTGACAGAAACTACAATTATTATGTAACAATCTATCATAATTATTTTTTATCGCTCAATACTATTCAGTTTATTATAACCAATAGAAAGATCTTAAAACACTTATTTAATCGGTTTTTGTATTAATATTTCACTGTTGTTTAACTGTATAAATGTTTTAACTGCTGTGACTGGATATCGTATAGTTGACCTATTGTTTCTTTGTTTAATCAGGGACAAGATTTTGGCTACTGT
Source organism: Cryptosula pallasiana (assembly GCA_945261195.1). Lineage (NCBI taxonomy): Eukaryota > Metazoa > Bryozoa > Gymnolaemata > Cheilostomatida > Cryptosulidae > Cryptosula > Cryptosula pallasiana. The sequence goes on along the minus strand of OX183140.1, from coordinate 26,472,081 downwards.
TACCATATCAACATGTTTTTCTGATTTGTTTCAAAGTTAGCAGTAAATAAAAGGGTGTGTTAAACTTATAATTCTGCATCTCTCAAACATAAAAATAGCTCTCTGCATCCGCTTTACCATGTGGCAGTTATAAAATCTACAACTCACAATAGTTTAGCCCGCCGAGTCAAGTGATTGTACAAGTTTATAGTTACCACCTACGATATTACTATTAAAAGAGGTGAATAATAATTGTTACTGTTGTAGCGCGAGGAAATTATAATATTGTGCAGGTAACGAAGTCGGTTACCTAGTTAGCCACCCGCACCACCTCTACGTAGGCAGTGTTTTCTATTTAGCTAGACAAGCTCACTGTCAGACCGTCCATATCACTACCTACCCTTCAGCATTATGTGACTGAAGGTAGGCCTTGATAGGCAGCGTCTGCCAGGCAAATATGTTTCCCGTCTGCCACTTGCGGGACAACAACAAGGCTTTCGGACCAGTAGGTCGTCAGAGCAGTTGTCTTCAAGAATGGTAGAGCTGTCTGTCTTTATGTCGTAGGTGCAAGAAGGTTCAAAATAAACTTGAGTGAGTGTAAGCTGTATATTTTATTCAGGGAATAAAAGCCAACTGTGCCTTGGTGATTACACTGACTTGAGAGAGGCTTGCAGCTGTATTTATAACAGGTTTGACCTTTGCCCTTAGGGCGGTACTAAAAGTCATAGCCTTGAATAATAATATCAGATAAAGCATAAAAAGGTTTCAAGGTTACTAATAACAATTAACCAAGGATGTTGACAACAGCAATGTACTAAATAGGATCGCTACTATGATTGTTCTGACTTGCTTTCAGGTAGTTCACAGGAAGTCGTGCCATTTTCCTGTACAATATAATTCATAAATAAGAATTTATTCCAATTTAAGTAAGTCTGTTTTCGGTTCAGTCATAGATATTCAACCAGGCCTGTTTTTGGTCTATTTGCAATTATTCAATTTGGGCTGTATTTGGTCAATAATTATGTATAATATTATTATTATATATCATGAAAATAATGTACACTTGTTCCATTGCTGGTTTATTATTATTATTATCAATCAAGGTGTCAGAATGATCAGTGGTTTGAAGAGGAGGAGAGGTGTCACAGAGGCAAGAGAGAAACTACAACTCCAACCGCTGGACATCCAACAAAAGAACTCTCGGGTAAATCTACTGTTGAAAATTCTTCCAAAGGAAGAAGCTATGGTGGCTCATAACGTTAGACGGTTTCGTTTTCAAAGCGTATGAACGGATTTGAAATAGTCCAGACGGTTTGCAAAGCGTCTTTTACATTGAAAATAATTGGGTAATTGTAGTAAAATAGCCCAAGAAAAAATGTTTAAAGACGGGCTTGTTGGTTATAATAAATTAATTGTAGGCCTCAGCAGTTGCAGAATTAATGCTATAAAACTGTATTTCCTGTCCAACAATTGTAAAATCTGCAAACCGTATAGTTGTCTTGCAAATAATTCAGACGGTTTAGAAATGATCCAGATTATTTAGGAAATTACAAACCGTATGGACGCTTTAGAAAGAGTATGAACTATTTACAAACCGTATGAATTATTTTGAAATAGTCTGAACTGTTTTAAAATAGTCTAAACTATTTTGAAATGGTTGGAGAAGTTTGCAAAGCACATGGCTTTCGAACCAAAAGCGATCGTCATAATTTTATTCATAGCCTCTATATAACTTTGTCAACATAGACGTCGATCAAAAGACATAGAGCAAGTTAATTAACTGTATAAAAATGTTGTTGAATATAATCTCTAAAACGAATTTTTACATTTACAGTTAGGTTGTATTTATTATTTAAAATAATTTAAAGCAAAAAATATTTATTAAATCAAAAATTTTATTTATTTATTTAGAAAAAATTCAACCGTTCAGTGTTTAGAAGAAACATTATCCATCATAAATGGACTGTAGATCTATGACCAATAGAGCGAACCAGCAAATCGGCTCGGATTTACTAAGTTCACAAAGCGTTCAGAAGTTTTTGCAAAAGTTCAGACTATTTCAAATTCGTTCAAACGGTTTGGAAAGCGTTCAGACGTTTTAAAACACAAAAGGCAAAACGTTCTGAGCCACCATAAGAAGCCCATCCTGCTCTCTGAGCATCCTATGATGTGATCATGAACAAACCAGAAGACAGTGCAAACTACATCACAGTCTAGAAATGAACCGCGATCTATCGCAACAAACGGTAATTGTTTTTATAGCAGTTGTTTACTCGTACGATACAGGACTTAAAGAAGAGTGACTAGCAACAGAGGATAAACAAAGCTGATGCTGACCTACTGGAGTGGTCTATGTACCCGCTCTATACCCAAATGCCCTACCCATGGGATGGTATTCTGTAACAATCAATGTCCCTATTATGTTAAAATTTGTACAAAAATTGAGGCACGCCCCTTACACCCCCCTAGGCGGTCTTGCGTGATGTTGTTCTTGATGTAAATTGATGTAAGTTGATGTAATAAGTAATAATTATTTTATCACAACAATTATTATTATGTATTATAATAATAATAATAATTTATTATAATAATATATTGTTATTCAATGTTTTTTGTTTGTTCATAAAAAATTGATAATAACTTCAATAACAATGATGAAAATAATTATCATTTAACTATTTATTTATTATTTATAATAATAATTATTGTTATTAATTAATTATTGACAATAAATAATTTCTTCTCTAGTCTTCTGACTACCTCTGTATTACCTCTGTGACGATAGGACACTTTAAATCACTAGGTGCAAGTGGAGTGCCTCAGGAGGAAAACGGTGTGCTACAGTGTTATTGTGACGGACGGCGCCATGTTGGCATATTTACTCACTCTATGTTAACACTCTAGAACTAGTAACTTTATGTACACACTTATTTTATGCTCCTTCAATTCTATTTACATGCAGTATTATATGTATCCCATGTGCGTGCATTCAGCCATAGCTGTAAAGCCAGCCTCTATCTTTTATACACAGTTTCTATTTGTCTAGCCTTTATTAACAGGCGTGTCTTACAACTTTCTTTTGTCCTTGTTTGTTTACACATTTTATCATTATGTAACTCCTTTTATAAATAGCCGTGTTAGGCAGCAATAAAGTCAGAGTCAGCTTGCACACTCTCAGAAGTTTCTTTGTTCTCTAACAATAATAACTTCATTGCGCTAAGTACATGCAAGTACAACGAATGCTTTATTACTCGAGTAGTAATATACAAGCAGATCAGCCTGAACCTCTGCTGGCCGAACCTAGCTCCGACTAGTTCGCCTTCAAAGTTCGGTCACTGACTGCACTCAGCAGAACAGTTCGAACCTCTGCTGGCCGAACCTAGCTTGCCTAGTTCGCCTTCAAAGTTCGACCTCTGCCTTGCACAAACAAGCTAACGCAACCGACAGCTAGACAGTAAACTAGAATGGTCACCCGCCATTCCTAAGAATACTCGTCGACTTGTGGGCGGGTTGTATTGCTCAGCGATAGACACAGTTGCCAACTCAGTTCGGGAAGTTGTGCAGGTAGGCCGAGCTACCAACTCACACAGTGAAATCCTGCACATTATTACATGGTTACAGCATGTAGTTGTCTAAACTATAGGTTATACGGTTTCTGGTAGCACTCTCATGTCACGTATAGTTCTAGGTAAAAAGCTGTTGTGAAGCATACTGGAGGCTGCATATATATAATATAATATATATATATATATATATATATATATATATATATATATATATATATATATATATATATATATATATATATATATATATATATATATATATATATATATATATATATATATATATATATATATATATATATATATATATATATATATATATATATATATATATATATATATATATATATATATATATATATATATATATATATATATATATATATATATATATATATATATATATATATATATATATATATATATATATATATATATATTATAATATATATATGAAAGTGAGTGAGATCTCTACAGCTAGCAGCTCGTGTGACTATCATGATCATCAGTGTTTTAGATCTGTTATTGATTATTTCATCATAACTGGATGAAAGTACACTGTGTCGTTCCTCGTCTTGGAGGATTTTGGTAATCAACACTACCCTACGGTTTTGCCTGCGCCTCGTTAACGTCGGGAGACCTAACTGTTCTCTGGCTTCACTGACACTGTCGCGACTAAATTTAAATTAATAATAATTATTGTTGTCATTACTTGGAATGTATCGGTAGTATTACTATCTATTAGTTATTTTTTTGGTAAAAAAAAGTATTAGCATTTTTATTATCATTCGTCGAACCCAATAAATTAGTTGGGTAGAAATCATGGAAACATACACTAACAACAGAAGTTGTAAATAATAAATACGCATACGGATATAATAAAAAAAAAATAGAAGCAGCAGTACTAAATTTTTACTGAGGAAAATTTTGAAGTTTGAGATCCAAGATTATTGTTTTATGCTGATGAATAAATCAAATATTCAAAGTTCAAATTTTGTACTCTCACGCTACAAAACTGGAGGAAGGCGTTTTCATGTTAGTCATTAAGTTTATCGTTTTATGCACTTTGTTATTGTTAAATAAAAAGAGATCTTTTTAATTCTACAAATTTTTATCACACATGATCGCTACAGGGTCACTAATGATCGCTATTGGGCTATTTTACCAATCCAGAAATTCTATTGGTTTATACATGTATAGACCTAGATTTATATATCTAGCTGTAATTAAGTTCGGTAGTACACCTTTTTGATGTATTGATGTAAGGTTTCACGGTATATTATGTATGTATGTATACTGGAAATTTTAAAACCCATGTAGTTGTTTATATCTAGAGACTAGGAGTTGCAGTTCGCCATTGTAAAATCTGCTTTTCATCTGACAGGAGAATTAAAGGTATAATAAAGTATTGTGATTATTCACCATAGAAGTGCTTGATTAGTGTGTAACTTGAATTATTTGGTAAAGTTTGGAAGTAGTAGTTGTTGCCATGCCACTCATGGATTATTATTATTATTAATTATTATTAATTATAATTATGGATAATTATTATTATTATTATAATAATAAACATAATAATAATATAGTAGTGGATTAGTAGAAAATAGGTTTTACTTTTATGGTGGAAAATGGTTCAGTAGTAGTATTGTGCGCCACAATACTTTGTGAGGGACGCCGGTACGCTCTCCTATTTTACTATTATCTATTTAATCTATTTACTCAGTAAGACATTCTCTCGCAATTGCCGACTGAGCTTGTAGTATCTCATCATTGTTCTATTCCTTTGTCTAAGAATTGAGCTTTTATCTCATAAATAACTCACTGTCTACCTTTATATCTCAATACGTACTCACTACACACTGTCTATGTCTGTGAGAGGTTCTATTGTTTTCATGTGCCTACGATACTAGAGCTATTTAGTGCGTTCTATCTTGTACGTAAATAATTATTCTTATCACATGTTATATTTTCCACGGTTTTAATTATTACAGTTTTGACACTGATGTAAGGGCAAGGCGTGGCTTGCACCAATATTTTTACCCAGGCGTGGTTATTAATGTGTACCCGCCTTCTGTGTATATAAACTCATGTTAATGCAATAAAGTTCAGAGTTAGCCTGACTCTCAGAAGATTCTTACTCTCAAGAAGCAGCACTGAGCACAGCTAGGAGCAACATAACTACAAGCGCTGGCCGACTATTAGCAAGCACGAGGCTTGGCGGAAAGTAAGATAGTTCGCTCTCTTACTGCGTATTCCCTCGAATCGAGGTGTACGACGCAAAGCACCTGGTGCCCTGAGAGTTCGGCATACACACTGAAATCCAAACCAGAGAGTTCGACACAAGCTAGCATACAATAATTCAGCGTAATTATTGTCGATCTCGACTGAGTCAAAGTAGACAATTAGAATTACCGCACCATTATTGTCGGTGGCAAAAGTTTGCAACAAACTATAAACTAAACAATAATTCCTGCAGAATTATTGTCAGGGGCACAGTTCGCAACAAACTATAAACTAAACAATAATTTACAATTATTGTGGAACCTTGTAAAGGTTCGAACGCAGCCAATAATTCGAGTATAATTATTGTCCACTGCCAGCAAACATCCTACGCCAGATTCGGCCGCACCCATAAATGCACACACACCAGTAAATGCTCTCCAGACAATAATAGTAGATTATTGTGAGTTGATTTGGGCGCAAGCAGAGCACGTCGGGAAAGTGTACAGGTGGCTACCACCCAGACACAAATTCCTGTACAGTATTGTGTTGATTGTTCTCTGAATCATTATTATTATTTATAATGATAATAACTGTGCGGCTTTTTTAGTAATGAACAACAGTAAAAACGACCTGAGTGAGCATATGTGTCATCAGTCCTGTTCACTCTGTTGATTGATTTAGGATTGAATAAGCAGGTTGTGTGCAGAGTAGCAAACAGATTGTGAGGTTGGTCCATTGTTATGGTGGAATTCATGGGCAACAACAAACCAGACAAGAGAATTCATCCTTGGTTGATAAATAACTAGAGCAAGTGGTGCAAGCTGCATTTACTGAATCTTGGTCCATACGATTGAGGTCTATGGAGTCGGGGTCTGTACTGACTAGGCCTGTGCTGTCTAGGTCTATGGAGTTTAGGTGTGTGGAGGTCTATATGTATTGACCCCTATATAAAGTCGAGGTCTATGGAGTCGGAATCTTCGCTGTCTAGGTCTATGGAGTTGAAGTCTGTGTAATCTAGGTCAATGGATTTGAGGTCTATACTGTCTAGGTTTTTGGTGCGAAGGTTTATGCGGTTTAAAAACGTATGTACGCCTATTGATTCCCTGCTGATTTACCTCGACCAATCGGAAATTTCGGCTAGGGGTTTCCCTTATTTTCTTCTCTATTTTTCATTTTCATGCAGTTCCAGTAAAGCTTGCTCTATGTAATGTAATACATGTACATCTACCGATTAACTCCCGATTTTCCCTTACTGATTGGGTGGTTTTGCAACGTCTGTCTCCGGATAAGTCGCCAAACAATCGGTAAGGTCTGATTTGAGGCAATCGCCAGGTTTTGATACGGTTGAAAAATCAGTAGACAGTTTGTGATTTGACTGTTCACGGTTTTAATGTTTCCAAAAAAAAAACACTTTTCAAGTGCAATTATTTATAGATGAAAAGTTGTTTTTGAGCGTCCCGACTTTCTTGTTAAAAGCACTTCATGGCTAACTATGATATGAATACAGTGAGTTTGACTGGTATTGCCTGAGAATGGCAAGTGGAGGAAAAAATACGGGAAACTCCTTGACGACATCTCCAATCGGTAAGGGCAAATCGGTACGTATTGGTAGATGTACATGTAGCATTACTGTTAGCCATAGGCGATTTGCAACGACAAAAAGGGGCGTTTATGAATAGCTGTTACCAGGAATGCTCGCGTCTGAGAAATAATTTACTGGAAACAGTGATGCCACGGGTAGTGATATATTTAGCTGATTTGCAAATTGTCTACTGATTTTCAATCACCATCCAAACCTACTGATAGCTTCAAATAAAATTTTATTGATTATTTTATTTATTGTATTTTACCGGAAGCAAAGAAAGGACAATCCTCAATTAGTAAGCAAAATCCATAGGTAATTGGTAAATGTACAGGTGCCTCCAGTCTATGGAGTTGAGGTCTATACATTTAAGTTATTTCATGATAACCAATGGTTTTTTAATCTATAACATCATTATATGCATAACTGTTTTGACCTTTAGACAGTAATTTGGTTCTGACACATCCAAACTTTCAGTTTTTACTACACTAAGTATATGCACACAGCACGAGTTGATTTGCAACAAATTTCCATTTATTTTGGTAAATGTTTTCATCTTGATAGACTATCTTTCTCAAGCGATTTTGTTTGGAACTAACGCGAAATAACAAGCATGGACAGGACAACTCCAGACAATTAGCATCTATTAACTCAAACCAACACTAGCTGTTGGGTAAAAAAGACTTTTTGAAATTCTTTCTAGAAAGTGTTAGCTTTCATTCTCGACAATGTCTAAAATACAATGTCTAACTCCTGTTCAAGGATTTTCGGACTTTCACGAAAATAATTAATATAATTAATAGGTGCATGTACATGTATACACTGTATGTACATGTATACACTGTATGTACATATATACACTGTATGTACATGTATACACTGTATGTACATGTATACACTGTATGTACATGTATACACTGTATGTACATGTATACACTGTATGTACATGTATACACTGTATGTACATGTATACACTGCGTGTACATGTATACACTGCATGTACATGTATACACTGTATGTACATGTATACACTGTATGTACATGTATACACTGTATGTACATGTATACACTGTATGTACATGTATACACTGTATGTACATGTATACACTGTATGTACATGTATACACTGTATGTACATGTATACACTGCGTGTACATGTATACACTGCGTGTACATATATACACTGCATGTACATGTATACACTGTATGTACATGTATACACTGTATGTACATGTATACACTGTATGTACATGTATACACTGTATGTACATGTATACACTGTATGTACATGTATACACTGTATGTACATGTATACACTGTATGTACATGTATACACTGTATGTACATGTATACACTGCGTGTACATGTGTACCCATACAGTGTCTTTGACATTATGAAAGCCCTCACATCAAAATCTGATGTCTCTACCACTCCAAACCTGGTATCCTTTTTTATACATCCCTATACAAGTGTCAACAGGTGTCAACAAGTGGCATGTTTTATCTATCAATAAACATGCAGAAGCCATGCACCGGCTTTAACATTCGAGTCCTTTGTCAGCAGTAGATTGCGCACTGCAGGCAGCAACCCTGACCTACATTATGGCTGTAGAATCACAGCTGTCTACCGTACAATCACAACTATCTACTGTACAATCACAGCTGTCTACTGTGCAATCACATTATCTACTGTACAATCACAGCGGTCTACTGTACAATCACAACTATCTACTGTACAATCACAACTATGTACTGTACAATCACAACTGTCTACTGTACAATCACAACTATCTACTGTACAATCACAACTATCTACTGTACAATCACAGCTATCTACTGTACAATCACAACTATCTACTGTACAAGCACATTATCTGCTGTACAATCACAACTGTCTACTGTACAATCACAACTATCTACTGTGCAATCACATTATCTACTGTACAATCACAACTATCTACTGTACAATCACAGCTGTCTACTGTACAATCACAGCTGTCTACTGTACAATCACACTATCTACTGTACAATCACAACTATCTACTGTGCAATCACAACTATCTACTGTACAATCATAACTATCTACTGTACAATCGCAGCTATCTACTGTACAATCACAACTATCTACTGTACAATCATAACTATCTACTGTACAATCGCAGCTATCTACTGTACAACCACAACTATCTACTGTACAATCACAACAATCTACTGTACAATCACAGCTATCTACTGTACAATCATAACTATCTACTGTACAATCACAACTGTCTACTGTACAATCACAACTGTCTACTGTGCAATCACAACTATCTACTGTACAATCACAACAATCTACTGTACAATCACAACTATCTACTGTACAATCGCAGCTATCTACTGTACAACCACAACTATCTACTGTACAATCATAACTATCTACTGTACAATCACAGCTATCTACTGTGCAATCACAACTATCTACTGTACAATCATAACTATCTACTGTACAATCACAGCTATCTACTGTACAATCACAACTATCTACTGTACAATCGCAGCTATCTACTGTACAATCACAGCTATCTACTGTGCAATCACAACTATCTACTGTACAATCACAACTGTCTACTGTACAATCACAACTATCTACTGTACAATCGCAGCTATCTACTGTGCAATCACAACTATCTACCGTACAATCACAACTGTCTACTGTACAATCACAGCTGTCTACTGTACAATCACAACTATCTACTGTACAATCGCAGCTGTCTACTGTACAATCACAACTATCTACTGTACAATCACAACTATCTACTGTACAACCACAACTGTCTACTGTTCAATTACACTATCTACTGTACAACCACAACTGTCTACTGTACAATCATAACTATCTACCGTACAATCACAGCTATCTACTGTGCAATCACAACTATCTACTGTACAATCACAACTGTCTACTGTACAATCACAACTGTCTACTGTACAATCACAACTATCTACTTTGCAATCACACTATCTACTGTACAATCTTGTCTGTGGCATATGTAGGCACTGGTAGTTGATGCATTGCCAAAAGCTGGTGCATTGTCTTGATCTCACCAACATTGCAGTGTCTTACCAGCATAGATGTGGGAGTTGTTGCACAATACCAACTACATTGTACATAGACATAGTACTGTCTATGTAGACTTATGTGAGATCTCACAGATGTGTCTGCTTGTAGTTAAGTGTTGTGAGTGAGGATTAATTTGAGGGCAAGATGGCTGAGAAGGGAGCAAAAGGAAAAGTTGGTATTATTGGAAGGTACAGTGATATATCATATTGTAGCAATGCATGATGTATATATTGTGGGTAGACAGTGCACTAGACAAGTAAATTAATGTCACGGGTAGTCTATACAAGCTTCCATGGCATTGAGCAATGATTAGACATTGAATAGATTACACTAGTGTATGCTCACTTTGACATGCCACAGAAATACATGTATCTATTGCGTGCTATGTGCACTTACTGTATGTACACTGACACTTGACATAGACATTGGAATGTTGTAATATACACAATTGGTGGTCAATGTTTATGTTAGTGTCCACTAGGTAAACAGTCACTAGAGCTCCATAAATGCCATAGACATTATGTGGAGTGTACCACAGTGGATAGATATTAGCAACTTAGCCCTAGGTCTATGGAGTTTTTCGCGCAAGTAGCCTTAGATTCGCAGTTTTTGATGGGGGTAAATAGCTTGGTTGACCTTGTACTGGCAGGGAAAAATGCAAATTTCTATTGAAGTGGCAGGGAAGTTGTTGGCTGGGTATTCCCAGCTAAAGAAGCCTGTGCTGCTCCAGCTCCGAGTTATTACTAGCTACAAACGTAAACTCAACCTAGACTAGACTGAGTAACCACTCGTTGCACTGATGGTGTTGTAGTGGACTCATAGGAAGGAGCTGGGCTATGTTGTTTGCTGGAGCTGGGTACAACGTTAAGTTGTTTGACATTCTGGAAAGCCAGGTGAGCTCTGCGCTGGAAGATATCTGTGACCAGCTGAAGAAATTAGAGGAGTCCAACATGCTTAGAGGCAGCCGAGACAGCGATGGACAGTTTGCTCTAATATCTGGTACCAACGAATTCTCTGAGGCAGTCACTGACGCTGTCTATGTTCAGGTACTTTGATACCTTTTGGCTACTTTTTATTGTTGTAAATGCTGTCAAGACTTTGTAATCTAATATTAATTAATATATTATTACTAGGAATGCGTGCCAGAGAATTTAGAGCTGAAAACAAAGATTTTCAAGCAGCTCGACGAGCTGGTAAATGATGAAACTATTATGGCATCTTCTACTAGCTGTATTCTGCCGAGCAAGTTCATGGATGACCTCAAACATAAGGCCCAGTGTATCGTGGCTCATCCTGTGAGTTGTCTTTTCTCTTAGGGGGAGTTGTCTTTCCTCTTAGTAGGAGTCGTCTTGTCTCTTATTGGGAGTTGTCTTCTCTCTTAGTGGGAGTTGTCCTCTCTCTACGGGTAGAACCACTGTTGCTAATGGCAATATGCTCTTTATTAGATAAATCCGCCATACTATGTACCGTTGGTTGAGTTAGTGCCAGCACCGTGGACCTCCCAAGATATTGTACAAAGAACCAAGGCTATACAGACTGAATGTGGACAGAAACCTGTCGTGTTCAAGAAAGAAATAGAAGGATTTGCTATAAATAGACTACAGTACACACTTTTAAATGAATGTCTGCGTTTAGTTGAGGTTAGTGGTCTCTCTATAGAGGTAATTGGTCTCTCTATAGAGATAATTGATCTACCTATAGAGGTAATTGGTCTACCTATAGAGGTAAGTAACCTTTCTATATAGTCTATGGATGCAGTTTATTGTATATCTGTTTGTAGTCTGTATATTTGTATGGATACATGTATTTATGTAGTAGATTAATGAATTCATATCATTTCAAATGATTATGCTTTCAAAAGACTATAATTTGTGTTATGCAGCCATTGCACAAACCATTAGATAGTATTATTACATAACTTTGGAGTTGTTCTCTATCAACCAGAAGTCATCACTAAAGCCAATGATTAACTGTTGATCACACTCTAGTGCTGTCCTTTGTACTACAGGAAGATGTAATGAGTGTTGAAGATATTGATAAAGTGATGGCCTATGGTCTCGGACATAGATATGCATTCTTAGGGGCTCTTGAGACAGCCCTCCTCAACGCCGAAGGTAACTTGATAGTTTGTATGAGGCTATGTTTTTGTCCTTTGAATGTAAAAAATCGGAATCGGACAAAAAAAATTTCTAAACTTTTTGCTAGTACGTTATATGAGATCATTTACTATTTTATCGCTTTGTTTAGGTTTCCCCAACTATTGTGATCGCTATGGACAAACAATCGTAGGAGTTAGTGAGACGTACGGGCCGACACCCACATGGAAAGCTGATGACAAGGTAAATATGTCCTCAGTCAGTGACAGCTCTGTCCTCTTGTTTAGCCTGAAATAGCATTCGAAGGTAACAGACACCATTATAGCACTGAGCTATGTAGCTCAGAGCTATGTAGCTATACATATGCTACAATAGCCCTTGTTGTTACAGGTAATACAGGAGATACAGAAGCAGTTTGATGCAGTAGACTTAGGTGTCGATGGTTTACCCGCACGCCGCACCTGGCGCGATAAGAGACTGGCTGCCCTCGCCAAACTTAAACGGGACTTGGAGAGTGAAGATGTGCAGTAGTTTACTTCTACTCTAAGTGTTGCTGTTGTTACAGAGACCTCGTCAGACCTACGCTAGTATGCATCGCTACTTGTTCACTTGGTGCCATCATCTGTTTTTAGATTTTCTATCCATAAATTGTAAATCATAGTTTTACTGATGTGCTCCTTCAGATTTTTTACCAAACTGTGTTGAATTGGTAATTTTTTTGATAAAAACTATTCAAAAATGATAATGATATACAAAAAACAGATTTATAATAAAAAGTTGTACCATAGACATCTTAGGCCTATTGTACTCAGTATCACCAGCAGAGTTCAGCAATCAGTTTATCTTCTTTGGTTCCAGCAAAATGACACGTGTACACGGAGATGTGACAAAATGATACCGTTAAATAGTTTTTAAAAGTTGTCCGCTCACTGCACTAGTGGGTGATGACAACTCCCATTTTGCCTTTTATACTGAAAACTACCAAAAGCTCAGAAAGAGACATTTGTGAGTTTGAGATAACTTTTTTTAATTTTGCATGAATTGTGTAAATTATTATAGAAGCATAATTGAGGAGCTGGTAAAAGTCAATAGTTGGACCAGCAGAATACTAGGCAGTGCCTCACTCCATTTATTCATTCATGCTATCTCATTATCCTAAAGACCTTTCTGGAAACCTTCTCTCGTGGGAAATGAATTTATCGTAATTGTACTGTTGCGCAATAGTTTGATATATAATTAATGTACATCAAACTGTAGAATACACCATGAGCTGCTCCTTGCGCGCACCATCAGTTATTGATGCCGTTACTGCAACCTGAACAACTGCTGATGAAGGTATCCTCTGCACTATGAAGGTGTATTCTGCACTATGAAGGTGTATTCTGCACTATGAAGGTGTATTCTGCACTATGAAGGTGTATTCTGCACTGTGAAGGTGCATACTTTGCTATGACAAGCAGTAGAAAAAGGGCAGATTTTTTGTTTCAAACAGGGCAGTTGCCGATGTGGTTGCTGATGAACCAGCACCTAAGCAAACAAACCTACAACTGGAAGCCAATTAAATTAAGTTCACTGACCGGGTTACGCCCATCTTCAAGACCAATAAAACAGTAAAATGTTTTATATCGCAGTCATTTCCATTATCCGCAACATTTTGTGTAACAAACAGCATTTGCTCTGTTAACTTCACTCAGACAACTTTGCAAAACTTTCACTTGGATAAGATTAACTCAACTATTGCGCGCAGTCTAATTATTTTCATCTTCAAAAAAAATTTTAAAATCAAATTATATAAACATTTTTATACAAATCACATTTTGCTTTGCTGATTTTTTAGATGCATGACAGACGTACCAGGAGTGGCTAAGTACTGCGATGGGCTACTTATTGTAAAGCATGCTTTGTCATCTCGAAATCACTTCTCTACATTCACATTGGTTTTTACTCCGTTGAACTTTATCGGAGATTGTGCAACACTTGATAATTGACTGGATGAAACCTTTTACTGCAGTAACTATGTTTAGGACCAATTGGCCTTGGATCTTTCGTCACAAGAGAAGCCGACTTCTACGCTGATCAGCTGATATATATAGATGAAGAGTGTGATTGTGGATGAAAGCTCTATGAGAGAGCCCTTGACCAGCTGATTAATTGGTTAATTGTAGCGCATGTTTCCTGCTTCAGCTGCACCTCAGACGCATCATGCGTACTCGGCATGCTGCTACATACCCGGATTCTTTCCAAATAGCTCACATTATCCCATCAAGTGTGCTTCTACAAGGTGTTATTCATTCAGCTTCGCACAAAAAGCAGAGGTCAAAACTGCAAATGTTAAAAAATAGGCTACTTGAAGCTAGAATATTACTTCATACGCAGGTTTTTCAAGGCTGTCAAGTTACCAGTTGCCACAGGCAGCTTGCAAGCTATTTGTTGTCAAACATGACAAATTGAGAGGGGGGGTATTTATAGCTGTGTGGCACGGCCTGCAGGTTGTCACGCTACATGTAATGTTTTATGTATACATGTGTGGTGTGTGTGCTCACAGCCTACCATCATTGATCAAATAGAATCTATTTAGTTTTACACTCAACTAATCAATAATGGTAAAACCTTAGTTCATCTTTTACAGTGAAAGAAACGTCACTTTTATTGAGTAGTTCACACAATTCGATTGAAGCAAACTTAAAAATATATTAATGCAGTTTTTATAATTGATCAAGTTTTGAACCGATGACAATGTCACGGTTGTTTGTTTTATCATTACTCAAGCAAATGAAGTTTGTGATGACATTGAAGGAGAATGGCATCATTTATTCAACATTGCGCAGCAGGCATGATGTTAGATTTAATTGCCACCATTCTACAGTTGATTAGAGAAGTTCTGATGCAAGCTTGCTTAGCAATGTGATCAGGTAAAACGTGCCGAGGTAGTTCATGACACAGTATTACATGATGGCTCACGTTGCGTCATTATTTATTTAATTCCTATGGAAAACTCTGGTTACAACATAAATTTTGCAATCCAGTACAGACTAAGCAGCACCAGTTTGAATTTCTGTTCAAGCAGCCAATCAGCTGGAAGACGCGATGCTGTCTCGTCTAGCTAACAATGGTTTAGAACAGAAGACTATTTGCTGCCGAGTGAGCCAATTAACTGTAGATCTAAAATGCTATCAAATTTAGTTGGAAAATAATAAAACGTTTAGCAGCTGTTTTAGTTATTGTTCAACGATTGATAGGGTCGCTATGAATAGGCAGGGGAAGCAATTCCTAAGCTCAATAATACTGTACTTACTTGGAGAGTTGCACAATAAATCAATTATGATTTGATAAAAAGGACTTCTATTTCTTATGATATTGTGAAAGAAATTAAAGATAAAGAGCATAAAAGCTATAGAAGAAGACAATTTGCCCGGAAATACAAAATTTATTTTCCACTCCAGTAATCACACCTCTCTAGTATATTTAGTTATGAAAGACCCAAAAAGTGTTGTTGAAGAAACGAACAAAAAAAGTAGCAAAACGATTAACGGAGACAGTAAGCTAGTCCAGGATGCTCTTTTGAAGAGAAATATCTTTAAGAGGGCCGAGTACATGAGAAAGCAACCCCTTACAGCTAGCCGGTATGCAAGTAAATCTGTATCCACCCCTGGGGGCTGCCACAGGGCATCGACTGTGAATGGCCTACCACATGTCTTGAGTAGATCTTATTTGTAGTTCTGAAAAGGATGTACAGTTCATTCAACCCACTCCAACAGAGATGGGTGGTTTCGCAGTTTAGTCGCCGACGACCCGATTATGAATCAGGTAGTATTGGATTCATGGCTACCAGTAGCAAGTGAATCTCTTCTCCTAACCTGACACTCCAGGCCCTGCTGTATGTAGTATCTAAGACGAACACAGAGAATTGTAGATAAAAGGAACTAAAGAGATTTGCCTCTCTCTCAGCCCGCTCAATGCAGCTCATTATGCAATAGCATAAACAGGAAATGTATTGGATATGTACGGAAACTTGTCTGATGTATGACGTCTGATGTCTGCTGTCTGATGTGTCATGTGTCTGATGGGTTCCCTACATGAGTTACTAAAGTAAGTGATGGAGAGTAACAGAGAGAGACCCAGCTTGGAACTAATGGTCAGATGGCTAGAGACAGCAAGGTTATTGCTAGAGGTGTCAGACAGAAGACACAGATCAAGAGATTGTATCATAAAACAAAGAAAGCTCAGTGATGCGATTGATATTTCTAAGAAACGTTGTAGCTAAGACATAGAGATAGAGCAGTTGCGATATTTTTAAGCCTCAGAATAACTCCACATTATTGCAGTTGTTGTGGGGAAAGTGCATATTTTCCTTACATTTCTGTCATTTGCACAAATGAATGTGTTGAAAGAAGCACAATTTTTATTTTAAATAACCATTATGGACAAACAAATACAATCACTTCAGAATCAGATAAGATTGGTTGAGAAATCACACAAGGATTCATCCAACTAAGCAGACAGGCTTGTCAATCAAAGGGCATTTTTGTATTTGCAGTTTGTGCCTTTGGTTTGGGGCAACGTTAGGAATGTGTATCAAAAGCTAGCGATTCTTAAACAAGCAAAGGAGATCTTTTCTTAACATGGCTGCGTATGTGATATTGAGACTGCGACCAAGCTACGAACCATTTTATTCTACTCTCTTGTTCAACCAGACAGAGCATGCATTGAGGAGCCAAATGCCCTGCCCAAGGATGCTGTGCTGAGAATTATATCCTACTCCATGAGCCCAGCATCATGTTGTCTGTCTCAAAGGCTGTATAAAGTGCATACACAGAGCTTGATGTGCAGCAAGGATGTTATAGCGGTGATGCTATAGTCCTCCACAAAACACAGCTACTTACTCCAGCTATCTGCATGCTCTCCTCTTCACCAACCAACCAAGGTTCAGTGTCGACCTAATGTCTGTCATTTGCGATCACTGACCTCTAACAATCTACCTGACAGTTCTACCAACGCACCAGTCAGAGGCTGTGTTCCACGTGGACTCCCATGCTGATATTGGCTCTGTCCCACTTGGACTCCCATGCTGATATTGGGCTCTGTTCCACTTGGACTCCCATGCTGATATTGAGCTCTGTCCCACTTGGACTCCCATGCTGATACTGGGTTGTGTCCCACGTGGACTCCCATGCTGATACTGGGCTCTGTTCCACTTGGACTCCCATGCTGATACTGGGCTCTGTCCCACTTGGACTCCCATGCTGATACTGGGCTGTGTTCCACTTGGACTCCCATGCTGATACTGGGCTCTGTTCCACTTGGACTCCCATGCTGATATTGGGCTCTGTCCCACTTGGACTCCCATGCTGATACTGGGTTGTGTCCCACGTGGACTCCCATGCTGATACTGGGTTGTGTCCCACTTGGACTCCCATGCTGATATTGGGCTCTGTCCCTCGTGGACTCCCATGCTGATATTGGGCTCTGTCCCTCGTGGACTCCCATGCTGATACTGGGCTGGGCTGGTATCATCCACCATTTTACTCTAAAGACCTTATCCAACCTCTACTTGGTCCTCCAGTCAGACATCCGAGAGTAGATAATACGTTTAACATCACATGTTCTCCATGATAGTGCGCACAGCTGATTACAAAGCAGCGTAAGATACAAGCTTGGTCTGCGTGGACAGAGCAGCAGCACAGACATTTTGTACAACTGCAAGAAGGAATGCTTATTCTATAGATGACTATTTTCAATCAAATACGTCACCAAACCTCAAGTTAAGTAATAAAACAAACACAACAATTACAGTGGCACATCTCAGTTCATTGTTTTCATTTTATTCATCGTCAATAAGCCGAGAGTGGAAGCTGCAAACTCCTCAACCGGTAGTAGCTATAGCCTGAGAGTCTTGATAATCTTCAGATTTGAGGTAGTTACTGGTTTACCCTCAAAGGGTAAAAAGTGCAAAGTTCTTCTTATTTATGGATACTTTCTAGTAGAGGAGTTATGCTGGGCTTGTATGGCAGTGAATGTATTACAGTCGACTAGAGCTGTACTGGACTGGTTTGGGGTCTGGGTGATGTCAACACAGCCTTCCTTATTATATAATTACATCCAGCAAAACTACTGTCATGATGGGCAACAGCTTACTGAAGACCAGAGGCTAACTTGCGCGACTGGTGCAGAAGATAACCTATTGAGGAAGAGAGAGCAGCTACGGCTTTGCCAGGCCGGTGTACGCTTTATATACCAGCTTTCGAGCATTCAACCCCCCCCCCCCCCCCCAGCAGGGTGCACAGCTACAATATCTTTAGTTGGAGGAAAATAATCTGTTTACTTTATTTTTCAGTAAGAGAACTGAAATGTCTGTCGGTCAGCATATAATCGTCTTGAGGGTGAAGATCAGAAAGGATGTTGACCACAGCCGTTTTAATTAACATCTGAATAAACAAAAGAGATTTGTGTCGTCAAGGCAGAGATGCTGCGTCTAATACTCTACGTGTTGACGAGGCTTCTCCAGCTAATTGTACATCATGGTGAGCTGGATAAACAGACGACAATAACACCGCAGGAAGTGTTCTCTCTCAAAATTATCAACATGCTAACTTGTTGGACGTATAGAGAGTTAATTATTTCTTTTCGTGATAACAGAAACAAATAAACATAGCCCATTGGCCTGTTGCCTAATGTGCACGTCTACAGGGAGATAGACCTGCTGCGATGTAAACTTAATAGCATTGACTGAGTCCTCAGGCAAAAGGTAATTCCTTGCAATCTAAAGACAAGAAACCATCAGCAGATGAATGTACATTAATATTCTCCAGGGAAAAATCTCTAGCTGCATAATAAACAAAATTATTATAGAACATCATAGAATTCAGCCACCTGAAGCTCCAATATCTCCAACTAGACAACATTGTATTCTACGCAAACAAATGCCAATTGTTTAAGCTTTTCTTTAAAAACTAAAAGGACCTTGGCAACAAACCGTATCACACAGTACCACATTCTCAAGCAATCTGAATTATCTAAATATCTTGTAATAGTAGTCTGCATCTGCCATTAAATACGTTTTTTAATTCACATTGTTGGCCACCGAAAGTCAGCATATTTGTTTGATGATTCAATGGGATAGAAAGAAGAAATGTAAAACTGGCTCAGCCTTCATTCCTAGTACTTACTGGCCAACACAACTACTTACAAAGTATTAAAGAAATAGCCATAGAGCATCAAGCTGACAGCTTTATAACAGCAATTTCTTAGTTAGTCCATTTCAAAATATTTGGTTTTTATTTAAATTTTCTGGATGAAATCGATTAGCATGCCACCGGCTTTGTTTTGGGTAGTTTGGTTTAAACACTCTTCCACTCACAAACAATTTCATAGTTCATCAAGTGCAATGATTTCAAGTAAATAAAAATCCGATAGTTGTGTTTCCGTCGACAACACATGATGTCGTTATCTTATTTACATGTTTGGTTTAGAAAGTTGAGTAGCACCAAGCGTTCATTGGCTGCTCGACATCGACATGTGAGACACCAACACCGCGCTCTTCCGCTTGTTGAAGAGTTTTGTTTTGCCAACAATCTGTTTAGTAAATACAATTTGTTGTGCTCTGACTATTTAAGTTACACGCTATGAGATCAAGTTAGGACTTAGAGATACTTAAGTCTAAATACCAATAATGTTACATTCCCGATGTACTTGAACGGCCCACAAGTTTGAATTATTTAATAGTAATAAGCGTTGCCAGGCCCAGGAATGAACGCTGAAGCCTGCTATAAATAACTGTCTTGTTATTTTTATTTGAAACATTTTCTATATTTAGTCAATGGATACACTTTTAATTATGAGCTGCAGTGCGTTTTAAAATACAGGAAGCTAACCATCTCATTTTAAAGTGTAGCGTGTAAAAAATTTTACAAAGTTTCACAGAATTACTTGTGCAGCTACAGTAGCAATTTCACAAAATCAATTATGTTTTGACAAAGATTTCTAGTAATATTTAGAAATACTTTCATGTATAATTTCACAACAATAAATAAATTGGCAAAAATTCACAAATACTGACACACCAAGTGCTCCAGTATTGATCTCTATGAGTGACAGGAAATGTTTCTGTGTTGTTTTCACTGCATCATTCTCTCACCAAATGGACATGAAGATGTTGTAGCAAGAGGCTGTTTTTCTGCAGTTTATAATTTCTCTATTAGTCCATATACTATTATATGAAACAAATATTATAGTTATTGCGGCGGCGTTAATTGGAGAGCCCTGGGAAGCCTTGCAAACAACTGACTGACTATTGTCATGAAACTGGCATGTCTAGCCTCGCTAATCAATATTGTTAGATTATTATTGAACTACATATACAAGATTGATGGGAACAATTCTCCATCCAGAATGCAACAACAATAACAACACCGAGTTATAGCTTTCTTCTCTCATTGCTTGAGGTTGTCCAACGATGGTATTGTGCATACAATGCACGTACACTTCATAAATTGTTGGCATTGCACATGCCCATCGTCAATTTGATACCCATAGATAAATCAAATTCGTCATCCCAGCCTTTGGCCATTTCTATTGTTTCTGAAACTTGTAAAAATTTCAACAATCTTTAAAAAAAATTGATTGCCGTGGGTTTCAGCTTTTCTGCTTTAATAACTTGATGAAAATGTTTAAATGTCGAATCAAGTGAACTCGTTCACTATCATTTTAGTACTCTAGAAAGTATTGACCAACAACTGTCGGAGCGAGCTCAAGTTTAAGGCCCTGACCTTGGATAGATTGGAAGGTCATGCTAACGAGATAAAAAGTTTTTAACCTAACATTGGAACATAGCCTGAGGCCTTTAGGAATAACCTAACAAGAACGGCACTGGCGCAGGAGAGGGTGACATTTGATGACACTACAAGATCTGCTCCTCGCCATCGATCAGTAGGAGCCCTAGCTAATTACTATGTTGGCAAGGAACTGTATATTAATTAGTGTTCATACGCTGTTGCCAATAGTTCTATTGGCTTTTGAGAGTGTTCTATATAGGCTATATAAAGAAAAGGTTGCTTACAGTTGAGCACAATCATACGAAAGATTCTTGGAGAAGCAAGAAACACTGCAGGAAGGAAATTAGAAATAGCTGCTGTGATATTGGGAATAGTTAGCTGAAGTAGCAACATTTTGAGAAGCAAAAACAGGTGAGGCAGCACTTTATAGTGACTTTTGAGTTGAACAAAAGCACTGGCCTTCAATCTTTAGCGCTTTTAACAAACGAAATATTTATCACCTGTTTTCTGACAATACCTTAGATCAAATGAACCAACGCTCATCTAGCCGAGCAACAAACCAGGAGAACGTAACTCCATGGATGGCTTGAAAACCTCTTCATTATGTTTTCCATTCACAAAACATACTTTCATAATGCCATTGAAGTAGAAATGACTGTTCACTATTTTCTGTTTTTTAATTTAGAGAGTTTTAACTTTGTTTGTAACAGAGTGAATTTATATTTATTATTATCGACCTGTCAAAATGTTTGGTTTTGATGACATTTCCTGCATATAATTATACAGCCGCATGACTCTGGTGTTATCGCCAATTATGTAAGATGGCAAAACAACGTTTTACAAGATTTTACGTAATAGAGTCAGCGGCCTGATATACAAGCAACTAATGACAATTCTTATGTCGGTTCATCACCCTACAACCCTACAACATGGTTGAATGACATTTTATAATAATATATATGCACGTGACAGAAGTCAGCTTGTTTGAGCTTGTGAGGAGACTCAAATAAAAATTACTCATTACTTGGCTAAAATACTTGACCGATAAAAAACCCATATGCGCTTGGAATTCTAAAGTTTTTGATTTCATTGAATTTTTTCATAATTTTCTTGTGGCTAGCTCTTTCTAAAACTTCACAAAAAAGTTATCTTATTTTTTATAAATAAAAAAACATTATATTTTTAAGTTTTGACTTCTGGGTAATTTAATTTGTGATGCTGTTTCATTTGTAGAATGACACTTTCGCCGCTATCATTGGGAGTGCTAGTCGTCAGCTTTTTCTGCAGCAGCGTCAACGCAGGACTAGAGCACACATGCAATGCAGACCAGTATTACAACAGAAGGTCAAGCGGATCTGATGATGTCAAGTGCGGAAGGAACCTTGCGGACTTTCTGATGGATGTTCTGTGTGTGAACGGAATGGCCAAGCGTTCTTACAGTGAGTGATAGTTAATAAGGCATTCTCAAACACTTGCACTTTTTCAAAGTAACATCCACACAGGAGGAAATCTTCTCCATACCACAAATAACAGTCCATTTTTTTTATTTTAGCTGATGATATATTTCAAAGTTCGAGTAAAGCCAATAGTTTTCTCAAACCATCCAAACGAGGATCTGGTACTCAGCAAGGAATAGTTTGTGAGTGTTGCTTAAATCGATGTAGTATGGACGAAATGTTTGAGTACTGTCTAGACGGTAAGCGCAAGAGGTCTGGACTTTCCTTAAGAGGCATGATGGAACGACGTAGCGGTAGTTCTGCAGCGAGTAAAGAAGAGAGTGCTAGCAAAGTTTATGAAATAATTGAGGCGAAGGCGGATGGACCTCCGATAACCATCGACGAATTGATGAGCGATCCCATGGTGCAGCAACTTGAATGGCAGAAAGTACTCAACTCTCAGCAACAGCCGCAGGATAAGCGAATGTTCAATGAAGCTGAGAATGAGCGACTCTCACCACAAGAGCGGTACTCGCAAATGAAAAACTATTTAAAGGGCAAGTTGTCAAAAATGTTTGCCGATGGCAGCATATCCGAGAGAATGGAAGCATTGAGAGCTTCGCCAAGTAAATACAATTTGGAAGAAATCCTAAAGTTGATAGAAACTGATTGAGATTTGAAGAAAGATGCAGTCAGACAACAAAAGTTCGAGTGAAGTAGCTCAGTTGTCTCTTACGGCACAATAAACTGTCTCGGTAAATTATCTGCCTTCAATCACTATTAGTTGTCTTCTCTTTCTAGAGCAATTAACTCCACAGACACTACTGATACTGCGGTTTGTCTGCTTTCTATACCCGTGTTTATTTCCAGACTACAGCTCACTGAAAACCTTTTTAACCACTTTCTATTATTTTGTTGTTGTTGTTGTAGCTGACAATACCAACAGATAAGTTTAATTTATTATGCATTAGATGGACACATTAACTGTTTCATCAAACGTTTATTATAAAATACAGCATGAGAAAAAAAACATTGTATTGTGTTTGCGTAGACAATAGTTCTGTTAAAATTTCCAGAAGTTATAACGTAGGAAAGTAGCAAGGGTATGTGTACATAGCGATAGACTACATCTTTATACCAAACCTTTAAAAGAACTTTGCCTAACACAAATATAACACGCACCATGTGCAAAAGCGATGAGAACTTTCATAAAGTGAGCGACTTTAGGTTCCATGGGTACAGTATGTGTACAGCAAGAGCAAGTAGCAAATTGTGGAACAGGCCTGGGTTTGGCCATTGAGCTACGGGGGCTTGCCTTAAGCCCGGTGTATAAGTCACAGTCAGGTATGAACTGTTTCTTTCTACTGTTCGGAATAAACTCCAATAATCTCCCTTTAGCTAGTTTTTGGTTTAGCCACTTCATTCTTGCTTGCAATGAAAGCTGAAGTAGCTCAAGAACACGTAAAATATCTATCATGAGACACTGCATGAGACACTGCATGAGACACTGAATGAGACACTACATGAGACACTGCATGAGACACTGAATGAGACACTACATGAGACACTGCATGAGACAGTACATTAGACACTGCATGAGACACTACATGAGACACTGCATGAGACACTGCATGAGACACTGCATGAGACACTACATGAGACACTGCATGAGACAGTACATTAGACACTGCATGAGACACTACATTAGACACTGCATGAGACACTGCATGAGACACTGCATGAGACACTGAATGAGACACTACATGAGACACTGCATGAGACACTGCATGAGACACTGCATGAGACACTGAATGAGACACTACATGAGACACTGCATGAGACACTGCATGAGACACTGAATGAGACACTACATGAGACACTGCATGAGACACTACATGAGACACTACATGAGACACTACATGAGACACTACATAGACCGCAATCGTCTTTCTCAAAAGCTGTTTGATCCTGGAAAGAGTTTGTAAACCCCTTGGTTTAATTTTATAATAAATAGCAATATTTTTGTTTGGACCAGTTTGACAAGGTCTCAAAGCAAGGATTGAAGTTTCTGTCTCAAAAAGCCAGTATCAGTTATTTACAGAAAAACATTGTTACTTTTACAGCAACAGAAGCTGTTGCCACTCATTGATATACATCAGGGACAGCTGCACATTATAAATGTAGTGATATAATGGTTTTAAGATGATTTGTGAAATATAACTGCTGAAAATTTGGAGTTGCTTTCATTTGGAGAGACAACTATTTCATTTTATTCAATCAGTCAGTCTTTAAGGTACATGCACAACTGTTTGCATACGCTCTCTTTTATGCGAGGACTTTATGGTGAGAGTGTAAAGTAACATACAACAGATAACGTTGATTGATATCGTTATAGCTACGGGAGTGTTTGTAATCATGTTAAGCTGAAGCAAAAGTAGACAACTCGCAAGTCATACCACTCCAAAATGAGCTCATAGCTACATCAACAAAAGTAAGCTATGCTATCTACTAACTGCAGCCATGTACATATCATTCAAAGTCTACTTCTTTGGTAATACTGTACCAGCTCAAGTACAACTTGATCATGAGGCAGTCGTTTCAACTACAATATTAATGAGAGTAATCCTCTCTTTCTATCCTCCTTTTCCCTCTTCTAGTTGCCATTTACATTAGTGTGCAGTCTATGGAAAATGCGCACTCACCTGAACACCAAGATTTGCATGCAAAATGCATAGTTTACAAAGCTCACATAAAGATTCAATACAGGCTCCGTATGGTCTAATAAAAGACCCCAAGTATCTTAATACGGATATGAATCTAATGAGCAAAATAAACAGCAATCTAAACAGGTTTTTGTGTGCGGACTAGTAATGAAATTTTATTGTAGCAGGTTTTATAGCTCTTTGTCTAGTACTTGTGTAAAGCGAGCATTTTTGCTATCTTTTAGTTCAGCAGTAAAATTTAAAGTTTATTATTAGTTTATTGTTAGTTGAACAAATCATTCTCTAAATCAAACTTGGCATATAATACAGTAATTTCAGATACCCGATATTTTGTACAATAAGTTGTAAGGCCAGACAACTCTTCGATGGCCGATTTAGTTAACAAGCAGTATGTTTTGTGTTAGTGCACCTGTCTGCATCAAGCGCTTGAGTTTTGTTGTTGCTGAAACTAAATGTTGTGTGGTGTAAATTATATTCCGTTTGGGGAGTCAGAAAAGGATATAAAATCCGGCCTAAGATCCTTGCATTATAATTTATATAAAGTGGCGCATGAATTTCATAACAATGCTATTTAAGTAGTTGTCTTATTTTTTAACTCACTGAATAGTCTATAATAAACAATTACTTCTGAAATTATTCAAAATATTATTGAAAAATTGAAAAAAAATTATGTTCTTTCGCATAAAAAAATGTCACCAAAAATATTTAAATCTTTAAATAAAATTATTGGTTCATGGCTCTTATTATTATAAACTGGTAGGCTAACATCTTATAACTTGGAATAACAGTTTATTTCATGAAAAAGTGTTGAAAAATGGGGAAAATATGGATTTTCGACCATTGATCTTAGGACAGATTTTGCGACCGTTACTTTCTGCATTGAGTGACCCGCGTAAAAATTTTTTAATTAGCCAAGTGATGGGTGCATTCGAAGTATTTCGAAGCAAGTCAAGAGATCCTTCGCTGTTGCACTTGATCATGAATAGGATCATGAGAATTTGGGTAAATTGTTTATTCGCCCAAAAGAAGACAACTCGTGATGATTTGTTGATTTGGCGTTGATTGCCCATGGAAACAATGTAATCATAAAACTCATAAGACAAAATATATCCTTTGATAAAAGCTATATAGTAATAATTCATTATATAACTTTTCAAAATGTTTGCAACCCATTTTGCATCAAATGATTATTCATTATGGAAACAAATAGACACATACTCAAATAGAAAAGTTTTATGACAATATAATGCCCGTTACTTAGCAATGATTACTAATTTTTGTTAAGATAAATAATTTTTATTCAAATAATTTCCACGCTAAGCCAAACAAAAATAAAAACATTTACTCCCATTTTTTAAGAGTTGCCTTTTTCACAAGTTTTTGTAAGATTTGCCTTTCCTACAAGCTTTTTTAAGAGTTGCCTTTCCTACAATTTTTTTAAGAACAGTGAAAACAAAGTGTAGAAAGTTTGTTGACGAAATAAAAATTTCATGACAAGATGCCATATCGCGCCACAGCTACAAGCACACAGGACTCCTGTATTGATTGATTGCTGTCCACACTGACAGTGCATTATTGAAGGCAGATGAATCAATTCTGTTTACAAAAACACTTGAAGCAATGAGAGTGTCTCGGCACGTTTCAACTATTAATTGGTGCTAATAAAAAAGCTTATTTACCTGAAAAATACTTGATAATGAAAATTTATTAAAAGTTAGACATATTTTACACTTGGAAGTGCACTCACCCATGGATGTAGCTCTGGTTACCCTCTGTTGCAGCTGAGAATGGCTGAACAAGCTTGTTTTTAGTGTGCATTGCCTTTGACAGCCAGGTTATCGTCAAATTCAAACACAACTGAAAAAGCTAGTCTGCAGCTTTTTGACACACAACTTAACAACTAGAAGAAAAATGTGTATAATTTTTAATGTAACAAAAATTTGATATTCCTCGTTAAGCAATCCGTTTGGGCAATCAGAATATATACAAGATACAGCTAAGGACTACCAACACAGTTTTCCTTGGGAAGGATCAATGCAAAAAATTATAACTATTAATTATTTTTTTTTCTAGCAGAGGTGATTTTATAAGCATGGATGATAACATCTAATAAAGAGATTAATGGGGTGCATGCTGCAGACTGTCATTCACAAATCTGCTTTGATATTTTGATTGACATAGTACCTGCACCTTTTGCAGGGCTTTGTTTGTTAAGCCCGCCCCTAATAATTTAATTAAACAAACTTGCTGGCCATATTATTAAAAAATCTAGCTTAGCTAAGGTTGGGCCAGTGTCCAGGGTTGACTACCATCATCTTCTCTTCTAGCTATTTTGTACATAGGACATGATCACAGACTAATGGAAGATCATCGCTGAGCGTGAAATAGGTGAGTTGTATTGCCATGGAAAAACTAATAACGCATAACAAAACAAGATATAAAACTGTCTGCTTGTAACAATAAAATTTTGTTATTGACAAAGCGAGATTGTCAACACAAATTTGTGTTTTGTTGCTTTGACAAAGTTGATTTTGTTTCAACAGTTGGCATCGACCAGGTAATGGCATATTTATCGTTTACTTATAAACATAGCACTTGAACACAATGGTTATATCAGCAGCAATAGTTGCACAGGCAGCATTGGCAGCGGCGGCAATTATTTCAATGCTATCTCAGTAGAGATATTCAGTATTCTATATTCAGTGGTATATCACTTGCGTTATTGTTGCAGTCACAACATGGAGCTAATAATGTTTGCAATCATCATGCTTACCTCGCTGATGAAAGTAAATGCTGACTTTGAACATGTTTGTACGACGAATGACTATTACTATGGCCGACAACCGTACAGCCGCCATAAGATTTGTGGTTCATATCTCACGGAGTTTATTCTAGACAGATGCGGGGGTATGCCTTACCTTGGACCAGACGTCTATGAAATCAGCTTCCACCGAAGTAAGTCACAATAGTATAACGGTATTTTGCTCTTTTCTATTTTCCTTCAATTTATTAATTTTTTTAAATACTTGTAAAGCTAAGAAAATAAATTGCTAAAACATCGCAAAAAATAAAAATGATTTTGCTAAAAGTTTAAATTTCTGAACCAAAATAGATACACACGAAAAAGTGTAGGAATATCATCGTTATGAAAAAAATACCTAATGAATTTTGTAGTGACTACCCAAACTAATTTTTAATCTTTGCATACTTTATGATGCATATTTGAAGCTTGTTAGACCAATAATGTTTCTATTTGTTTGTCTGGTTTGATTGTTTAAAAATGAGATCAACGATCTAAAAAGTGAAACTGCTTTTAAAAAAAGGTGCAGATGGTTTGTGGTTCTTATAATCAACTGACAATGAAGCAGGAGGTTTGTATATTGTGCTGATCTGTTGTAGAGAAGAGATCAATGGAAACCGTATTTCTAGACGACAGTGAAGCACACTCCTTCTTACGAACGAAGAGAGGGCTAAACAATAGAGGACTGGTGTGTGAATGCTGCATCAACGCCTGCAGCATCGTTGAAATTGACCAGTATTGTCAGTCGAAGAGGCGCAGACGCTCCATTGTCAACTCAAGCCCAGCGATAGCTCTCAAGAACTTATACGCAAACGTAGATAAGCTTTCTCCATCTGATACCTCAGCCATCCTCACTCCTGAGAAGGTTAAGAAGATGCAGATGTTGGAGCTTAACAAAAGACGAAATATAGCGGTTAAATGGACGTCTATGTTACTAGAGCAGCCCAAACACGATACAACGACTCGAGTATCTCTAAGTACTACTCTGACATCAAGTTCCAGTGGTCAAGTAGGACTAGCCCAGATACTAGCTAACTCTATCAGCCTATCAAACTCTCAAAATTAATTTGAATTGTTTCAACAGATTTAATAAAATGATGAAATTTTGCCCATTTCCTATTTATTTTAAATAGAGGAACTCACACCTTATATTGTGGTTGTTTTTGCTTTCAACTTTTATGCAAGAAGTTGCTTTCTCCTACCGCTATTCACCGCGCGTACTGTAAATGTTAGTAAACAGTGATAAATAGCATCTCACATATATGGCCCGTGCTATATTATTTGACCATCAATCGACCTTGAACTGTTTACTGTTACCCCATCTCCGAATCTAGTTGGTATTCCATGTACTGCCTTTGACATGACTGGAGACCGCATTATTGTTATTTATTTGAAATTCTATTTTGCAATAAAATAATAATTATACTCGGGTGAATCAGTTAGCTGTTTATTGTCCTGTTGATCATGTATGGTTGTTCTCATGCGAGTAAAATGCCACCAATGCTATTATATCATGCTTTTAAATTCCTTCACCACTCCCATGTACTCTGCATACAAGACACACAAAATAATTCCTTGTTGGAACACTTACTTTCTCTCAGTGACATGTTTATTGGTCTATTGCATAATTTTACTCAGAAAAACAATTTGTTGACACGAAAGCATGCTTTCCCACCTAACCAACCTGCATGGTGGGCTAAACTCCAGCAGAAACAAAGCAAAAGTTGCTGAGGTCTTATTTTCTGTTGTCATCAATTTTCCCAACAAAAGTAACAAATAAGCAGGAATTTGTTGTTGCATCAATAGCAGGTGAAAAATAGGCAGGACCTTTGGCCACCCATGTGGTTATTGCAAATTTTTGGTTAATTTTTTATTTCAAGCGCTAAAAGTTAACATATGATATCATTGGTGTAACGTTATAGAGAGTAAATAATACAAATAGCCTTTCACAATTTTTTTTAATTTGTTACGAAATAACTTGAGGTAATACCATGTAGTTATTGTGCCCAGCTAATGGTGGTCTTGTCTCAATTCATTCATCAGAATTACATCACAGTTTGTTTGACTGTTTAATGAAAGTGAACTCTCTCTACTCTCATTAATTTAATTGCGAAGTATATTCCATTGCGACAGGTGCAAACAATATTCAGCTAGCAGACTTATTGGTACGAGTTTGCATTCAACTGTACGTGGCCATATTGGTGCAAGAAAATCAAAGATTTTAACTAGGCTAACTTTTGAAGATTGAAGGCAAAATTTTGTCGACAGCGTCTATCTATATTTGGTGCAGTAGAGGTTTGACACAGAAGTAGGTTAATAGTTGATGTCATGAAAAGCAGCGATGCCAGAAAATCAAAAACAAAAGATCATTTATTTACGACTTCCTGTCACTATATTTAATTCAAGTGAGCAAGGGCTGAATCACTCGATATTTGTAAAGTGACTTTCTTTTGGCATCAGAAAGGAGTCACTCTTATGCAGCTGGCCAAGCTATAGACAAAAGATCAGATTTGAGAGGGTGAACACCTGGAGAAATATGCAGCAGAAATATGCCTGCACATTCCAGGGCGCCATGTTCTGCAGCAATCTTCAAAAGATTCTTGCAGATAAACGCTGTTTTATTGTACGCCGCTTTGATCTGGTATTCTTTTAGCTTTGAGGTATTTTTTTCACACAAAAACTAGTTGTTTATAAATTTCGTGACAGCGATAACTGTCAAGTGCACCCCATATCAGTTTTAGTGAGTTGTATAGCCGTTGTTTGTATTTATTACGCGTAGGCAAACCATGTTTTGGTGCAACAAAACGACAAATCAAAAATTGTTTCAAAATTTGACAGTTGGTGAAGATAGTCAAGTAACAATGGATGATTCCACAAGTGAATAACGATAATAAATAAATGACAAATATTTTTTCAAGCGTTTGCAGTAAACATATATGTATGCAAGTACACGTAATTACACCTGTTGACAAACACCTTAAACATAACAATTTAAGGAGCACGCCAACTGCTGTACAGGTGGTAACTGTAATGGAATTTGGCATAGGTGGCCTCTCTCTCATTGATGCTAAGCTAGCCAGCAGGCAGTGCGTAAACATTCCTTAGCATACTAGACTCAGCTCCGCCTGACTGCCCTCAGTACAGAGATGTATGCGTTGCCTACCGCAAAGATGGATAAGTCAAGAATTCAGCAGGGGATTTCCCGCCTTACTGAGAAGCTGGACTGGCGCTTTATTGTTGTTACCTATTGCTAAGTATATGTTTTCATTGCGCCTGCTTGTTCTTGTTATTGTGTTGACCTATATTATTGTTATGCACCAATCATCTTATGTTATTTTTCAACTGATTGATTAGCATATCTACTGCATAACTTTGTTGACATGTGGCCCAGTGGGCAGATTGGATTGTGCGCTTACAAAGAGAGGTACTCTGAGTAAGCTTTTGTCTCTTGAAGCAATAAAGTGTTAGCTATTGTAACCCGGTGTGTTCAGTTGGCAGTTGGCCAAATAGTATTAGGATACTAGCACACGGCACAGCAACACGGTGTGTTCAGTTGGCAGATAGCCAAATAGTATTAGTATACTTGCACACGGCACAACACGGAGCTTATTGACTCATAGCTCATCTACAAATAGAGCCACTACTAGTAAACAAGTAGCTCTCATTAGCAATTGCTGTTACATTGCTAAACAAGTACACTTCTCTAGTAGCTGTTTGGTAAAGGTGCGGCAAAATCCTTTACATTGGTGGCAGCGGTGGGATGTTAGTGAACGTTAGACACTACTAGAGAAGCTGTACACTGCCAAACACCACCCCTACTCATTCCCCGAGTATTGGTGTTTGCTATACTGTAATAGTTGCCTGGTAGCAGCCAAACTACCACCCAGGGACACTGTTACACCCCTTGCTCTGACCCGGTGGTACCCCCCACCCGGCAGAACACCCCCCTCCCCTTGCTGGTTTGATAAGAGAACTACAGTCACCCTGCTCGGTGAACTCGGTAGTCGCTGTACTGCTCACGCGAGATCGTACAGGCATCTCTTTCGAACCCTGGGTACCCCTCACAGCTGTGCAGGGTACCCCTCTCAGCTATGCAGTGTACCCTGCGTACGCTGTACCGAGTGATATAGAAACTGTCCTGCCTATATTAGGCCAGAGTTTCTCACCCAGTGTTGACACGGCATTGACGCGGTGTGCTGTCAGTCTTCCACTGTTCATCTGGTACACGGAGTTGTCTCCTCCCGTGATGACAGACCCTGCTGATTGTGAAGACTATACTCCACGTTGATGACCACACAGAGAGCCAGGAGCACTGGGCGGTCGCCAGTGGGCACAGCTGAAGCTGAGGCTTTAGACAGACTCACACAGACCCTGCGAGGAGTGTTGCAACACCCTGCACCACCCCCTGCTCCTACACGGAACTTCAAACCTCCCAAGTTCAATGGACAAGGTGATGTAGAGTACTTCATCACACGGTTTCTAGAAGTCGCTGAAGCAAATGAGTGGACTGCTCGCCAAACCCTGCTCCATGTGAGAGAGGCACTTCGTGATGAAGCACTGGATTGTGGTAGACCCAACACCCTGCAAGCAGTGTTCACAGCGCTCCGTGCTCGCTTTGGCCTTACACGCAGAGAGGCACTACAGAGTGTAGCACACTTGAAGAAGGCATCGAAGACTTCCCTCCAAGAACATGCTAGCGAGGTGGAAAGACTAGTTCGAATAGCCTATGAAGATTTGCCAGACAGACACGTGGAACGCATGATACTAGAGACGTTTTCCTCCACCTTGGGTAACCCATTTCTGCAACGCCATTTGTTAGCAGTGGACCCACAGAGCCTGGAAGACGCAGTTCGTGCTGGAAGCGAGTTCCTTCACATCAAGGCAGTTCCTGACTCGAAACCATACAGGGTACGAGCTGTAGAAAGTGATGAAGAAGAAGAAGAACCCAGTAAGCCTTCCATGAAACCATTCCATCATTATCAGACTTCTGCCATGGTGTCGCAAGCTCCAGGAGGGATGGCTCACCCATGTCGGGTTACTAACAACCACCCCACAGTGAGCTACTTCCCTCCACCCCAGCAGCCAGCGCCCGTGTCGGAAGGTGTGATGACTCATCTACTCCAGACAGTGCAGAACATGGCTATGGAGTTGCAACAAATGAGGCAGTGGCCACAGCCGGGTATGCATACACCCCCTGTTGGCGTATACCCTGCTCCTGCAGCGATGCAAGCTCCTACCCGTGTTCCCCACTACACTCCTAATGTGGTGCCAAACCTTTCACCGGCTACACCTGCCATCCCTGTCATGGAACAGATCTCTCCACACACGGTGTCACAGCCTGCTACGGCGCAGTTGGTTCCCCCTCAGTGTTGGGGCTGTGGACAGACAGGCCACTACAGTAGAGGCTGTCCGTCTAAACCTAAGACAACCACCGTAAGCAGAGCAAAACCCGTGTCGAGGAACAACCAGCCTGCCCCCGCTCAGAGACACCAACCAGTAGTTGCACCAGTCAGCCCGTCAGTGGAGTGCCCTTCACGCCCTAGAAATAGAGCGTCGCCTCCCCCCTCCGGAGCTGCAAAGGTTCAACCTAACTGCTTGTCTAACACTGAGATAGAACGGCCATACCGGGCAAGCTACTTCCTCCCAGGGAAGCTTGAAGGCAAGTCAGTTACCCTTCTAGTCGATACCGGCTGCACCACAAACCTCCTATCCAAGCACGTCTTCAACCAGTTACCTGAGTCAGTAAGACAGTCAGTACAGGAGAGTGAGCCACATGGTATCCTAGCCGACGGTACCCAGATCCCCTTCTATGGCACGGTGAGAGCTACCCTCCGTCTACGTGGTGTGAAAACTGAAGCCACATTTGTTGTCAGTCACATAAACGAAGACGCTATCTTGGGGATGCCCTTCCTCACCGACCATGATTGCCGAATGAGGTTCAATGAGTGTGCTATTGTCGTAGCAGGAAAAGAGATGCACTGTACTGACAAGGACGGTACACTGTTGATGAACAATGTCCAGGTCCTACGTACCGCGCAGCTCCCACGCGGCGGCCCTCCAATTGCTGCTAGTCTGAACGAACCAGATAGCAAAGGACCTGTAGTGGTGAGGTGTATGAACCCGACTGCTCAGCCAGTAGAACTGAAGGCGGGAAGCACAAGAGACCACTACAGAGGAGCGAACCCTGGAGAGGTGGAGCCGACCGAGGCGGTTGCCATGCCCCTCCCACCAGAAAGGAGAGTGTCAAATTTGGAGCGGCCAGTTGCAAGAAGGCCTGGCACTCCCCCAGTTGTTGACAGCAAATCTGGTGAAGATCGGACAAGCGGTTCAGCTAGAAATGGCCAAGACGTGCAGGAGTTGTCCCCCCCAATAGCTGAGACACCCTCACCCCCTGCAGAGACTGAGAACCAACCACCACTTGGGTCATCACAACGGCCAAGAAGGAACGTCGGCCCACCCAGGCACTATGGACAGCCACTATGCCATCTGATTGCAACTGCAAAAGAAGTGGATAGAATGTCTGAAAATGCCAAAATGCCTGAGATTCAAACGGCTCTCCTGGGTGGAGTTCTCACGGAAACCCCCACAAACTGGGTATCTACAGAAAGGCCAGGTGCTAGCGCTGCTGCCTGCCAAGATTTAGATTGCTGGCAGCAAAACCCATCAAGCGCGGAGGACCCAAAGTTGACCCGTTTTCCACCTAGGGGTAATGATTTCCAAAAACGGTTAGTGCCGCCCGGAAAGAAGAATAGCTCCGGACGGGATGTAACCAAACCCCCATACTGGGTGTCGTTGGAAAGAGGACACGCTAGCGAAGGTGCCAGAAAAAATCCAGGAGAATATTCCTCTCCGTCAAAGAACTACGGCCGGTCAAAATCTGAGTTGAACCACCAGTCAGCTTTTGCGGATCCACCCCTGCCTGTTGTTTGCACTGCTTCTAGTCAAGATCAAACAGACCTGCCGCGCGCGGGAACAGGCATTTGTGAACAAGTACCCAAAGTGACTGGACGTGCCAACCACTACATGGATTTCTCTGCCAGTGTTTTGCCTCAGGAAGGAGATGAATGCCTTCAACTGCAAGTCGAAGAAGAGTTCGAGGACGAGATTACCTCTGTTGCTGCACAGCTGCCTCCCTCCCCTTCTTCACGGGACTGTCCCACTTCTCAGTCCACCCCTTCTGCACAGGAGATTGCTGTTACCCACCGGGTACCCTGCGCAGAGGGAATGAAGAAAGAGATAGAGAGAGAGAACGAGCTCTTAGGAGTCACTAGTCAGAGTGAGCTGATGGACAATTGGGTTCGCCGCCACAGCTCCTCCCGTGACCCCTTGGCACTCAAGCAGATACCTCCTCCTCAGTGGCAGTCCACGGAGTCTCCACCACTCCCAGCTGCCCCTACACTCTCCAGTGTACCCACGGTGCCGGCAGCGAACACTCTCCCCTGTAGCCAGAGTGTTGCGAAACTTTCTGCCAGTTCTTCTGCCTCCCGTGGGCCCCCCACCCCCTCCCGGGTGTTGAGCACTTCACCCCCGACCCGGTATGACCCGGAGTTGAGTCTGAGTACAGTAGTGGTACAGGAAAAGCCACCCATAGGTACTAGACTGCCTCACGCGGTCACCAGGGAGCGTATGCAGGCGCTGGGGAAGATCGTCCCTAGTAAGAGGAGAGGAGCAGCGCTCTTGGCTGGACCTTCTAAGCGGGGTAACTCCCCCCTTACAGCCACCCCCTCCTCTACACTAGGTTCTCCTCCACTGACTGTGCGAGCCATTGTCACCTTGCCTGGCTGCACGGAGTCCAGTGGACAGATCCCGCTCCTCGACCTGATTCCTACACGAAGGAAGGCGAGGACCCCTGCTGCGCCCCCAGCACCTGTACCCACCTCCCCTTTGCCAGTAGACGAACCACCTCTGTCGGTGTCTACGCCTGTAGTCAAGTTAGTTGACATTGCTGCCTCCCGCCCTTCCTCACCAACCGTAGAGGAAGAGGTGGTAGCTCCTCACCTGGTAGGCCGGAAACCTCCTATTGCCCGGCGGCTCTTGCAGTGGGTTGCCCCCAAGACGGAGAAAGCCATCCAGAGGGATTTGAAGAGGGCACGGCGCAGTACCTGTCCCAGTTGTAAGTTCTCAGCAAAGAACATGAGACAACTGTCGGTGCATGTCCACCAGCACCACGTACGCTACTTTTGCCGCTGTAGATACTCGAGTAGCAGCAGAGACAGCATATACTGTCACCAGAGGGCGCGTGGAGGTCCAGAAGATACTGATCACCACCAACGCCTTGGTTATATTTATGCTGTAGACCGAGAGAGTTACTCGGCTTTCTGCAGGTACCAGAAATGGACAAATCCAGCGCCTTTCGGTACCTGCCAACCCACCCAGACTGGAAAGATCCAGTCTCCTCCCCCAGCACCTTCGAGGTGTGATGCAGTCACGGCTCCCCTCCCAGGAACCTCCGCTACACCACCTGGCATTGTGCCTCTGATGGCTTTACCCCTAACCGGGTACAAGATACCAAAGAAGTCGCACACTGTGGTTGTACCGAGTCCTGAGGCCATGATTGTCTCCCCTGTGTCCCCTTCTTCTCCACCCCCTGCTTCTCTTGCAGTATGCAGGACCTCAGCACCTAGTGTTCCCTCCGTGCTCTTGCCAGTAGAACCTCCAGTTGGTGAGGTAGAGCTGCCAGTACGGTTTATGCAGAACAGGGCGCGATGGGCTGCTGCGATAGAGCAGGGCGCCGCTGAACTGGACGCTCAGTTGCAGGGCCTTCGGATGAAGGTGGTCACGGGCACCCTCTCAGGGGTGGAAGTCGCCAGGCTCAAGGCGCAAGCGGAACTCCTGAAGGGAGAGATAATTGAACTGAAGCAAGCCGCACAGACAGTGCGAGGCCAGCTGTTCTAGGAACGGTGTTCCTCCGCTCCCTTCATCAGTCACGCGGGTTGTGTGCAACCCTCCCTCCGTTAGCCACACTGGTTGTGTGCAACTCTCTCAGTCGGTCATGCTGGTTGTGTGTACCTTCTACCTTATTAACCACCGGGTGATGTGTTATCCTTCTCACCCCTTTTTATTAGCCCACTGGTTGTGGGCCCCCTTCACTCCCTCTGCCAACCAAGCAGGGCGTGATTTCCCCAACTTTAAACGCACATGGACTTGTGCAAAGGGTTGCGCTGTAAGCGTAGACCTCTCTCCTCTCTTGGAGCGGCCACCTCATGACTGGTTAACTATGAGTACGGTGATACTAATAGTTGAAGCGGCCTATGTAATGGAATTTGGCATAGGTGGCCTCTCTCTCATTGATGCTAAGCTAGCCAGCAGGCAGTGCGTAAACATTCCTTAGCATACTAGACTCAGCTCCGCCTGACTGCCCTCAGTACAGAGATGTATGCGTTGCCTACCGCAAAGATGGATAAGTCAAGAATTCAGCAGGGGATTTCCCGCCTTACTGAGAAGCTGGACTGGCGCTTTATTGTTGTTACCTATTGCTAAGTATATGTTTTCATTGCGCCTGCTTGTTCTTGTTATTGTGTTGACCTATATTATTGTTATGCACCAATCATCTTATGTTATTTTTCAACTGATTGATTAGCATATCTACTGCATAACTTTGTTGACATGTGGCCCAGTGGGCAGATTGGATTGTGCGCTTACAAAGAGAGGTACTCTGAGTAAGCTTTTGTCTCTTGAAGCAATAAAGTGTTAGCTATTGTAACCCGGTGTGTTCAGTTGGCAGTTGGCCAAATAGTATTAGGATACTAGCACACGGCACAGCAACACGGTGTGTTCAGTTGGCAGATAGCCAAATAGTATTAGTATACTTGCACACGGCACAACACGGAGCTTATTGACTCATAGCTCATCTACAAATAGAGCCACTACTAGTAAACAAGTAGCTCTCATTAGCAATTGCTGTTACATTGCTAAACAAGTACACTTCTCTAGTAGCTGTTTGGTAAAGGTGCGGCAAAATCCTTTACAGTAACCTCTTCTCTTAATTACTGTCATTTCAAGAAACACGTGTTAGCGACAGCGTCATCGGTTAAAGTAACTCAGTGTCTTGTCACGTAAGCAGACAGTAAATGGGAGACTGACGACAAAAGACACAATTACTTGACGTGAGAGTTATAAGTCGATACTTTAGTACAAGATAATAATTTATTCTATTCTCTTGATTCATCAGGGACGGCTTTTGTTGTAGTTCCTTATTTGGTTGTAATGCTTTATTTTGTTGTAGTGTCTTATTTTGTTGTAATGCCTTATTTTGTTGTAATGCCTTATTTTGCTGTAATGCCTATTTTGTTGTAATGCCATATTTTGTTGTAACGCCTTATTTTGTTGTAATGCCTTAGTTTCAATCTGAAAATTGGGTTTTGAAACAAATTTGTTGCGTTCTTGTTGTTGAATGCATCATAATTTTCACGAACAATAGCTCTTACGTGTAGCACAATACTTGAGCAAGACTCGCTTTTATCTGAGAACTTTTAACAAAATTGGTAGGTAGAGATTTATCTGTGCTGTCTTGGGATTGGTTGGTAGAGATTTATCTGTGCTGTCTTGGGATTGGTTGGTAGAGATTTATCTGTGCTGTCTTGGGATTGGTTGGTAGAGATTTATCTGTGCTGTCTTGGGATTGGTTGGTAGAGATTTACCAATTACCATTTTGTTTTAAATGTTTAAATATTTAACTTGGTTTTCTAATTTTAGATTAATAAATTTATAACCTGTTACGGCTTTAGGATTGAAATGAATAACTTTTGTATTAAATTAGACTTGATGTTATACCATGTTGTGACTATAACTTTCATGTTACATTTAATATTAAACCTGCCATCACCTGCTAGAATATTCTAACAAGTTAACAAAGAAATGGCATAAACAAGCTTGCCCCAATTTTGGTTGAGACAAGATTATCTGCTGAAGAAAATGGATAATCCATTGATTAGTTCGTCATTCAGGTGTAGCCTATTAGAGAAGGTATTGTGATGTACACATGAGTTGTAGACAGCAACCTTGTTTTTTACCTCAAAGAGCTTTCTTATTGCTGCACCAGGTGATGTAACAGTTAGGTGATGTAATGAAAGCTTGAGCCACCGACCAGTCATCCAGAACAAAAACCTAAAATGAGCTCAACACACATAAGTATAAGTTTCATTCAAACATTATGTAACAAGTAGTAGCCTATGATAGATAGATGAAGGTGATTGGTCGATTAGTCTCCGCCCAACGTGATTGATTGATACTGAAAGATAACTGTGGAATATAAGGGAGAGTCACTCACAATTGTGTCAGTGATAAACTGGCTCTCTCTGGCTGGAGTTGTACCACTCCCACCTTACCATTGCCAACACAGCAACGCCGTATTTCTCCAACGAGTCCATTTATGTAATGGTAAGCATTGATTATATAATAACTACCTATCATCTTATAATATTGAATTTCTGTGCTGTTTTTTTAAATTTGATTGTTTTGTTTACAATATTTTATAATCTTTTGCAGCACATATGAAAATGAAAGGCAAATCCACTAGCTATTCATTGCTTCTAACACTGCATATAATAACTCGACAAGTGCTGGCAGACTTTGAGCAGAGATGCGCAGCTGAGGAGTACCATGAGAGACGGGGTATGGTTAACGTATGCGGTCCTCACCTCACCGATTTTGTCTTCACCATGTGTGGAGGCTTCCCGTACCTCGGAGACATGCTCTACAACGATGACTACGACTATGACTACAAACGTAAGTACAACAATAATTGTGTAGATTGTTTTGCACGCCGCGTTAAAACTTAATGCGACACTCTTTTT
This sequence comes from Cryptosula pallasiana, assembly GCA_945261195.1. Lineage (NCBI taxonomy): Eukaryota > Metazoa > Bryozoa > Gymnolaemata > Cheilostomatida > Cryptosulidae > Cryptosula > Cryptosula pallasiana. The sequence continues at coordinate 26,432,008 of OX183140.1, read as the reverse complement.
TTAATAACTGGTAATAATAAATTTAATATGTTACAGGTAAGAGATCTGTTGATGAAATCTTTCTAACGGAGAACGATGCCAACTCGTATTTAAGAAACAAAAGATCAAACAATAGAATGAATCAAGGAATTGTGTGTGAATGCTGCTTGAACAGATGCAATCCCACAGAGCTCGGCCAGTACTGCATGTACAAGAAAAAGAAACGATCTCTAAGGTCGATGATTGCGGGCACAAAAGACAAAAACTCTGGCTCAAACCTTGTCAGCGAGGCAGACGTTGACCAATTATACAATAAAATAGAAGTCGAAAGTAAAACTATATCCACTCCGTTTGTGATGAGTGAAAAAGAATACGAAAAAATGCTGATACTCGAGCAAAATAAAGAAGAAAATATAAAAAGCAAACAAGCCTCCGAAAGTGCAGATAAAATGCCAGTATTAACCAGCTCGTCAGATGAAATAGAGACAATATTAGCCTTAGGCGTTAAAAACGTTGAAACTGTATCTGACAGTACAACTACTGCTACACCACATAGACGTAGGCATCGCCACAATAAAAGAGGAAAGAAAGTGCGGTAACACCTTGTCGCCATTAGCCTACTTAGCTAGCCCTAGAACCTACACTCAGGATTTCATTTTAATGCGCCCATCGCAATCAGCTCAATTCTATTGATGAAAGTTATTGTATATCTGTGATCACTAATGTTGTCTGTTGCTATTTTTGTACATTTTTTGTTCTTTCATTGTTAACTTATTCAGCATGTTTTTTAAATGAGAGTTTTAGTAATAATAATATTGTCATTAAAAATGGCAGAATTAGTTTTTTATTGTAAAAGTATGTGACGTTGTTTTGGAATAAATAAACAAAGACGACCATTGATTCATATTTGTTCAAGACGCAGATAATTGGCTATAATATAACCACACTAGCAGCATGTGCAAAGAGACACACTGCGCCTCTGCAGCATCAACCCTATAACGCAGTGTCAAAATTTAGTCCCATTCTTAGTTTTGCAGAATTCCAGGGGCCCTTAATTGTAGGAATGCATTGTACCCAGCTCAATGGGCTATAATAATTAATCAGTTGAAAAACAGGAAATGGAAAAATGTTTGGCGACTATCATGAATGTAAAAGTTTTAATAGGTGCATAATTGGAGGGCAAGATCGGGTTGCAGACAGTGGCCTGTGAGAGGCTCTATTCAAGTATCTAATCAAATTTGTTGAAGCGTTGGAGGTGCTCATCTTTTGGCCAGCTAAAGAACTGCTCATCAGTTAATATTGTGCTTTTTATGAAAGTCTTTACTGAAAGGGATTACTAGTAGGTGTGACCATATCTAAGACTCTAGTCTTATTATTGTTGTACTGATCAGCCTTTGTTGGCCCCTAAGACTTCCACAGGGAAGTCTTAGGACAATAAACTTAGTCAAGAATGTCATAAAAAGAGGTAAACAACTACTAGCTAGGTTTGGTCTAGTAGGTAACCCGCAAGGAGTGAAAACTTTCATGCTAGAGTCCAATAATAATAAGTATGCACTTTACTCCAAAAAGTAATCGTTATTATCAAATATATCCACAAAATTGTCAGAGTATTGCTGCGTCTTAGAATTATTTAATAATGGAAATTTATCAAATCATTTGAGTTGCTTGCAATCTTCATTATTAGTTTTGTGGCAGAGCACAAACTGTGAAGTCAATTCTTGCAGCAGATTCGTGAGTGAAAGTGGGCCATAGTTGGCAGGCTCAGCTCGGTGTCCTGTCGGACAGTAGGGCTCTCACCTTTCAACAATAATTGTTGTTTTAATAAACAGTTTTAACAAATGATGGCGGTGCAGATAATTGACACGTAAGCAAAAGTATCTTGACTGTTTGCTAGCGTTCTGTAATTTTACCCGGCAGCGGACAGCGCAATTCCTAAAGTTGCACAGTTTGGATTTATACACGACATACCATAATAACTACGGTTGTTTTCGTCACTCACCCGTACAATCTCTGCATGTTGTTTTTATTCCTTACACGGTAGAAATACTTGAACTTTTGTAATTAAAATGCTCACAAAATTACTCTGTTGGACGATGAAAGTTTAAGCTTACTTTAGAAGAAACTTTATAGAAACTGCAAAGAAATCTTTTTAATTTTCCAACAAAAACAAGTGAAGACTTCAAAGAGATATGCATAATTTTTAGATTGACTTTTAGCCACCGAAACTTTTGTTCTTTCCATAAAAAATCATCAAGGCCATTTTAGATGATGTTAGCGACGTTTCATGTGGCTGGCAGCAATGTCAGGTTAGATGCCAGTGAAAATTACAGTAACCTTGTTAACACGCAGCTTCTCAAGGAACGACATGTTTGTTTGCAACGGCTGCGAAAGAAATCAAAGTTTCAACTGAAACAATTTTTGCAAATAACAATTTCAACAACCTTTTCGAAGCCTAAGTAAATAGGATCGCAAGCAGAAGTGATAAAAACTTTTGTAATGAAAAGAAACATTTTACCTTTATCAGCATAATATCTGACACAACCAAAAACTGAAAATTAATGCAATAAATGAATCATTGGCACCTTAATTATTACCAAAATAACTTACCAATGAAAGAATGATTAAATATCTAAGTACACTGAGGAGGTATTTAGGTGGGACATCCGAAAGAAAGTGTCAGGTAATCGTATAAGAGAGAGGAAACGCTTGTTGTCTGACTCTACCACAATTGTGGTCAACATCTGCAGCTGCATTTATAACACGGCGGTAAAAGACAAAAGAATAATTTCTAATAAATGAATGGTGCAAGCTATGTTTTCACAACAGTATGTAAATTTTATGCTAAAACAATCGAAACACATTTGTGGCTAATACAGCACAAATAGATAATCCGTTTTATCTAAATAAATGTACTTCGTGCTTGGATTAACCTAATTAATCCTTTGAGCATACATTATCCTCATTACATAATAGGAACATTAGCGGAAGAAAGTAGAAGTTAGCCTACCTAATGTCGTTTTACCACTCGCTAAAATGATTTATGGATCATAACAGTGAAAGTTGAGAATTTAATTTTTCATCTGAGAAAAAATGGCAGCTTTGCGACGCACGTAGGCAGATAATGTGCATTCCAGAGTTGCTATCGGTATCTATTGATTAACAGGTTGTACGCTACATTTTTGTAAGTTCTATGATAAGAAGAACTAAGAGGGATGATAAGCTGCGGCCCTCGGACTTTGTTAACACCGTTTGTCTGGTGACACGTGGTACCACCCGACCTCTATTACATCCTTGGCCAGTTCATGGGTTCTAGAAGTGTCCCCTCTTGATACAATTCGTCACGATTGTAAACAACAAAATACCCTCTGCCAACGCAAAAACGGATTTTCAAAAAATTAATTTAATAACGAGTTACAACTAGTTTTGAAAGATTGTCTCATAATTATTTATATTTACATTAAGGATAGGGAGTTCTAAATTGAAGTTGTTTTTCTCAAATATTGGTGGACTATGTACCTGCACTTTGAACCTTGCCCTGTTTGCCCGCCTTCCGTGCAACATTAACCCGTGCTTTACTATGGAAATTTCTCAAAAACTGTACATTGTCACCCGAGTGAGATGGATGCAGATAGGAAAGCCTTTGATAGGTAAATGAGGTATTAACTGTGGTCTACACAGACTGCCATGCTAAACTTCAATGAAAAAGGTCCGAGAGGAGTCTGCCTGGGACCAACAAATGATTCGCTTTCATAGCTGAGGCCCGGAGACAAATATCTACAAACAAGCCTCAGTACCATCACAGCGCGCCACGCCACTTCAATGAATGCCACTTGAATGAAAACGTTGAGCAAACAGTAGATCCGTCCTGTATGTCTATTAACATGATTTATTTGTAATGTGTTTTGGCCTAAAAGCACATAACAAGGCTATGGCGCAGTGGAGGGTTCAGCTGACACAGACATTGGGGAACACCTGCCAAACGTGAATAATCAAAAATTAGTCTGAGAGGCATGTAGAGCATGGACGGATTCCCTTTAGTGCAAGCACACCAAAAATGTAGGACATTTGTAAAAAAGATGAAAGAGATCACATGTCTAAAATAATAGCACATAAAAAGCCGACAACTTACTCATCGCTACTAAGATTGTCACAAAAATAACACAATGAGTATATAAACTTTATACAAAATTTAGAGAAATGCGATTGTTTAATAAAACGGGTAACGCTTGAATAAAAAAAGAAACAGTCAGGTAAGGCTACAGGCACAGCTACAATCCCCAACAGTTTTTCAAGATATTAACGAATTCTTCATCGTCCTCCACACCGAGAGAAAGTCCTAAAAAGAAGAAACAATGTTGATAGTTTAAATAACGTAAAAACTGAAAAAAATTCCAAAATTATTTTTTAAACCTTTTTGCTGAATCATGTGCAACCAGAAGAGTTTAATGAAAATGTAGGCGAGGTTTATAGATAGCTATGGTTCCAGGGGTACAAGAGAGCACGTCAAGCTAGCTGAACTATAGCGTGCAAACAAAAGGTGTGACCAGCTGGAAGGGCGCGTTATCAGCTACCTCAAACATCCCTCGAGTGAAGATGTATGGCGCTGAAAACGTAAATAACCAACTTGATGGTTTGTTAAGATAACGAAAGGAGCAGCGCCACTCGGGGGCTCACAGATTTATGTAATATTTTGATATCAAAGAGATAAATAAAAAATGATGGATGTTGTAAGATTGTTGTGCATTGCTAGCAGGAATGTTAAGTATGTGGAAAGTTCATAAACTGCTCAAATTAGTGGGATCGGTGAAGCTTAAGAAACCAAAATGGATGACATACACAAATCACTCTGTGTGATGAATCCACTTCAAACAGCATTTGATGCGTTTAACCGGCTTGTAAACAACAATTTTACCAATCTTGGATCCATCATCAACCTTTCTCAGCTCAAAATTTTATCAAAAAGGTAATCAAACTTTTATTTATGTTGTTAACTTTTTTTTAAAAATCATGGCAGGTTTAGGGCTAAAATTACGAACATTTTAAAACACGCAGCGTGTATCCAGCAGGTACCAGCATGTATCCAGCAGGTATCCAGCAGGTACCAGCATGTACCCAGCAGGTATCCAGCTGTTATCAGCAGGTATCCACCAGGTACCAGCATGTACCCAGCAGGTATCCAGCTGGGAATTTTGCCGATAGGCTGCGGCCCAACACCTCGGACATCTTAAATTTTTCTGTCGGGTGACAGCAAACATGTTCAGCTATCTTCTGGTAACAATGCTCCAGGATTTAAAAACATGCCTGTGTGCGTGAAGTAGATTTGGGGTTAAACCGGATTAGAGGGTAGCTAGATGCTCCCACCCACCCTACTAGTAATGTATTTGAGGCTAATGCGAAGCATTAAAACTTAATGAATAAATGCTCATATATGTTGTGTCAGCGGACACAGATATTTGCCGCTACAAATTCGAGCAACCAATCAGACAATTCCAATGTTTGATTCTACAACCATACCGTTACATGATCGCACACCTATCAATGGACGAAAACTACAGAGGAATGCACACTCGCTGACCTTCGTAATACTCTTCGAATTCCGGGTAGCTGATGAGCTCAGGGGTAGAGCAGTGGGTCCAAGAGGCTAGAAACTGCTCCGTTAATCCGATTTCGCTAATCTGGCCTAGAAAGATAAATACGTACATACAGGGTGATAAGAGATCTACCGCTGCATCGCTAATGGTAGGCGAGCAGCTATGAAAGAAAGAAAAACAAAGATATCAGCGTATGGCTTGGCTTGCGCATAAAAGAGAATGACCTTCAACGCGTTGCTCCGATAACTGCAGGGTTGCACTAGAGACACGAGAAATGCATCACGCGGTAAATATTGGGTGTGAAACCAATGAGCCGACCATGCGGGACTAGAACGGGGCGGCGACCAACCAAAAGCAATGAACACCAAAGCGCAAGGCACATTTGCTGTGCTACTGTGGAACTCAGTCTCAAACAAACATTTGTTTGCATCAAATCATTTTGGTGTAGAGAAATGAGTAAAAGGTCCTACCCGATCTGACCCAGGGGTGCTTGGCAGCGTTGAAGAATTTTTTCATCAAAGCCGCGTCGATTTCACCTTTCCGCTGGGGATCCATCTTGTGGAACGCCTACAACAGTTGGAGGATGTGCTAGTCCAGCCAGACAAAAATTAAATACATTGCAGATGGAATGGCTGATAAAAATATCTGACTGAAAGATGGGGTGAATCGACCATCAGTTAGGTTATCAGCAAATGCCAATGGACCAACACTGGCCAGTCACCTGGAACAAAGCAAACATATTTATGCAAGCAAGCAATGGACCGAACACTCAAATGCCCACGTCCCGGATGTCAAAGGGCAAGAGTTGAGTGGCGGGAGGGGGCAAGCACCAGGAAGGTTGTGCTGTGAGCTGATTGATCCGCGCCAGAGCAGATGGCGAAGCAAAGCAGCGCAAGGGGGTATCAAGGGTTTACAAGCACCGACGCACTAGTTGACTGAAGCGTATCGCAGATTTAAAGGTGAATGAGGGTGAGAAAATTGATCGCTGTTACCTAGGCAGGCAAAAGTAAATGACAAAAAATAAATAAGTTTACCAAGCCTGGATTGAGCAGCTAATAAATTGGTGACGAGCGACTAGTTGTCACTAGTTCTACTGATCTTAAGGGCACTGGTCTTCAGGGCCACCTGTGCATGGTAAGTGGCAATTTTAGTGGGCAATAATGAAGGAACGCGGCGTTCAATGCATCCATTAACCAAACATTCAAGCGCTGAAAGTCTGTCCAAATGGTAAACATGTCTAAAAGGAATTATTACAGCCTAATTATGTCCGACTTCTTAGACACAGCTGCAGCACGAAAGTAAAAGTAGCAATTTATTATATTTTGTAAGACCTAGCAGTCACAACAAGCTGATAGTGTACAGAAATGTGGCCCAGGTTCTACCAACTACGTGTAGCAGGTTGTCTGACTCCAGGCAAGCATTCCAAATGTGGCTTGCCCACAACAAGACAGTTTTCCAATAAAATGATATCCAACGAGACTAAAGAGAATATATTTCCAAGAGAAATGAATACAATGAGGAGGTTTCTGGTGCCAGAGAAGCGGAGTAGCTGTTGTGCTCATGGCCAAACCATAAAATCTAGCCACATGCATCTGCAAGAGGCAAACATGCAAGCAACCACAACACACCGTGGTGACAGTGTGTGTTGTGGTGTGATTGCAAATTTTAGCCAGATAATGCTCTCCTCACCATTAAATTTATGCCACATGAGCAAGACATTGCTTTGAAAGAGCAGTTTTTAGAAACGAGTAACACGTTCCCTAGTGTGTTGTTTACTAGATTGTGGGTAGGTTGACTCCAGCAGGAGCCAACTGATGGGAAGGGAGAGGGCAATAGACCACCAACTGATGGGAAGGGAGAGGGCAATAGACCACCAACTGATGGGAAGGGAGAGGGCAATAGACCACCAACTGATGGGAAGGGAGAGGGCAATAGACCACCAACTGATGGGAAGGGAGAGGGCAATAGACCACCAACTGATGGGAAGGGAGAGGGCAATAGACCACCAACTGATGGGAAGGGAGAGGGCAATAGACCACCAACTGATGGGAAGGGAGAGGGCAATAGACCACCAACTGATGGGAAGGGAGAGGGCAATAGACCACCAACTAATGGGAAGGGAGAGGGCAATAGACCACCAACTGATGGGAAGGGAGAGGGCAATAGACCACCAACTGATGGGAAGGGAGAGGGCAATAGACCACCAACTGATGGGAAGGGAGAGGGCAATAGACCACCAACTGATGGGAAGGGAGAGGGCAATAGACCACTGAGTGGGGGCAAGCGAAAGTCTCTCCTCATATCAAGTTCTTAATATTATAATAATAATAATACACAAATGTTAATGACAATGATTGCAACTATTAATAGTAATTGTAGGTCTTCCAGCAGAAGTGTGCCCTGAAATGTGTAGCTACCATTGATATACCATTGCTATACCATTGATACAAAATTGTCATACCATTGATATAACATTGTTATACCATTGCTACACCATTGCTACACCATTGCTCAACCATTGATATACCATTGCTTTACCGTTGCTATACCATTGATGTACCATTGCTATACCGTTGCTATACCATTGCTACACCATTGCTATACCATTGTTATACCATTGCTATACCAGTGATATATCATTGCTATACCATTGTTATACCGTTGGTACACCATTGCTACACCATTGTTATACCATTGTTATACCATTGCTATACCATTGTTATACCGTTGCTATACCATTGCTACACCATTGTTATACCGTTGCTATACCATTGTACCTCACCTTACGCACAAACGTCTTTCGATATTCACTCATCTCCCCAACAAAGTTGCGCAAGAACTCGCCATAATCTAAGACACCATCTTTGTTCATGTCGACCACCGACCACATGCAGTCAAACTCCTGAAGTAAAACCAACAGTAAACAGGCCAAATGAATACAATACATATATAGTAGGTTGGAACCTAGTCGTTAGTGGAAACCTTCCATTTGTAGTTACACAGAATCGAGCATGATGAGACTTAAAATGGTCTGCTGAAAAAGTGGAATATGAAGACGACATGAATTGGTCGGGGAGGACGTCCTTGGGGCAGGTAAAGTACCGGTAATGTAAGACCAACTATTTGGAGGGATATTAAAATAAATTCTAGGGGTGCTATATTTTATGATTTTATGTTGTTATTTGAAGAAAGTATTAGTCACTTTGTTGTGTAAGCCAGGTATATTATAGTGCTAAGTATATATAGGAAATTACTGCCTAGTGCAACTAAGCATTTCCATAATTCATTGCTAGAACATAAAAGAAAACCTATAATTATAATTTAGTTATTATTTAAATAAATAAATAATTGGCAAAAACATAAATGATTTATCACATCAACTTTGCAAAGTATTTGACTTGTACAAAAATAATATATCATTGTACAAAAAAGTCAAATGGATTAGTCTTTGACAAGAGCAGTGAGTCGGTACAGAAAAGGGTGAAGGGCAGACTGAACAGACGAAACGGAGAGAGCTCCCCGATGTGGTTTAAGAACAATACTCATGTTATCTCCCCTCCAAATTATCACAATTCTGTTTATCGGCAAAGTGAAAACGATTGTAGATTAGGCGATTCAACGACACAATTGAGCGACAGCAAGCATGAGTGAACGTGTAATGACCTGTCGCATAGTTGGCAGCATTTTTACGAGAGCCAATGATGCTTGTAGTATCTACACATTGCCACGCCGAGCAGCGTGGAGTGTGGTACAAAAAAACGCAATAAACAAAAGCTGGGTTTGGGTAGTTATGATTCACAAGTATTGATGTGGCTAAGAAATATGAAAAGAATCTTTTAGGTAAAAAGTAACTACCTGTTGAGATAGAACAATATGGTAGTCCTTGAGAGCTTGCTCTAGCTCAAACCGGTCCAGCATACCATCATTAGTTCTATCTGATTGGCGGAAGTGAGCCGACAATCCGGTTATGGTTCTAACTCCTCGTTTCTTCAGCATCGACTGAATTTTTTCTGTCAATGATAAGTCAAACCACAATCTCAACTTACCAAAATACAAAAGTTATCTCTAGCAGGGATGGTAACATAACAAGTGAAGAAAATCATTAGTCACAGATTCAAAGGGTCATATATACTTAAGGTCGCTGGAGGAAATAAATTGTTTAATATTTCTAATATCAGAGCCACCTTTTTCATCTCTGAAACCATTAATTATTGGCGACCTGCCTCTATCATCATGATGATATATTTATACAAATGTATGTTATGAGACAAGTTTAGAGCATAAATGGATGCAGTTACACCCATAGATAGATATCATCAGGCGCTAATCACCTGTTTCTACCATATCGCTATATGCCTCTCTTCTCCAACAAAACAAGGGCGAATCTCGCAGTACACTCCACCAACTGTTTCTGAGAAAGTACAATTGACCTAATGGGCTGCACAGTTTAATCTGTATCACCATGTCGTTTGTGTGGAATGTTCTAGATAGAATCTGTATGTCATTAGAGAGCAGCTGACATTTATACATTTCCGACATGGGACTAACCGTAGTTGTTCTCTGACTATAATCGTCTCCAATATCGATATAAATAAGATAACCTTTAGTATTAAATATCAATATGTAACGTAAATACAGAAACATTTCCGATAATAATTAATATATTTTTAATTAATTTCATAAACAAGAAGCCCTGGTAGGTATGGCCCTGTCATGTGCAAAGAAGAATTTTGGCACCACATAATTAATTCAAACCACAAGCAACCAATCACAAACATGAAAATTGGGTGAACTTGCACATGGTCGTGAGAAGGCCAAATTCCAGACAGTTTTTCATTTCATTCAAACAGACAAAAAACTGCATGATTTAGGAGATAACACAGCTTTGTGTCTATTTTATAGCGTTCATACTAATTAAAAATTAACTAATGGTAGCTCATATATTATTGTTACATAATAATTATAACAATATTTTACTTAATTATGGCTCGTGTCTTGGACAGTTGGTGCCTCGTGAACAGTTACTCTTCCCACTATCTAACCAAAAATGTGCTATTACATGTTTAATGTTCCACATAACTTGACTTAAAACAACAATGTGCTCATTAGATAGGAATAGTTCTGTAGTTGTCATAAGTAACTCTTTATATGGTAGAGACTACCAGAGTATTTGTTAATAGAAGCGCTTATTCTATAGAATACAAGTAGTCAAATTTAAATATACAACAACACAAAGAGTTAAATACAAAACTTACATTGTAGCTGAAGTGAAATATATAACAAAACTTGAGGAGTGAAGAGAAATTATATAAAAAAAACTTTGGGTAGTTAGAGTGAAACACAAATCAATATATATATAATTAATGAAATTGTTGGAAACTTGAGACAGTTTATGGAAGGAAACATAGCCTCTACTCCTATGTTAATTTTAACAAAAGTCTAACCAAAGGTGGCAATTTAAGAGTAAGGAAAGACCTAATAGTTGTTAACATTTTAGTTTACATTTTTCAATCAGTTACAAATAAAAATATTTAGATTTTAGAAAACAGATCGATCGATTGCTTCAGATGATGTACTGTAAAATAACAAACAATGTATGTGCATTCTCAGGAGCTGAACTTCAAAGCAAAATTCATAATAAAAATTAAAAATGAAATATGTACTTTCTGGTGATTCAGAATATCTACAGAGTGCTATTTATTAAATTGGGCATTTTGCCGCCTTTTTATGTCAAACTTGTATAAATAATCAGATAAGATGATAAAGCAGGCCAGTTTGGGAGATTGGGCTGAATGCAGGCATCAATATTCAACGACTACCACAAAAAATGCGTTATGAAAAGTGTGATTTCATAAATGAAGATATCATTCAGACATCCTGTTATTACAGAGATGAGATTAATATGCCTTGGCTCATCCGGCCCGTTTCCTTAGCACATTAATCTCATACGCTAACATCCATGTAATATGCAACTACACCAATTTATTATGCTAATGAACAAATTAACAGAAATTATGTGAGAACCACAAGATTCTCTCAAATAATGAAGAGCCTGCAAAGGAAACACTGCAGACCTTTTGAACAGTATGTTTGACAAATGAGGAGGACCAGGTATTCAAAGCTGCACGCGGCTTGACATTTAGTGTTGAGAAACATTGTCAAAACAAGCATAAGAATTCCTAGGAAATGGTGTGTATCACTTCCGTGTCGCTGCCCTATTTCCTAAGCACTCTGCATCTCTAGAGGTCAACAAAAGGTGAAAGCTGCTTCCATGGACATTTCTATCCTATATATATATGTAACCATTCAAGTATTAGTGACCGCGCTCTGCCTTGAGAAATGTTGACCACCCTGGCACAACTTCACTCCAAACTTGGAATCAAACTTCTATATGAAGAACATGATGGGATGAAACGAAATTTTTTTGCGTTTTGTGTAATAAGATTACGAAACTGAGGGTTATTATTAATGGGCAAAAATATATATTGTACAATGTATCATATATATTATATATATTATTTTACAATACATATAATATATTTTAGAGCAGATGTTCAAAGCTGGTAGTAACAAAAGTACAGCTACTGCAGGGCTCAGTAGGGTTAACTTCAGAGAACAACTTCAGTTTCTGAGCACACTCTGTAACCCTTTACTAGTTTGTTCCTCTAGTAATACTAACCCACTGTAACTGTTTTTAACTTTATACAAGCAATATTCCGATCAGCTAATATTTGGTGTCATTTCTGATTAGCCCAGCCCTTCACCGACCAAAACAACAGTTTGAGCACCGCATTGACAATTACAATTTTTGACATCTTCCCTACAGCCAATAGGCAGAAACAAGAATTTATTGTACATGTTTGTGGAGGGGCAAACCTTGTTTTGAATATAAAATTTGATTTCAATTGATAGATATTGCTTCTGTGGTTAACTGTGTGCCACACCAAAATAGGTGGTTTAAGATAGCTCAAAACTGGGAGCAACACCAATTCAGACTCTTCAGACATTAATAGACAGAAATAACTTGAATGTGTGACATTACCACTGAATTGATGGCAATCAAAGTGTCATTGCAATTATAATACATCTTTGCATGCAGAAATCAACCTCTAGAAATGGTGACACGCTCATATTGATGGTTTATAAAGCCATTTTTTCACTAAAGTGGCATTGCTAGCTGGTCCTTTCTCGTTTCCTAGAAGCTGCATTGATTCAGTTTAGACAGGGTTTTGGTTGCCAATTACAAGTTTATATTCAGTAACCGCAGTAGTACATGTTGGCACAAAACTGCAGCATTTCAATCTTTACCTCACATATTTGCTGATACGATGATTGTTTATAATCAATGCTAATGGCCTTGAAGCTACCAAACAACCATCAAGTAACCGCTGACATCGAATGGGGAATGTCATCTACTGATACTCTTGGAATTAAAAACTTCCCTTCTTGTGACTTCATGTATGTCGTCATTTGCTTTTCATTTGTATGTTGGCTATCGGAGCTTCCTTCCGTTAGCAATATTACTTTTCCTTTTATCGATCCCAGCTTTGATACAAGCTATTAGATATGTTTATAAAGATGAATATACGGAACAGCAAGAAATAGTTTAATGAAAGTTTGGAGTTTTGTTGCACTGTTGCATTATTGTTGTGTTGTATTGTTGCATTATTGTTGTGTTGTACTGTTGCACTGTTGTTGTATTGTATACAAACAATATAAACTGTGTTGTATTGTGTACGCACTATGTAAACCAATATTTCAATACAACTGTTATGCCCTCTTTCAGTGATGAGTGAGAGCTTTATTACCACGTGGGTTCTTCCTAAGAAGCATAAAGTCAGGGCAAGAACATTTCGTGACTAACAGAGGAAATTTCTAGGTAGTAAGTTGATCACTGGCCATAATTCAGTGGGCATAAACCTTCAGAATGTGCCTGCTATATGGAAGGTCTGTTTTGTCTCACGCCCACTACATGTTACTTTCACTTTCACATTCCACTGATGTGTTACTATCCTACATCTGATTACATAGAAGCCAAGTCCCTGGCTGAGACTCACAACAAAAGTTCAAATGTGAAAGGAGAAAATCATACGCTGGCAATGAGCCAACGTACATAGAAGCATTCTTCTGCGGTGAAACAAGGCAGGAAAGTAAACAGTAAACAACAACATTGCCATGCACCATCAAACCAAAAGGGTTTTTAGCACGATTTAAATTTTTTTAAAGATTATAGTGTCCGCAATAAATAGGATTTTTTGCTGAGATTGGCTACACAGAATCTGTTATCGTTTCACGCCTATGCAGAAAGTATTTTTTCCATTTCATATTTTGGAAAAGATTTATGCGACTTCTATCAACAGTTTCATTGACTGGAGAAAAGAAAGTGATTGATCACTGCGCATTGCTTCTAATTAATTTGATAGGAGATAATGATTTATGGAAATACATGCGCTCAAACGGCTACCACTTTGCATTGGTGGTTTTGCCCAAACAAAACTTCAACAAATGAATCAATATTTTATTGACAAGTTGGATTGATGCATCCTTGCCAGCTGAGACAAGGCCACTGCTGCTTCGCTAAATTATCAACAAGTTTTGTGTCTGAGCTCATGAGCATTTGATCAATAGTGGATTTTGTAACCCTAAATAAATGGGAATGTATAACTACTTCAAAAGTGAACCTTACAGATTAATGATTTATTGACCAACGGCCTCGTGACAAACTTGTTTACTCCAGTTGCCATTCTAGGCCACGCATACGTGTACCACCACCGGCACATCCAAAGGGCTGCAACTATATATACTATTATTTTCGCGAAAAACAATAATTTGCGAATAACAGGCGCAAGCGACATGCTGACCAGCTCTCGCCAGCGAAGTCAGCAACTTTCACATCCGCCTAGATACTTATAATCCTGTTACAAGGGATTACTGAGACAGGTGGAGATGATGTTGACGCACACAGTTACGTAATAGGTACGAGTTTCACTGAATGTCTGGAGTTCAAAGTGGGATAATCAATAATCAGGGATAATGCTGAAGTTAGAGATATAACACATACTTTGGTACAGATCAGAGAAAATTTTGTCAAGCACGCACAAGTACAATGCTTGCATTTTTGGTAAACACAGTCGACTTTATTTAACAAAAACAAAATAAGTAGAATTTTTTAGCATGTTAATTTTGCAAGGTTAATTGCACAAGACGCATTTAGCTTAAAACTGCTGTGTGTGACTTAAACGTGACTCAATGTGCTTTGTAACCTCACGAACACATACGAAATATACAATTTTTAAGGCAATGTTCTCGTTATCCGCTAGTAGCGAATTAGCAATGCATGCTTCAAACAAACCAACAAAAATTTCAAAAGGAATTGTCTTCCCTCTCTAACTAATAGTAGCTAATAGAGTAGAGACTTGTAAGTATAATTATTACATTAATATTATATATATAATATGTAATATAATATATTCGCACAATAAAATTTAATAACTCAAAAATATTTAATCGATAACATATATAACTATTGTCAACTCCCCACAAACTTCCAGTATCAGAAACACCTGGATCTTTTACCAATATGAAGATGCCACCAAAAGTTAAACTTTGCTACTCAGGCGAAGGAAACGCGCGGGTCCGGCATGTGATATACGACATATAAACTTGCTTTTAAGGTGTACATACTCAGCGAGTGATCAAAACGTGTAAAGAAATATTGTACTCCATATTACCTTTTCTGTAAAAAACATACAGAAGGTTTTACTCATGTACTGTACACAGAAATGAATGTCTCACTCTTTGACCAATGAACTAGTATTGTAAATGAATAAACTGCTGCAATCGTGTTGTAGCAAGTAGTACATATTGTCACTGACCAGCAGGCACAACCCAGTGAAATAGCTACAAACTCCTGCTGGTAATGCATACTACATGCTCTTCTACAAGATAGTATATTTTTTAAATAAAAA
Source organism: Cryptosula pallasiana (assembly GCA_945261195.1). Classification (NCBI taxonomy): domain Eukaryota; kingdom Metazoa; phylum Bryozoa; class Gymnolaemata; order Cheilostomatida; family Cryptosulidae; genus Cryptosula; species Cryptosula pallasiana. Next base: position 26,416,470 of record OX183140.1, on the reverse strand, counting down.
CTCCATCATTATTGGATTTTGTGGGAGATATTTATGATAAAAGCACATTCTGACACTTACCCCACCTTCCTCTTACCTTAGACCCCCCCCCCTCACGTATCTCCTAACCCCAGTTATAAGTGCACTCGGGGTTCTCCCCTTCATAACATATATAGTCTATACCGGGTTGAGGATACCGGCTATACCGGGTCTATACCGGGCCTGTGCTGACCCTGACTCTGCTCTATATATCATATAGGACTTACCCCGGGTCAGTACCCCGAATCAACTAACAAAGAAGGCTGAAATCGATAGCCTAGGACCGAAGGAGTTGGCTGCCCACCACCAGAGGAGAATATAAGAAGCCACAGACTACAGGAACAGAGACCAAGGAAGTAAAGGCCCTTATAAGTAGTGGAAACTTTCCATGACTCTAGAAAGCAGCCAAGAGCAGTTTTTCCATGTGCTCATCCTTGTCATTGGCTTGTATTGTTTACTGGAATTGCATCATATGTTTCGATTTGTGTATTTTTTCTCTTGTTATGTGTGATTGGTTCACCCCTAATAAGAGGGTGAATGTTCCTCCTTTTCTCCTATCAAAGGAGCTCATGTGCTGCCTTGTGCTAAATACCCTTGCATATTGCTAAATAGCTTCATGTAATAAAATATTTACTCATGTGAACTTGGTGTAGTGTGTCTGGGTCGTGGACCCCCGTAGAGTTGCTAACGTCTATTGCGGATAGACCCCGAAGTGTTGGAGAATAGGAGATTTGATGCCGTTGTGTCGGTAATAGAGGATGCAAATCTATTACAATATCATTTGCTGTGCAAGTTTAAACGAGTAAAATCGCGTCCCCTTTGTCTGAGCACTTCTATGATTGAAAAAACTTGTACAAAATGCGGTTTTCACAGCCAACTCTATACATACGCATGTGAGATGTAACAACTCTACACACACGCATGTGAGATGTAACAACTCCATAACAGTTGCCACCAACATTAACCAGGAATTTACTGGTTCCAAGTCCAGTGCCCAGTGAATATTGGGCACTGGACACGCGTTGTATAAGACAGTGCCCAGTGAATATTGGGCACTGGACACACGTTGTATAAGACAGTGCCCAGTGAATATTGGGCACTGGACACAATATTGTATAAGATATTCATTAAAATAAGATTGCCATTAGATAATTATTATTCAACTAAAATGAGAAAATTGCAGTAAGAACTCGACCAGAGCCCATATCAATGTATCGAATACACAAAATACCAAATGTCACAGGATGTTGTGAAGCCTCCACAACCTGCAAGAGAGTATTCACCAACTGTGACACTTGACAATAAACAATTAAAACTCATTATTCTCTACAAATAAACTAGTACATGTTTTGGGAGATGAATAAATTCAAAATAATTTATGAATTTGGAATAAATGCCAGACGAATTATATTATAAACAATGAGGATTTAATAAATAAATAACATTAAATATAAATGGAATATATGCAACGAACGGAATAAATGATAGACATGGATTGGTTAGGCCTGGTAGAGGCTTGAAACTCTCCAGTGCATGAGGGTTGGTGGAGAAACGAGACCTAATCAGCATACAAGTAACTGAGGCTATAAGTGTACACAGAGAGACAAACCTTGAACAGACTTGGTCACCGCCAGATCGTGGTACTCAGACTCAGTAAGCTCATGAAATTGGTTCCAGATTTGAGAATGGTCGGACTGTCTCACACCCGATAGGCTAAAGAATGCAACAGAGAAAATTCAAAATCGACAGCAGCCTAGTTCATGCGGCTGCTCGGATTTTGTCGACCGGCATTACCATTTCGAACCAATATAGAATTTTAAAGAAAAGTGTACAGATGATTTAAGGCCTATTTTTACGATATTGACAAATAACGAGAGTGTACAGAGTAGTTTAATTTTAAAAGATGCAAATTTTAAATATTGTATGCACTGAGAACTGTACAGTTGTGTACTGGGCCTGCACTGAGAACTGTACAGTTGTGTACTGGGCCTGCACTGAGAACTGTACAGTTGTGTACTGGGCTAGCACTGAGTGAACCAATACTAGTACTAAATAAATAATAAGCAATTGTATCTCTCGTTTTTTCATACATAATGTCAGCTTTGGCCTCCTCATCTACGTCACAAATTCTGATGGCCAACATTTCCTTTTGACGAGCCGTCTCAGGCAGGTAGTTCTGTCCGCCAACGGAAAAGTACAGAGTATTATTCTACAACCAATCAAAAAGCATTAGGTCAAACGGCCGACTAAACGCAGAAATCCAACTAAACTTGAATTCCTATTTTTTCTGATTTTCATGCAATTATTAAAAATTATCTTGTTTTTTACATTCTCAAAAACAAAATGAAATTATCATCTGATTGATGATGACCTCTAGTTTCACATGAAGCAAAAAATACATTCATTGCGATTTCAAAGGACTGTTTTTTCTAGTCGTTATCCTGAAATGTTAGAGTTGAAAGAGTTCCACACGAGGAGAGGCTCAATTGCACATCAAAGATTTTGGGTAGAACTGAGATATTTATCTATCTTATTAGGGGACAAAATTACAGACATTTTCATTCCGGAAAACGGCAAATTCTTTAGAAAGACTCATTGATCCACAGCAAAATGCAAAGTGGCAATACTCACAGTTTTGCTGAAATGTTTTTGTTAGAAAAAAATGAAACAAAAAACTGTCTAAAGGACAATTTTCATTATTATATATAATTAAAAACATGTTTTTGAAATATCTCTTTGAATAATATTGTTTAACATCACAAGCTTTAGTGTAACGGCATTTGTGATAAAGTCAATAAAAGAAATTAAACAATGTAACAAACAAGATTTTATTGCATTGTTTATCTGACACATAAACCGTTTGTATAGCCAAATAATATAAAATAATCATCGTGCATGCGATAGGAATATTATTCATAGTGGAACAATCTAGAAGGTCTAAGGTAATACAAACAAGGAAAAGCTCTGAACAGTTGGTCACTGCCCCATGCCAAGTTATGTAAGCCTTGACCGATGAACTGTTACCCACAGTGCAACCCTCATAACAACGTATTAGTTACAATGAGTAGCTGGCAGCGGCTATCCAAAGCTGTCACATTCTAATTGGCTGAGCATGTTATTTTTTCAGAGAAACAATGTGGACATAAAATATAATGAAAGGGGAGACGGAGATGATTTGAGATGGGAATGGGATGAAAGAGGAAATTGTGATCAGGCGTTATATCTACAGAAGAGGAAATGTGTTGTTTTGACATTATGAATGAGCGGAGGAACAGGGCACAAGTATGGGAGGGTGGAGCTCAGACTATACATTTTGCCGTTCCTAAGAGTGGAAAAAACAAAGAGATTATCATAGGTAGATAGGATCAGCAGAGATTAACTGGATAGAGCATTAGAAATAGATAAGCTGCCGGCACGTGCTTCATCGCACCCCTTCCAGCACGTGCCTGATCGCACCCCTTCCAGCACGTGCCTGATCGCACGCCTTCCAGCACGCGCCTGATCGCACCCCTTCCAGCATGTGCCTCATCGCACCCGTTCCAGCACGTGCTTCATCGCACCCCTTCCAGCACGTGCCTCATCGCACGCCTTCCAGCACGTGCTTCATCGCACGACTTCCAGCACGGGCCTCATCGCACGCCTGCCAGCTTCTAACACTAAAGATTTTTCTCCGATTCACTAAATGATTAATCCAGCGATAAGCTGTGCGCTAATGAACGACTAATGAACGACGCAATAGCACTGTGTACATCACCATTGACCTTGGAGATCGCCTCGCAGTATATATTAGTCTGAGAGTTGTAGCAGACAAAAGCATGCAGAGGCGTAGCATCAACTATTTAAAACATCATTACTGATTGATAAATTAAAAATGTAGATCATTCACTGTCCAAACTGGACTTTTTAGTTGTGAAATATAGGAGTAGGGTGAACGCTCACAACTCCAAAGCAGCCGGGAAAAGACAGCAGAAATATATTCTACCATCAGATTTAAATCGGTTAGCAAGATGATGCAGACTGTACAGAAAAGGGGGGTGGGTGGGGGTGGCCATGAAAGAGTCAAAGTATGTCGCAAATGGAGCTTGTCACTGATGGAGTATGTCACAGATGAAGTATGTCACAGATAGAGTATGTCACAGATGGAGCATGTCACAGATGGAGTGTGTCACTGATGGAGTATGTCACAGATGAAGTATGTCACAGATAGAGTATGTCACAGATGGAGCATGTCACAGATGGAGTGTGTCACTGATGGAGTATGTCACAGATGAAGATTGTCACAGATAGAGTATGTCACTGATGGAGTATGTCACTGATGGAGTATGTCACAGATGGAGCATGTCACAGGTGGAGTATGTCACTGATGGAGCATGTCACTGATGGGGTATGTCACAAATAGAGCATGTCACACATCGAGTATGTCACACATCGAGTATGTCACACATTGAGTATGTCACAGATGGAGTATATCACAGTTGGAGTATGTCACTGATGGACTATGTCACAGATGGAGCATGTCACAGATGGAGTGTGTCACTGATGGAGTATGTCACAGATGAAGTATGTCACAGATAGAGTATGTCACAGATGGAGCATGTCACAGATGGAGTGTGTCACTGATGGAGTATGTCACAGATGAAGATTGTCACAGATAGAGTATGTCACTGATGGAGTATGTCACTGATGGAGTATGTCACAGATGGAGCATGTCACAGGTGGAGTATGTCACTGATGGAGCATGTCACTGATGGGGTATGTCACAAATAGAGCATGTCACACATTGAGTATGTCACACATCGAGTATGTCACACATTGAGTATGTCACAGATGGAGTATATCACAGTTGGAGTATGTCACTGATGGAGTATGTCACAGATGGAGTATGTCACAGATGGAGTATGTCACAGATGGAGTATGTCACTGATGGAGCAAGTCACTGATGGAGTATGTCACAAATAGAGCATGTCACACATTGAGTATGTCACTGATGGAGTATGTCACAGATGGAGTATATCACAGTTGGAGTATGTCACAGATGGAGTATGTCACACATCGAGTATGTCACACATTGAGTATGTCACAGATGGAGTATATCACAGTTGGAGTATGTCACTGATGGAGTATGTCACAGATGGAGTATATCACAGTTGGAGTATGTCACTGATGGAGTATGTCACAGATGGAGCATGTCACAGATGGAGTGTGTCACTGATGGAGTATGTCACAGATGAAGTATGTCACAGATAGAGTATGTCACAGATGGAGCATGTCACAGATGGAGTGTGTCACTGATGGAGTATGTCACAGATGAAGATTGTCACAGATAGAGTATGTCACTGATGGAGTATGTCACTGATGGAGTATGTCACAGATGGAGCATGTCACAGGTGGAGTATGTCACTGATGGAGCATGTCACTGATGGGGTATGTCACAAATAGAGCATGTCACACATTGAGTATGTCACACATCGAGTATGTCACACATTGAGTATGTCACAGATGGAGTATATCACAGTTGGAGTATGTCACTGATGGAGTATGTCACAGATGGAGTATGTCACAGATGGAGTATGTCACAGATGGAGTATGTCACTGATGGAGCAAGTCACTGATGGAGTATGTCACAAATAGAGCATGTCACACATTGAGTATGTCACTGATGGAGTATGTCACAGATGGAGTATATCACAGTTGGAGTATGTCACAGATGGAGTATGTCACAGATGGAGCATGTCACAGGTGGAGTATGTCACTGATGGAGCATGTCACTGATGGGGTATGTCACAAATAGAGCATGTCACACATTGAGTATGTCACACATCGAGTATGTCACACATTGAGTATGTCACAGATGGAGTATATCACAGTTGGAGTATGTCACTGATGGAGTATGTCACAGATGGAGTATGTCACACATTGAGTATGTCACAGATGGAGTATATCACAGTTGGAGTATGTCACTGATGGAGTATGTCACAGATAGAGTATGTCACAGATGGAGTATGTCACTGATGGAGTATGTCACCGATGGCGCATGTCACAAATGAAGGTTTTGAGCTATCAGTAATGTTTGCTTGAATGTGGTACAACGTTGTTTGGTGTAAATACAACCCTGCTGTGGTGTATACTGCTGCCTACGCACTGATTACGTAATGAAATACGCAATGCTGACCCGGACGACAAGCTTGGTGACAGAAGTCAGCATAAAAAATGTCATTTATTCTACAGATGGTTTATTAATGCTTGGGTGTGGTCACCTACGTACGCACCACTGTAATTATTTGATGATGAGACCAAATTACCTGTACAACATGCCTACCTTAACCAATTTTGGCCAGAAACACAAGTAGTTACAAGTTGTGGGGACTCACAGACAGATATGATAGCACTTTGATTGTTTTTACCCTTAGGGTTTTGTTACATAACCTTATTGACCAAGTCATCAGTGATGTAACATGCTAGGAGACAATGAGAAGATAATTACCAATCTTATGTCAGCTAAAGTGTAAGGCATTCCTTTGCGCCGCCCCGTAATATGGTTGTATGAACCTCGGGCTAAAAGAGGCAAGGCTTTAGACCTACAATGCAATCACACAACCATTACATAACATGCGTATAAGGTGACTAGTGTGCAGAGGGTCTGGCAGTTACACAGCAAATAGATTCAGGGTTTAGTTAGCTTCTAGGTGTTCCATAGCTTCTGCCAAAACTATAATTAGAACACTCCAAGTGTCAGATCTTAGCCAAAACTGAGTGTAAAAGAATTGTTTGCACACTTTAACTTTCCAAAAACATTTGCACGAAAACTTTATAGTCAGCGGCTGTGCATTCCCATGTGACAGATGAGAGAACGCAGCTACAATGCTCTTCGTCAGCTGTAAAAAAGCTTTCCATAAAAAAATTTTGCTTGTTGTAAACACTATAGGAGATTTTAAGCAGTTTCGGAATGCTGATGAGATAATGCAGAAACAAACAAGCAATTAGCCAATTTCATCGACTTGAAACATTGAAAATTTCATGTTTGTGAAAGGTTTCGGTCAAATTTGAATATTTTACAGGTGATGACCTCAATTGTGTAAGCGCTGGAAGAACACTTGCAGCATCAATCACCTTTTCTCGCCGACACACCCAAGATTTTAATTTCGGCCCTACCCACGTACCTGCCCAACCGTAACCATCCGGGATCCATAAGTCACATGAGGTTAGAGCAGCTTTAGAGCTGACGGAACTGACTAGAACCTTCACGTGACCTTACAGTAGAGGGACAACATTCTACCGATAATGATTGTTGACAAAATAAGTGTGATGCTGAAGTGCCGAGCAATTAATTTTTGGCAAGTTGTTCAAAAAAACAGCGAAGCCAAGTAAGTTATCGCGTAGGTGTGAGTGGCTGATCAAACATGCGGCACAAAATGATCATAAAAAACTTCAAAAACAAAAACATAATATTTGGCTGCTATGACTAGTCGCTGACAACAAAAAAATATAAAAACAAAAGTCAAATTTTGGTTCACCCAGATTGCAGCGGACGTTAACACGAGTTAATGAACGAGAGAATGCTCACAGAGGAGCCGACAATGACAATTTACGCAAAGAACAAAAGAAAATGTTTTGATGACGCAACAGCCAATATGGTGATGTGCACCATTTACCAAAAGAAATGAAAGTGAATCAAACGACAAAAAACGTTGCCAAAATCAAACTATTGGAATCACATTTTAGATCCGGGATGTTATTTGCCTAAATCCGTTTCAAAATCTGCACCAAAACACGAAAATATTTTAATTGCAAAAGCAATCGATATCGTGACTAGACAGAATGATTTGCAACAGGAAATAAATATTGCCGTACTCAAATTACATTCTGAGGAAACTGAAGAAGACTTCGATTACAACATTTTAAATGACAATAGAGAGAGAGATGCGCGTGAGGTCTAGATTCTTTTCCCTCGAGTAAAGTATTACCAACAGTCAAACAAGAGGAAGAGAGGATATCGACGAGCACAATTACCAGCGTAACAAGAAGATAAATTGTGTAATTTAACTGTAATACTATATAGAGATTATGATAGTCTGAGATAGGCTTGATGGCTGCCTATGTAGGTAATTATGTGTATTACATTATGAACAGACGTTCTTTCACAAAAGTTGATATATTCCCCCATTGTTTGAGATCGCTAGGGGTGACATATTGACCTATAAATATCTAGCAGGCCATTGGACAGGCGCAAGGGATAAAAGAATCAACTTTAATAGACGATATAGTTTAATTTATGACTACATTTATTATTTGTGTCAAAATGGCCGAGCCAGCGGGCTAACCACAATAGGTAATTCGTCAAGTCCAAGACCGCAGAACATCTATTTACTAGAAAACAACTCTGGAAAGCAGGCATCGACCAGCGTGGACTTTCACATAACAAAGTGACTCTTGCGTGGAGTAAATGCATTAGCAATGAGCACTTTTTATGTCAAGTCTGAACACTAAAAGCAGTAATGCTTTGATAATGGGGTTGTGACATTAAGAGTTATCTCTCTTTGAACTTTCTACATCCAACCGGAAGTTACCATTGTTCGTAGTATAAAATATAGTTACTTCATGCAGACTCGTGACAGTTTTTCCCTGATAGCCTCCATGCTGTCAATTGTATACTATAATGACATGTCGCTAAAAACACTTTACACTATTTTTAAAGACAGCAGCATCAAATCTACCTGCAGCAACAAAGATTTATATTTTTTTTACAGTTTTTTCAATTATTATTTATTACAGTTGTTATCCACGGAACTCCGGGGCTTGCCAAAAAAAATAACACAGACGATGCGTCCTGTAATAAAAACTATTCGTAGCAATATCCGGTTGCTTGCAAAAAATTCAATACCACGAACCCAATTCATTGAAACTGAGCGTAAAAGCTAGGTTATTACTAACACATTTAGTAACGGGCGTATCATCTTCCTTCTCTTTTTCGGCAAGCCTCTGATGCCCGTGTTATCATTATTCTAACTATTTTTTATATAGTTATTAGTGAAATCTTTTTTTTATTTATTATAATCATTTATAATAATTATGATTCTACTGTTTATGATTGCTATTGTAATTATTAAGGTTATTATTGAATTGTTATTAGATAATAATAATTATTATAAATGATGCTTCTTATAATTTTATAATAATAAATAATAATTATAGTAGTAAGTAACAACTTATTATTATTATTATATTATTATTTATAATTATTATTTTAATAAATCAATTATGATAAAAAAATGAATAATTGATTTTATTATTATAAATAATTGTCACCACATTAAATTCTCATTGTCATTTATAATAATAGTTTCATGGAGGTGTAGATAGATGCTAATGATTAAATTAATTACTTGTATTATTATTATTATTTCCCGCACAGATACCAGACAATCCATTTACACATAAACGTTGCGTTAAATAAGTTAATTATCGTTGGTGTTTCATCGTATTTATTAACTACTGTACCAACGATCGTATATAATCGCGGACCGCATCGTGGTTATTTAATAATTATTATTCTCTATAGCTACACTTGTGTGATTAAAAACTTATGTACGTGTAATCTGCTATAGCCCTGTGAGCTCCGTGACTTGTTCAATTATATCAATCGCATTGCAATAGCCTGTTTATTCTAGTTTAACATCTCAACTCCGTATTTCTGCATTGTACTCTATATAAAAATTTCGGCATTTTCCGGTTGGACTTACACCAGCGCCCCCTATAAGGGGGGATAACCCCAGTCACAACCCCATTCAGAGAAAATATTGTCAAGCAATTTTAACAATAATTTTTGTAGGTAGGAATAAGTATCAGAATGCAAGGTTTCAGGGTCCAAAATCATAACAGAAAAGGTTGTGTTGAAAACCTTGACCTGGCCAAGGACGCATTAATCGCTGGAATTTGTAACGAATTAGGTCTTCAATTGCACACCTTTGATAGCAATGACAGCAATTGATGTAACAAAATTACATCAACCGCTGGCATTGAATACTGGATAAATAGGAAGCAGATGGGATACAACATGCGGTGTATGCATGACTGTATGGATGTCAAGGTGACCGGAATTAAGTTTCATTTATTTAAAGTCAGCCAGCAAAAAACAGCAGAAAACATTTGGAGGAATTTCAAAAACATTTTTCATCTTCAGTTAGGTATAACTATCGGTACGCAAATTGAAAAACCTAGTCAAACACTTAGCATCCCAAAATTATTCATAGACCTATGACGTATCCATCAATGCCCAGAAAACTCCAAATTACTGCACAGTGGGGCATTCTACAGCAATCAACAACACAAAAATACTGCGACGTTACGGCAGAGATGGAATATTGACTTGTGCATCTTATGTTTGCACCATACTCGCGTTAACTTATGTTTCTCTTTGATCAATGTCCGCATTAGTCAAGAAGATAACTATGTCTCTGTAGTGTGCATAGACATGTGGATCTGGTTGAGCAGGCATTAGAAGTCACAAGAGAAAGTGACAAATCATCAGCCGATTTTCGGTAATTAGTGAAGTCAATTCTAGAAGACAGCACCTGTTGCCGTGGTGGTAATTCCACAACAGGGAGACCACAGGCATGATTTGGGGTGTTTGTTTGCTGAAGTACTGTAGTACTGCATGCGGTGAGAGATTACGATCATCTCAAGTAGTCTGAGTACGAGCGTTGACAGTTCAAGAAGAGATCAACGACACTGGTATTAACCGGTGGCCCCAAACCGCTCTGTCATTTGCTCCGGTGGTGTGACACGCAGACAGAGAAGATATGTATTCAGCAGCTGTTGGACAACTAATTACTGCATTCCCAACACGAACATGTCCAACATGGAGTCGTGTTACACTGATTCATATAGCTGACCTTAGCGTGCTGAGAAACGCCTACTATCCTCCGTATTAACTACAAAGTACATTAAATTGAATTAAAACTAGCAGTATCTAGCAGCTGCTAGCTAAAACGATCGGCCCTCAATTTGAAAAGTTCTTCAGCCAAGGACTACCAGGCATGATAGATGCAAGACTCGGTAGAATGGGTGGAGTTAGTCAGCAATAGAAGGTTTCACAAGAGTGGATGCTCTTGCAGATGTGATATGTGGAACATATCAAATGCTATGTGGCTGCTATGTGGCTACAACTAGGCAATGCCGCAAAAGATCTCAACACTCTCCAAGTGTTATGTAGAGAAGAGTGCATTTTGACATCTGATGGCAGATTAGACAGTTGAATGCCGATGTCTATACTAATTATCAAACCCTTGACTGGGATTAACCACAATCGGTAGGTTAATCTTGCATAGATAATTAGATTAAGGTCTTCGATGAAGGATTTTTCTCAAACTCACAAACAACCTGCCACGAAAGTGCCGGCGAGGCGAGCCTATCTGATAGAGACACCTTTGACTTGCTCATGCAAGAGAAACACTTCCCAAATATGAGGAAACACGCAAGTGTTGATTGCAGTCTGCACACGTTTTGGTTTGGAATAAACAGAGTTTAGGGTGATTTAGAGAGAAAGCATTAACATCAATGGGTTAATGTCATCAGAGGAAGAGACTGTGATCTATCAAAACAAACAGTGTTACAGGCGGCCTTAGCGCACAACCCTAACATTAATGTTTGGTGTGAAGATAACCTTACAGACAAAGCCAACATGGTGGAGACTTCACCAATAATTTGACATAATATAGAATCTTTTATGTGGTCAAATGAAGCACTAAACTATCGAGACTCAGTAGCCGTTGGTTGCCAGGGCGAAGGCTGATAGACAGTTCATGCATGCTATATAGGGACGGTTTTATATATGTATTCTTTGTTATATATTGTTTTTTTTAATCTTAGTTTTTTTTTAGAATTGTTTTGTTATTGTAATGCTTTGTTTTGTTTGGGTATTGTATCAAATTGTTACATATCATTTTTTCAATTTTGTTATTCTGTATTGAGTCGGCATGAGAACAATTAAATTCAAGAGGTGTCCACTGGACAATGACATATGATAACAGTAATAGTATTATTGCTGTGAAGTTACAATGGTTCCTTCCTGTGGATGCCGCCAAAGCAAGTCAAGTTGCTACCGATTGCTGCCAATGATGATTGAGCGCAGAGCTTCACGTGGGAATCATTCAGCGATAGTATTCTAACAGCAGGGACACGGCCTGGGGCAGCAAAGCGCTAATCATTGTCGTAGGTGCAAATTAATTTTGATAATCTAGTTTAGAATGTATTTTAGTAATCAAAGGTCACGACGAGGTATTTGGTCACAGTGCCCGTATTTGTGCCACGTTAACATTTTTAAACTTGACGAGTTCTGCACGTTTGGAGCGACTACATCAGTCACTTGAACAATTCTGGCAACAACACATTGATTGGCCAAAATAAGTGCGGACTTTTTACAGAGAATTAGATGCACTAACTGCACTAAGTTTACGTTTTCTATGATACCAAGATCGAGAGCGCAGCCAAGCTCCATTTGAATTCATTTCATCAATATTGTAATATTAACAGTCAACTCCAGTTATCAATTTGTAATTATTATTAAAATGAAAAGCTGTACCATTTCATCAGCTCTATTATTAACAGTAACGAAAACTTGAAGCTGTAATACATAAATAAAATGTTATAAAAACATTCATAAGCACAATAACCATTAGTAGAAGTAGCATGATAATAATAAACTGTTAAATAGTTGCTGCTATTTTAAATTTTATAAATTATTTTAGTCAATTTTTTACCACATTGAGTATAAATTACTATATTGTAGGGGCAAGCAACTACTGTATCATACACTTTCCAACACGGGACGATTGCAAGTTAAATTTGAGGTCATTTCCTGTTAGAGTATCAAAGGAGCATTTGAACTTACGTTCTACCAAACTGTTTGTACTCGTATATGGTGAGTGAGTTCTCGGCATAGAAAAAGAAACCAGTCAGCTCTCTTACAGCATCAGATCCAACCCTACAGCATACAATGCACAAGGATTACACAGGATTCTAGGGCTATCATGCACTACAAAAAACAATGGCACTAGCAAATTCAGTATCACCTGACCTTTAACCTTCTAAACGACGACAAAAACTCGAACGCGAAAAATAGCCTCAGGTGTTAAGCCACGTCAAAGGTTGCGATAATTTTATTTCACAGCCCGATGACGATTAGTACAACTAATGGGATAATACTTGAGGAGTTAGAGTTAGTCACCTGGATAGAATCCTCGCCCCAAACCTCACTCTCTGCGACAGCAATTGTTCAGTGGCCGTACCAGTCGTCTTGACCCTAAACAAGTACAGTAAGAAAACAATAACAAAATGGCAATATACAATTTTTGCAGTGAAAAACACAAAAATCAAACAAATTTGTTGTATAATCAAGTAAACATGAATGAATGACATATACCAAACATAGACTGAGCACACCCGTCTCCTTCTAGGCAGAAAACAAAAAATTGTTCAAACGGTACAAACACATAAAGTGGAGAGTAATGTACTAGAAGACTCCATCTGTTGCTATACACAATACCTAAATTTGGACTTAAAACACACAAGTATATCAAAAAAGTTCACAGGTTCAAAAAGATGAAAACAATGAGAAATGAGGCGCAATGCGAGCTGGATTGGACACGTCAGTCCGCTGATCTATTGACCCGCGTCAAAGTGCTGACATTTTCACACCGACGGCAGCAGCTTCTAACGACAGACAGTATTTTAGCACCTTCGCCAGCACTTTGACACCTCCATCAGGCAGCAAACAGTCAGCAAACAGTCAGCAAACCCAATATTTTTCAACACATCCAGAGTTGAAACTTTTCAAACTATTACGCAAAACTAGTCAGTTATGTAATAAACAGAAATAGCAAGTGTTGGGCTTGAGGAATGTGTAAGACAAAGAATAATTAGAATGCTACAGCTGTGACTAATGGCTGCTAACTAAACATTTCTTCCAAAATTTTCCATTTCAAAGAGTTATTTTTAAAGACAGCAATAGAGAAGACAAAGATTAAAACGACCTTTCGCAGACTCCTAGAATGGCCAAATACCAAGAGTTAGCCTGTGATCCATACAATCAGCAGCGACGTATTAGCTGGGTAGACAAGATGAGATTAGGCGTTTTCGGTGTGCTCAACGTTTAAATTCATCCTCAACGGCAGTTGTTCCTCGAGGGATTATCAGCCCGTTTGTAGCCAGTTTTTTTCAACGTGCATCAACGCTCATTTTTGCGTTAGTCAACGGGTTTACAGTGCACGTTGGCCAGCAAACACCTATAAAAGTCAACGCGATGGTTTTCCAAAGGAGTCGTCTTCTAACTAATTACGGCACTATACCCTTTAGCAGCATTATAACAACAACGTGCTATCAAAAGTTGATTGTTTTTCTTGTTTTTAATGGATGCAGGATGTATTATTACTTATTATTAATGTCGTAGATTATTATTTTTAGTACTGTCATTATTATTAATGCTATCACTATTGCCAATAATAATAATATTATAACTTTCATTCATTCTATTTTTTATTATCCTTATCTGATAAATATATTGTTATTTTATAACAGTGAATCAGCACACCATTATTATTATTAATTAATAATTCATGTTTTTGTTTGTTGCTGTCATTATTATTTATCATTGTCATTATTATTCTTATCACCATTATTATCAATAACAATACAATTTGTACTTGGTGGTTTGCTGAGTTTTAATAACATTGTATATAAATAGCAGGCAGATGATGCAGTTGTTGTCAGGGCAACAAAAGCCTCGCAATCAACAGGTACTTTTCAACCTAAGAATTTAGGCTAACAAACTTACGATTGTGGGGCTATATTTATGACTGATGACACAAAAAAAGAAGACAACTCTTGCAAAATTTTGTGAAATGTACGCACTCGCCTACTCCTATAACTTATCATTCGAGGGATAAACGCATTGATCAAACTTTCCCTAACCAACGCGTTGAGACACCGAAAACGCCTATTGCGTGCTTAATAATTCTCAGTCAACCATCTCCGGCATGCACAACTTCTAGAAGATCACAGAAATGGAAAAAAACAGATTTTCAAATTTTGATTTGAAAAGCATTATTAAAAAATTAAATTTTGCACTGAGAGTAAATGTATAAAACGAAAAAAACTGTTTTGAAAAAATGATACATAAACTGTATACTAGCTGCGGATTAATTGGAGATTAAATAAAGATTAACAGACTAATGCGTACTTGCTCTGGTGGAGTCGACGTATCGCTCCTCTGGCCTGCCCTGGCTGGTGGTACAACCTGTCACCATCACCACTTCTACCGCTGTCTTGAGATGGTTCACTGATGACGGCGCGAGACAACTGATCTACCATAACAGTCTCTAGAACCTTCTCTCTCATTTTCTTCTCCTCCATATAAGCCTTCCAAGTACAACAATTCACTGAGCGTTGAACGTATTTAATAAAACTATTCGCGACTTGTACGTCGAACAAAGCACAAAAAATAATAATAGGTGTTCGTAATTCAATAAATCATGTTCAGTTTCATTCGCGACCTACAAACAATATATTTAAATATATTCGTTGATTGTTTTTATTCAGTGAGCTACTTTTTGTTGACCCACGAGTTCCGAACAAAATGATTATTTATTGATTAAATTTATTGCCGGTCTGATCATTTTTATTGCAATTTGTTCGATGAACAAAAGTCGCGAATACTCTCAATGTTTCATGTGCTTTAATTAAAAAAATAATTATTCATGGGAAACTGTTATGAGTTCAACAGATTCTGACACAATGCCTAAACAAGCTGGCTTTTCAATAGAATGCTAAAAAATTAGTAATTTAGCTGGATAAAACAAAGCAGTCTGGGTTGAATGTAGCAAGTCGTGTGCTACAATACTGAAATATACTATTGATGGATTGAGACAGTGAAAGCTTGAAAGATAAACTTGGCCGACTCACTTGAACCAAACAACAAAAGCCGGCTAAGCAGGAGGTGGCAAATGAAAGTTTTTTACCGATGAATGGGCAGGGAGTATAGAGGTAAGGCACAGTAAACTGTAACTTCCCTAGCTGGTTAGATCGTATTAAATACGGGGTGGGACACGTCTTACATACAAAAGTATTTAAGAAGTTAGGCTAATGCCAACATTAGTGTGAGGGATGTTGACCTTCAGGACTGTGATAGGAAGTTGCTTATGTCTTAGAAACTTGGCTAAATTGATTGAGTCAATCTCCAAAAACTGTTGAGGAGTTGTTCCCTCTCAGTGACACAGATGGCACATACCAAAAGGGGTTGACTTGTACACAAGTTTTAATATGCAACTAACAAAACAAACTAGCAAAAGTTGGTTTGTTTGCGTCAAGGTAGAAAAGCTATGAAGCGACACTACAACATTTGTTTGGAGATATCTAGCGTGAGTCAGCATTTCTGTTCACCGCTAGTAAATCTCCTATTATCTATCTACATTATCTAAATATGCAAACAGGGATTAACCTGATATTGTCGCGTGGTCAATACCTTAATCTTAGGCAAAGTAACAGTTAAATACTTAGATTAGATAGGATTAGGAAAATTGTAAACAAAAGAATTATTGACGTTATCAGTGGTTTGTTGAGGGCTAAACTGCAGCAACAATAATAATTAAATCTGAAATATTTGATGATAGAATGAAATCAATTAAATAGATTCACTTCAACAAATGTTAATGGGGGTTGATTTAATAATTAAAGGTAAATTGGATTTGTCTGTTCTAGCGAAAGTCAACTTGTATTAATTCTGTAAGAGAAGAAAACTCCAAAACCAAGTTGCAAGCCCTAAACTGCTAAAAGATTACATGGTGCCGAACTGTCCTAATATTAGCATGACTCACAGCGTCAGTTATCTTCTCTTGGGTAGATTGATGATAGGGGGCGCTTGTCCACCTGCTATCTATTACGTCATCATCTCTAGGTGCTGCCGGGGTCAGGGGGACGCTGTCAGCTAGTTGATCTGCCTGCAAGGAAACAGTGGATACAAGTAAATCTCAATGCTGAGTCTGCAAAACATTCTCCAAATAGTCTAAATCAACTTTTTAAATGTGATATGGGGACGAAAACTTTTATGTGGAGTTACCCTCTCATGAGTGAAATGACTTGCAGGCAACCACAGCTGATTCAAAAGCAATATGTTGAGAAGACAAAACAAATTATATGAACTATAGAGAAAGTTTGAAAAAAGTTTTTCTTCGTACAGAAACAAGGGTATCCCGGATTTGACATCGTGTGGAATGAAACTAGTTGAATTTCTTTTTAATTCAAGTGTTTTCAATGTTGTTACCGCATACACACCGGTAGTCAAGTTAAAAATGTGTTATGAGCCAAATTTTGAAAGCTGTGTTACTGCTACTAGATCTACTGCTAGGTCTACTGCTGCTACTGCTGGTCTACTACTGCTAGGTCTACTGCTAGGTCTACTGCTAGGTCTACTGCTAGGTCTACTGCTGCTACTGCTAGGTCTACTGCTGCTACTGCTAGGTCTACTGCTGTTACTGCTAGGTCTACTGCTGTTACTGCTAGGTCTACTGCTGTTACTGCTAGGTCTACTGCTGTTACTGCTACTAGATCTACTGCTGCTACTGCTAGGTCTACTGCTGCTACTGCTAGGTCTACTGCTGTTACTGCTAGGTCTACTGCTGCTACTGCTAGGTCTACTGCTGCTACAGCTAGATCTACTGCTGCTACTGCTAGGTCTACTGCTGTTACTGCTAGGTCTACTGCTGTTACTGCTAGGTCTACTGCTGTTACTGCTACTAGATCTACTGCTGCTACTGCTAGGTCTACTGCTGCTACTGCTAGGTCTACTGCTGTTACTGCTAGGTCTACTGCTGCTACTGCTAGGTCTACTGCTGCTACAGCTAGATCTACTGCTGCTACTGCTAGATCTACTGCTGTTACTGCTAGGTCTACCACTACTA
Organism: Cryptosula pallasiana; assembly: GCA_945261195.1. Classification (NCBI taxonomy): domain Eukaryota; kingdom Metazoa; phylum Bryozoa; class Gymnolaemata; order Cheilostomatida; family Cryptosulidae; genus Cryptosula; species Cryptosula pallasiana. The sequence goes on along the minus strand of OX183140.1, from coordinate 26,398,501 downwards.
CCACTACTACTATGATATTCAAAAATGCCATCATTCAAATTTGAGTTGTTTTTATTCAACTATTTTCATCAGTTTACATTTAAAACTGGTGCATCCAACATAGCATGACCTTGACACTACCTATTAGTCAACACAAAACACTCACGTTGCCATATACTTGGATTGCCGTATAAAATGAGCATTAGTAATGCTACATGAGAGTTGTCTACCCCTAATGTAACATAGTTGTGTATGTTGCCAAAATACTTGAGTGATTTTCGAGGGTGGAGTCAATTTTATCACTTTGAAAAACCAAGGCTAATTTTCAACGTTTCAAGCTAAGCGAAAAAAAGATTAAGAAGATGCTTCACAAATTAATAATTAATGAGAACAAGCTGACAAGCTGACAAAAATATTCATCGTGTTAAATATCTCTATTTTGCTGAAAACAAAATGGAATCACAAAAAATTTGGCTGCACATTTTTTTTTAAATAAATTGAATCATGTTATAATAATATTTATTATTAATCGGAGGACTTGAAGCTAAAAAGGACCTTAACAACGATTAGCTGAGGGTAGCCACTTAAATATTATTACAGTCAGTAGATAAGGCATTAGAAAGCATTATATTTAAAAGCACTTAAGGTGATTATGAATGAATTGAAGACATTTCATTAATGAATACGCCCTTTTGTTGGCTACACTCCTTTGATGGGTACACTCCTATGTAGCGTGGTATCTAGCCACAATCTCCATTTTACTTACTCAACTGGGATAATTAATAAATCGTACATTAACCAATAATTATTAAAAAATACATGAAGTCCATTTTATTCTTATAGGTTTGTTTCTTTCAACTTTGTTACATAGTAATACGTTTGATGAAAAAAATTTTTTTCAATTTGGCAAAAATATTACATTAGTATACTTTGATATCGATTTGGTACTAACAAATCCAGCCATTGCCACAATTGAAGTTACAGCGTTACTTTTTCTTTCTACATTAAAAACAAATAAATATTTGGTATGTTATTGAAACAGAAACAAACTGCACTAAATAACGATATTGGAGCTTATTTTGAAGCTAGTTGTTCCAGGATACCACCGCAAGAATACCACCGCAAGGATACCACCGCAAGAATACCACCGCAAGGATACCACCGCAAGGATACCACAGCAAGGATACCACCGCAAGAATACCACCGCAAGGATACCACAGCAAGGATACCACCGCAAGGATACCACCGCAAAGACTCAGCGAAATGTACTACTTAGACTACATATTATAATGGAGTATCTGTCATAGACTTGTAAGCACCATAGACTTGTAAGCACCATAGACTTGTAAGCACCATAGACTTGTAAGCACCATAGACTTGTAAGCACCATAGACTTGTAAGCACCATAGACTTGTAAGCACCATAGACTTGTAAGCACCATAGACTTGTAAGCACCATAGACTTGTAAGCACCATAGACTTGTAAGCACCATAGGCTTCACAGGTCTATAATGTGTCATTGGCTGTTGGTGCAGATATGTTAGGGTTTGCTATGCAAAGCCAGTGAGCAATCATCCGCTGGCGATCGGTAACTAGTTTATATCATCTAATTGGAAGTTATCTCTCTTGCCCATGCAGTAGACTGCACACGGAAACCTGAGAAGACAACTCTAGTAAAACAATTAAAACGTATTAGTTATTCGGGAAATGTGTGAGCATCTAGTTGGTGTTTGTGATGACAAGACCAATAGAACACGACTTCAACCAATCTTAGTAATTTTATCTATATTGTCATTAATGTGGATAATTACAATTAACAACTAACAATTTCGCACTGGTTTTGTATAGTTTGCATTTTTACAGTATCTAATGGAAAGACAACTCCAGTCCTAGAACTATCACCAAATACTATAGGCAAGACGCCATTTAGGCTATAAGGCATCATGCCTTGTATTTTGTGAAATGCCTATGAACCTTAATGATGGGCAACTCCAAGGTTACACTTGATGGAGACAAAATCTTTTGAGTTACTACTTGTCAAAGCCTAATTCCTGCAGCACCAGCTGACTAACTCCTGCAGCACCAGCTAACTAACTCCTGCAGCACCAGCTAACTAATTCCCGCAGCACCAGCTAACTGATTCCTGCACCAGCTAACTAACTCCTGCAGCACCAGCTAACTAACTCCTGCAGCACCAGCTAACTAACTCCTGCAGCACCAGCTAACTGACTCCTGCAGCACCAGCTAACTAATTCCTGCAGCACCAGCTGACTAACTCCTGCAGCACCAGCTAACTAATTCCTGCAGCACCAGCTAACTAATTCCTGCAGCACCAGTTAACTAATTCCTGCACCAGCTAACTAACTCCTGCTGCACCAGCTAACTAATTCCTGCAGCACCAGCTAACTAATTCCTGCAGCACCAACTAAGTAACTTCTGCAGCACCAGGTAACTAATTCCTGCAGCACCAACTAAGTAACTTCTGCAGCACCAGCTAACTAATTCCTGCAGCACCAGCTAACTAATTCCTGCAGCACCAGCTAACTAACTCCTGCTGCACCAGCTAACTAATTCCTGCAGCACCAACTAAGTAACTTCTGCAGCACCAGGTAACTAATTCCTGCAGCACCAGCTAACTAATTCCTGCAGCACCAACTAACTAACTCCTGCAGCACCAGTTAACTAATTCCTGCAGCACCAGCTAACTAATTCCTGCAGCACCAGCTAACTAATTCCTGCACCAGCTAACTAACTCCTGCAGCACCAGCTAACTAACTCCTGCAGCACCAGCTAACTAACTCCTGCAGCACCAGCTAACTGACTCCTGCAGCGCCAGCTAACTAACTCCTGCTGCACCAGCTAACTAACTCCTGCACCAGCTAACTAACTCCTGCAGCACCAGCTAACTAATTCCTGCAGCACCAGCTAACTAATTCCTGCAGCACCAGCTAACTAACTCCTGCAGCACCAGCTAACTAACTCCTGCAGCACCAGCTAACTAATTCCTGCAGCACCAGTTAACTAATTCCTGCAGCACCAGCTGACTAACTCCTGCAGCACCAGCTAACTAATTCCTGCAGCACCAGCTAACTAATTCCTGCAGCACCAGCTAACTAATTCCTGCAGCACCAACTAAGTAACTCCTGCAGCACCAGCTAACTAACTCCTGCAGCACCAGCTAACTAATTCCTGCAGCACCAGCTAACTAAGTCCTGCACCAGCTAACTAACTCCTGCAGCACCAGCTAACTAATTCCTGCAGCACCAGCTAACTAATTCCTGCAGCACCAGGTAACTAACTCCTGCAGCACCAGCTAACTAACTCCTGCAGCACCAGCTAACTGACTCCTGCAGCACCAGCTAACTAATTCCTGCAGCACCAGCTAAGTAACTCCTGCAGCACCAGCTAACTAATTCCTGCAGCACCAGCTGACTAACTCCTGCAGCACCAGCTAACTAACTCCTGCAGCACCAGCTAACTAACTCCTGCAGCACCAGCTAACTAACTCTTGCAGCACCAGCTAACTAACTACTGCAGCACTAGCTAACTAACTCCTGCAGCACCAGCTAACTAATTCCTGCTGCACCAGGTAACTAATTCCTGCAGCACCAACTAAGTAACTCCTGCAGCACCAGCTAACTAACTCCTGTAGCACCAACTAACTAACTACTGCAAAACCAGTTAACTAATTCCTGCAGCACCAGTTAACTAACTCCTGCAGCACCAGCTAACTAACTCCTGCTGCACCAGCTAAATGATGCATCGCAGGGCGATAAACTACTAACTGTTAAATGTTTGTGTAATAATTAATAATCTAAAAAAGTAGGCGTGGTAATTTGAAACCTAGTAAAACAGTTACTTTTAACCCAAACTTAATTAACAATAAAACCATAACTAGGAGGGGGGGGGGGGCAGAATACCCGCTGTTCTCATAGGAGTAGGTATAGAACACTGATATAGCATCCATAAGTGTGACAAAAATAGAAAGTCTACTCACCAATTCATCAAGTCTGTTAGAATAGAGACTTCTAGCTGTGTCGTTGGTAGTTCCCCAGCTGAAAGCATACATAAATATACATAAGACATACTGGGAGCCTCACTCAAAACTGCATTGAGAAGCTAGGGTAAACGTTTATAGTAAAAGTTGGTTGTACTTTTCTCAGTAACAAATTGATAAGACAACTCCAACTATTGAAATAACGCTGAGCACTTGTTCCAGCAGAAGACAGACAGGCCATAAGCTCTAGGGAAACTGGTAGCCTGCATGTTAATAAGAAAGCAGTAGTCGATACCTAAACTCACCTTATTGTTGATGTAGGGCTGGGTGGATCTAGCTTATGTTCCATGTGGCCTTGATGGGTGGGAACGCGCCTCTCACGGTCCTCAAGAACTCCCAAGTTGAGAGTGGGAATTCTGTACAAAAGTGATACATCAACTCAGCAAGGCGACACCGAAACTAAATAAAAACGAAGGATACGCCGGAAGAAAAGTCTGTTGGAAAACAGAGTCCACAGATTGGAGGATACAAGCTCACAAGCTTTGTTTACCCACGTCTTTCAATAGTGTTATACAACTAAAAAGGGCAGACAACTACACTCACATACCCGACATCCTCCTTAGTGTTTACATTGTTGTTACGGGATGCATTCAGCCTGTCATCCTCCTCGTAGTCTACACCCTACAATAGTAACTCAAAACTCACACAACCAATCTCTAGCAAGCTACTACAACCAGCTACTCTCTCTAGCGAGCTACTACAACCAACTACTCTCTCTAGCGAGCTGCTACAACCAACTACTCTCTCTAGCGAGCTACTACAACCAACTACTCTCTCTAGCGAGCTGCTACAACCAACTACTCTCTCTAGCGAGCTGCTACAACCAACTACTCTCTCTAGCGAGCTACTACAACCAACTACTCTCTCTAGCGAGCTACTACAACCAACTACTCTCTCTAGCGAGCTACTACAACCAACTACTCTCTCTAGCGAGTTACTACAACCAACTACTCTCTCTAGCGAGCTGCTACAACCAACTACTCTCTCTAGCAACCTGCTACAACCAACTAATCTCTCTAGCAAGCTGCTACAACCAACCACTCTCTCTAGCAAGCTACTACAACCAACTACTCTCTCTAGCGAGCTACTACAACCAACTACTCTCTCTAGCGAGCTGCTACAACCAACTACTCTCTCTAGCGAGCTGCTACAACCAACTACTCTCTCTAGCGAGCTGCTACAACCAACTACTCTCTCTAGCGAGCTACTACAACCAACTACTCTCTCTAGCGAGCTGCTACAACCAACTACTCTCTCTAGCAAGCTACTACAACCAACTACTCTCTCTAGCAACCTGCTACAACCAACTAATCTCTCTAGCAAGCTGCTACAACCAACTACTCTCTCTAGCGAGCTGCTACAATGACCATTTTGTTACAAACACCAAATATTAGCGAGTGCACACAAATTAAATCACCTAAAATATGGTGGCCAATTCAGACAAAAAATTAAAATGCCGTAAACAAAACGCTGTCAAATGGAAGGTTCAATTTTTAACAAAAATGGCTACTGCTATCTCTATACATAGGTTTTAGGTAGTCTTGAGAACATTTCAGATGTTTGGAGTTGTCAGTCCACTCATGGAATCGCAGCAATGCTGAACAACATACATCTTAAATTACTAGCACCCTCACGATGTGTGAACAGGTTTGATGTAACGTTGAATCATTACAAAAAACTCATAGTTGTCATTTTTCTTTTCACAATGACGTAATTTGGCTGTAACAGGTAATCAATAAATATTTCATAATAATTATTTTGTTACAACCGGAGCTAGGATATGAAATGCAAATGCTATCATGATATGGTTATGTTAAGTTGAGTTGTTCAGATCACACACATTCAATGTGAGTAAACATTCTCAAAAAAATCCCGCAATTGCTAAAAAGTCTGTGATCAACCATCTCCATGAATATTAAACACCTGAAGTTATCCCAAGATGTCCACGGCAGCCACGACATGTATGGAGAAAATTCTTAAATTTCAGGTTTTCTGCTAAAATTATTTGTCCAATCACTCATTACTGAAAGGTGATACAGTTGGCATCATCTAGTTCTCCCCTTCATAAAATAAAACACACAAAACTCAAACAAAACTAGTATGTACACTGAGAATATTATTCACAGAGGTCCGTGCTGGAGACTGCCGAGACAAGATAGGTATTCAACACCACTGACCGTTATCGGATTGAATCTACTGGATGGTCTCCCACTTCCAGGTGCTCTACCCCGCTGCCTGTTCTCCATATTGACCTAAGGCTAGCCTCCTGGGGTCTCAGTGCTGATGGGAACAGTATCAGAACTGCAAACAAAAAAGAAACGGGAGCTTCGCAGTTTAGTTGCAAGCTATCAGATACATGAATCTCCTAGATCTACAGAAATGTTTATTTGGACTGAGACACATGGGATAAAAAGTTACCAAGAGCAAGAAAAAGAGACAGTGACAGAAAAATTGTAATTTTAAACCCTAGTCGCGCCTGAAGAACTGGTAGATTATCATTGATAGTTATACCAACCGTGGCGTTGCTAGCAATGAGTATTATTGGGGACTAGTATTTTTTGTATATTATTGGTGTCAATTATTAGTTTGCTATGTAGCAAAAACACTTTAACTGTGAGGAAGAGCCGCCTTAAAAATAACAAGTGGAAAATTACTGACACAATATATTGTTGCATAAAGCGTCTGGCCTAAATCCTTAGAACTAGGAGATGATACAAATGGATACAGTCTCAACGGATGGCACAATAGTATTCCAATGATAGGAGTTGTACAAGTCAAGTTATTGAAGCAGTTACTGACAATTGAATAAACCAGTGACTAGAACTAATGGTGTTGACATACATTATGCGCTTTATTACAGCTATATTTGCTAGATAAATGCTGATGATTCCATAGATAATCATTGATAATAAATAGGATTTAGACCACACTATTATGCTGTTACCACAACAGGTATTATTATTACCATAGTATGTTTTTTTCGGTGGCATATGCGAATGAAGTTCCTCTGATAATATAACTAACAATGTTAGGCCTGAGCTCATGTTGTTTTTAGTAGATGAATGCCCACTACTCCCACAAATAAAACAACACTACATGTATTTAGCATTATCTACTCTGTTAATCATATCGAGTGGATTTGGAAAAATCAGTTAGTAGCTGGTTAACCAAAGAGTATAGTGAAAAACAGTGATGGAAGCGGAATGTACACTTGATAGAAAAGACTAATGAAAATGGGGCGTGGTGTGGAAAGCTTGCCTTGTCCCACCCCATTGAATCCACGAGAGCTGAGGCTCTTGTCAAGTGTTAATTCAACAAAATGTAATATTTGTCTATGGCTGTACGCATGTCAGTGAATTCATCAGCAAAAAACCTAACGATTGTTTCAGTTTTATAATATAGCTATACTGTGAGTCAAGAACTCTATAGTGCACTGTCCATCATGGGGGGGGGGGGGTACGTGTTTACAACACAATTCCACCTTTGTAAAAAATATGGATTGCATAGTAGAAATGCTCCGATTCAGATTCACTGAATTGGCAAAAAATCAAAAACGGTTTGGTTGCATTGTGATTTACAGATCTTTTCACCAACAAGTAATGTCAAGCAGATTAGCTTCAACTACCCATGTGGTTACTGCATTGAGCTCATACAATAGCAACAACAATAATACCTGTGGCTAGGTTGCTCTTGCAACCCCTATTATGAGGAAAAGCGTAATCTAATATGTAATTTGCTAGCAATCCAAGAAAACTATAAAATAATTGATCTGTCATTTAGCTGTATTTAAAGGTTTGGTTTGGGCTGGTCTGGCATCAAAAAGCTAATACAACCATCAGTATCTCCAATGTCTTTTGTGTACCCACTACAAATTTCAAGTCCATTCATCACAAGCCATGTGGCAGCTTGTTTTGTACACCAGTGTTTGACAGCTGTCTGAAAAAAATTCTGATTTATTGCGGTAATATCCTGATATCACTAATTCCTGTTCTACTGAAATTTATTTGGCCAGCCAATGGGCATTAACCTAATGAGCCGTGATTGGTTAGATTGGATATAGTGGGACATATTGTAGCTTTTCTCCAAAGCTCTGCTTCCTTGGGTCCCTGCTGTTGTCACCTCCTTCCGTGATTACTTTCTCCCATGGTCGTGTCCTCTTGTGGTCGCTTCCTCCCATAAATGCCTCCTCCTGTGGCCGCCTCCTCCCAAGGCCGCCTTCTATTGTGGCCACCTTCCGTGGTCATCTCCTTACGTGGTTGCCTTCTTTTGTGGTAGCCTCCTCTTGCGGCTGCCTCCTCCCGTGGTCACCTCCTCCCATGGTAGATACATTCTGTCGCTACCTCATCACATTTAATAACAACTTTGTCATTAATGCATACTTTGACAGTAACTTTTAGGAGTAATTAGTAGGAAAATACATAGCAGCATTGTGGAAATATTAAGAGTGTTCGCAATCGGTTTGTCTAACAAAGTACAAAAAATAATAGGTGTTCGTAATTCGATACGTCGAAAATGGAACGTAACATTAGTTTAGAACATCATAATTATTCAATGAACTGCTATAGTTTACCGAACAAATCATAAAAAGATAACTCCCAATTTTCAAAAAAAAAAGAAAATACTAAATTGAACTGTTATAAAGCGGAATAGTGTGTAAAGCTACCATTTCAATTCAATCAATTTAGAACAAATGCAATGATTTTAATTCATTTTTTAAGGATATAAAACCGGTTTATGAAAATGAAAAAGATCAATTCGCTCGTTATAATTTACTTAGTGTTCCATTTCATTCGCCACCTACGAACAATACAAATAAATTCCCGTTGATTATCTTTTTTTATTCAGTGAGCTACTTATGGTTGACCTACGAGTTCCGAACAAAAAGATTATTTATTGATTAAATTTATTGCGTGGCTGATTATTTTTATTGCAGTTTGCTCGACGAACACAGGTCGCAAATACTCTTAATAAAAGCAAATAAAAATATTATTAAATAATAACAATACAAAGATAATTTGATAAATATACACTTTCGTTTATTATTTCACAACTATCAATGATGATACATCATCTGTTTTTGGTAGTGAACTTTGCTGTGATTTTTTTTAACATTGTTATCAATGCAGTCATAGACCACATTACTACAGCATATAAACAATAAAAAAGCAAGCAATAACAGCAGTAGCTGTCAATAAGTAGTAATAATAATAAATAATAATAGTCAACAATAAAAAAAATTTTGATAACATCGAGAATAGCTAAAAAAAAACTGGATAACAATAAAATTTAATAATTATAATAATTACTAAATCCAAAATATCTTTCAATTGAAATATATGGAGAAGTTGTTATTATTGTCAAAGTAAGGTAATTTTTCGAGGCAAAAAACAACAATGATTGATGATAATAATAAACAGTAATAATAATCATAATAATAATACATATCATCGATCATCATGTATTATTATTATTATCATTTGCTCAATAACTCTAATTGTAAAACTTTATTATTATAATGAATAATGTATGACCCTTTTATTAACAATTGTCTTTTTCCAATTGACATAAGTAAAATCCATAGCCGAACGAATATCGTCACTGTAGTAATAAATAAGGACTCGGTAAAGTAACATTTTTGCCTTGCTTTAAAAGTTCTATTTATCACAATCTTAAACCCACCAATGAACATCACAATTCATTGTGCAGTTCGGTATAGTTTGTTAACTTGGGTATAAATCGTTATAAAACTTGATGGACATTGAAACTAGTTTCGTTTTGACCATTTAAAAACTTAAAAACACATTTTTCTCCAGATTGGGAATAAATGGGAAAAAATCTAGTGGCATGTTTTCAGAACAATACTTACTTTTTTCAGTTTAGCGGTTTAGGCGTCTAGGAGCTTGGAATCACTAGCAGGTACACAGATGGACGTACAGACGACAGATGTTTTTTTGTTTATATATACAGATTATCTCTGGTTTATGAATGATTTACTCTAATATCATATCAGTTAGCTCAACATAGTGGCAGATAACATCACTGGGATCTTGTTGAAAACCTTTGCCCCTGTAATTTACAAACCACTATCCGACATTTTTTCTCATTCCCTAGAAACATCAACCCATTCATTACTTTGGAGAACAGTGAGAGTCAAACCAATTTTTAAAAAAGGTAGTCGACACCCCAAATAATTATCGCCCAGTTTCCTTGACTTGCTTGACATTCAATCTAATGAAACACAAAATATAATCATACAAACATTCTACATGTGATGAAAGTAAATTGGTTGCAGACAAAGAGATTGCTCATGTGAGACTCACACTATCACTCTGTACACTATCGGTCATATTCTACCCCTGCAAGACAGAGGCAAGATAGCTGATTTAATTATATTGTACTTTTCAATAGCTTACAGTGAAACATAGAAAACTTCTTTATAAGATTAAAAGTATTGGGCTTGAACGTTTTGTCGTCGATTGGATAGAGAGCTTCCTCCAAGGCAAGCAGCAACTTGTGTCCATCCAAAATGTAAATTCAGACCCAAAACCAGTTACATTCGGTGTTTCTTAGAGTCTCTTCTTGGGCCTCTTGTTTCTCTTATACATCAATAACCTTCCACAAATAGTTCAGTCATATTGCCGACTTTTTGCTGATGACTCAATGCTATACAACAGCAGTGACAACAGAAATGTTCTCCAACAACACATACTTTGCTTCCTAACTGGTCATCTTGTTGGCAGATAAATTTCTATGTATCTAAAGCTACGTTCACACTATGCGATTCTCGGCCGAGTGGGAGGAGCAAAAAATCGGCTCGCAAGTGTGAACAGTAAAATCTTAACGATTTTACAATCGGTGGCAGATTTTTTTTCATCGGGCAGTGATGGTTCTCTGTACGATTATCGGCCTGTCTAGCCAATCAACATCCACATCACAGCGTTTCAATTTAATGCTTTTCAAGAAACTTGCAGCTGCTTGATAATTATTATTTTAACCAATTTTAGACTATTTTTTAATATTTCCCCAAGTCTTGTTTACCAGTAGAATATTAAGGTGGGTATACTAACTATTATCAATATAAATAGAAAACAAGAACCAGCGCCATGATTATAATAAATAATTGCATTGAAAAAAATTATCATTTATTTATTATTCATTATAATTAATTGAGTATACTACTTACCATTATTTATTATTTGTAATTCATTTCTTATTATTGATGAGTGAAGAAATGGTATAGTTTATTTAAATATATGATAATATTAGCTGAATTATTAATAATAATAATAATAATAATAATTAATAATAATGTTCTGTAATTATCAATTAAATGCGGTATCTTGACAACATGTCAAGGCCATGCAATATCGGGCACAAAAAATCGCAAGTGTGAATTCTTCTAAATAATCGGGAGAGCAACTCCCGATTCCTCCAGATAATCGCATGGCCGAGAATCGTATAGTGTGAACGTAGCTTAAGTGTTCTTTTTAATAGCCGGATTTAACACACAATACTGTACGAATAAACTAACGCTTAGGCGAGTACCATCGTGCTCCTATTTAGGTATTGTACTTCAAAGCAACTTAAAGTGGGATTTTCATATCACCAACATTTCAAATGCTTGCACTGATTAGACGAGTACTAAAAACCACTGATATAAAGACAAAAATAGCGTATTTCTCACTGGTAAAACCACACCTGGAACATGCATCACAAGTGTGGGACCTTCATCACTCGACAATCAATAAAAATACTGAAAAATCCAAAACAAGACATTGCGCTATATTCTTAACATCAGTGGTCAAGTAAGTTTGATTTAAATTCTGAAGACATCCAATTGCAATTCCTTAAAAGTAGAGAAAAAACGGCCAGATTGAAACCATTTTTAAAATGCTTAGAGGAAGAAATAAAATCTCCATTTCAACAAACATTTGACAGTGGACATTCGACCCGACAATGAGCAGACACTTATTCCCCCTTCCCCCATCGTATAAACACTGATCACTTTTTCCATTTTTCTTGTCCTCCAACTATCCGAGAGCTCAGATCAGACTGACTCTGGACTAACATCAATTAATTATTGAACTAATTCTCAGTAATAAGCCTTGTGCAGAAGGCTGTTTAACACGGACTCTATGCGCATGCGCTCTATTTCCGGTGTCAATTGTGAGCAATGGCTAATGAAAACATAATGAGGAAATCTGTTCGGCTCATCAACTTGATGATTATAGCGGTATTTAAATGCTCATTTTAGCTATGTTGACTGCTTAGAAACAATGTATACTAGTCACTTGTAGTACTCAGCATAAGAAATGAATGATCTCTTTGCTAAATACTGGGTAATGGCTAGTCAATGTATCATTTTGCTAATAAATATAATAATAAACCCATAGTTAATATATTTTTCACAGCAAAATGATACTTTGGCTAGCTATTACCCAGCCTCTAACAAAGGAATCTTTCATTTCTTATGCCGAGTCCTATTAGTGACTAGTATAGATTGTTTCGACTCAGTCAATGTAGCTAAAGCAAGCGTTTGAATCCCACTGTAATCATCAATTTTTGTTAGCCATTGTTCGTGATTGAGACAGGAAATACAGCGCAAGCGCATACGGACTATGTTAAAGAGCCTTCTGCATAAGGCTTATTGTGTCCCCATGTATTTACGTACTCTTTGTGCGATCTAGTGGGAAAATAGCACATCTTATTAAAGCTGCTAGTGAAAATAAATATAACAATATGCGCATTCATATATTTTTTCTAATGTTTCTGATATTTCTGATGATGGTACTTGTTCTTATCAACCACAATATAAACTTTATTAATAATAAAGTAAATAGAATTGTATCGCAGTCAACAACTTGTTGTGTGATCCAGATGCCGCTATCTAAGCTTACTATATTATGATATATAGAATTGACCAGCAAATGCAAAGAATACACTTTTTGTAATCACAATACAAACAATTTTTTCCCATGTTTTGTTGTGACAGTTGATTATTATTGAGGTGACATTGGCAAATTTGGTATCATTGATTGACGGTTAATTATTTATTATGTTCACAACACTTAAAGAAAAGACTCAAGTTGTCGTTGCCCTGATGTTGTTGCCCTACGCACTAGTAGAACAATTTAAAAATGTTTCCGACAAACAACAAAAAAATTGAAAAAAAAACTAATTTGTACTACTTAAATCAGTAGTAGTATTGTAGAGGAATGCAACTACAAACAATCTGTAACAGGTGCTATGTGGAGACAATTTCCTTACAATCAACCTACTATGTGTATATAGATAGTGTTTGCAATCATATATCTATTATTACTATCATGCATGACTGAATCTATTCCTTGACAGTATAAATACTGGCACAGTAGTATCTTCAGTAGCCAGAGTTGTTTTGACTGTATTTGGGAGAAGATTAAGTTCTTTGAACAAATACACCATTCATACACCTCTCAACCTCACTCTTCCTCTGTATTAGACAAGCAGACAATAAAGTGGAGTCAGCCACTCAGTCAGTTGAATAAGCACAATAGAGCCATTCTTGCAGGGTGGACTCAACAATAGTGGAATAGGCGGTGGAGGCCACCTTTTCCAGCTTGTCCAGCAGCAGTCAAAGACGATCAGCAGTCAGCCTATGCCAGTCATGCTAAGGAACTGCTGCTGATCAGACCTGTCCACTGCGCATTGCTGGCAAGAGACGGCATACTGTAGCCTGATGGTCAAAACGATCAGGGTAGAAAGTGCAGGTGAAACTATCTATGAATGCGTGTTCTGGGAGAGGCCACCACAAAACAAATTCCTGCACAGTGTTGTATTATTATTAATAATTATTATATTCCTTTATAATAATAATTATTTATTTTTTATTGTAATAATAATTATTATTATTTATTATTATTATCAAAAAATTAATTATTAAACAATTATTATTATTATTATAGTTCATAATAATAACAACAACAGAGTGTTATTATATAACTTATTATTATATATTCTATATATATTATATATAATTAATAAATAAATATTATTATTATTTAATTATAAATAATAATTATTATAATTATCTATCATTATTATGAAATAAATAACTATAATAATAAAGATGATAATAATAAATAATAATTTATTTATTTAATATTATGATAATAATAATACAATTAATATTATTATAATAATAATTTAATTAATAAATATATTAATTTTAATAATTAATCATAAATCATACTCAATAATAATAATATTGGAAGTTGTAGGCGCTATGTGCAGATTTGCAACAACGCAAAGGATTTGGTTTTAAAATATCAACATTATTGGAAACTCTTGTTAATGTATCGTGTGGAGTGGAGAAAAAATAGAAAATGAAAATCGGAGCGTGGCACACCATCATCAATGATAAAAGAAAAAAGCGTAAACATTCTTTTGATGAACAAATTGCATGGGGGATTCGCTAATATAGCTTAAATGTTTCCGCTATAGAAAAATTTGGTACCTGATAATAATTATAAATGGAGTTGTCTCCTCTATATTTTCCCAGACACAAATGAACTGCTTGGAAATAAACGTCACCAGAAACCTGGTGATGTCTATTTCAAAGCAGTTCAAATCTGCACGAATGGAATAAAGGAGATAACTCCATATATATTTACTATCATGTCTTGATAATAATATCGTGTTTATTTAGTAGGAGGCAGTTATAAAAGCAACTGCAGCAGTATTGTGTGAAAATTCTTATTTAGCTACACATAATGTATAATACATATTATATTGCTATGGAAAACATAACATCTTTGTGGCATGTGTCAAGTCAGCATACATATAAAGACAACAAAAATAACGCTTTGTACAGCCCATGTGTGCAATACGTACAAGAATGAGTAAAGTAATAGCAATGGAAGCGTTGACAGCAAACATGTCTCAGGTAAACACAAATGAAAGCAACCTTAAATTGTAGCAGACCTTGTGGGTAAGTAATAAGTAATTACACATAATAGCAATAAAAACAGCTGCCACCAATTGTTACTAAATTGATGAGATGACAGACTATATGACAGAACAGTTACCCACACAGTACTGGAAGAGCAAATATAGTAATAAATGATGCTATCAAGCTAACAGCATAGACTGAGAGCTGTAAGACCAAAGCAATAAACATTTGAAGAGAGAAATGTGAATGATTTTTATTAATGCTAAAGACTTGGCGAGTTTTATCAAATAAGTTGTCTGATGCACCCACCTACCCCTGACTGGCCTACCTACATATGGATGAAATGACCATGTTGGAAGTTGTCTCCCCAACCTGTTTTATTTTAGGCATAGAGGTAAGATGCCATTGAAAACATGTTTTACGTTAATTAAACAATCGATGCTACAGGTTCGCACTAAAACCTGACTGTTATTGTAGTCATACAGACATAACCCACGCGGCTATAGCTACATACTGACAACTGATAACCTGTGATGTTTGTTTACAACTGTTCACGGTGTGTCAAATTTCAACTTTCATCACCTTGACATTGGTACGAGACCGAACCCTCAGCACAGAGTTATAATTGCTGACAGAACTGACTGTATGTACTTATAAAGCCCTTAAATCACAGGAAACATGAGTGATAACTTTTGGCATAAAATAAATTACTAACACCAGTGACCTGTACCCCAGACAAATTTTGCTGTGAGAAAATAGCCAACACCGCTGAATCAAAAACAGGAGATTGTGCAACAAGAACTCACAACTGGCGATACGTTATAGCACAGTACTTTTATACACAAATGATTGGCTTTGAGGGTTTTAAAAAGCCGACATGAAAATGAAATGGTTTCGTTCAAAAGTGCTGATATAGATTCCATTTGGTGAGGTTAATTTGAGTCTCAAAATTCAGCATTCAAGCTCTGATAAATTAAAAAAAATTTTGGCATAATTTCTTATTAGTTATTGTGGTGACAATTACTTCTAACCGATTAGTATTTCACGGTAAAGCATTCCATCTATGCCTTCAGGTTGCTGTGATTACAGTCAGACTGTCAGCTGTTTACTTCTGTAGTGGATTCTGTCGGTAGGGCTCCTATTACTGTCCACTGACAACAGCTGTTCATAGCGCGCAGCTCGTGAAACAGCAAAGCAACACCCCTCTCCTAGAGGTAATGCAGGGTCGGTCAGACCTGCAGAGTGCAACAGAGAAGTCGGTAACAACTTTACTACTAGCTATCCCTCGGCTCAGACAAACTAGTTATAGTTTTAGGAAATGAAATACATTTATTTTTTCACATCATGCTGTAGGGAGGCATTCACCTAGAAAAGTCCACAGCAGCAGCAGTAAGTGATAGTATACTGGCAAAAGCAGCCTTTTATAGGCTGGTGACAGGATGCGTATTGCATCATGCTAGTTTATCCAATAACACAAGACAGGAAGTAATACGGCCAATCAGAATAACAATACATGTAATGGCACACAACATTAAAGAGATAAGATGCCTAATGGCAATGAGTAATGCTATAATGTTAAGTTCTCAGTCTTAGTAAGCCTTATAATCCAGATAGATGGAAAGTAGAGGTGGATGGGTCCTGGATTCATCCTGGGCATTGATATAGGTTGTCTTTGGAACCCTGGATATGGCGGCCATCTTGTTACCGGCTCGATATGCCACTGCAGGGCCGGTAGAGGTCACTCCCGGGTCGATAAAGGTCACTACAGGGCCGGGAGGTAAAGCTGCATGGCGGCTATAGAGCCTGCAGGGCCGGTATAACATCTGCAGGGCCGGTAAGGTAATTCTTCTGCTTCTGGAGTGATGGCTTTTTGGTGCATCACTTTGGGAGGCCTGCCTGACTTGTTGCCTTTGCCAGAGTCACCTTTAGGTTACTACATATGTGCAAGACATGTGTGCTGCTGAAATCCACCACACTTCAGTATCCAGATTCTACACAATATCTATAGTTGTAGACTAACAACATTGACAACTGGAGTACCATTTACAACAGATAGACATAACTGTTAACCTATCCCAATCTTGGACGGCATCATCCCATCACGGGAAGAACTCATTCAACATGCTGACCTCAATATCCAAGGAGGATCCAGAAGCCTACAACAACAACTTCAAAAACATTCAAAGCCACATTTCAATTCCCACAAACAGGAACTCGAAATCAACAAACCATTAGCCAGAAGTTATTATATACATTTTTCTACCCTACTTGGACTTTATTTACATTATTCTTATCACCTTGCTACTTACACTACCTGCAGCGCCACCAGTTCCCCACCAGTTACCTGAGCCTTTGGATCTGATCACCCTCCGTCTCAAACTTCTGAACCTTGTGGACAACATATTGTGGTAGATTTCAGTGCACTCTAGTAGTAAACAGGTAGTTTACACTAGAAACCTTGCGAAGCAATGCGCTAGACTTCTGCCCACAGCATTTGGTTAATAGCTGTTGGGTAGGAAGTCCTACTGTGCCGGTAGCATAGTAAGCAGGGCCGGTATTGACCCCTGCAGGGTCGGTAGTGACCTCTACCGACCCGGTATAGCTGTACTGGGCCGGCACAAGATGGCCGCCTTAGACGAGGATCTGCAAAGACGTCAGAGAACGTAGTCAAGGTCGTAAACAGGAAGTGCTTACCCCTAAAGTACCAACTTAGTGGACCTCATTCTATGTACAGCCTGGGAACCCTGTAGGAGCCGTCATTGGACAATTAGGAGAAAGGACTCCGCCTTTAGCCACTTGGCACCTCCCTGTATTAACTTGCATTGCATTGTGATTGGTTGTGTATTTATATAGTTAGCGTAATTGGTCTATTTACTTCCTGTGCATTGTCTCTTATATGTTTTGTGTTCATTAGCTCTCCTATAAAAGGAGAGCTCCCACTGTTACTCTGTGCATTCATTACAATGAGCCATAGCATGTATTCTTATATTGCTAAACACCTAGAGGAATAATTACCCTCAGGACTGCTTTGTAATAAAGCCATTACTACAAACACTACTCGGTACTGTTTGTCTGAGCCATGGGCTCTTGCCTTACCGGGTAATTCGGTTGCCCTATACAGTTGTCACTGTCGGTCAGTACAGTGTCCCCTCTGGAGAGAGGTAGAATACTTGAGACTAGTGGATGTCCGTGGTAACAGACCGGAATCCATTACAATATTACTGTAAGACTGTTTTTTGTTACTCCAGCCAGCTATATTGCAATTTGCTTACTCAAATTTCTTATGCAATTTCGAGTCACATAAAAACGTTGTTGGATTCTATCTACACTTCTCAAGTTTAATGCTAACAATTCTGGTTTTACATTATACATTTGATGTCAAAATTATTGTGTTGCATTCTGATACACAGACTCATAAGCCACTGATGTCAATTTCTAGTTAGTGCTATCTTTCAATTTCTGAATTTGTTATAAGGCTGTCAGGCTATAAGGCTATAAGGCTATCAGGCTATAAGGCTCTCAGGCTATAGTGATATTTTGAAATTATATGTTTTCTCTATCTTTGTGTGACAATCTTACATTTTTAGCTGCCTATTCCTCTTGCCACTCATCCAATACAATACTCGGTTAAATTGATTATATGTAGTTTTGTTCAACACTTTGAATAATGAATGTATAGAATCACCAAATACTCACTTTTCACTGTTTGATCTTGATTGAAAGCAAATTGTTCACTTACCACGGCAGGGAGAACCATAAGTCATCAACAATCTTTCTCCTTGCAGTCTTGAGTGTAGCCATATTGTTACACCATACACATACACCTATGAATAAAGTCACACATTTAACTAGCACCATATTTCATTAATCTACTACTTTGCATCACTTAATATCTGTAAATTATATAGCTATCAGTGAGATATTCTCCTTTGAAGCTAAGACAAAAGGATAAACAACTCCAAATATATTTTCTACCATACATAGACATACAACCACTTTTATTTTTATTGTCACTCACTCACTAAACAAACCATGCAGTGACATCGTTAGTAACATTTGTATGTTCACCAGACAAACAAGTATATTTCTGTTGCTGACTCATGAAAAGTTCCCACACTACTTAAGGTTGATAATAATATAAATCGTTAAAATAAATATCATAATCATAGTAATATCATAGTAATATTATTTATAAACTGATTATTACGACACGAAATATGTATACATGGAGTTATCTCCTCCATTGTATTCGTGACCAAGTTAAACTGCTTAGAAATAAACGTCACCTTTTCCATAGAGGTAGATTATGTTTTTTCATCCGGAACGATTGTAAGCGCTGTGCAGCGATGTCAATGAGTTATTGGCGGCTCTACTATAGAACAGGAAAATCCAAAAACGGAAAATCCATAATAAATTTATCCACTGTATTTCCAAAATCCCAAGAGAGGGATTCCCAAAGCTTGGCGCCTCCCGTGCCAAAGTCAGATATTTCTTATATCACACACTTGGCAAGTGTGTGATATAAGACAAAACACACAACACACAAACGGTACTACATTTAATCTGTACTGTATTCAACTGTTAAAAGGACCGAGGAATCACTTAGTAGTTGAGCAGTAGTATGGAGTCCAATCGTCCAGAATGTCCATGGGTTGAACAGGTAAGTTACAGTTACAGTAGTGGTAGTAGCAGGGGTTTAATTTTTATACCAACTTCTCGTTCTTTTTTTTTTGTTGCTGTTTACTCTCTAATGAATAATAGTAATACTTATTATTTATTTATAAATAAATATTATTATTAATATTATTATTACTACTATGCAACTTGCATAGATAGCAGGTTTTAATGATTATTGGAGTTCCTCAGGAGTGGAAGTATCATCGTCGACGAGAAGGGGGGTCTGTGTGTGTATGTTCCATTCCAGTTAGTTTCAATCAAGACACTTTGCTGCTGGGAAGGTTCTCTCAGAAGATTTTGTCACACGTTTGGGAGTTGTTTCCAATTTATCTGAGGTCCTGTGATTCTCTCCAGAAGTTATCTCTTCTGGGTTCTTGAAGTGAAGGTGGGTCTACTTCGTGGTAATCAAAAGGTAATCGATGCCACCACCACCAATCACCCCTCTTGGGGTACCATACTATACTTGTCTCTTTTGGCCTTTCTGATTTGGCTGCAGTATCGGGAGCAGTGATGTTCTCTTCTAAAGACTGACACACTTGCTCTGCTTTGTGGCATTTTGTTTGGTACGACTCGTGCTGTATCGCTTTTGACCTTGCCTTTCTACTTCATACATCTGATAAGGAAAAGCTCATACGATCTCATTTGGTCTAATGTATTTGGGCTGCCCTTGTTTTGGAAGAAAGAGCATAACCATACTGCTTTTTCTGGTTCATACTGAGGAGGCTCATCATTGCCGACGCTAGGCTGAAATTGCCGCAGTCGTAGTGCTGCCTGTCTTGTTTTTTGTACTCGCTGCTGTAACTCACAGGCATAAGTTTCTTGCGAGACTTTCTCGCTGCAGCACCCCCAGCTCACTAGTGCAGCAAAAAGCCTAGCTTCCCTTCCAATTATCAGATAGCTGCTAGGGGTCGACTGTGTAACCCTTGAACATTTACTGGAACTGCTGGCTCCCAAACTGTTTCCCCTAATCTTTGTGCATCACTCACAATGCTCCAAAATGTCAGTAAATCTTTCCATCCCATGCAGTTATACAAACATGTAAAGTGGTCAGCCAAAACTAATATTTGGTTGTTTCGCTGAGGGATAGTAGGTAGGAGACTTCATTAGTCAGTAATCACCATCTGCCAGGTGCGTTATGCATGCAAGTGGTTCTTAGGGTGGAAATGACAAGGGAAACAGTCTTATTTTGCTGACATCATTTGTATGTTTTTTGCTCACCTCCAGATTTGTCCCATCATACCTGGCCAGTGATCCTGGCGCTGAATCTGTCAAGTGATTTTGGTAATGCCCAAGTGGGCTTGGCTTTGCTGCTCATGAACCAGCCTTTTTCTGTCTGAAGCTATGAAGCCAAAACTGTCTGTTCTTGTCAACAAAATATGGCTATTGAATACACAGGATTCCATCACATACATGTAGAGGCAATTGTTCTTTGCGTTTCATCAAATTTCACTCTCCATCCCAAAAGTCTCTGTGTTTAGTGCTGCTCCTTATCACGACCACTTGTGCGATAGACCAAACTGGGGATCAATCCTTTGTGGTTAAGCCAATACCTCTTGCTTTGCAGAGGCCCTTGTCTCTGTTGGGCAGTTGAGATGATATTTTTGGATTGTACTGGTTGAACCAGAGCTGTTCATTCTTTTTTGATACAGCCTGATGTTAGGAGGCCTGAGTAGGGGTCCCTGCTGGCTCCTTTTGGCCAACTCCCATTTGTTTTTACGGTCTACAGGCCAGGCAAACCCGGCGGCTCAGCCCATCCAAGTTATTGTGAACTCTTTCCTTTTCATGTTCCCTCTGGAATTGGAAAGTGCTCAAGGTCTCTTACCGCCGAGACAACTGTTTGTTGGGTGACGGATTTCTTATTGGCCATACCAGTGATGCACGATCAGTTTTCTCATAAAGATGTGGCTGAAATTTTCTACCACCTTTACAGTGGCCAATATCTCTTGTCTGGTTACACAGTAGTTGATCTTTTCCTTAAAATGCGTTTTAGAATAGTTTGCCACTACTCCCCCTATCCTATCCTGTTCCTGAGATTGCACAGTGCCAATCCCAACTTTGCTATTCTCAGTGTCTAGCATGAAAGGTCGTTCATAATCAGGAAAGTTAGAAATGAGGTCTGGGTAAGCCACTGTTTCAGAATTTTGAATGCTCGGGTACAGTTATCATCCCAGTGAAATGTCTGGTTTTCTGAGCAGATCTGTGCTAGAGGAGAAGCTATATCAAAATATTTTTGAATGAATCGCTGATAATACCCACAGGTACCTAGAAAGGCTTGGACATCCGCCGTGTGCTTCGGAGCTGGCCACTCTTTTACTACTGTAACTTTGGTCAGAACGGTCCCTACACTATGTGCAAAAGCTATGCGCCCCAGATGATTCACTCTATGAGTGAACAGATTACACTTGCTGGGCTTCAGCTCGAGTCCTGCAGTTTGCAGGTGGGCGAGTACCTCCACCAATTTGGTACGGTGCTCCTAGGGCTCTTAGAAAAGGCAGTGATATCGTCCAGATATACTAGCAACGTCTGCCAATGCAGTCTCCTCAGCATATCTTTAATTCACCATTCAAATGTTGACAATGCACAGATTTACCCAAATAGTTTCACCTGTCACTTCCATAATGCTGTCCTTGTAGCAAAAGCTGCCTTCTTTGCTTGCGGATCTAGCTCGACCTGCCAATAACCAAAAGTGAGGTCCAGGGTGAAAAATCGCTTGCTTACTCTCAGAGCATCTAACGATTAATCTATTGTTGGCAGAGGATACACGTCTAGCACATGCAGCTAGTGGTAGTCTATGCAGAACCTCCAACTGCAATTCTTCTTCTGTAGCAAGATAAGTGGTGAGTTCCAGACGCTGTTTTTTTTGGTGAGCCCTTCTTTATTTAATTCTTTAAACTGCTGTTCAATTTTGGTCTGCTGCGTGGGTCCTTGGTGTCACGGCCAGTTTTGGAATGATCTAGCTTCCTAGATGAAATGGATGGAATGCCTGGTAGCTTTTGAATGCTACAAGCTGGACTTGTGTTGACGGAATCTTTTGGTATATTGCACCAGCATTTCTTTGGTGTGTCCTTTGGCTTCTGATAGCTGTTGAAACCGCTCCCTCAAGTATTGCATGTAAGGTTTTTGCTAGTGTAGGGTCTCCACCTGTGGCAAAGCCAAACATATCATCACATCGCTTGCTGGTAGAATGACCACGCTGGTGATACAAACTTGCTGTCCTGGCTCTTACTGGTTAATCAAGCATGTGATGGTTCTGGTTATCATAACGCCTATTGTATGGTATTCGTCTATGGTCGCAGCTGTTGCTCTTGCACAAGCATCTCACTTTAGTTGGGATTTGAAACTTGCAGTGCGACTTATGCATTACTGTTAATAGTTCTCGCATCTTCATCACAGCAGTGTATCTGCTATTCTCCACATATTGTCTTCTCATATTTGCATACTTAAGATTTTCTCCTCAGGGTCACGTCCATCCAATTTCAGCGTTGGTTTTATATTATAAGCTGATAGTTTATGATTAAATTTTGCTTCACTAGCTGCCGTACTGGTTGATTGTCCTGTTATTGTCTCCCCGCCGCCATGGGGCTTATTCTTTCTGTGGACAATGGAATGGACAGAACATTAGAATGAACGTAGGCAGGGAATGAATGCCTACACACCTGCAATGAATGTAGATTGTACGATAAAAAAACTATTTTGATGTTTATTCTAAGAAGGGTAAAAATTTGTTCCAAATTATTTAAATTTCAGTTTTATCATTCTTTCCAGGAATATCAGCTTTATTAGTGTTTATTAAAGTAGACAAGGCCTGAAAACAATGTTGAAATGATAACTCATTTGTGGTTGGACACGAACGTCGACCCTTTCTAGTCTAGAATAAACATCAAAATACTTTTTGTATAGCCTAGTAGTGGTTCATTTCAAGTTTACGTTCATTCCTCGCGGCGTTTGTGGGTAATATTTACTGGATAGATCTCATCTCGTCAAATTTTGAATGAAGCATAAATAAAAGCGAGAAAATCTGTCTTGTAATATGTTTTAGTGTGAAAGTTTGTAAAGATGAATGTTATTCTCTCTTTTATTACTTATAGTTCTTGTCAGTACTCTGAAAAAAGCACTCGGTGCGCAAACTTAAATGTGATCTATATGGGGCTGCCGTCTTTGCAATTTTCAACAGCAGAGGGTGAAACCATTTTCTGGTAGGACAGTCTATATACAGCAAAGAGATGAGAAAACGCTGTCATTACAAAATAAGACTTCTGCTCTTGCTAAAACTGACGTTATCCCTCTCTCCTACTGTTTACATTTACAGTTTGAGAGAGATGGATACGCTGTTATCGAAGACTTTGCTAGTGCAGAAGAATGTGATGAGCTGAAAGCAGAGATGTATAATGTTATGAATGGACTGGATATTACAGCAGAACATAAGAAGGCCTTCTCTACTGTGAATGGTCAACCGGTGAGCTTTTATGGGCAGTTTTATTTTTAATCGGGATGAAAAGTGTTAAACAATTTCATTTGGTTGTACAAATATCAACTTTCTCATTATAGCTTATATAAGAGTGAATCCTTTTTACCTGTTGACCCAAGTGTATGTAAAGCAGTGTAGAGAATCGATGGCTTGGTAACTTTTTGATGTTACCGACAATCATCTACAGCCAATGGGGTCCCGTCAAAGCAGATTTATTTTAGTGATGCAACGGCAAGTAGCATGGTCTGTCGTTAAACTTATCTTGAGAAATCTTGACTTACTCGACTATTATCCTTATTTGAGACTTTTTAAGAAGCTGATATGACAAAAATTATGTTGTTGAGAAAGCTCAAGGGATTAATTTAGCTTTTGCTAATTTTTTCTTGAAAAGACTGGTTTATTTGTTCGAAAAACATTAATTAAATATTATGCTCTCGGGTAGAGCCATAGTTCCGTATTTCGAGTTTGAATGAGCTTGCCAACGTAAACAAATGTGGGTGCGCCGTTGGTGAATTACTGTGGCTCGCTTTCACAGTCGCAACCACAATGATGATGTAATGTTATGATTAATGTTAACAGCGCATCGGCATTATATACACCCATACCTATCTACTGCCGTAAATGGGTAAAACGTTTGATCATCTTGTTAAAATGGGTTGACTTTGGTTTTAATGGTATGGATCATGGCAGGCGGTCTTTCAGTATCTCCATTATTAGCGCCGCCTATAGAGCTGCCGGCACCTCATTGGAGGCATCATGCACTATGTTTCCATGGTTCGAATTTGTTTGGGTTACCTTGTCCATTCGAGTGACCAGTTGGTTCGAGTTCATTCGCCTTTATTGGTTCAAGTTGAGCATTCATTAGAATCAAGTTGATAAACGCGTATTCGTTTTAGCAGCTCTTTTATGGAGGAGGGGTTAAACTAGCATTCTGTTTGTAAATTACTCACCAGCCCTTATCCCCGTTGTTTTTTGCTCTAACTGCAGACTTTTACATTTACAAATTAACAAATTAACAACAACAAAATTACATTGTTTTTACTGTTTGTTCGTGAAACTGGCAGTTTAAAGGTGTTGATGACAGAGTTCAGAGAATCATAACTGCTGGATAGGTGAGCAATAAACTAAATGTTATTATTATTTTAATATTATTATAATTATTATTATAGTTATTATTGGATAATAATAATTATTTACTTATTATTGTTAATAGTTTACGTTGTAAGCATTCAGCAATTTTTGCTCGTATGCATGTAAATAATGATAAAGTAATTATTGCGCTTGCTACTCATCCGCAGGGAGGGACAACTCCCACATATGTTTTCAATTTGAGTTACCATGGGAACGGTTAGCAATGCCAACCTGTATGAATGCTTACCAACACGGAATAAAGTTGGACTCGAACGAACCCAAACTATCGGAACTTGTGATTGTACCGGGTGACCGCACTCTTTTCAACTGAGTTGTATACTATTTCTTACAGCAATGGGAATTACAGGATGATTATATGTACACTAGCGGAGACAAGGTCAGGTGCTTCTTTGAGGAGGGAGCTTTGAATGAGAAAGGTCAGGTCTTTGAGTGAATGCAGCTGTGGACTGTAATTGATAAGTAGCCTGAGTGGGGTAAAACCTTAGATTCTGTCGGTTTTTTCTGTAGGTGAGTTGGTCGTCCCCAAGGAACAGAGTCTAAATAAAGTTGGACATGGTGAGCGCAGGCTTTAACAATTCCAGTTTATTCAATAAGTCTAATGTTTCACAGAGTTGTACATCTACATTAGTGTTGTGTCTATGGTTTTATCTGTTTACTACCTGATTAGCTGTGATGTGTAATTGATCTGTATTGTAGCTCTACATTGGTATAACGATGTATTCAAACGTTTCTCGTTCAGTGATAAAATGAAGGTATGTTAGATTGTTGTGTTTTATCTCCGCCATATCATGTTTGTGTCTCCCCGTGCAGTCTTTTCAGCAGTGAATTGTGGGAATGTTACCTAACATATATAGTTACCGTACCCAAGTTGTTAATACTCACTAGCAACACTAACTCATTGCCAAATGCTCACCTCCCAGTATTACGTAACGGCAAATGTGTTGTAGGAAACCTTTATAAATAAAAGACATGAAAGGTTTGGGTTCACCGTAAGACAACTTATATAATAAATACCAAATGTTACAGTCTTTGGCCAAGAGCTTTGGTCTCGCCAATCCAGCCATTATACAAAGCATGTACATCTTCAACCATCCAAATACGGAAACCTACGGTGAAATCTGCC
This sequence comes from Cryptosula pallasiana, assembly GCA_945261195.1. Lineage (NCBI taxonomy): Eukaryota > Metazoa > Bryozoa > Gymnolaemata > Cheilostomatida > Cryptosulidae > Cryptosula > Cryptosula pallasiana. The sequence continues at coordinate 26,372,116 of OX183140.1, read as the reverse complement.
CTCACCAAGACTCTTCATTTCTGTGGATGGAGCCTCTCAAGCTGTATGGCCTTTGGTTGGCTGTAGACGATGCCACGGAGGAGAGTGGTTGTGTTTGGTTTGTGCCCGGCTCTCACCAGGATGGTGAGTGTGCTACTAGAGCATCTGTGTTATATCTTGTTGGTGAATGATGTTATGTCATTTGGTGTGGTCAACAATTGCTTTAAAACAGCTAAGCTGTGTTTTTGATGGCTCTTCTCAGACAATATGTCATGTAAGTTGTAGTTATTTGGGGCACTGGGTCAACCCTAGTGGTGACAAATTAGTGACTGTGATACGACTGTTTACTACCAGTTAAGTTGTTGTCGTTTTGCAGGTAAAAGACTTAGTAATGAGCAAATGTGGAGAGCGAAGAAGAAAGTAAATAAGCAAGGTCACGTAACCTTGAAACACTCAGGGCGATCTCCTGGAGATGATCATTCAAAGTACACACCTTGTCCTGTTAAGAAAGGTTTGTATTGCTTAGCTTCAAGCAACGCTGTAAATTCAATCTAACTTTTTCTACTCCCAGTTGTAGTTGGTGTTTCCAAACCACGTCTTGTAACCTCAGGTTCTCTTGTTCTTATACACGGGCTGGTGGCACACAAGAACTTTGGTAACAAAACAGACAAGTCTGGGAATGTGTACACTCTTCACTTTATCGAGCAGGACGGAACCAAATGGAGCCCAGATAACTGGTGAGTGTCTTTTTATGTGGGGTTTGTTTGGTGGAGGTTGAAAGGGATTGGAATCGACATAGACAGAAATGTGTGTAGGCATACCTGTGGTGGGTGGTAAATTTCCTAGAACTAATGTCGGTATACTTAGAATGGATGTCGATTACACTATAAAAACGAATATTCCAACGTTTTTCTAGGAAGTGTCGTTGCTCGTTCTCAGCAACCGGATTAAAATAGTTTAATGTTTGTTTCAATAGATGTCTACTTTGGTACATAGAGGGATGTCAACATTCCCTGTACGAATTTTATAACGACTATTTATGAGTAGTTGAGAATAACCTTCACCACTTCCTGTTTATGGTATAGTCGGCACATATTTTAGGTCTATTGGTTTTCATTTTTTAAGGGGTTTCTACACACACTCCTGTCTACATACACTCCTGTCTACATCCACCCCTGTCTACATACACCCCTGTCTACATACGCTCCTGTCTACACACACTACTGTCTACATACACTACTGTCTACATACACTCTTGTCTACACACACTCCTGTCTACATACACTACTGTCTACATACACTCCTGTCTACATCCACCCCTGTCTACATACACCCCTGTCTACATACGCTCCTGTCTACACACACTACTGTCTACATACACTCCTGTCTACATACACTCTTGTCTACATACACTCCTGTCTACATACACTCCTGTCTACATCCACTCCTGTCTACACACACTACTGTCTACATACACTCTTGTCTACATACACTCTTGTCTACATACACTCTTGTCTACATACACTCTTGTCTACATACACTCCTGTCTACATACACCCCTGTCTACATACACTCCTGTCTACATACACTCTTGTCTACATACACTCCTGTCTACGTACACCCCTGTCTACATACACTCCTGTCTACATACACTCCTGTCTACATCCACCCCTGTCTACATACACCCCTGTCTACATACACCCCTGTCTACATACGCTCCTGTCTACACACACTACTGTCTACATACACTACTGTCTACATACACTCTTGTCTACACACACTCCTGTCTACATACACTACTGTCTACATACACTCCTGTCTACATCCACCCCTGTCTACATACACCCCTGTCTACATACGCTCCTGTCTACACACACTACTGTCTACATACACTCCTGTCTACATACACTCTTGTCTACATACACTCCTGTCTACATACACTCCTGTCTACATCCACTCCTGTCTACACACACTACTGTCTACATACACTCTTGTCTACATACACTCTTGTCTACATACACTCTTGTCTACATACACTCTTGTCTACATACACTCCTGTCTACATACACCCCTGTCTACATACACTCCTGTCTACATACACTCTTGTCTACATACACTCCTGTCTACATCCACCCCTGTCTACACACACTACTGTCTACTGTGCAGTGTGCACCATGTATAGTCAGTGAAAGGCACTGTTTGAAATCGTGTTTTTTCTCTCTTACTTTAGGCTTCAGCCATCCGACGATTTACCATTTACTGCCTTGTATCAGAACTAATCCACCAATCACATCACTCGTGGTACCTGCCTGCTTGATCCTTCACCTGGAAACCTTTATTTATCGCATCAAGTCCGTCCTTCTTGGATGTCAAAACAATTACTTAACTTTTACTTCTGATATTTGTAAACATGATGTTGTTGTTTACATTCTATCTTTTACTGCCATGAGCGTTTTGTCACCTTTTTTTATTTCAGAATCCCTGACTCACCAGGTCAGTTATTTATTATAATTTTCCTCCAAATATGTAATGTTTTCTTTGAAGTAATTCGATTATGAGTTTGCTTTTCGACCAACTCAACGAGCTTAAATAAATCTCTTAACTCATCTCGCCCACAAGCACCTGGAACTACTTTAATAATTGTACAATCTACTTAATAGTTATATCAGGTGTGTGAGTACATCTTACGTAAATAAACGTTTCCCGAATAAACATAGAACAACCTATTTATTTACTTAAAACTTGATAGTTTTATTTAATGGGGTTTTAATTACTACAAATGTGTTTGAAAAAGGGGACAACTCCTTAACAATTGTGGGACTCAACCGACCGTCGAGATCCAAATGACATCGACGATTGGTACCTAAGTGTGCACTTTAGGTCGAATGGACTAGTTCAGAGTACGTTGGGAATATACGACTACGGTTATTCTCTGCATATTTTTGCATGCTTCTAGGATTGTGTGGATGAGCTGCCCGTGTCTGATAGTTATTGAGTGTTTGAAAGTTTTGGAAGCATTGTAGAAAGAGTGTAGTAGTATGGCAGACCGGCCTCTGTGGGTTGAAGAGGTACTTTTATTGCATATATGTGTTCTTATTAGGAAATCATCGAAGACTAGGATAAGTTTTTATTACAGTTAGTAGTTAGTTAGTTAGTTAAGAAGAATAATAAGAAATTTAAATTAGTTTATATTATTATTATTTTTGTTATTATAAAATAATAATAGTATTATTTTTATAGTTTATTAGTTGTTTTATGTTGATGATTACTGTTGTTGTTCTGGTATTCTTCGATAATTGAAACAGCAGGCTCAGTCAGTACTAGGCTAATAAATAATTCATTGATTCACGGACAACAACAATTGCTAGTTGTTAGTTTAATAGTTTTATTATTTGCCCTAATTATTATTTTATAATACTGTGCAGGATTTTTGTATAACTAGTGCGTAGTTATTCCGGTAGCCACCTACACTACCTCTAGGCAAAAGAGCTGTCTGTCGATCCCGACAGTCTGCTGGTCAGAGAGCCTATCGGTGTCCACCCGTCAGCATGACTGCTGGAGGAAGAGCACTTTGGCTATCGTCTGCCGAACAGGCCTGCCGTCGTCGTCGTCGTTCACTAGATAACCCTGAATGCTGCTAGGACCTAAAGGTCGTTTGAGCTGCTATCGTGTAATAGTATCGTCGTCTGTTAGAGTATCAAGTAATAAGCTTGATTGAGTGTTTGTGCTGTTTATATTTCTTGTAAGAAAATAACCAGTGAGTCTCCTTGTATACACTACTTTGTGAGGAGCTCTGTTAGACTTTATATACAGAGGAGGCGGTGCTTAATAATAATATAGCCTCGTTGTAAAATGGTAGCAATAGGTAAAAATATAATAATAAAATATCGAGGTTATAAACACGTGATCGTAAATAAAGGGAATAAGTAGAATTGTTGTTGTCCATCGTAAATATGGTTCGATGTTTTCCTGTACACAGTCCCCCCCATTGGTCGTCGTAGGGGACCAAAGAGAAGGTACAAAACGAGAACGCCATGTATAAAACAGGAAGGATGTACGACACAGAGTATAATAATAAAATAGTAAACATAGAAGCAAGTGGTAGGGTTAGAACAAGTATAAGTGTACATAGAAACACGTAGTGATATGCCGATATGGGATACATAGATATATGTAGCAATTGCAAAATAATGTGCGTAAATATGATGACTAATGTCGTAAAGTTTTTACGTGTCTATTGGTCGGTTTGACTCTCCAGGTCTTTGATCTGTTCTTTAACTTCTTGGGCTTGTCGTAACAGTCAGTCTATATGCGTCTTCCATCAGCTTATTGAGTTCGGCTCTCTTACGCTCCAGTCTGCGTCCTCGTTCCCTTCTTTCTCTACGTCTTTCGTCTTCCCGTAGAGGAGAGGTATGTACGACTCTACATCGTAGCGCTATCGGGGAGGCCTCTCTGGGGCGTCGGGCTATAGCACCACCTTCTGTTCGACGATGTGTCTCCCGATGCTTCTCCGTCTTGTCATTTAGCTGTTTGCTCAACAGCACCGTTCTCCTTACTTGTTCCGCGGTTGTCTCCACTCTCCTAGGTTTATATAGGGGCGACACTTCTCGTGGTAGTTTCTTGATCGGGCTACTGCTATGTTTAGGTGCCCCTAGCCGATCTTGGATGGAGGGAGCTCGCTTGTGTGCTGGTGTAATGTTTTCTTTCTTTTCTGACACAGGTTGTGGGTGTCCGAACGGCGGTGGGTGAGGCCAAGTCATAAATTGTGTAAATTCAGGATACGAGTCGGCGTCCACCTCGTATAGAGGTGCCTGTGGTCCACCGTGAGCTGTAGCTTTGTTTTGCTTGGTAATGTGCTTCCGAAGTGCATCTCGGGAGGCGGACTTCTTCCCACATGTGCAGAAATAATAGACGAAGTGCTGGTGCGTGTGATATACTACACGTTTTCGGCCGTTGGTGTAGCTGCAATGGTTACACTTCCACTCGTCTTCTGTCCCTTCTACCTTGGTTATCATATCTTTTAGCGCTGTGATGGTATTGGTTGACAGCCACGTAGTACGGGTTACTGTACTTTCGCTCAGCGGTCTGGAGGTGAGTGAAACTTTATTGATATGAATTACCTCCCGTCCTAGTTGTGCTTGTCCCCTGGCGTGTACTTCTTCTTTCGTTGCCACTCGATTGGTGCAGGGAGTTTGTCTTGTCTCCAATTCACTTGCTACTTGCATGAGATATTCTTCACCGATGATTTGCTCGGCTATAGAGGCGTCTTCCTCCAATGAGACGTCCATTTGTTTTTTCTGCTTCATCTTTTCTAGTGCTGTCGTAGCAATTATAATTAATTCTTCTGTAGATAATAATTGGAGTTTACTGTTTAAGTGTTTGCTGCCAAGTGACAGCTCTTCGTTTTGTTGTGAACAAGCTTGCCGCTGTGTTAGGTGAGCTTCTGGTTGATTGGTGGGTTCTCTTTCGACGTCACCTACCCACGTGGTTATTTCTCCTACGTCATCGCTTAGTAACTTAGCTGGGGGCTTGGTGCTGCAAACGATCTATCGCACATAGAGCTACTATTTTTTGTTCCATTAGTAGAGTTGTGCTGGGTGTTGTTCTCCCCTGATATGCGTTCGTCGCCGCGAGCCAAGACTTTATCGTGGAAGGTGAGTTTATTATTTATTAATTCATCTCGTTGTGCAGCTAATTGTTTCCAATAGTTTTTTGCACTTTCTAATGAATCTGGCAATGCCTTATCTTCGGAGCACTGTTTTAATGCCAATAATATATTTTTTTGGCTGTCACGGTGCTCTGAAGGTTCTGGGTATTGCTTTATTGCTGCTGGTAGTAATAAATTGTTGTCTTGATGTACTGCCTCTCTGCCGGCCATCTGGTAGCATTGGTAATCAGCTAACTTCGACGGCGGCCTAGTTGTTCTCTTAGGCCTGCCCATCTCAGTTGGCTCTTCACTAGTAGCTAGCCCTTCTCCTGCGTCCTGGTGAATTTCTACCGCAGTCTCCTCCAGTGGCTCTACCGCCCGGCCACCGGCATCGCCTTCTGTTGCAATGGGAATTTGAGGGGGGGGGGGTGTTGCCAGTCGCCTCATTGGTTGGCAACGCTGGCCACTCCCTTTCACTTTCCCATTGCTCATGTCGACTCGGTCTTGGTTGAGGGTTTGGTACCGTCTCCCAGCCTCTGTCTTGAGGCTGCGGGGGGCTGGTTCGTCCAGCGGCCGGTTCCATGAGGGCGGGTAGCTGTGCGAGCTGGTGCTCCAGGGCTTGCAGGTCTGTCTGGGCAGTTTCTCGGGCTTCTGGGTGCCCAGTTGGCGGCGCACCCGGGTCTGGGGTTTGCCTGATGCTGGGTCCACGGGGTCGGCCTCTCCTTCTGATTGCACCCTTCATGTTCGGACGTAGGGCGGCCTCCCTATTGGCGGGAGCCCTACCCATGGGTTCGTGGCAGGGGCGATATGCCTTCAGTCGCCGCTCGTTCTGTACTGATGTTTGGCCATCCTTTTCTATCTTGTAGGTGTGGTTCGGGTATGCTTCTACCACTCGATATGGCCCGACAAAACTGGGTTGTAGCTTGGGGTTGCTACCCTTCACCCTCCTTTTGTTCTCCAGCACCACCAAGTCGTTGGGCATGTAGAGTAGCGGCTCTTCCGTGTCGTCATGTCTGACCTCTATTTGTTGTTCTCGGAGCAGGTCGTGAGCTGCCTGTAGGTCCTCCTGCATTTGGAGAGCATATTCGGTCACCAGTTGCCTGTCCAGGTCTGCGGGCCTACCATCCAGCTGATCGGGTAGCCTGACTCCCCTACCTAACATGAGGTAGTTTGGTGTTTCTCCGGTCGCGGAGTGTGGGGTGCCACGGAACGCCCGCATTATCTGGGGCAGCAGCAGGTCCCACTCCTCTTGTCCGCGCCTCAGCAGGAGTGTCCGCAAGGAGTCACCCAACGTCCGGTTCTGTCTCTCTACTACCCCGTTACCTTGTGGGTGGTAGGGTGTGGTGCGCGTCTTATCGACGTTCCACAGGACGCAAAGTTCGGCCATGAGCCGCGACTCAAATTGCGCTCCCTGGTCTGTGTGGAGTTCTTCTGGCAGTCCCCAGTAGCAGAACACTCTTTCGTCAAGGGCCGTGGCGACTGTGGGGGCGGTGGCGTCTGGAATGGCAATAGCATCGTGCCACCGTGTGAAGTGGTCGGATAGCACCAGGATCCACTTATTCTTTCGCCTGGTCTCTGGGAGAGGCCCAACCAGGTCCACGGCTACCTTTTGAAAGGGCCTGCCGGCGAACAACCTCTGTCTCTCCTGGACTGGTTGTACTCCCCCTCTTTTGGCCACTTGGCAGGTCTCGCAGGACTTAACCAGTCTTCGTACCTCGGCGGACATTCCTGGCCAGTACCAGTTGAGTTGGATCCGGTTCCTGGTGCGATTCACACCAGCGTGGGACAGCCCATGCGTATCCCATACCACCTGTCGGCGTCGAGACGAGGGACAGACTGCACAGAGTCTGGTCCGGCCTTTGGGGGCTATTTGCATAGTAAGGGTACCATCTAGCTGTACCGCCATGGCCTCCCTGCGACTGTAGAGCGCCCGCAGCTCTCTACTCCCCTCCTCCAACTCTCTCTTGGTCACTGGCCTGCCACCGCTGATCTCTTGGTACATTCTGGCCACTGGGTTCTGGCCGGTACGCTGTTGTTCAACCAGCTCCATACTGGTGACCACACACAGCTCTGGTGCGTCTGCCTTTGCCTCTAGGCTCCTCAATGGTACAGGATCGTTTTGCCGGTTTCTTGGTAGCACGTCCTCTGAGACAGGAGGCCTCGCTAACTGGGATTCTGATCCAGGGGCCCTGGCAAGTTCAGCATGGGTTGGCCCACCATCACGCTGCTCTATGGCACTGCACTGACGGCAGTCCATACAAGGTTCGCGTCTGCTCAAACCATCAGCATTCCCATGCTGTCTGCCAGCCCTGTGCTCGAGTTCAAACTCGGCGAGAATCTCCAGCCACCTCGCAATCTGGTTGGACGGCTCCTTCCGCCGGCACAGCCACCTTAAGGATGCATGATCGGTGCGGAGCTTGAACTCTCGACCGTAGAGGTACGGCCGAAAGTGTTTGACTGCCTTGACGACAGCCAGTAGCTCGCGCCGAGTCACGCAGTAGTTCCGTTCGGCGAGTGCTAGGGTCTTACTATAATAAGCAATGACCCCTTCTTGTCCATCCTGTACCTGCGACAGCACTGCCCCTAATCCAACGACGCTGGCGTCCGTATCCAGGATATAGGTCTTGGCAGGGTCTGGGTAGCCTAGTACTGGTGCTTGTACGAGTCCCTGCTTCAGGCGCTCAAGTCCACTTGCTCCTCCTCTCCCCACTTCCAGGGGGTGTCCTTGCTGGTCAGGACAGTTAGAGGTTTAGCAGTGGTGGCGTACCCTGGCAGATACTGCCTGTAGTACCCTGCTGTGCCGAGGAAGGCTTGCAGTCCTTTGATGTCCCTGGGGGGTGTCCATTCGGCTACGGCCTGTACCTTCTCCAGGTCAGTGGCGACGCCCTCCGCACTCACTACATGCCCCAGGTACTTGACCCGTTGCTGCAGTAGTTCGCACTTGGATGGCTTGACCTTAAGGTTGGCCTGTTGTAACCTACTCAGCACCTCTCCCAGCCTTTGCAGGTGTGTCTCGAAGTCGGGTGCGATCACAATCACATCATCCAGGTAGAGCAGCAGCGTTTTCCAGTGCAGCCCTTGCAGCACTCGTTCCATCAAACGCTGGAACGTGGCAGGGGCTGAGGTCAGCCCGAAGGGCAGCACCTTCCAACGCCATAGTCCACTCCTGGTGATAAATGCCGACTTCTCCTTGGCATCTGCATCCAACGGCACCTGCCAGTACCCACTGGTCAGGTCCAACGTGCTAAAATACTTGCTGCCAGCTAGGGCGTCCAGGGACTCGTCTATCCTAGGTATAGGATAGGCGTCCTGCCTAGTGACATCGTTTAGCCTCCGGTAGTCGATGCAGAACCGCCACGTGCTGTCTTTCTTGCGTACCAGCACCACCGGGGAGTTCCAGGCCCCGTCTGCGGGCTCAATCAGCCCCTTTGCCAGCAGGTCTTTCACCTGTCGTTCGGCTTCGGCCTCTTTCTCACGTCCCAGCCTGTGAGGAGGCAACCGAACCGGTCTGGTGCCTTCGGCAACTGGAATGGCATGCTCTACCAGGTCAGTACGGCCTATGTCTCCGCTATTTCTGCTAAACATGGCCTCGTACTTCCTAAGCAATCCCCTCAACTGTTCCATCTGTCGCTCGTCCTGGCACCCTCTGCTTGCCTGCTCATACAGTTCCACCAAGTGGTCAGATACTGGTGAACCTGTCGGGTCCGACCCGGTTGGGACCCCGGGTGTGGTCTGCTGTACCTCATCGGCCGCTACCCCTGTGAACGTTCCGATAACCTCGCCGGCTGGCAGGCTTATCACGTTCGAGGTAGGGTTGAGGCACCTGACCAACACCCTTCCTTGTTCATCCGGCAAGTTTACACTTGTAGCCACAGGTAGGCTCCCTGGTAAACTCTGGATCACGCCCTGTGGACAGTAGCTCCGTGCGGCAAGGTGGCACGGTATGGTAGCCTCTGTCTGCGGGGGGATCTCTGTCTTCCGAAGTACCTGGACTTTGGAGATCAGTGCCCGTCCATAACGGTCGGTGCACACCAGTTCTTTGTCCTGCATGAACAGTACTGGTTGATCAAAACCCATGCGGCACTTCTGGTTGGCCAGGAACGGCATCCCAAGGATGACGTCCTCGCTGATCTGCGTGACGACAAATGTTTCTGTGTAGGCCACAGATCGGACTCGCCCTGTCACTCTCAGTAGGCCGTAGAATGGCAGCTTAGTGCCGTCTGCCATTAGCCCATGGGAGTCGTATTCTTGCAGGGTGGCCTTTCTATTATCTGGCAACCTGTCGTACACGCTCTTGGCTAGTAAGTTGGTGTTACAACCTGTGTCCACCAGGTAGGTCACCGTCTTTCCTTCCACTTTGCCTGGCAGGTAGTAACTTGACTTGTGGGGTCGCTCCATCTGGTTGACACAGGAGGTAAGGGGGGTAGCTTCCGCTGGCAGTCTGGATGGCTCTTGGGGCTCTCTCCTATGTCTAGTAGGAGTCTGCACTCGTCCGTGCCACTGCCTTTTCGCCCTCTCTCTCTGGGTGTGTGTAACCAGTAGTGGTAACCCTTCGTCGTCTGATTGGTCGTCCTCCAGGGTGGATAGGTGGCTGAACCTATTCTGTATTTGAACTGGAACTGGCTGTGGTATGGGTGGGCCGCGGGCTGGCCGTCTTGCTCTTTGCCACCCATCTGCGGTCTGTCCTCCAGACCCGACTTGCTCGTTAGTTCTCGTGGCCCGTTTGCAGCCAATAGGTCTCCCTACTGCTGCGGGCCGGTTGCGTTTCCCTGGTTATGGGTCCAGGTCTCCTGTCGGCACTCCCTCTGGGTATGCCCCAGCCGCTGACACCTTCAGCACTTGACCACCTTTTTTGGTGGTCTAGCTGGGGCGCTGTCTGGCTGGGCAGTCTTGAGGGCGGCCACCTCCTGTGTCAATGCGCTGAGCGCCTTGGCCAACGTCTCCAGGTGTGTCTCCATTCTAGGAGTGGTTCCTGCAGCCTGTACTTGCTGGCATTCTTGTTCTTCTTCTACCTCTACCGTCCTGACCTTGGGGCCCGTATAGCCGGCTGTACTTGCAGGTATTCATTCCCTGCCCTTACTGCTGCCTCTAGGGAGGTTGGCTGGATTGCCAAGAGGTGCCTTTGGAGATACGCATTCCCCAATGTATTCTGGAAGTGTTCCAGAGCATATTCGTTCCTCTGCATCCGAGGGGAGTCGTCGTGGGCCGTCTCTACTAGCGCCTCGATGGCGAGGGCATGCTCTCTGAGCGAGTGTCGTGGCTCCTTTCGGTAGCCAGACAGCCTTGCTCTTGCTTCCCGGCGGGTGAGCCCAAAGCTTGCCTTTAGGGAGTCCATGATCGCCCAGATCGTCTCTCCTCGTCCGCACTGTTGCGCTTTTCCTTGCAATGCCTGCCTCAGATGGATGATGGCGGTGGCTGGGGCCCAGTCATTGGCTTCCGAGACTTCCTGGAAACGTTGCAGAAAGTACTGTACGTCTCCAGAGCCGTCGTAGACTGGTGCCTTGAAAGGAGATGCCTTGGGAGGAGCGTCTGTTAGCTTCTCCAATATGTTGGTCAACTGACCCATGATCCTGGTGGTTGGATCCCTATCCACACTCATGGCTCGTCTGCTGGCCATGGTCCGTCGCTTGCTCTCCTTTGTCCTAGAGGTTCCTTTTGCCAGGGGATTCGTGAATCCCACCGCTGCCACCAATGTGCAGGATTTTTGTATAACTAGTGCGTAGTTATTCCGGTAGCCACCTACACTACCTCTAGGCAAAAGAGCTGTCTGTCGATCCCGACAGTCTGCTGGTCAGAGAGCCTATCGGTGTCCACCCGTCAGCATGACTGCTGGAGGAAGAGCACTTTGGCTATCGTCTGCCGAACAGGCCTGCCGTCGTCGTCGTCGTTCACTAGATAACCCTGAATGCTGCTAGGACCTAAAGGTCGTTTGAGCTGTTATCGTGTAATAGTATCGTCGTCTGTTAGAGTATCAAGTAATAAGCTTGATTGAGTGTTTGTGCTGTTTATATTTCTTGTAAGAAAATAACCAGTGAGTCTCCTTGTATACACTACTTTGTGAGGAGCTCTGTTAGACTTTATATACAGAGGAGGCGGTGCTTAATAATAATATAGCCTCGTTGTAAAATGGTAGCAATAGGTAAAAATATAATAATAAAATATCGAGGTTATAAACACGTGATCGTAAATAAAGGGAATAAGTAGAATTGTTGTTGTCCATCGTAAATATGGTTCGATGTTTTCCTGTACAATACTTATGTGATACTTGAAGTATAATTTCTTCTTCTGATTCTAGCGATTTGGCTGGCTCATATATCATTTGTTGTTCCATATCGTCAACACAAGTCAGGGCAGTACGGTCGTCTGATCCCAGCCTGCCACAGGGGGTGCTGAGAGCAGACAAAAAAAACAGCAAGGCAATTCCACATCTTATTGGATGTTAAACAAAGACACATTTTTTGTACAACTCGCTGTTGCAGTGAGGTATTAGGTGCTGCTGGTGGTGTCTCCGAGTGCTGCTTTTGTGAAGATGTAGGTAGCTACTTCTCCAAAGTGCACTGCATGGAATAAGCCGATTTGTTTCCTCTCTCTTCAGTGTTTCAGGGATTGCCACTCCAAATTTTCAAGCAGTTTGGTTGTGCTTGTCTGATGGTCTGTTCTAGGAATGTTGTGTACATTTCTAGCAGCATGTCACTGGATGGCTTCGAGTTTGGTGGATTGAGCATTCGTTAGTTGGCCGTCCCATACTGTAGAGGAGTACTCAACAATTGGTCTAACTAGGATAGTGTATGCCTATGCTCTTAGGTGGGGTAGTGTAGGTGGGACTACTCTTCTCACGTAGCCAAGCCGGCTTGATGCTTTGTTGGATAAGTAGGTGGTGTTATCATTCCAGCGTAGGCTGCTCTCTAACTTCACACCTAGATGATACTTGACACTGGTAGTCTTTGGTATCTCGATGTCATGGAGAAAGTAGTTGTTTATGTTGCCATTTGTTTTTCTTCAACTGAATTTGATGTGCTCACGTTTAAGTGGGTTGAATTCGATATTCCAGGAAACCTCCCACTTTTGGAGCATCTTTAGGTCCTTCTGTAGTTGGTGACTGTCACCGCTGAGGTTGTATATCACAGTGTCGTCAACAAAGAGGCGTGTAGAGAGAGCGCAAAGTCTGGAAGTTCATTGATATAGACTAGAAATAATATGGGGCAAATGACAGATCCTTGTGGGACACCCGATGTCACTGGGCAAGATGAGGAGCTGTGGCCATCGACTATGACTGTTTGTGAGCGTTCGTGGAGAAGTTCTTTAATCCATTGACTAGCTTGATGGTTCACTCCCATTTTAGTAAGCTTCTGTATAAGTTGTAGATGTTCCACCTTATCGAAGGCTTTACTTAAGTCCAAGAATATGGCATCAACGTCATTTCCATCATCCAGGGGTTTCGAAACATCAGATACAAGTTTAACCAGTTAGGTTTCGCAGCTCCTTTGACTTCTGAACCCATGTTGGTTTACATTTAGTTTACAGTTTGATTCCAGAAACTTTGCCAACTGGCTTGGCACTATATGTTCCAGGATCTTACACGAGACGTTATATTAAAATAAATAATAATTATAAAAATAATGATATAATGTATGTATATGTATATAAATAATAGATAATATTATTAGTTATATACATACATATATATGAATCATGTTAACATAACAACAGTGACCTAAATCTATTATAATAGTTATTATGATAATAATGTTGTTATCTGTCAGTGGGAGAAGAGCGCGGGAGAAGAGCAGGGCTAGAATAAAGCGGAGCTAAAATACAATAATGTTGTTTGATATGACGGGTAATACCACCGCTAGTACTATTAGTGTATGTATATATTACAAGTGTCGGCTCTATTTGACAGCATCAGTGCTAAACCACTACCCCTGGAAGCAACATATTTTTACTGCTACAAAAGTAACTTTCCCTGCAAAAGGCTTCGAGATTTGTCAAGCATGAGACCCTTCATCGACGTACAAGTCATTGCATAGACTGTGATCTCTATTTCATTTTTAAGGAGGAGGCCAAGCACAAGCGGCTATTGCACTCCTGTTATGTTTTTACCCAAAAACAGCTGCAGCAGGAGCACAAGCTACCAAATCATTTTTGTCCTTGAGGGCAGCAGCCACCTCCAGTGAGAAGTCTCCGGTGACCTTCCTCCTGACGCTTCCTGGTATACAGCCCCAAAAATCTTCACGGTCGGCTCAGCATGGGTATTGTTGTCTAAGATAGTATCTATGGCATTTTAAATGATGTTACAAATCTGGACGACACCATGACATTTTCTTTTGAGGAAGATCTTTATATGTAAATCGTCCCTTTCCACAGCCATCAACTATTACCCAGCGGTTGAATTGTCCTTGGTCCGTGTTGGCACCATTCTTCATTTGTCTTTGTATTCGGTTTGGCTCTGGCAGCCTGCATGAGTGGCTGATGATACTCTCTGACACTCACAAGCCCATGAATGAATAGCCGATCTGGTGTGCCAATCCATCCACCTGTGTGAGGTAGTCACTGAAAGAGTACCAATCCGTTCACCTGTGTGAGGTAGTCACTGAAAGAATACCAATCCGTCCACTGTTTGTGGTAGTAACTGAAAGAGTAAAACAACTTTAATGCATTTTTCATGGCCATTCATGTATATGGTGTTACGGTCCCATACTTCTGCTGTCTTCTACCATTGTTGCTCTTATTCTTGTCAGCCTTGGCCTGATTTTGGAAGTAAGCTACCCAGCTCTGTTTTGATTGTTGGCTCAATCAGCTTTATACTGTTAAGCGGTGCCAATTATGAAGTATCAGTCAGAAAGTGTCTTAGCCTAATACTAATAGATTTTCTGATTATATAGCTACAATTCATCATTTCGATAAAAATTCTGTGCTTTCAAGCAAAGTTTTACGGATTCCTCGTATTCTAATACTGCCAACTGCCGTAACTGTTGGTGATCCGTTTCTATAGCCAATTTTGTGTCCTGATAGTTATTAATTAGTAATCAATTAGTAATTATAGGTAGTCAGGGTTTTCTTTTGAATTTGTGGGTGTTTTTTTTTTCGATCATAAACCTTGAGCCATATGGTCTTCAATGCTCTCCAGTTTTCTGTAATGAAGCTGCCCCTCCCCTTATGGTGATGCGTCATAATCAACAAAGAATACCTATACAACTGTAATAGTATCAATGTTAATATGGATGGCATTATTTCCTTTAATTTCCCAAACTTTTTCTCTCTACCCGTGACTATCTTAGCCAAGTGGCTGGCAGAATACAATCATGTCGTTCAATGATAAAGAAAACCAAAAGTTATGAGTTAGTTGACTCTTAGTCTCTCCTTGCAGCCTAATTAGTTCTACAACTGCTCTTGTGTGCTGCTGGTACTGTAAATAGTTCTGATTGTGTAAATGGCTGGATGAGACCTTGTAAAAATATTCCATTTTTCCTAGACATGCTGACAATTTTGGAAATTTGAAACAGCCGCTGCTTGCTTTCCTGCTTCTTTACACTAATAACCCGTATCAAACCCAGATTGGCTATAGCTTATTTGTCTGTTGATGGCTCACTATGTAGATGGTCTTTTCATTAACTTGATTGTGTAGTCTAAGGTGTATATTTTCACTTTAATGTCCATCTTGTGATTTTCTGTGCTAAGCAGTTTCTCTGATAAACCATTAATATTTTAAAGCTAACCAGTTGGTGGTGTAAATACTGATGTTATTGCAACACCAGTAGCTATTATTTTAAAATCTATCCAATCATAATTTGCTCGAGGCACATGCTTTACCTGTCTCTAAAATGATATCCATGTAGCATAGTCAAGCAAAGTCGGATTCTCAGCTCAATAACCTGCCCACTAATAGCATTTTTGTTGTAGGCTAGCAGCAGCGGTATTATATGTGTAACCAAACGAGTAGTTATTGTTTTTTGAACAACTTTTTGAGCTCTTTCAGGTGGTTACGCCCAATTTTCCATATAGTTGTTCTGTAATGAAAAAAATTTCAAATTTTCTCAAAGAAAATGAAAATTTTAAAATTGCTAGCAAATTTTGATGGCTCATGAGACCCGTCTTTAGGGTTGCCCTCAAGGCACAGCTCAAACCAACAAACAGACAAACATCACAGCTATGAAGTGGTCTGGTTAACTTGCTGTTACATCACAGCTATGAAGTGGTCTGGTTAACTTGCTGTTACATCACAGCTATGAAGTGGTCTGGTTAACTTGCTGTTACATCACAGCTATGAAGTGGTCTACATTCACATAACCTACAAAGTAGGCTAGCTGTTTCAAACAGATGTTAGTTTACAATATGCTTGCTCGCCTGGTGAGAGAAAGTAACCTGACATCTTAAGTGATGTGAACTGTGACCCAAATATTTACATCTGTTCAAATAACTAATCAGGCCATATGATAGCAGCATTACTGGGCCCCGCAACCACCTAATCATGTTCGTTGTTTGAGAACTATTAAGGCCGATCTCCATGCATGTCGTACTGCACGTAGCAGTAGTGTTTGGAGTTGCGCACTCGTGGTGCTCATAACCAATAGTGTCAGAGTCCAACACTAAGTATTTGTAACATGAACGAATGGTTTTCTAATTACGAGCAGTCACAGCGTGTGAATTGGTCTGACAGTTTTTTGCAAAAAGGGTTGGAAATAATAATAATTGCTTACTTTTTGTCATAGAGTTCACTTGCTTGCAGAAGGTCACAAATGATGATTCATTCAAGTTATGGCCATTATGAATCGTGATTGACACTAATTTTTTAACAAGTTTCTACGTCGCATCAAACGAGTCTGGTCAAAATAGCGGAAATTTCGACATGGTTCAACTTTCTTCCTTGACATCCCACGAGGACCAGCAATCTTCAGGATGCGCCAGATTTCCACGATCAATTCATCTCGATAAATATTGAAAGTCAAAGAAAATTATATGGCATTCTATGATACAAATGAACCCGGCGACATGTGTGGAGATCAGTTTTTAGCTTGACTTATGCGGTATATCACTTGAGCATGTGTTGCAGACTTGATACATAATTTAGATTTTATTAAAATGAAATTCACTGGTACATCAAAATTCTTATGTAAGTTATTGGTTATTTATTTATTCTCTTTAGTCAAGTCCATTGACTTGTTCTCCACTGTGTCCCATTTGTATGTATAAACATCTATAATTGCTAAATAGTTAGAAATATCTATCTCTCTGAGTTATCAGTGGCTCACTATGTACAGTTTGAGAGAGATGGATACGCTGTTATCGAAGACTTTGCTAGTGCAGAAGAATGTGATGAGCTGAAAGCAGAGATGTATAATGTTATGAATGGACTGGATATTACAGCCGAACATAAGACTGTCTTTTCTACGGGAGACGATCCTCAGGTGATAATAACTTACATGTGCCATAGCATGATTTGTCTGAATTTCCTGTTCAGAAGTTACTGAGTAGAATTGAGTTACGGCACTGGTAAGCCTGCTAAATGCGTCCTCTCTTGTGTGGGAGGACTGAAAGATTTCGTTGATAAATTTTAAAACCCACAAGCATGAGTTTAAACAGTTTTACTCTGGAAATGTTGGTGCTGATTTAGAGAAACTGACTTCTGTTGTTGTGCAGAGATTGAATCCTAACCGCGGGATAAACTGTTGCCGTTTTACAGCAACTCAAGGAAGATTACTTCCTGACGAGCGGTGACAAAGTGAGGTACTTTTTTGAGAAAGATGCTTTAAATGATCAGGGTGAGTATTTATTTGTATGACACGGTAACCATTCCTATACATGGTATATGTATCTACCTCCTGGGTACACGTTTATAAAGAGAAATGTGGGAGCTCTCCAGGACTGACAGTTCTGTAGTTTGTTTTTGTTTGCTGCATTTTTTAGTGGATTTGTATAGCCGTATGGCCACTAAAGCATTATTGCTCTGTGAAAACCTCAAAAACTCTTGTTTGCAAATAATCATGAAAAATTTACAGTAAAACATTGTTACAGTAAAACATTGATTATTGAAATGACTTCATGTAGGACATCTTCACCTTACAGTGAAGAATACAGATTTATGTAATTATGTAATCGGGGCTCTCAAGTAGTCGGGTTACATCCGGGTAAACTCGGATTTTTGCCTCAATTTTAGGTATCCGAAGGATTTTCTATCAACCTGATGAGAACCCGGATTTTTTATATTTTACACCCCTATTTTTCGTAGCAGTTGTAGTCTTTTTGTTTTTGCCCAAAACAACATGACTTTGTAGGATAAATATTGATATGGATACAAATTACTAGCTATTTTATGAGATTACTACAAATGTTGCTGAGTGTGAATTATTTTTGTGCAGCATTTTATTTTCAGACTACAAAAATGAGAGATAATTACAATAGCTGTTAATTGACCACTTTCATACTTGTGTTGTGAGAGGCAATGTTATACCCCGCACTAACAAGATACGGTGATTCATAGGCTAAAAAACAATGATCCGCCTAGCAAGGTACAGCAGAAACGAACACAGAACTATAATAATTAATGACAAACATATTTTTTCAATACTTCTGTTACATTTAAAGAGAGGGTCAGCCAAAACTGAGTTGTAGAATTCCATTGCTGTGCTATTGTTATTTTGAATCCATTTTATTATCTATTAATTTTATGTAGTCGAAGTCTAAGTATTCACCTATTGTTATTATTATTAATTGTAATAAATATTATTATTATATTATTATTATCATTATTATTTATTTAATATTAACTATTATTATTTAAATAGTAATAATAATATTTATTATTATCATTTATTATTACTAATAAATCTAGCTTTTACTGTTCTGTTTTTATTTTTATTTGTTGCTGTTTTATTATTATTATTATTATTATTATTATTATTATTGATGATAATATTATTAAATCAGTTGTTACTACTATTAATAATTATATTATCAATCATCTTTAAATTAATTGCATAAAGAAAAATAAATAACCACCATAGTATCATTACATCACTTAGTTTTATGACCAATGGTGGCAGTTGTAAATTACTTTTCAAACTTTTATATAACAAATATTATGATGAATTAATTATTACTTCCACTGTACTGTACCGCATGTTATAAAAATGTTAGAAACAAAGAATAATAATTGTGATGAAAAAAGTATTGCTATTTTGCTCTTTTACTTGCTTTGGTGTTATTTACGATTTTTTTTATAGTAGTTTTGAATTGAGGTGAATAAATTTTTTTATTATTAAAGCTCTTATTCGTCCTTTCAATATTCTGTTACATTTATATCTGCTGAACAGAGACGTAAAGAGATAGTCACTTGAGATCAGCAGCCGCATGTGGTCCATTAAGATCAACATATATTATTCAATCAATAGCAGTTCTGCATGCAGCTCCAGTTTTTATTATGGGAAAAACTCTTACCAGTTAAACTGGTTAAAATTGTGCATCCATATGAATTTGTGCCTCAGCTGTATGCATTGAGTTACAATTATTTTACAGATTCGTCATGTTTTTATTAAACATCTAAATTTCAATCGCATGTTACTGAAAGCACACTTCGTCTCATTAAATTTTATGTGGAATTTTTAGCGTCCCAGCAAAACTATCCTAGATTAGTTTCATTCTCAAAACTCAATACCAGAAGTAATGATGGTGTGAAATGCTAACATTTTAAACACCAAATCACACCCATTTTTGCCAATTAATTTTTTTTCTCCATGATTTCAACTTTTAAAATGTACTTTTAGTAATTTCCCACAAACCATTTACAGCTCTCTCAAAGCTTTTAGTGAAAGGGGGTGTAAAGCCCCGCATTCGCATCCCACATACCTGGATGTTACATTCCCAAAAGTTGAGAGCTCTGATGTAATACACTCTGAGCAACACACAGAGCTTTTATATAGGTGTGATGTCATTGGTTGTATCTGTAGGTGAATTGGTCGTCCCCAAGGAACAGAGTCTAAATAAAGTCGGACATGGTGAGTGCAGGCTTTAACAATACCGATTTAAACTATGTCTAATGTTTCACAGAGTTGTACATCTACATTAGTGCTGTGTCTATGGTTTTGTCTGTTTACTACCTGATTAGTTGTGATGTGTAATTGATCTGTATTGTAGCTCTACATTGGTATAACGATGTATTCAAACGTTTCTCATTCAGTCATAAAATGAAGGTATGTTAGATTGCTGTGTTTTACCTCTGCTATCTCATATAGCGTACATGTGTAAGTGTTATGATACTCTACCTACACTCTTGTCGCTGCGAATTATATAAAAGCTCTCAAAATATGCTGCCAGGCTTTGGCTGCAGTTTTGAGGTTTCCTAGTCCTCATAACTGGCTTACTGAAAGTAATTTCTTTATTTATTGTATTATACATTACATAACTTATACATTACATAACCAGGGATGTAGTGGCACCCCAACGATCCCCAACGGCGTCCTGGTAAAGATTTGACCAGGAGACACAACCCCAACGGTCGTTGGGGCATCGGCTTTCCCCCGTTGCGATATTGGGAATTCCCATACTTTTGCTCGGTGTTCTATCGTTGGTGGAGTAGTACGCTTACTAGCCTTTTTTGATAACTTTTTCTGGAAAGAATTTAGTCTACTAAAAACTTGACACACATTCGACCTTCAGGTTGTTATGAAGCATCTGCCACTGAGGGTGGAGTGCATAGTCGCTCAACAACTAACTTACATTTGATTAAAACTTTGGTTAACAATAAAAACAATTTTATAATTTTGGCTCACTTTTTTGTTGGCAAAGCATGCATAGAAGGAAGGGCAGCTCCATTCAGTGCAGGCACCTTCCAAAGGTTGGAAAAACACAGTGAAGTAGAGAGAATGAATAAGATTTTGTTTCAGGAGTGACAATACTATGATAATAATAATTAAAAATAAATATTTATTTATATCTTCAATTTTTATTATTATTATTAATAATTAATTATTATTATTACTTTACTCACAATATTTATTAT
Organism: Cryptosula pallasiana; assembly: GCA_945261195.1. Lineage (NCBI taxonomy): Eukaryota > Metazoa > Bryozoa > Gymnolaemata > Cheilostomatida > Cryptosulidae > Cryptosula > Cryptosula pallasiana. The sequence continues at coordinate 26,351,492 of OX183140.1, read as the reverse complement.
TATTTATTATTAATTATACTTATGTTAAAATAATCGTTATCAATCAATAACAGCGAGCTGTTGGTTTAATATTAGTTGATGTGTCAATGAATTGAATATGTTATGCCTATTATTATTTATATGATGGTGATTGTGATAATAGTTTAAGAGAAATCCTTTATTATATATATGATAATAATTTCATGGTAGTATTATTATTGGTGATTGTTATTATTGTAGTTAATTATTATTTTTTTTATAAATAATGATAGAGATGGTGATTATCATTATTATTCTTATATTATTTTTAACATCAGTCTCACTACTATCATTAATGATTGTTATTATGATTATTATGTGCTGTCTTTTATTATTTTAAATTATTATGATTTCAATGTTAATAATGACAATTTCAAGATTGAAACAGCAATTATTAGAGACTATTATTTTTTTGGTTTTTCGATATTATTCATAAGTAATTTTTTTCTTGCTATTATATATCGTCACTTTCTTTCGTCTTTGAGGATGACAATAGTTGTTTTCATAAAAACAATTGAAAAGTGCATGATGGTTGTTGTTGATAAGTTTGAACAATAATAATTTAATGACAATGAAGGTAATACTTGTTATTGTGAGAAGGCAGAACATTATATCAAATTGCCTGATATTTTGAGGAAGAAGTAGACATAATGAAAGATTTTTGATAGAGAAAAGTAAATAAACACTCACTGAAGAAGATGAATTTATCATCAATTTGCTAATTGAGTGTTTTCCATAAATCTCTCTTACCAGAAACAGTGGAGGAGACAAGTTTAAAATTTTTTTATTTCATTACTATCTTTGCCGCTGGTTGAATCTATCATAGTTCTGCAGAGACATCCAACATTTTCTAGATTTCTTGGTGCGATTTCATCTATTTTGTTATATTCTATGCTCCAACTGCCCCAGTTGCACTGGCTTTACTGACTTTCTCAAATCAATTTTTATAAACTGTCTAACATGGTGAGGTTTGATTTGACTTATTGGACATTTATGGAAAGATGTAATTTTCCTGTCTATGACCAGATGTAGTCAGCTGTTGTCCAGTTAAACGATAAACCAAAACAGTGTATGAATCAGTATATACGAAGCCGAGTGTTTTAAGCCTGGTTCACATACATGTCGTAAGTGCTCGCAAGCCATCACAGAACAGCGTACGAGTGCTTGTGATCTATGTGAACCCAGAACTTGCACAGCTAGTACGACAGCGCATGCTGTCGTAGAAGCTTGCAAGATATGTAGTTCAGCCGGGCAAACATTCCTGCGACATCCTACAACAAAGCGTACAGTTTTATTGCCTTCTTTCTCAAAACCCACAGTTAGATCAAGGCTATTCATGTAAACATGAGTGCCATCAAAAAGTTATAACAAACAATAAAATTATTATTGTTATAATTTTTAATGTTAATTATTATTATTTATTATTTCTTTTCCAAGTGAAATATTATGATAGCTGATTTAAATTTTTAAACATATATACTTTCTGTAAACGTTTATGTAATAGCATAATAATTATATTATTATAAATTGAGATTCAAAAATTATGTATGAAAACAATGGCAGAACAAAAAATAATGCATGATCGAAAAATGGTTATAAATTAAATTCGAAATTATAAAATAATATCCAACAATAATATTAGTAACAATATAATAAAATCAAAAGTAATAAATAGATCGGTGTCATTGAACAACAATGATTCATTAGTGATTTTATTCATTGGTCGGTCAGTGAAAGCAGGCTTCAGGATTTTATTACCTCCCAGTCAAGAGGGTGATTATAGTTCTTGCGATCATAATTTTTGTGAACATGTATCGCACACAGTCGAACGACAGTCTGCGCTGGCTTGCGAGCACTTATGAATATATGTGAGCCAGGCTTTATTTTAGCAGGTCTATTGGGTTTTGCGATTCTGACATAGCAACCAACTCTTTACAGTAATTTATGATCTGAATAAATGCAGGTATGCACATCTTACATACCTAGAGTTATTTGTCTCGAGTGATATATAATGTACTACACCAAATTTTATGTTAGTAATATAACAAGCTTGTTTTACTTGTTAACTTGTTATTAATGTCACAAGACATAGAAGCATATTTGAATTTAAGCAAAAAACTTTCATACTTTGGTATATGCTTGCAATATTTAATTTTATTTATACACAGTAAAAATTTGCAGATTGATGTTGTATTGTCAGCAAAATAGTCAAGAGTATTTATTGAACAGTTCAATTTTTGAAAAGTTTCTGTTCAACGTAACAAGTTCAATGCATCTGTCTTGTCCTGTTTTGAGCCTTCTGCAACCTTGGAAATGCATAAAATGCTCTGGCTGCCGGGGCTCCGCCCCGGACCCCGTTGGGGGGGCTTACAGCGCCCCCCCAAACCCCCCAGCTGTGTCTGGTGCGAACGCCAACGATCGCCCACTGACAGCAATGAGACAGTTGGGGTAAAATTTCAGTTGCCACTACAACCCTGTACATAACTTATACATTACATATCTCATATATTACATAGCTTGTACATTACATAACTTGTACATTACATACCTCATATATTACATAACTTGTACATTACATAACTTATATATTACATATCTTGTACATTACATATCTCATACATTACATAACTTGTACATTACATAACTTGTACATTACATAACTTGTACATTACATAACTTGTACATTACATAACTTGTACATTACATAACTCGTACATTACATAACTTGTACATTACATAACTTGTACATTACATACCTCAGACAATACATAACTTGTACATTACATACCGCACATATTACATAACTTGTACATTACATACCTCATACATTACATAACTAGTACATTACATAACTTGTATACTGTATAACTCATACATCTTGCAGTCTGTGGCCAAGGGTTTTGGCCTGCTAGATCCAGCAATCATACAAAGCATGTACATCTTCAAGAACCCGAGGATTGGTGGGGAGGTTTGTCCTCATCAAGACTCTTCATTTCTGTGGATGGAGCCTCTCAAACTGTACGGTGTGTGGTTAGCTCTAGACGATGCTACGGAGGAGAATGGCTGCCTGTGGTTTGTGCCTGGCTCTCACATCGGTGGTAAGGTTGATTTAGGTTACTTGTTTCAACTCCCCACAACATGTGTATCGGTGCATATCTAATCATTTACCGGTCACACATCCTAGAATGATAGTCTTGTAACAGTCGAAAGCACCCGTGGTCTCCCCTAGCTCTCTGCTGTGGGAGGCAATATAAAGTAGAAACACATATATTTGTATATTGCCTGTACGGTGGACTTGGATTGCTTACAGGTGAGCTGCTTGGCAATAGGAGAATGGTGCGAACAACAAATCAAATAAATGGCAAAGATGTTGTGACCTTGACACATTTGGGAGGCTTTCCTGATATAGATAATTCACAGTACAAGTCAAGTCCTGTTAAAAGAGGTTTGTTTTAAGTTAGTGCATGGCGATGTAGTGAATCATTTCTGGGTTTGATTGTTTGCTGGTGCAGAGCCAAGTACTGTGCTGTCTTGTCAGGTTCCCTGGTGCTCATACACGGTATGGTGGCACACAAAAGTGAGTGTAACAAGTCAGACAAACCCAGAAATGCGTACACCCTGCATTTTATAGAGCAGGAAGGAACTAAGTGGAGCCCAGAAAACTGGTAAGTGACTTTTTGCCCTTGGACTAGGCTTTATGGTAGCCATCTCTTATGTTTAGAATTCACTCTAGACCGGGTCTCTAGACCGTGCCTCTAGACCAGGCCTCCAGACCAGGCCTCTAGACCAAACCTCTAGACCAGGCCTCTAGACCAGACCTCTAGACCAGGCCTCTGGACCTGACCTCTAGACCAGACCTCTAGACCGGGCCTCTAGACCGGACCTCTAGACCGGGCCTCTAGACCGGACCTCTAGACCAGGCTTTTAGACCAGACCTCTAGACCAGGCATGTTTGTATATTTTAGGCTTCAGCCGACTGAAGAACTGCCTTTCACTCCGTTATACTCTAATTGAAGTACTAGCGCTGCCAGCACCAACGCCGCCAAGGATGCACATAGCTGTTAGCTCCTCCCGCTTTTACTCTACAGCCAATCCTCGTATAAAGTTGGTTTCTTTATTTAATGCTAGTCAACAGTTTACCCCTGCTATACACCCCTGCTATACACCCCTGCTATACACCCCTGCTATACACCCCTGCTATACACCCCTGTTCTACGCCCTTGCTATACGCCCCTGCTCTACACCCCTGCTATACACCCCTGCTCTACGCCCCTGCTTTATGCTGCTGCTTGAATTAAATCGTTTGTTGCAGAGCTAGCCAATTTTCAGTTTATTATTTTATACACCATTTTTCAAGTATTTTATGCAATAACAAGTAGACTCAAAAGATTTTTATACTTTATTGTGTTTTATTTGTACAAATATATTGTAAATCACCTGAGAGTTTACCTGCTAGCATCGCATTGGTCCACTCAAGGTGTGGACAAGACAACAATAGCTGAGGTGACTGTTTTGGCTCATTGAGCTGTGCCATAGTCCACATTAGTTGACCGTTTGTACTGCATAGAGTCAAGATCAATTAGAAATTCAACTGTTTTACATCGATATACCACCGGCCTAAAGCGTTACTGAATAAACGAGATAACTGGTGTCTGTATCAGTGCCATTTCCTCACCATTGATGGAGGTGCACAGCGACTGCTGCTAAGACTATGTGAGAATAATTTGTGATGTTTGCAGCTCAAGGCAGTTTGTCACCAAACCAGCAGCGCTCCTCACTGGGCCACCTTTAAAATTTGACAGTCTCCTTGTTTGTGCAGATGATAACATGGCAGTCTATTACGCTCATTCGCAAATGACGTCCTAAATACCTGATATCAGTTTAAGTTTGGAGGATTTGGGTCTGTATCTCACTTTGGTATCACTTTGGTATTCTTAACAAATCACTTATTTGTAGGTGGGTTTGTCAACCTTCGTGCCGATATCACTGATAGCCAGTAATAATTCATGTGTTGCCTTAAAATACAGCCAATTGTTTGTCTCGAACCATAGCCAATATCCAACAATACTATCTCTCCCAGCTTGTAGTCATATTGCATGCTTGTAGTGTTGTTGGATCTGAGGCTAGCATAGGGTGATCTCTTATCTGTCAGCTGTGTTTATTCACAAATGATTGTAGTACATATAAACTGCATTCGTTTGCACCAACCACCACATCACAACAGCAGCTTCTACAGCAGCTTCTACACCAGTCAACATGTTTCGTTCTTTGCTGCTACTCGCTGTGCTTTCTCTCAGCTATGCAAAAGATATAGTGAAAGACTGTGGTGAGTATATACCTACAGTTTCCTAACCCGCGCAGCTGGGGATAAGTTATATGAAAGAGTTCATTAAAAACATATCATGGTTTTTTTGTCAGTTCGAATAATTATTTCACACCATTTTTTTTTTAAAAAAAACTTTTGATGTTACAAACTTCTCCTTGTCAGACAGTGTGTCACAATAGCTTGATGAGAACTGCTCACCACTAAGTTAGATATCATTTAGTCACCAGCCTTCATTATTGAAATAGCATTAGTTCTCAAATATATTTGGTAAAATATCCTTACAAATGTGTTATATCACAAAAAATAAAAACCAGAGTTTTAATGGAAAGAAACGTTTAAGAAAATCTCTAAAAATTGTCACCTACTTAGCTTAATTACATTTTTTTTCTGGCAAAACACTCTTCTCAGAGCATACAATTCTACGTCCCAGTGGGAGTTGTCTTTTCAGTAGGGACAATTAGTGCGTTTGTACTTTGAGACATGCTTGAGCCTCTGCACAAAATCAATATTATGTACAAACATTTTGCATTGAAAACTCTGATCTACTTAATTTTATCCCTCCTCCTATCCACTAGTGCTGTAGGTTTCATTTCATACTAACGAACTTAGGGCCATCGGATGCTTACATCAAGTTCCACAAGCTGGACATCGAGCCTATGCCCTTCAACGTGCTCGGTAAGATTAAAGTGATTGTTAATGTTGAGACAACAGAACTAGTGGGAGATAAAGTCAGCTTGAGTGTGAATTTAAAGAAACGCAACCTCAACAACGCATTCACCTGGGAGGTAAGCACTCACCAAGCAAGTGCATATTCACAATACTTGGTCTTCCTGGATAAAAATGAATTTGAATTGGAGTTGTGTACCCACATTGAAAATCTGGGGAGCATCAGTTGATTTTGTGACATGAATCGATCCAAATGTTATCTCAAAGGAATAAACATTTCAGAAAAGCCATCTCACAAACATAAACAATGTGTAATCTGCGATGAAATTGATAAAAAAAAGTAAATTTATCGGTGGTAATTCTGTGCAATGTGCCAACCATGTATGACATGTTATGTCTCGCTCATAGAATTTGGCGTTCAATTGTACGTGAAATTGCAGGTGCCATGTACCAACATCGGTCTGATCGGAGATGATACACAAAAGTTCGCAGGCTACCTAGGCACTTGGTACGTCATATCTAGTGATAAGAGTGAAAATGCAGTGATGCTCATTAGTATACCCACAAGCAGTGTACTCCCAAGCTTTCAGCTCCTGCCCGTTCTAATCACAGCCCAGTTTTACTTTCCCTCTTGCTCCCCGCCTTGCACAACTCCCGTCCCATTTTACTTCTGCTATTCCCCGCATTTTATCTTCAACTTTCTAATTTACCCCACCGAGCCCTTCCCATGCCCTGCTCCTAGCCCAGCAAGATCTACTTCTCACCCTCCGCCCTGCTTTACTCCCATCTCTATCCTTTGCTCAATTCAGTCTAAGACGCAGTCAAACAGTCCGCTGGCATATGATTTATGAGCTCCATGTTAAAGCTTACTAGCAGATCCTGTGATTGTAAAAGTACATACGCCAGGAATTGCTGGTGTTTCCAGGACCAAATGACTAAACTTGTGGAATTGTCTCCTCAAAAACAGACAACCCAATCAAAATAATTATTAAAGGAAAAGAAATTTTGGTGTCGGCATTTTGAGATGAATTATTTAACTTTAGGTTAAATAATTTATCAATTAGTTTACCGTCAGATGTTACTGTTTATTTTGATGAAATGAAATCAGCTTTATATAGTTAATAGAGATACTTTGGTCTGGTCACTGTATCAAGGACCAAATGACATTTAGAAAGATCGTCGCAGTCGCTATTGATGGTTTTGTCAACATCTGCAGTCTATTATGACACAAACAACTACTAACAAAAACATTATGAAACAATGATGCACTGGAAGAAAGAAAATACGAGTCATAAAATAACCTGGAATGGTTTATTTGACATTCCAACCATCTGGTATTGGCAAATTGTGATTTGTCTTCTCTGACATTATGGAAAAAAATTGTTTGGCTTGGAGCAAATGCCATGCCATGGTGTTACCTATAAATGGTGCAACAGCTGTTTGTGCGGCAGCTTTCAATGCTGCCAGCAAAGCAGATTTGGCATACATGCTTCCTACTGACAAGCAAACGCATGCTTTACACGTTAGATTAGAGATAATTGACACCTGCAACGCATCAGAACCAAAAACCTTACGAGCGTAGGCTGGTCTCAGCATCAGATACTACAGCGTACCAGAAGTAGCTCTGCCACCTGCTCTACTGGCAAGGAAGGAGAAGTTTTTATCAATACAAAATCATATCAATAATCTAGAGTATGCAAACACGGTAGGCTTCAAGTGACTATCCAGCCAGCTACAGCACCCTGTCCACAAATACAGTGTATTTAGTCCCATACCACGTGCACCTTTCAGTTGTCTTCTCCTGACATACACCAGTATTGCTTCGCAGTATTTTGTCATTTGATGTCTGATGTGTTTTAGCGACTACAAGGGCTCTTGCGACTTTCCCTTTATCAAAACTTGGACATCCAAACAAACATGTCCCAAGGCCTTTGCTGAATACAAACTGCCCTGCCAGTGTCCTTTTGGTAAAGTGACCTTCAACCCCGGTAAGGCCATTGAGGTCGACCTGGAGCAGTTCAAGGACCAGATGCCAACGTGGCTCGTTGAGGTGTGTACAGACATCACTTTGAGTGCAGCCGATGAAAATTATTTATTGGTTTGTAATCTGTGAGAGATAAAATTGCTGAGTCTGCTAGTGTCGTGTTTGATTATTATAAACGTTCGAATCTTTTGGTTAAAACTCGTCAAAATGGCGAGACGATTGGAAATCACTTTCAATTAAATTTATGATTTTATTTTACTTTTAATGCGTCATCAATTTTTCAGCTTTTCAAAAGCGAGAAAAGCTCACAAACAGCAATGGCTTAAATCATTGTTATTGTTGGCTTCATTAGATGCTTTTTGTTGCGCTCTAGGGAGGCTATGAAGTGAAAGCTGTGTTGAAGGACACCGCTGCCGGCAACAAGGTTGTCGGATGCATAGAGCTGGACTTTGATGTGAATGCAAGGAAGCCATGCCCAGCAGTCCTCAAGAGACTGAATGCGTGTCCTTGAACCTTGCAGCTCGTTGCATATAAATACTTTTACAAACTGCCAACTCACTTCCGACTGTTTTAACTTCGCTGACCTGATACGTGTCATTTTTTCCTTCACCTTTATACACTGTAAACCGAAATAAAATACATCAAACTTCATTTTTGTTTGTGTCAAGCTTTGCGCTCTCATTTCATTTGTTTGTTTATACACCGCACAGCAATGTTATGCCTATCTTTAGCATTACTACTACGACCACAACGGTTTTACCGTTTAAATCTGATAAGTCTTAATTAATTGATGAATAACGGATTGGTGTTGTGCATGGCAATCTCTTCAATACTGATCTATACATAATGGACAGGCAACTCCAGTAAGATCAAGTCATTTCATGAGCAGACAACTCTTGATCCAGCAAATAGCAATTTTTGCAATAGTACACACTACATGGTTCAGCATGTTGCTACAAAAAAAATGTTGCCAAGCTCCATCCTGCAGTACTATTGTTCGGTAGCCCAGTTCCTAGATGAGCTGGCTGCATAACCAGAGTTTCACAATGTTTCCTGTATCAGTAAAGAGCGCCCATTGCCTACTGATGTCTAGTGCCACGACACTTACAGATAACAGATTTGAAAATACAAGTAGCAGTAAATATTATGGAACTAGCTAGTGAACAAACTTCCATTATGATAAATAACCAGTTAAATTGACAAAATCAAATTGATGCTACTGAACATCAAAACAGAATAGTTCCTTGTTCAGCAATATCAGGGGAGAAAACTCATTTCAATCGTTATGTATGTCACTTAGTGGTCATAAGTACCTCAGCTCAATACCTCAGCTCAATAGTTAGTTAGGTAACCTACTAGCTGAACGCCTTATTGAATAGAGATAAGAGATGAACAGGGTGACTGAGCGACACCCCCTCAAGTTAGAGCTGTATCAGTTAATAACACAGTCCAACATTATTGGTTACATAAACGTATTTATTCTTTGAGCTTCCATCTAATAAATGCACAACAAATTGATAGCGAGAACCTGTGGTAAACACAATATTTGTTTGGCCCATGCAATGGTGCCGTGTTACACACCTGCCACAAGGTAGAGGACGGCTAGCATTGATCGCTGAATGTATTGCACTAATAGACACAAATAACTGCTAAACCAAGAGATCAACAGAAAAATTTGCCTACAAGACTGCTGAAAGGTATGATTCATCTCCGCCAGTCGTTTAAATTAAAATCCTAAATTAAACTAGACATGAAAAAAACTAACAAAGGTAACAAAGATAAATTAGACAGAATTATATCGCTAAATAACCTACAGCTAATAGAATATCTACACGGGCACTGAGGCGCCTGTCCAACTGCCAGTCTACCCAATGGCATACAAGCCCTCAAATATCATAGTATTCTGGAAAGGCACAAACTTTCCAGCTCGGGCCTGCAATGCCACATCCTTCATGTGCTTCAGCGTCAACAGGTTGGCGTACACAAACGGATAATGGTGATATTTCACGTTATCGTATTTGGCAACGATTTGCTCTACTTTCTTACGTAATGCACGAAGACGATGGCGTGGAATTCTGGGATATAAATGATGTATAGTCTGGTACTGGAGGCCACCATGAAACCAGTCCATATAGCGCGGGCAGTCAACGTCTAGCGTGGTACGCAGCTGAAACTCAAAGTAGCTCTCACCATTTTTCTGGTACGGCATTTCGTCGAATGTTTCCATAATGAAGTGACTGAGACAAATCTGTACATGGATGATACCGACGGTGGCATTGGCAATGTACCAAAATAGAATTCTACTGGGCCAGCTAGGGCAAAGGTAGAGTACGTAACCCCACCAACAGTAGAAAATGGCAAGTGTGCACAACTCCATAACCTTTCTATAGCCACGACACTTTACGTGAGTCAGAACAAAGAGGATGGACTGGGCAAGTAGATTGACTCGAGCGACGCTCATCACAGGGTAGTACAACCAATGCTGGTAACTAACAAAGAACTTGGAGGCTCTGTCGAAGGGCATGTAAGTGTTCCAGTAGCTAGAGAATATTCCCGCACCCTGGCCACTTACATATCCAAACATTTTACTGGTTATGGCAAAAACAGGCAGATGTTGAATGTCAGGGTCATGAGAGACGACATTGGTGGCCACATGGTGAGTCTCGTGGGAATGCTTCCACCAGCTGATAGACAAACCAGTGAAGGCATTTCCGACTAAGATACCTAAATACTTGTGGTTGGAGTTGTCATCGAATACACTGCTATGGCCGACATCATGGCCGACAAAGTTTGCTTGCTGCCAAAACAGGCCAATGAGACAAGCACTGAGGTAAAAGGTAAAACCGGGAGACTCCTCAGACGCTATACTGGTGGTGAATAAATACAGAGCTAAGGCTAAGAGTCCAAATAGCACTGCCATCTTCTTGACGTAGTAGGATTTATCTGCCCGATACCAGCCGTTGGAGTCTAACCACCGCCCCAGATCTCTGAAATCCTCGGTTATGGATGCACCAGAACGAGGTTTCTCCTCAATAACCAAATCCCCAATGTACCAGTTCGTTATTCTCTTTTTCCACACTTCTGGCCGATGGAATTGGTTCATCAAGTCTGTGGCATCTCTGCCGCCAACATTGACTATGGCTGCCTCGCCTCCCGGGTGGTGTTTGGCCCACTTGGTCACATCGTACACCTTGTCGTTGACTGTGATCCATAATGAGTCAGCTGATCGATGTTGTGAGAGTTCTTCCGTTGTAATCAGTCGTTTGCTTTGACGGACTCGGTCTACTCCATTTGTTTGTTTCACGGTCTTCGGCGAGTCACTGGCATTGAGGTCAGCCGAGACAGCAGAGTTCCTGTGTGTTACAGAGGTACGACTTGCATAGACATCTTCATCACCTGCAAACGAACAATTCAGATTATCCTTCGCAACAATCCTTCAAAAGTGTATTAATCTATGGAGCGTGCTAATATCAACATGCACTTGTACACAGTCCTTGCTTCTATAGAGAACACAACTCCATATAAGATGTGCAATGAATGTATGAGTAATACAATAATACATAATTCAGATATATAAAATATATCGGTATATATAGAACTATCCTCCACAACGATTATTTTACATCCATGCAAACAACTGAGATAACATCCTCTAATAAGGCTAATTGCCAAGATCACACTATCGCCGGTACCAATTAAGACCAAGATATGCCATTACTTTATTATTTACCCACAATCCTTCAGCAAAGGCGCTAGACAGTAATTCAATCACAAGTGTTTACTGATCCTGAACAACTGATTGTCCAGTCGGCCCTAGTAGCTCTAACAGTAGGTAAATAATCTTATTTTTATGCACATTTCATCTCCCCAAGTATAAGACAGGAAAATAACACAACTTGGTTATTTTCAATAATTTGGGGATTCACTAAATTTTGAGACAAATCAATAGTATAGATGACCGAGCGGGTAGCGCCAGTGATGCACACATGTACACTGTACACATGTACACTTACGAATGTTCACTAAAGTATATACACTGTATACATGTACACTATATATATATATACTAAGGTATATACACTGCACACATGTACACTATATATATATACACTAAGGTATATACACTGCACACATGTACACTATATATATACTAAGGTATATACACTGCACACATGTACACTATATATATATACACTAAGGTATATACACTGTATACATGTACACTATTTATACACTAAGGTATATACACTTCACACATGTACGCTATATATACTAAGGTATATACACTTCACACATGTACACTATATATACACTAAGGTATATACACTGCACACGTGTACACCAGCATGTACACCAGTGATGTACTCTACTGAAGGTCCAATGACTAATAGCCGACAAAGAAACAACCAAACACCCCTATCTATCACGAGTGAACAATACTATTCTATCAGACACTCCTATTGGTATAAACTATCATGCGATAGAAAAGCTAGCCAATGAGAGCACACCTTCAACCATCCGTTGCTATTATATACAGGTCTATTACATCATACACCAACATTCTTATCTTACAGAGTGACTATTGCATGCACCAGCGCCCTTCGCACCGACCGCTAGGTCAAACGTGCTGGGATTGCACGAGCATACAGCGTGAGACCTAGGTTTCATGCAGGAGTTATCTTCTCATTCAATATCTAGCGCAGAATAAATGCCAACTACTATTAGTATTAAAGAGCTGAAGGGGAGACAACCACAGCTGTGACTAACAAGTGAATTACCATTATTGTCACACAATGAGCAGTACATGACCTGCGAATAGAGCTTAGATATTGATTAGGCAGTCTGCCATAGCCAGTGATCTATCTTACAGCCCTGAACCCTTATTAACCTCTAATTGACCCATAACTGACCAATAGCTGAGCAATACAGGGCTAGTAGGCAGGGCTAGTAGGCAGGACTAGTAGGCAGGGCTAGTAGACAGGGCTAGTAGGCAGGGCTAGTAGACAGGGCTAGTAGGCAGGGCTAGTAGACAGGGCTAGCAGACAGGGCTAGTAGACAGGGCTAGTAGACAGGACTAGTAGACAGGGCTAGTAGACAGGGCTAGTAGCCATCACTGCTAACACAACTGCACCCTGTAGATGACAACTATGTGCACAATCACAAAATATGTTCACTTAGTCTGGTTTGAGTAGGAAAAGTTATACAAGAGAGAATACATACAATTAACCTGGCAAAGCAAACATTTCTCTGACATAGAAGGATTGAAAAGGTAGCATAGTAACGCGGCTTTCAACCACAAAACTAGCTATTGACATGTATTGTCTAGGCATAGTGTACTGTGATAACTGGTAATGTGTACTTTTACTGGGCGATAGCAAGGGGACAGAATGGAGAACAGGAGAGTCAGTGAGGGGCAGTAGTGGACAGAAGTGGATATGGAGACGAGGGGGCAGTGAGCACCGACTCACCTATGAGCACTCCGTCTGCACCGGCAGCTGATGGCGACAGCATTCCTTCATAACTCACCATCTTGTCGGCTGCTTCCCACAGCGATGACCTTGAAAGCCTAAATAAAAGGGAACACAATATCACACAGCTGTCTCACTTGGCCATATAAAAGTAATTAATTCACATATGCTGTAAGCACAGCATGCCCACAGTCACCATGCATTGACCTTAGAGCTTGGTGCTGTTACTGGCAGCAGCTGCCGGCAGCATGTATGAAAGCCATGAGGTTGGGAACCTTCTGGCTTTCCAACACCCACCTGGATTAAATGCAATCCAGTCAGTATCAGTTCTTGCGAGCAAATGGTACAGCTCATCACACAAAAAACAAATCATACTCGCACAAAACCAAACTATAGCAACTCGACTGATTCAAGATTACAATGAATGGTTAGATATGTTATTTTCATTGCGAAACAGAGCACAGAATGCATCACTATAATTCGTCATATCGGCAATACAAATAAATCACAGATAGAATAATAACGCTGAAAGAAGAATGCGAAGAATAAGCATGGCTGGGGTGACGATCACTCAGAACTCTCTGTAGACTGCACCGGTGCGTTGCTATTTACTGAGGCGATAATTTATTGATTTATAGCCTTTGTATGACAGAAGTAGCTGTTTATTCAGGATATAGCAGCTGACTACACACACCGTATAAGAAAGCAGGGCTATTTCTTACTGATTAAGTAGCCAAATTGGACAACCGACTACTAAATCATTTGGAGAAAGCTGGTAGGCCAGCTGATTCATCCACTGCAAGCCAGACTGGTACTATGTGACCAGCATAGCTCAGTCTAGCGACTAAATCACAGTATCCAACATTTTTTACCATCATAAACTATAGACTTGACTTCCTACCAACAGCTATCAGCTCCACGGACTGTTTAGTGTCACGTACAGACCAATTTCAATTGTTTGATTTCAGATAGCAATGTTTTGGGTGATAAGACTTCAACAAATTAATTTAAAAAGGAAATGCTAATGTATATGTGAACGTGGGCCGAGACACCTGCACATTATGCACTGGTTGAGCACACTTACAGGGGTGCTTGTTTCAGCTAACGAAGTAATTGACGTTATACAATTGCCGTGAATGAATTTGATCAATATTTTTGTTGTTATTGTTTATAACCCTTGCCAATCATTATAGTTGGCATAGCCCATGCCAACAACTATAACTGTTATAGCTAACGAAAGCTGTGGTTGTTAAAGCTCTCAGCTACAAATGTAGTTATTATAGCTTTTTCAACAAATATAATTGTTATAACTATTACAGAGATTGTGAACAGCATACAATGTCCTGCAATGTTTATCATATTATGCAAAGGTGGTTGATCTCAGAAATTGTATAGCTTGTTGCTAACCCTCTTCAACTCATTTCCCTATCTCCAAGGTGCATCGCTGTATGACATGAATGGTGGTTTAGCTTCATTTGTAAATATAAAGTTTTCAGTTACTTTTAACACCATTTTCATAAATCAACGACTTTTGAGAAAAATTGAAAATTCATTTAACTTCATTCAGACAATTTTCAACAAAACGAACAGATACAAAAACACTGATATTATAGGTCGTGTCAAGGTTCAGGATTGATTAGAGGTCTAATTATTTTATTTTTGTTATACAAGATTGATGAATTGAACAGTATTATTAATAAATGCATGCGAAAACAACATCTACAACTTTTTACACACTTTTCTTAATAAAAGAACATAGCAAGCTGCCAAACTGATGCTGATTCAGTTTGAAATATCATTGCATTATTATACGACACCCATTCGGCCATTTCAAGGTGAAATTAATAAATCATCAGCCCATATTCCAGGCTATTACAGAGTTTGCGAGGACCATAGAACTAACATAGAACTAACATAAAAGAGTACATGCATCACCACCTGATTGAACCATCTTAAAATTAGATTAAACTTCAGGTTCTGCAGAAAACGTCAAACTTTGTTTAAAAAATATACATGGGTTTACGAACAAAAAATGATGATTATGTATGTCCAACTCATGTAGCCAGCCTTACGCAAAAAAAGAACATGTTTTGTGATTATTTTGTACGTGTCATTTGATGATGCCATCTGCGTGGTAAATATTATTATAGGAAAATATTAGTTAATATCATATCATTTATTCGCCAAATTTGATGGAAAATACAGTATTTGCAATCGTAAATTTTAATCACCAACTTATTGCCGGAGCTAAGACTTGTTGTTAATAAATAGTAATCGCATTACTATTAGCAATGCCTTATCACTTTAGAACTCAACTGACACTGCGTCTATTTTCTGCCATGAACATGGTTTATCCTATTTTAATACAACTGAGCCAATAGCACATCATTCAAACCCCATATGGCCGGGTATTGTTTGATACATTAATAACTATTTTTAAATTAATCATTAGACCTCCGCATCAGGTGGCAAGGTGTTTTAGATAGAAATATTTCGACAATAAAAGCTACAAAAGAAGGGACAAGCTGATTCATAATGCTAAAGTTGATGATTACCAAAGTTTTTGCACACTCTGTATTAATCAATGGACCCGACAGATCATAGAAGTGATGGCAAATGACCAACATTACACGATATGAAACACAATGACATGAGGGTTAAAAATTTTGCATGGTGGATTACACACACTTTGTGCATGTCATTTGCTGTTTTTATTCATGATTTTTTTAGTTCATCACCAGGCATAATATAAAATAAACACTGAAATATTTACGGGTAAAAATACACTTCTGATGTGGAGGGCATAAATTTTTAAAGATCTTAGCAAGTTTTCATAATATATACGATCATTGAATTACTAATCAAGTTCTTGAGTGATTGCTCATTTGAATCACACAAAACTGCATGTTAACACATATCCTTGTTTCCGTGAACAACGACAATGGAATTATCAATGTTTGTGCATAAAAAAATAGAATTTTTAAGCGCATACTATTTCCTTAGATCAAATGGTAAAATTATACTTTTTATCCCAAAATGAAAAAACCTTTCACTTGCCTCGGGTTTGAAGTCGCCTCAAGTAATAAAAACAAAACAATTTTTCCCATGAAGAGACAAAATTCAATGAAACCATGTCACCAGAGGCGGATTCAGAAAACCACAAAGTGGGGAGCCAACCAGGGTTTGATGGCTCCCCCTTTGTGTTCTTTGGCACCCCCTCCAAAACCATAATAAATGATGTGGTGTGTTCTCAATATGGTTGCTAGAATAGTATGTATTATTCTTTATGCAAAATCATCAACCATTGGTAATTGTGAACCATACATACACCCTCAGACACACATGTATGTTTCATTCAAGGTGGGCGAGCATGTATGTTGCATTGAAAGGGGCTGGTTGAACAATAATAATAATAATTCTTTTAAAAAATATAATAATAATAATTTAGCTTTAGTATGTAGTAGTATAGTAGCAGCAGCAGTAGTAAGTAGTGGTAGTAGCAGAAGGAGTCGTAAGTAGTAATAATAAAGTAAGTAATAATAATTAACAAGTTAGTTGTTATTTAGAAGAAGAATTGATTATTTTTAGTAGTGTTGTGCGCATATTCATTCACCAATAACATGAACAATAATAATAAATGAATTTAATGATTAATTAATATATCAGTAGCAATAATAATAGTGCATTACTACAATGCATTGTTGCTATTGCATTGAAGAGAAAGACAAGAAACTAATAGAATAGGCATATATTCTAATAATAATTTAATTATTATTATAATATTTATTTAATACTGTTATCTATCTAGCAACTAATTATTAACACAAAAAAACAAATGATAATTACTACTTTGGATGTGCAATGAGAAAATTTAGAATGCTTGTTGCTGCATTGCGCTTCTCCATGGCCATACTTTGCTTGATCAACTTCTACAAGGTGTTTTATGATGACAATTATCAATGGGCACTTCACTAACGTGCGCCAATCAAGAGCTGTTGCTATGGGAACACAAAAAAATGGCACCAAGCTTAGCAAATTTCTTCACTTTTTCTTCTGGAGGGGGCCGCCATGGCTCCCATGGCTACCCCCCTGAATCCGCCACTGTATGCCACTCACTATCTTTGTGAATGGGTTTCTCTTTAATTTATTATGGTCACACACATATTACAGACGCAGGCTAAATCCACATGCCCGAGATTCTCACGATGTCCAATGTGAGGCATAGCCTCATCAAGATATGCATTAGAGACACCATTTAAGAGAACACAGGCTTGCAGTACTCTCCAGAATCTTTCGAAGTGAGAATGATAAACCTTCGCCCTACCATTTGTCTATAATAATACTGACAGATAGACAGAGCCAACCAAATTATGAAAACAAGATCCAGCACTAGAACTGAATCTTGGCCATTTCATGCAACTATTTTTTCAACAGTTTCTCACTCAAACAACTCAAAAAATGAAGAAGAAAATCACCTATACCCAATAAATATGAAAGGAAACATGCTCTAGCACTGCCCAGCACTTGACTCAGCGCAACCAATAAACAATGAGGTATCAGCTTGTTTAAGCTGCAGTTTCAGGCCAGGCGAACTATCCACCACAGTTATTCAGAGTGATAAAATAAGATATTACAACAAATATTATTCAACTTCAATTATTACGAAAGAAAATACTATCTATGTTATTATTACTACCACTACTACAGCTATTACCATAATATTCAGGGATATATATTACAATTGCTAATTATAATAATTTAATTAATAAATAACGAGAAAATGAATGATTACCACATTGATGATGGTAGCATAAAAAAGTATAATAATTTACGATGATTATTATAGTAAACTGGGTTTCATATATTGTTAATAGTAATAACAATAATCGTACAACATTATTACTACTCCATCATAACCAATCATAACAGTAATGTAAATAATAATAATAATAATTATTATTATTATAATTAGTAATGATCAATAGTTCAATAATAATAATAGTAACAACAACAAGCATTATTATAAATAATAATAGCCATTGCAATCACAGCAAAATAAATGACAACAACAATCATTTTATTTAATATCATTAGACTATAAATGAATATCAAATAACTATACAAATAATAATAGTAACCGGATACAAAAATAATAAACCATTCACATTATTATTATTAAGTTATTACTATTACCCATAATTTATATTTTATAACATGATGATTGTTGATTGTATTTGTCATTAATTATATTATTATTCACAGAAAAAGCAGACACATCAGCATTATTACTGAAATTACTAAGAAGAAGAAAACAACAACAAAAACACTTTTTTCTTCTCATATAATAATAATATCTCTTGTTGTTGTTGCAACAAACAAACAAACAACAGCACTACTACTATACTTATACTACTTACTACTTCTTACTACTAACCCACATACACTAAAACAACACTACAAATTTACTACTTCTAAAGTTAGTTAAGTTGTTAGTTATTTATTATTATTATATATTAAATTTATATAATAATAATAAATAATAATAATATTATTATTAAGTTGTTAATTAAATTAAGTAATTTATTATTATTATTCGCTGACAACAATAGTAAATTATCGTGAAGATCATCATCATCACCATCGATCGTCGTAGTTTACTTACGTGTATTGATCTGTCTACAACACTGAAATGGTCATCCGTGTTCTGAGCTGTGCAAGCTACATAAAACTAAATGAAAGAAAAATACAGTTGACAATGAATGAACAGTACACCGGCATCAAT
Organism: Cryptosula pallasiana; assembly: GCA_945261195.1. Classification (NCBI taxonomy): domain Eukaryota; kingdom Metazoa; phylum Bryozoa; class Gymnolaemata; order Cheilostomatida; family Cryptosulidae; genus Cryptosula; species Cryptosula pallasiana. Next base: position 26,332,248 of record OX183140.1, on the reverse strand, counting down.
CTTTAGCACACTACTATGGAATCGCGTGATAAATAATTGCTCAGGTTCTAGATTTGTTATTGCTGTAAAGGAGCATGAAAATTATCTCGTAAATCGGTTTCAATCCAACTACTTGGAACTTGGGTTAATCCTCTTGATTGGATAAGTTCAGCCAAAAGAGGCGGACCACAAATGTAAGGCGTGGCTTTAAAAGCGATGAAAAATAAATTCACAGGAGTTGTCCCACCCTTGTAATAAAAGTGCATACGAGACATGATAACTGTAGGCATGTCAAACAAGTGACGGATCAAGATGTATTGCTCAACTATCTCTATATTGTGGGCATGATAAACTGGAAGCACCTTGTAAACTGATTGCTTTCAAAGGCAGCACTGAGTGAGAGGGTCTAGTAGTAGAGGTGATTGTGTAGGTGCAAAATCAGACAATTGTTGAATGTTCAACTAAAAAACTCAACTGCGGAGGTAAACTTGCGCAATGTGTGATGCAAAGAATTTATACCTACCGAGGCACCTGAACAAAAAGCAATAGCTGCGTTCGCAAGAGACTTTCAAGAAGAAAATTGTAAATGAATTGTAGGAGTTCCCTTGATATTACATGAGACTTGACAGGTATATGGGTGTCAGCAGCTGTAGACGCTAGTACTATTACTAAATGTATTAGTGCACTCGCCGGCCATTGCACCAAAATGTTACATCAGGAAGAGTTTAAAAAGTAAAAGACTTGAGTTGCTGTTAAGAGATAGAGTTTAGTATTACAAGTGATATTATATACATTTTACATTCAAGATATGAGATCAAAAATACACTCATTTTCATTCCTCGAAAATTGTGTCGTCAAAAAATCACAAATAGAAAACTGTCTCTTTTATTACAAATGGAAAAATAACTTAGCCTATAGAATGCGAAAAATATAAACAGATTTATTTCTTGCAGACAATTAATTCTTTGTCACTATTCCGTCGACCTACCTTCGACTTTTCACCTTGACCTTTGGGCCTTTATACCTAGAGTATTCGTTATCGCTAGAGTCGCTGCCAAATGTATCTATATCTGATTGCTCACAATAGACGGCAGTGCGTGTCCTCGTTCTAGTGGACCGACTGTGCCCATTGGTCAACTGTCCATTGGATGCTTGGCTGCTAAAACGAGCCTTCTTGGAGGCGTGGTTATTGATAGAGCTACGGGGGCGTTTGGAGGGTTGTCTCTTCTGTCTGTAAGAAGGTTCGGAGGTATCGGTATCAGCGCTTGCTTCTGTACAGTCAGTGTCAGTATTGCTATTGTCTGTGGAATTCTCCCCACCTTCTTCTTCTGCCCCCTCTCCTTCTTCTTCTGCCTCCTCTCCTTCTTCTTCTGCCTCCTCACCTTCTTCGTCGACCTCCTCACCTTCTTTTTCTGCCTCCTCACCCTCTTCTTCTGCTTCCTCACCTTCTTCGTCGACTTCTCCATCTTGTTCATCTTCTTCTGTCTCTTGGGTTTCTCCTTCATCTGTCACATATAAATTATGTACTCAAGCCACGCAAACTCGAGTCACAGATTCAAAGTCTTCACTCTCTACTCACCAGTATCTTTATCGTAGTCAGACACTGTAGTTCTGGTTCTACTAGATCTCTTCGATACAACTTGAGAAATTGGCTGTTCTTCGTCTGAAGACTCGACGATTCTTCTTGGCTTCCGTGTCACCCGAACCTGACTGCCGATGGAAATCTCTGCAGTAAATATACACCAATCATAGAACTTCAAGTAACTACACGACAGCTTTATACACGGCCACATCCAGTCATAGGCACTTACCATCACCAACCATGTAATCCCCAAATTGTTTGGGTTTCAATCTGCCAGTGCTTGATCTTGTGGAGTAATGTGAGGTGGAGGTACCATCTGAAGCACATGATGTAATACTTCCCTTATTATGCAATACATTCCGCATTATGTAATACATATATTGCATTATGTAATACAAATATTGCATTATGTAATACATATCGCATTATGTAATACATACCGCATTATATAAGTCATACCATATTATGCAATACATACCGCATTATGTAATACATACCACATTATGTAACATATAACAAATTATGTAACACGCAGTGTATTTTGTATTGAGATGCAAACCAGTAAACTCACTGTTGCTGGTAGAAGCTGCGCTGTACGAACAGGAAGGCTGCTCCAGATATTTTGCAGGTTTTCCACTAGCAGTTCGTCTAGTTCTCAGGCTTTGTAAAGGGTCATCTGGAATGTTCCTGAACAGATAGGACAAGCTGATGAGCACAAAGGCTTCCACACATGGAGAACACATCCTAAGACACGATAGATGTTAACAGAAGCTGGGCAATGTTACATTTAGTGCTTAGGAACACTTGCACAATGTTTAGGTATTGTGTGGTACTTTAAACGGCACAAGTAATGGTTGACAGACCATGAAATCTACGGTGCAAGTAACAAATATTTTGCGGAGAAGATTGAAAACAGAAAAATGACTCCGGCTTGATATAAAAGACTGACTAATGAATATAACGCTGTTTGTAACGCAAGTTATTAATCTATTGTCATAATCTCTCACTAATTGAAGGTACAGTGAAACTCTCATAAATCGATCACGTAGAAAACAATAAACCAGTTTATTCAATGTGACAGTGAAGGTCCCAAACATCAGCCATTGAAAATGATTTTAAATGTTTCAAAATTGTCATCTCCTCTTCAGCTTTTTCAGTTTTGAAATCAATCGTTACATAGAATCAGTGAAAAGCCTTGAATAAAGCATGGTGTTGTCAAGCAGTATTTTTTTATCGCATTGAATTGCAGACATTTTGAAAACTGTAGATCATAAGCTATGTAACTGTAGATCATAAGCTATGTAACTGTAGATCATAAGCTATGTAACTGTAGATCATAAGCTATGTAAGTGACTACATTTTCTAAAGGTACTCTTGCCTGAGCAAGAGACTTCAACAATTGAGTTTTGATAACTAAAATGTAGTCAATCTGGGAGTGTAACAAAGATCCAAGGCTATCAACCAGCAATAAAAATACACGAATATTATTAAGTCATGTTATTTCTACGAGACCACAAAAAATACAGCCGATATTGGTAACTTAGTAGCTGTTGTTGATACTTTGAATGATAACTGTCAATAATTTATAATACTTAACACCAATTGATAATAATTTTAAAAAGTAAAAAAGCGAGCTTAATTATTTATTATTATAATTTATTATTATCATTAGCACCAAAATAATAATTATTGATAATTAATGTTAGCATAAGTTGCTATATTATTATTAGTATTAAGTCACCATGTAAGAGAAATGAAAGAATTGTCTGAAAGTATTCGTAACATTCATAATATTATTATATTAGTAGTTACAATATCATTTTATTATTATGATATATTTATTTAGTCTTTAAAGATAGGCTTGTATAATTCAATACTATGCATAATTAGATGTCAGTCTCCGGGCCCTTCAACATTGAATTATGTGGGTTTCACAAAGAACAATCTAGAACATTTAAACACCTTGTTGAGAGACGAGTAGATCGGGAGGAGGTAGAATGTTGAGCATACTTTCTTTCAAGGGCTGACAACTCACGCATCTTAGTCTCCATATATATACTAAGCCTCATTGTGATACTGTAGATCTAGAACAGGATGTGGCATCAAAAGTTTTAAACCCAATTCTTATAGTTCATTGGCTACTAACTAGAAACATGTCCGGAATAGTTACCTGAGAGCGTTTGGACGTGTTGTACCTCTTAGAATTGCTGAAGATCAACCTGATGTCGGTGAATGCCTCACTCATGCTGCTGTATCCTCCAGATAGCAGGTTGTTCTCCACTGTCTGCAGATCCATCGGCTTGTCCACCACATCCAGGTAGTCCTGTGGATGTGTGCAGCGCATTGTGAGTTACATAGAATACAACTGCTACAACCACAGCTTTAGAAATAAGTAGACTGAGTAGTCACTTACTCCATATTCTGCAAGGTCGACAGGTTCTTTGAAAGGCTCCGAGTCTGCTCTCTCGCTCACATCCTCGAGCATTTCCAGTACGGCATTCCTCCAATCAAATGCTCTCATCTTCTTCCTGTCCTTAGCCTTGCTCTGTAGCACCACTTAACTATATCACATCCACTCAACCATGTCACATCCACTCAACCATGTCACATCCAACCAACCATGACACATCCAATCAACCATGACACATGTCACATCCAATCAACTATGACACATGGCACATCCAATCAATCATGACCCATGTCACATCCAAACAACCATGACACATGTCACATCCAATCAACCATGACACATCCAATCAACCATGTCACATCCAATCAACCATGACACATGTCACATCCAATCAACCATGTCGCATCCAATCAACCATGTCACATCCAATCAATCATGTCACATCCAACCAACCATGACACATGTCACATCCAATCAACCATGTCACATCCAATCAACCATGTCACATCCAAACAACCATGACACATGTCACATCCAACCAACCTTGACACATGTCACATTCAATCAACCATGTCGCATTCAATCAACCATGTCGCATCCAATCAACCATGTCACATCCAATCAACCATGTCACATGTCACATCCAAATGCTACTAATAAGTTGAGCTAGTTGAACAATTCAAAACCAAAATGGAGTAAAGAATGAAGGCTAAAGTTTGTACCCAGAAATGTGTCGTTTGGCAATGGACAATAAATTTTGTGAATGTGATAAGAAGGAAAAGGAGGGACAAGATATAATTATGTGTAACCTTAAACAGATCAAAGAAAAATGCTACATGTACAACTACCGACTGATTGCCTATCGATTTCCCACTACCAATAGGAGATGACGACAGTGTTTCGCTCATTTTCCTCCCTACTCGCCATTATCATGCACTTCCGGTTAAACTTGCTGCATGTGATGTCATAGTTATCCATTAAATGCTTTACAGCAACAAATTAGGAGCATTCACGAACGACCGCCCTTTCTGTGTAACTACACTCGAGATACAGTAAAACTTTGACGAGTGATATGTTTGGTAGAATCACAATTTGTCTACTGATTTTTTTTATCACAATCAAAACCTATCGACAGCCTCAAATAAAATGCTATCAATTGTTTTAGCACATTTTATCGCAAATAAAAATAGATAATCAGTAAGTAATGGGTAGATGTACAGGGGGCCTAGGAACAGAAATATACACATAGTACACAATCGGTCACCTTGCTAGTAGTGGCTGCATCACTAACTGTGTAGGAGTCGTCTTCTAGATTGAGACTGTTATATATAGCACTGGTGTCCACACGAGCAGAGTCACTGCAATGATATACAATGTACACTATAATACTGTATCACAATACAAAACAACCAATAGAATACACTGTAACATGATACATAATAGCCAATAGCATACAACATACCTCAATATCTCCTTACATATATCAGTAACTATCCTGGCATTACGTATTATTCTAGATCCCTGCTCGTTGAATTGTTCTGCATTACTTTCTATTTTTCTCACATCAAACATCAGTGATGTCACCCTCCTGTAATACGGTAGAGACTAGCTTACATTGAAACCATCACCAGGAATATGTTATGCACTTTCTCCTTATCAATAAAAATATAGTTACAAATTTTATTTTTTTCTAAAAAGTACATTACTAACAAAGAGATGCATGACATGTGACCTATTCAGCAAGCTTTGGTGATTTATAACAGTCGGAAATAAACCGGAGCCTCCAACAGTTTTACAGTCAACACCCATAGTCATACAGTCAATGCCCACAGTCATACAGTCAATGCCCACAGTCATACAGTCAACGCCCACAGTCACACAGTCAATGCCCACAGTCATACAGTCAACACCCACAGTCATACAGTCAACGCCCATAGTTATACAGTCAACGCCCACAGTCATACAGTCAACACCTACAGTCATACAGTCAACGCCCACAGTCATCACCCACAGTCATACAGTTGACACCCACAGTAATACAGTCAACGCCCACAGTCATACAGTTGACACCTACCTATAGAAACCATTGTCCAGCCTTGCCCGTATAGTGGACAGGTCCATGGGATATGCTATGACCAAGGCATAATCATGGACCTTGCTAAGGTCTACCGGGGCGTTGAACTGTTCAGATACACTGTAGCCCATCAACTACAACAGATGCTTGTGAAACTGAGTCTATGCCGTGGTACTAATCTATCATTTCACCTGACTATTTGCTACACTTTGAGGCTGACAGTGAGGTTGAATAATCAAAGAGACAAAACAATCGTTATTAAATGCTAGTGCTGGGTGAGAGAGCAATTTTTAAAAAGGCGCTATGTTATGATTTTTTGACTGAATTCAACTTAATTTGTCTATTTTAAGTAACTTTTTCCCAAAATAGTGTTACGGAGTTGTGCTCTCGTTAATTCCATCCATAGTATAAACGCAATAGAAGCTGACTTGTGTGCGATTTTTATTTCAATATTTAACAACTTATAAGGCCATAAGTGGAGTTGCAAAGATTTAGCATAGAAGGAGGATCTACCAAAAATAGCCATTGTGCAGAGACTTTCAACAGTGTAAAATATTAGGTTTGCATTAGTTTTCATATTTTTTTTAGGGTTTTTAGTAGAGTGAGCATTTCAACTTATTGCTGGTTGACTTGCTATGACGTATACACTGATTGCATGTACAACAGCTCAAAGACTGAAACAGGTTTATCGTCGAAGAAATTATTTCTAAGCAAACTATTATCATACAATTGAAATTATTTATAAAGAAAAAACCGCCTGGTTTGCGTTTTCGTTGTCATTGTTGTAATCAATAACAACAGTTAATCTCAAACTAAATCACAGATTATTGACTGAAAAAATCTGGCAATGTAAATAAATAATAAATTTCAGGCGCAATAAAAAAAAAATAAATATGGGCAATTTTTTAGCAGGTTGGTGATGACTATTTAGCACTCTTTGACAATAAGGAAAACACAACTCCAAAAATGAGTTGCCTAAAGAATGCATGACAGTGGATCTTCAAAGATTTTTGGTGGTAATTCCGTTTTCAGTAAATTTGCTATGTCTGAGAATTGGTACACTTGTGTGCTGGCAATTCCTTGTTTCAATATAATTTTTTTACACACTTCACTTCAGTAATAATTATTTACAGGGACAGCAATAATATACCTACGCACGTCATAAACATTCGCATCGCAAGGACAAAACACGTTTTGTACATGAACTATTCATTAATGGAAATAAAACATATCTTCATTAACACAAAATAAAAAACATTGTGCGAAAAAAGTAATAACTATTAGTAATGAATTTAAAAATCAATTACAACTAGAAACAGAATGAGTATATTAAACAAAAAATCCTTATTCCACCAGTGAGAAAAGAATCAAGGACTTCGTTTTGAGACAGCAAACACTCACAGCATTACGCTGCCAAGTTTTTGTGGTAAAGGGTACTAAAACCGCTAAACGCTTAGGATTAAACACTTAATCTCAAATCACTTTATCTCCCTCAAGTATTTATTTCTCACAAAATAAATACTTGCAGGAGTCTATTAAACACATCAACCCCATTGCACAGAGTTAACCATCAAGCCATCAGGCATATTCACAGCTGTGCATCAGTAGCTGTCTATAAAAACTCACTCAGGGGCCCACCTGGCTTACACTCAGGGGCCCACCTGGCTTACACTCAGGTCCACCTGGCTTTCACTCAGGCCCACACTCAGGTCCACCTGGCTTTCACTCAGGGGCCCACCTGGCTTGCACTCAGACCCACCTGGCTTACACTCAGGTCCACCTGGCTTACACTCAGGGGCCCACCTGGCTTTCACTCAGGGGCCCACCTGTCTTACACTCAGGCCCACCTGGCTGACACTCAGGCCCACCTGGCTTACACTCAGGCCCACCTGGCTTACACTCAGGCCCACCTGGCTTACACTCAGGGGCCCACCTGGCTTACACTCAGGTCCACCTGGCTTACACTCAGGGGCCCACCTGGCTTGCACTCAGGGGCCCACCTGGCTTACACTCAGGGGCCCACCTGGCTTACACTCAGGTCCACCTGGCTTTCACTCAGGGGCCCACCTGGCTTACACTCAGGGGCCCACCTGGCTTGCACTCAGGGGCCCACCTGGCTTTCACTCAGGGGCCCACCTGTCTTACACTCAGGCCCACCTGGCTGACACTCAGGCCCACCTGGCTTACACTCAGGCCCACCTGGCTTACACTCAGGCCCACCTGGCTTACACTCAGGGGCCCACCTGGCTTACACTCAGACCCACCTGGCTTACACTCAGGTCCACCTGGCTTACACTCAGGGGCCCACCTGGCTTGCACTCAGGGGCCCACCTGGCTTACACTCAGGGGCCCACCTGGCTTACACTCAGGTCCACCTGGCTTTCACTCAGGGGCCCACCTGGCTTGCACTCAGGGGCCCACCTGGCTTACACTCAGGGGCCCACCTGGCTTACACTCAGGGGCCCACCTGGCTTACATACAAAAGAATACCTGAGGTTTTCACTTCCCTGAATACTGATTGAAAACATTCAAATGTTGTCAAGTTTATACTTTGAGCCGGATAAACATTTCAGATCATCTTCAGACAAAATAAATCGTTCCATTCAAACGAATATTAACAAAAATCTTTGGTTAATCGGATTTTCAAGCTAGATCAAACATACTAGTATCTGTACTACTACGTTATAGTCACTAATTATTCTTGTATAACTCTATTGGTTCACTCCATGCAGACAAAATAAATTAATTATGGTCAAACTACTTACTAAAATACCGAAACATTTTTTACCGAGATGCTTCACGAATTCAACCTGTAGCTCAATTTACAGAAATCTCTGAACACAACGAGGGTACTGACGTGACCTTCAATGAATAATTCCTGTAAGCAGCTACTACATGATACGCTGTATAGGTGCATTAGGAGTTACCTGCTCTAGGCAGTTGGATATTCTAGCGCATTCCTGCACTTGTCCGTGCTCTGGCCATTCATGTCTGGCAGGTATGTACCTGAGGCTAGCTCTGTCTGCTTCAGTGATTTCTCCTCCATGCACCTTCTCGTCTGGTGCTGTGCACATGCATATATATTGATTGAGTAGACAATTCTTACTCGATACATGCAAAGAGTAGACAAATCTCAATACAACACATACAAAAAGTAGACAACTCTCACACAATACATATATAGAGCAGACAACTCTCACACAATATACAGAGAGAACAGGCAACTTCTACACACTGCATGAATAGAGCAGACAACCTCTACACAAGAAATACATAGAGCAGACAACTCTCACAAAATACATATATGAGCAGACAACTTCTACACAATGCATACTCGAGGTAGACAACTTTCGCACAACATATACATAGAGCAGACAACTCTCACACAACACATACATGGAGTAGACAACTCTCATATAATGCAATAGAGCAGACAACTTCCACACAAAATATACATCGAGCGAAAAACCCCCACTTACCATCATCAGTGAGTGGTTCAAGGTCCCAGGGACTCATTTTTTCTTTACTTCCATCATCCCAACTAAAATATATCATACCGTATATACAGTTTTGTATAGTACCCACAGTATATGAAAGCAGACAGCCAGGTGTAACACAATAACTTACGTCACTTGGAGGCAAAGAAACTGACTATCTGTGTGACTACTGTCATAAGGGACGTGGGCACTGACGGTCCCTGTGTACCATTTTTTATCTATTATGGACCTGAAGCTATCTCCAACTTGCCAATTCCTCTGTTGAGAGGTAGCGTAGAATTGGCGTAACACCAGGAAGTCTATTACGCCTTCCATATCATGATATCTGCAACATTGCACAGTGTGAATGCACCGGAGGGGGGAGGGGCAGTCAATCCATAGCTCTAGCGATTCTATTAACTTACTTTACAGAAAAGCGTGTTCCGGTAGACTTTCCGGTGTCGGGAAATATGGTGTTGAGCTGGAGACAGCAGAGTCTGGTGAAGCTAGGCCCCTGCACCTCAAACTTGATGCCTGTCACCCGCGCTAGCTCTTGTACCTGTTTTATACACAGGTGGCCTTTATACACACCTCATCATTATATAACAAGTTATAAAATAAGGCTGTGAAATAATGACAACAATTAATTACTGAACCGAATAAATTACCTACCTCTAGACAAAAACCCCTACCTCTAGACTAAACCCCCTACCTCTAGACTAAACCCCCTACCTCTAGACAAAACCCCCTACCTCTAGACAAAACCCCCTACCTCTAGACAAAACCCCCTACCTCTAGTCTAAACCCCCTACCTCTAGACAAAACCCCCACCTCTAGACGAAACCCCCTACCTCTAGACTAAACCCCCTACCTCTAGACTAAACCCCCTACCTCTAGACAAAACCCCCTACCTCTAGTCTAAACCCCCTACCTCTAGACAAAACCCCCTACCTCTAGACAAAACCCCCTACCTCTAGACAAAACCCCCTACCTCTAGACAAAACCCCCTACCTCTAGACAAAACCCCCTACCTCTAGACAAAACCCCCTACCTCTAGTCTAAACCCCCTACCTCTAGACAAAACCCCCTACCTCTAGACAAAACCCCCTACCTCTAGACAAAACCCCCTACCTCTAGACAAAACCCCCTACCTCTAGTCTAAACCCCCTACCTCTAGACAAAACCCCCTACCTCTAGACAAAACCCCCTACCTCTAGACAAAACCCCCTACCTCTAGACAAAACCCCCTACCTCTAGTCTAAACCCCCTACCTCTAGACTAAACCCCCCACCTCTAGACAAAACCCCCTACCTCTAGTCTAAACCCCCTACCTCTAGACAAAACCCCCTACCTCTAGACAAAACCCCCTACCTCTAGACAAAACCCCCTACCTCTAGACAAAACCCCCTACCTCTAGACAAAACCCCCTACCTCTAGACAAAACCCCCTACCTCTAGTCTAAACCCCCTACCTCTAGACAAAACCCCCTACCTCTAGTCTAAACCCCCTACCTCTAGACAAAACCCCCTACCTCTAGACAAAACCCCCTACCTCTAGACAAAACCCCCTACCTCTAGACAAAAACCCCCTACCTCTAGACTAAACCCCCTACTAAAACCGCACTTTAAAGTTTTTAATATCTCAAAAACTAAAGCTATATTAGAGGTATAAATATCATTCTTCAAACAAATAACACCGACAAAGTTAATGCTCGTGATTTACAACTTATTTTTGACAAGAAAGGCCAGGCCTGCACTTTCGGCACTGTCGTTAAAATCGACAACAATGATGATTTTTAAAGCTGTTTGACTCAAAAAAATCATACATTGCACGATGTACACAAATAATAAGTTTTAAACACAATAAAAAGTAATCATACGCTAGTCTATGATTACTTTTAGTAATTTGGTTATGACTAATCAGCACTCTCTGACACCAAGGAAAGAAAACTCTCCTAGAGGTTGGTCTCACCCTAAATAATCAATGAGTAAAATAAAGTGACTTTTTCTCATCGATAATCAAAACTTATTAGAATGAGTGGCTGACTGATATTTTTCAGGCGAGAATGCCTTAGAAATAGAGTTGTATGCTAGATTTTTTTCAAATTCAAATCATCAATTTTTTTAATTGTTTTGCAAAAGAAATTACACTTAAAAGAAATTCAAAAATATTCTAAAAGATGAAAAATTTTGGAGTTGTCATTCCACGTTGTGGCAAATCCGGCTGCACAATGAATTTAAAGTTCTGTGGCGCAACTCTGCTAGAGCAGCTAATAGAACTGTGCTACAGTACAAAATATTAGGGTGAGTTCTGCATGGCACTTTTCGTCTGTGCAAACTAGATCCAATAATAGGTGCTTTCGGCTAAGTGAAGGCACGGTCGTGACAAATGGGCGGATTTCTCTTGTTTCGGCGAGTATAAAAGAGGATTTCTTTGCGCTGTGGCTTAGCGAGAAATTCAAAGCAAAGGTAGTAGCGAGAAACAACGTTGGTGTGCAAATCAGGAGTTGCCTTATCTGCGATTAAAAACAGCCGTTTTATGGCAACCAATATTTCTGTTTTGGATACAGCAATGAAAACGAGCCTTCATCGTGCAAGCAGCGATGATTTATGCAAGGCCATAAGAAATATAAAAATTTATTATGTCGAATATCTGTGTGTAACAGTATCAATACATCAGCGATGACAAAAGTAATTATTTATTTTTGTCCATTGTTTTAGTAGAAGTAACAACTTCTAATTTTAATAATAATAAATATTTTTTTTTATTATTATTAATTTTTTGCTTTTTAGCCTGTACGACATACAACTGTTGTAAGATAACACAACTCGATAAATTTATTTTTCAGCACGGTTACTTGGTTTGCCAGATTCTCATGCGTCTAGCTTTGTGAGCGCTTAAAAATTAGCAGAATTCTTCGCAGAAATTTAACCGAAAGCACCTAATGAGTTATCACTAAAGCCACCATTTTAGCGAATGAACTCGGCACTTGAACTTCCTGTTCCGAAGATTTTCAATCATGTGACCAGAATAGTTGAATAGCATAACCAGAGTCACAGAATGATAAATGTCGTTTAGGTGGAATATAAAAATAGAATGATAGATTGTTACAAACCAAAAGCAAAATTATCAGGTATTTTAGCCTGTGTGAAAGGAAAATAATTTGAAAGAGAATCTACAAATGTAGCACTTTCTAGTTGAAAGAAAGCACTGATGGACACGGTTGGGTGCCCAAGCTATATTTGCAGGCATTGCACACAGACCTTTAAATGCGGCACTTTATCCCATGGGAGATTCTTAGGCTCATATAATTTCTCCTTGACCACCTCCTGGATGTAGATCTTATGACCTTGGTAGAAATACATCACCTCGTCTCCCATCTGGGGAAAGTACGGACACCGATGGGGCTGGTCTGTGGTCAACCACTCGGGTAGAACGTCTCGTCTGTCTGTGTCCGTAGAGTCGTCTGTTATAGTCGAGTTAAACTGTTCAGTTAATTTCTGTAAGTAGGAGATGTAATGAGGGGAGTTACCTTTATTGATTTGAAGACCCCACACTCGCACACCATTCACATCTCAAAGGCTATGTCCTTGACAGGCTGCTGTGATGTGCATCAGCAATATTGTGATAAACAGACTTGTTGTTTCCTGGACAATTTATTTAGATATTTTTGTGGTTTCTCTATAAAACCTCATAAACTAGTGATGAAATTCTACCATGACAGGTTAACCTTTCTGCAGACGACACCAGGTTAACCTTTCTGCAGACGACACCAGGTGACCCTTTCTGCAAATGACACCAAGTGAATTTCTGCACATGACACCAAGTTAACTTTTCTGCAGACGACAGCAGGTTAACCTTTCTGCAAATGACACCAAGTTAACCTTTCTGCAGACGACACCAGATTAATCTTTGTGCAGACGACATCAAATCCTACCTGGGCCCGACGGCGAGCTCTCTTCACCCTACTGGACGGCTGACGCTGTTTCACAGGCGTGCTTTTGATTGGACTCTTTGAGGTAGACTCGGCGCTGGATGTGGATGACTTGAAGGAAACTGTTTTTCGAGAACTCTTTCTAGAAGGAGGCTGTAAATTAGTTTTGTTATCGACCTCCCAGTCGGAGTATTCTGAACTGCTATTGGCTGAATCACTACAGGATGTGCTGCCACCATAACTACAAACACCAGAGAATACTCAACTATGATTGGAATTCTCGCTACAGCCAAAAAACGATGTACATATTAGATACTTATATACATAGACATCTATATACACAGAGATACTCACAGACATCTATATACACAGAGATACTCACAGACACAGACATCAACATACACAGAGATACTCACAGACATAGACATCTATATACACAGAGATACTCACAGACATCTACATACACAGAGATACTCACAGACATCTACATACACAGAGATACTCACAGACATCTACATACACAGAGATACTCACAGACATAGACATCTATATACACAGAGATACTCACAGACATAGACATCTACATACACAGAGATACTCACGGACATAGACATCTATATACACGAGATACTCACAGACACAGACATCAACATACACAGAGATACTCACAGACATAGACATCTATATACACAGAGATACTCACAGACATCGACATCTACATACACAGAGATACTCACAGACATCGACATCTACATACACAGAGATACTCACAGACATAGACATCTATATACACAGAGATACTCACAGACATAGACATCTATATACACAGAGATACTCACATACATCTATATACACATAGATACTCACATACATAGACATCTACATACACACAGAGATGCTTACCTTCCGCCATCAGACTGCATGCCATCTGTTGCTCTACTCCTGGTAGATCTGACATTAATAGCCTCATCATCAGACGAGCTTTCAGCACTCAAAGGAGGGGTGGACATCTGTTGCTCTTCCTCGCTCTCCACATCTAAACATGCAGAACTAGGGCTAGACTGACTGGCTCAACAATGATGGGCGATTCTGCTGAGCGATTATTCTCTGATATCAAATAAAATGATCCAGCTTGATTTAGATAAACACAAATATTTTTCTTTTTGCATTTGCTCATCCAGAACTCAACTATAGCGGATGGTTTAAAATTTCCATTTTCCTTGAAGAGATATTTAATTGCCGACATGTGATCAAAAGACTCCGGAGCGACACTACCAGCGTAACTTCAAGGCTTGACTACACAGTGATGGATCGCTACGATGTGCCAGCGGCTACACAGGCCGATGTAGCAAGCCGTCGTACTAGCACACATCGGCAAACTGATATTGAACTAACCAATCACACGGCACAAAAGCAGCTTTATGCCAGTTTAGCTTCTGGCAAGAAAAAAATCGTCTCTTTCTAGCGCAACAAATATTAAAAAACTCACATACTGGTATGTACGTTTATATTTTTCACAGTAAAAACCATTATTTGAATTTATTGTTTGGGGTTCACCAAAAAACAAATCATCGAAATATTATTATTAATACTTTACTGCTATAATTATTATTATAGTTGAATATTATTATCAATGATTATTATTAATTCATGTGATTACTTCGGGTCTCATATGACATCAATTGACCAGAGAATATTTTTTGTCAGCAACCACACTACTTGAAAATATTTTTGTGCAAGTGATGAAAAGAAAAGTTCTATAACATGACCTGATAAAGCTTCTTTTACCAGAAATGTGTTGTAAATGGGTAAACTTGATGAGCTTGTAACACATTTTGTTTTAGCCAATCACAGGGTGCCGATGTGCCTTCGGCCTCAAGTATAGATCAACATGTTGTTTGGCTTAAGATCAAGATGGATGTATCGACCAGTCCCATCGTGAATTTTTTTGATGGCATACATTGATCAGTAGAGCCACCCCTTAACAGTCCTACCACTACTAGCATTAACTGACTACTAGCACTAACTGACTACTAGCACTAACTGACTACTAGTACTAACTGACTACTAGCACTAACTGACTACTAGTACTAACTGACTACTAGCACTAACTCACTACCAGCACTAACTGACTACTAGCACTAACTGACTACTAGTACTAACTGACTACTAGCACTAACTGACTACTAGTACTAACTGACTACTAGCACTAACTCACTACCAGCACTAACTGACTACTAGCACTAACTGACTGCTAGTACTAACTGACTACTAGCACTAACTGACTACTAGTACTAACTGCTTACTAGTACTAACTGACTACTAGTACTAACTGCTTACTAGTACTAACTGACTACTAGTACTAACTGACTACAAGCCCTAACTCACTACTAGCACTAACTCACTACTAGCACTAACTCACTACTAGCACTAATTGACTACTAGTACTAACTGACTACTATCACCAACTGACTACTAGTACTAACTGACTACTAGTACTAACTGACTACTAGCACTAACTGACTACTAGTACTAACTGACTACTAGCACTAACTCACTACCAGCACTAACTCACTACCAGCACTAACTGACTACTAGCACTAACTGACTACTAGCACTAACTGACTACTAGTACTAACTGCTTACTAGTACTAACTGACTACTAGTACTAACTGCTTACTAGTACTAACTGACTACTAGCACTAACTGACTACTAGTACTAACTGACTACTATCACTAACTGACTACTAGTACTAACTAACTACTAGTACTAACTCACTACTAGCACTAACTCACTACTAGCACTAACTGATTACTAGCACTAACTCACTACTAGTACTGACCACTACTAACCCGTGTCATAGAGAGCTCTTGTAGTCAATCTGTTTCTAACAGCCTGCTCTCCAGCAAGTCTAGCCTCCTGTCTCATAGAGGTACGGGTGGTATAGTTAGCTGGCTTTCTCTTTCTCGTTCTCAGGTACACA
Organism: Cryptosula pallasiana; assembly: GCA_945261195.1. Classification (NCBI taxonomy): domain Eukaryota; kingdom Metazoa; phylum Bryozoa; class Gymnolaemata; order Cheilostomatida; family Cryptosulidae; genus Cryptosula; species Cryptosula pallasiana. The sequence goes on along the minus strand of OX183140.1, from coordinate 26,315,809 downwards.
GGCTCCGCTTTGGATCTCTGCAATTGTTCCACAAGAAATAATTAATGTAAAAAATAACCGGTAAATTGATTTTATTGCAAAAACTTTCAACCAAACAGGGCAGATCTAGTAGTAGTAGCTAATATAACTGACCGTTGGCAGTTCGCCGTCTTGAAACGGCCTTTTCCTTGCCTCCGCAAGGTACTGCTCAGTTTCTCGTTCTGTAGTGATGAGCATCGAGTTCTCCATGCTGGCAATCACATGATCACTTAGCTCAGCAATCACATGCCTCAAATATCGGACACTGTCACCCGGCGGTGGAAGAGAGGCTAAGTGAGAAGAAAAAGTAATTAAACAGCAACCAGACCATTCTAGAATGAGCCCAGGATGAGCCCTCTCTGTGACACCCGGTAGCAGGTGCTATACATCTCACAATCCATGCCAGCGGCATGTAGTCACAACTCAGGAGAGACTAGACATTTATAACTTGTACAATTCTTATCAGTCATACAACTTTATCAATCATTTCTGTATAAAAAATGATCCACGAAAAGAGAAAATAACTACATCTACAGGAATAAAACAATCTAATTTGAAATCTAACTGAGTGCTGAGAAAAATCAAACTAAAATTTGTTTTAAATGCCTCTGTACTGGTTGAAGAAAAATCTTTTGAAAATTGGTTTGGCACAGGTCCAATAAAGTTCCCATTAGCTAGGACCAGCTACGAACTCACAGACTTACCAGTATGGACGTTGCTCTCTGCAGCTTGACTAGCCTCTGTAGATTGCATAGTTGAAGAGTGAGCACCAGTATGTGATTGGTTATTGCTAGTAGAAGCACCATTTGATTGGATGTTGGCATGTGAAGTAGCTGATGATTGGCTTGTGGAATGAGAAGCGGACAATGGCCGCAAAAGTTCTGTAGGAATCTCCTGATCCACCACTTCCCTGTCTCCTGTAGACAGAGACATGTGCTTATGTACAGATACTGCAGTGGGTGGACAACTCCTAGTTAGGGCAACATGAACCTGCTAGTTTCTCCATGCTACCAAAACTAGCTATGACCTTTGGTAGCAATCAATACAGTAGATAGCTTCTGTGTATTATATCATAGATGAAAGGGCTTATACAATAATTTTACAATAAATATAACTGGGTGCTGCATAGCTGTATCATACAGGTGTGCTGCATAGCTGTATCATACAGGTGTGCTGAAAATCATTTACCCTAATGCGATGGTGAAGCTTATTAATATGCTGAAGCCACGTAAAAATTTGAAACAACGAGTGTTCAGTAAAGTCAACCACAAGGTAGATAATTACATCATCGGGTGATTAGTTTACCAACGTCCATGGGGTATTTATTTCCCTATCAATGATTACTGCTGCTACCTGTTTCCCTATCAATGATTACTGCTGCTACCTGTTACCCTATCAATGATTACTGCTGCTACCTGACAAAATAAGATTTTATAAAGTGATAATAATAATCGATCATATCAAATAAATGAAAATGTATTATAAACCAAAAATTAAAAAAATCCTGACATCAGATAATCATTAATAATAAATAAAATGATAGTAATAAATAATAATTATTTATTTATCGCACACCTTATTACGCAGCCGGTGCATGATCAGCATCCAAAAAATAGTAGATCTCCGCGCATTATTGCTTAAATAGCCAATTATTTTGTTCATAGTTGTATTGAAAAACATATTCAGGAATAATAACATTAATTTAATTAATGGCAGTACTAATTATCGGTCAATCTCGGCATATCAACTAAATGACCATACAAATATTTTATTAATGGGTCTGCCACACGAGCCAGAATATCACTCGTATCTGCCGTTCCATCAAGCAGGATGGTACATCCAGCGAAGGATGAAGCAGAATGGACATGATCGATTCTTCATTCTGTCCGTCATGCTGTGATTGGTCGATTAACCCAGAGTGATACCATTTGACAAGATTGTCAAGGTTTTATTGACTCTCGACGCGTTTACAAAGATCATATATAATTGTAACATAGTAGTGTATATTATAATATTTATATGATCTTTGGTGTTTATCTAAAACTAACGCAGGCATATAACTTTTAAAATAATTATCGTTTGTGGTAGGAAAAAATTATAAATAAATAATTAGGAGGCATAAGAGATATAAGTGACAATAGAGAAAAACGCGCAGCCTGAAAATGTGTTCAAACAGAGGGGAAACCCCAGCTAATTACGGGGATTTCCAGAATTTTTCCATTGTTTCATAATAGAGAAAAACGCGCAACCTTTGCAAAAGATTTATTACTGGGGAATCCCAAAAAATAATTATTACGGGCCATGGATGAAATACACCAGGATTGCCAGCTACGGCCGTTCAATATAACTTTGACCACGATTCAAATGAGGCCGTTTATGGGAGTCGCCATGACTAGGATTTTTACGCAGTATCCGGTACGTACTTGTGTTTTTTTAATGCAGTGTCGAGTTGTCTTTTCATTAAAAGAGACAACTACGCCAATCCAAGGGAAAAGTGACGTACCTCCGGTACGTTCCTAAAATTTGACTATTTAAAAAATTGCGGTGGATGCTATAAAAAGATTTGACCATAACTTGCGGCCCCTTACTATAGCGTATGTCACGAAATCCCTTGTAAAAGTCGCAGTCACAGTCTATATCCCGTACGGACTTGGCCGTTCAAATTGCTTCACCTGATTGGGCGCAGCTGGCCATCCTGGTGTATTTCATCCATGTTACGGGCTTATATAAAACAATGGACAAATTCTGGAAATCCCCGTAATTAATTGGGGTTTCCCCACTGTTTGAAAACTTTCGCAGTACGCGCGTTTTTCTCTAGTAAGGCCGCAATAATTATTTTTTTGGATTCCCCAGTAATAAATTTTCTGCACAGGTTGCGCGTTTTTCTCTAATGAAGCATACACCTAGTAATAATAGTTTAGTAATCACTTGACCAATAAGGATAAAATTAGCGATAAAAAAATGTACCCTGTCAGGCTCGCTATTCGCTCATTCATCGCCAGACTCTGGCTACAGGTACGGAAGACAGGTTCCTGTGGCAAATGCGTAATGTCACGGCTAACCATGTTACACAGCGTAATGCCCCAGATTTGGGATATCACAAGACGTGCTGCGTGGTAGTACGCGGTGTAAAGACTTCAACACGGCAACTAGTGATGCATGACACCCGAAGCACAATTGCTAGATGTTCTAGAACTTACCATCTGGAAGGTTGATGAGCAAAGGTTTCAGGTGCTGCTCAGGTAAGTGCTCTCTGCCCGGCACAAGGCGTTGATACTTGGGAGGGTAAGGTGTAGCATCTACATCTACTAGGAATGGTGGAGGGAGCAGGTGGACGGCCCGCTGTGTCAACTCATCCAGTACATAACCATTGAGGTCTCTTATCAATCCTCTATAGTCAGTGTGGAAGTACAGTTCAGTGGGCACCTACAACAGATGTCCTTGTATTTTACAGTTCATACCACAATGAGGGCGAGTACAACACAAGCCAACTTATATACCACAATGAGGGCGAGTACCACACAAGCCAACTTATATACCACAATGAGGGCGAGTACCACACAAGCCAACTTATATACCACAATGAGGGCGAGTACAACACAAGCCAACTTGTACGCGCTACTCAATCCACTGACCTTCTCCTCACTAAGCCGATCATTTCTGCCGACGCCGAACCTCATGAGATGTCCGTGTGAGTCGGTGGCACTGAATGAGTGACCATGAGGTGACCACTTGCAGTCATAGGCTGCCCCAAAGCCCTGCCCATCAATCATATTGTAGTAATCGAGCAGCGTGCGACCAGACGCAATGTCCCACAACTTGATGCGCCCATCATGGCCGGCGGTGACCACTAGATTATTGTTGAATAGGGCACATTCTATGACAAACACATCCTCCTCGTGGCCCTGTGAGCATGAGGGTAACTATCAGTGGACACACAGACAAACAGCAATTGCAAGATGCCATGACTAGTAACGCATGAAGACTTACTTTGAGAGTTCTGATTGGCTGGCCAGTAGCAGACGACCAAATCCTCACAGTGCAGTCAGAGACGGCAGTGAGCACCATGTCATCGTTGGCTGTCCATGCCACCATGTTTACCTTGAGTAAGATGAAGCTATCCCCACTTTGTCTGTAAGACAACACAGTTTAGTCAGATAACTACCAGAATTTCTCACCACTTGGAGGAAGGAAAGGCAGTCTCTACCTGTTGGTTTCCTTCATGTCAAGGATGAGGTTGAGCCATTCGCCCCTCATATGCCTCCAGATCCTGGCGGTGCCGTCCTTGCTGCCGCTGATGAACCTGTCGCTGGAGTGACTGTACTGAATGCTGTCTACCATGTCTGTGTGAGCCTCCAGCTCTCCAATCTTCTCAGGTCTACCAGAGAGGAGGCAGTAAATTCTAATGACTGAGTCGCTATTGCCTGTGGCCAGGAAGAGACCCCCAGCACTGAACGAAGAACATAACATCTTCACCCCCATCCTTGACCTTTCGATGAACTTCAGTGGTTTAGGTCTACAACAAAACAAGAATATAACGTGCTGTATAAAGTAGTATACAGGCAAGTCCATAACTTGGTTACAGCCACGAAATGATAAGCGAGATGAAATAGCCACAACTTGTTTGCTCACATAAAAGAAGATAACTCCAAATCCAATAAACGTCCAACAATAAATAACTCAACAGATTGGACAACGAGGAGAGAGATATGTCTATTACCAGCATTTACCACCAGGTGGCGCTATTGTAATATAACTAACTGCTTTGTCAACTATGTAAAGCAATCTGAAAATGAAGTTTGAAAAACCTGAACATTATCTATGCACAGTTAACTCTATGCACAGTTAACTCTATGCACAGTTAACTCTATGCACAGTTTACTCCATGAACAGTTAACTCTATTGAATGCAAAATAAACTTGAAGTCACATGGATTTATAAACATGAAATGTTTTGGTAGTCGAGTGCATAGTTAACAGAGCAATAAACTCCAGCATGTACTACACAGTACACTAGTACACAGTATACTAGTACACAGTACACTGGTACACAGTACCCTAGTACACAGTATACTGGTACACAGTACACTAGTACACAGTACACTAGTACACAGTACAGTAGCACACAGTATACTAGTACACAGTACACTAGTACACAGTACCCTAGTACACACTACACTAGCATACAGTATACTAGTACACAGTACACTAGTACACAGTACCCTAGTACACAGTACCATAGTACACAGTACACTAGTACACAGTACACTAGTACACATTACCCTAGTACACAGTACCATAGTACACAGTACACTAGAACACTAGTACACAGTACACTAGTACACAGTACACTAGTACACAGTATACTAGTACACAGTACCCTAGTACACAGTACCCTAGTACACAGTACAGTAGTACACAGTACACAGTATACTAGTACAATAGTACACAGTATACTAGTACAATAGTACACAGTATACTAGCATACAGTATACTAGTACACAGTACACTAGCACACGGTATACTAGTACACAGTATACTAGTACACTAGTACACAGTATACTAGTACACAGCACACTAGTACACAGTAAACTAGTACACAGTACCCTAGTACACAGTACACTAGTACACAGTACACTAGTACACAGTACAACAGTACACAGTACCCTAGTACACAGTACACTAGTACACAGTACCCTAATACACAGTAACCTAGTACACAGTATAGTAGTATACAGTACACTAGTACACAGTACACTAGTACACAGTACAATAGTACACAGTACAGTAGTACACAGTACAGCAGTACACAGTACAATAGTACACAGTACACTAGTACACAGTACCCTAATACACAGTACCCTAGTACACAGTACACTAGCACACAGTACACTAGTACACAGTACAATAGTACACAGTACCCTAGTACACAGTACCCTAGTACACAGTACCCTAGTACATATGTAATCTACTAACTCAAAAGATCTGTCACTCTTCTTGTACTGCCAGAAACAAACAGTTGCATCCTCACCAGTAGACATCAAGTATCGTCTATCGTACCTGACCAGCGGACAGAACTGCAACAAGTACATACCAACAGTAAGTACACACGGTAAGTACACACAGTAAGTATACACAGTAAGTACATACAGTAAGTATATACAGTAAGTACATACAGTAAGTACATACAGTAAGTATATACAGTAAGTATACACAGTAAGTATACACAGTAAGTACACACAGTAAGTATACACAGTAAGTACATACAGTAAGTACATACAGTAAGTACACACAGTAAGTACATACAGTAAGCATACACAGTAAGTATACACAGTAAGTACACACAGTAAGTACACACAATAAGTACATACAGTAAGTACATACAGTAAGTACACACAGTAAGTACATACAGTAAGCATACACAGTAAGTATACACAGTAAGTACACACAGTAAGTACACACAATAAGTACATACAGTAAGTACACACAGTAAGTATACACAGTAAGTACATACAGTAAGTATATACAGTAAGTATACACAATAAGTATACACAGTAAGTACACACAGTAAGTACACACAGTAAGTACACACAGTAAGTACATACAGTAAGCATACACAGTAAGTACATACAGTAAGTACATACAGTAAGTATACACAGTAAGTACACACAGTAAGTACACACAGTAAGTACATACAGTAAGTACATACAGTAAGTACATACAGTAAGTACATACAGTAAGTTCACACAGTAAGTACACACAGTAAGTACACACAGTAAGTATATACAGTAAGTACATACAGTAAGTACAACAGTAAGTACACACAGTAAGTACACACAGTAAGTACATACAGTAAGTACATACAGTAAGTATACACAGTAAGTACATACAGTAAGTACATACAGTAAGTACATACAGTAAGTACATACAGTAAGTATACACAGTAAGTACACACAGTAAGTACAAACAGTAAGTATACACAGTAAGTACACACAGTAAGTATATACAGTAAGTACATACAGTAAGTACAACAGTAAGTACACACAGTAAGTACACACAGTAAGTACATACAGTAAGTACATACAGTAAGTATACACAGTAAGTACATACAGTAAGTACATACAGTAAGTACATACAGTAAGTACATACAGTAAGTATACACAGTAAGTACACACAGTAAGTACATACAGTAAGTATACACAGTAAGTACACACAGTAAGTACACACAGTAAGTACACACAGTAAGTACATACAGTAAGTATATACAGTAAGTACACACGGTAAGTACACACAGTAAGTACACACAGTAAGTACACACAGTAAGTACATACAGTAAGTATATACAGTAAGTACACACAGTAAGTACACACAGTAAGTACATACAGTAAGTACACACAGTAAGTACATACAGTAAGTATACACAGTAAGTACATACAGTAGGTATACACAGTAAGTACATACAGTAAGTACACACAGTAAGTACACACAGTAAGTACATACAGTAAGTACACACAGTAAGTACATACAGTAAGTATACACAGTAAGTACACACAGTAAGTACATACAGTAAGTATACACAGTAAGTACACACAGTAAGTACACACAGTAAGTACATACAGTAAGCACACACAGTAAGCACACACAGTAAGTACACACAGTAAGTACACACAGTAAGTACATACAGTAAGTACACACAGTAAGTACATACAGTAAGTATACACAGTAAGTACATACAGTAAGTATACACAGTAAGTACATACAGTAAGTACACACAGTAAGTACACACAGTAAGTACATACAGTAAGTACACACAGTAAGTACATACAGTAAGTACATACAGTAAGTACATACAGTAAGTACACACAGTAAGTATACACAGTAAGTATACACAGTAAGTACATACAGTAGGTACATACAGTAAGTATACACAGTAAGTACACACAGTAAGTACATACAGTAAGTACATACAGTAAGTATACACAGTAAGTATATACAGTAAGTATATACAGTAAGTATACACAGTAAGTATACACAGTATGTACATACAGTAGGTACATACAGTAGGTACATACAGTAAGTACATACAGTAAGTATACACAGTAAGTATACACAGTAAGTACATACAGTAAGTATACACAGTAAGTATACACAGTAAGTATACACAGTAAGTATACACAGTATGTACATACAGTAGGTACATACAGTAGGTACATACAGTAAGTACATACAGTAAGTATACACAGTAAGTATACACAGTAAGTACATACAGTAAGTATACACAGTAAGTACACACAGTAAGTACACACAGTAAGCATACACAGTAAGTACATACAGTAAGTACATACAGTAAGTATACACAGTAAGTACACACAGTAAGTACATACAGTAAGTATACACAGTAAGTACATACAGTAAGTACATACAGTAAGTACATACAGTAAGTATACACAGTAAGTACATACAGTAAGTACACACAGTAAGTACACAGAGTAAGTATATACAGTAAGTACATACAGTAAGTACACACAGGAAGTACACACAGTAAGTACATACAGTAAGTACATACAGTAAGTACATACAGTAAGTACACACGCAGTAAGTACATACAGTAAGTACATACAGTAAGTACACACAGTAAGTACATACAGTAAGTACACACAGTAAGTATACACAGTAAGTACACACAGTAAGTATACACAGTAAGTACACACAGTAAGTACACACAGTAAGTATACACAGTAAGTACACACAGTAAGTACACACAGTAAGTATACACAGTAAGTACACACAGTAAGTACACACAGTAAGTATATACAGTAAGTATATACGGTAAGTACACACGGTAAGTATACACAGTAAGTACATACAGTAAGTATATACGGTAAGTACACATAGTAAGTACACACAGTAAGTACACACGGTAAGTATACACAGTAAGTATACACAGTAAGTACATACAGTAAGTATACACAGTAAGTACACACAGTAAGTACACACAGTAAGTACACACAGTAAGTATACACAGTAAGTACACACAGTAAGTACACACAGTAAGTATATACAGTAAGTATATACGGTAAGTACACACGGTAAGTATACACAGTAAGTACATACAGTAAGTATATACGGTAAGTACACATAGTAAGTACACACAGTAAGTACACACGGTAAGTATACACAGTAAGTATACACAGTAAGTACATACAGTAAGTATACACAGTAAGTATACACAGTAAGTACATACAGTAAGTACACACAGTAAGTACATACAGTAAGTACATACAGTAAGTATATACAGTAAGTACACACAGTAAGTACATACGGTAAGTACACACAGTAAGTATACACAGTAAGTACATACAGTAAGTATATACAGTAAGTATACACAGTAAGTACATACAGTAAGTATATACAGTAAGTACACACAGTAAGTATATACAGTAAGTACACACAGTAAGTACACACAGTAAGTATACACAGTAAGTACACACAGTAAGTATACACAGTAAGTACATACAGTAAGTATACACAGTAAGTACATACAGTAAGTATACACAGTAAGTACATACAGTAAGTATATACGGTAAGTACACATAGTAAGTACACACAGTAAGTACACACAGTAAGTATACACAGTAAGTACATACGGTAAGTATACACAGTAAGTATACACAGTAAGTACATACAGTAAGTATATACAGTAAGTATACACAGTAAGTACACACAGTAAGTATACACAGTAAGTACACACAGTAAGTACACACAGTAAGTATACACAGTAAGTACACACAGTAAGTACACACAGTAAGTATATACAGTAAGTATACACAGTAAGTACACACAGTAAGTATACACAGTAAGTACATACAGTAAGTACACACAGTAAGTACATACAGTAAGTACATACAGTAAGTATATACAGTAAGTACACACAGTAAGTACATACGGTAAGTACACACAGTAAGTATATACAGTAAGTACACACGGTAAGTATACACAGTAAGTATACACGGTAAGTACATACAGTAAGTACATACAGTAAGTACATACAGTAAGTACACACGGTAAGTACATACAGTAAGTACATACAGTAAGTACACACAGTAAGTATACACAGTAAGTACACACAGTAAGTACATACAGTAAGTACACACAGTAAGTACACACAGTAAGTATACACAGTAAGTATACACAGTAAGTACACACAGTAAGTATACACAGTAAGTACATACAGTAAGTACACACAGTAAGTACATACAGTAAGTATATACAGTAAGTACACACAGTAAGTACATACAGTAAGTACATACAGTAAGTATACACAGTAAGTACACACAGTAAGTACATACAGTAAGTACATACAGTAAGTATATACATTAAGTATACACAGTAAGTACACACAGTAAGTATACACAGTAAGTACATACAGTAAGTACATACAGTAAGTACATACAGTAAGTATATACAGTAAGTACACACAGTAAGTACACACAGTAAGTATACACAGTAAGTATATACAGTAAGTATATACAGTAAGTACACACAGTAAGTATATACAGTAAGTACATACAGTAAGTACATACAGTAAGTACATACAGTAAGTATACACAGTAAGTATATACAGTAAGTACACACAGTAAGTACACACAGTAAGGACACACAGTAAGTATACACAGTAAGTATACACAGTAAGTACACACAGTAAGTACATACAGTAAGTATATACAGTAAGTACATACAGTAAGTACATACAGTAAGTATATACAGTAAGTACATACAGTAAGTACATACAGTAAGTATACACAGTAAGTATATACAGTAAGTACACACAGTAAGTACACACAGTAAGGACACACAGTAAGTATACACAGTAAGTATACACAGTAAGTATATACAGTAAGTACACACAGTAAGTACACACAGTAAGGACACACAGTAAGTATACACAGTAAGTATACACAGTAAGTACACACAGTAAGTACATACAGTAAGTATATACAGTAAGTACATACAGTAAGTACATACAGTAAGTATATACAGTAAGTACACACAGTAAGTATATACAGTAAGTATACACAGTAAGTACACACAGTAAGTATACACAGTAAGTACATACAGTAAGTACATACAGTAAGTACACACAGTAAGTATATACAGTAAGTATACACAGTAAGTACACACAGTAAGTATACACAGTAAGTACATACAGTAAGTACATACAGTAAGTACATACAGTAAGTATATACAGTAAGTACACACAGTAAGTACACACAGTAAGTATACACAATAAGTATACACAGTAAGTATACACAGTAAGTACATACAGTAAGTATATACAGTAAGTACATACAGTAAGTACATACAGTAAGTATACACAGTAAGTATATACAGTAAGTACACACAGTAAGTACACACAGTAAGGACACACAGTAAGTATACACAGTAAGTATACACAGTAAGTACACACAGTAAGTACATACAGTAAGTATATACAGTAAGTACATACAGTAAGTACATACAGTAAGTATACACAGTAAGTATATACAGTAAGTACACACAGTAAGTACACACAGTAAGGACACACAGTAAGTATACACAGTAAGTATACACAGTAAGTACACACAGTAAGTACATACAGTAAGTATATACAGTAAGTACATACAGTAAGTACATACAGTAAGTATATACAGTAAGTACACACAGTAAGTATATACAGTAAGTATACACAGTAAGTACACACAGTAAGTATACACAGTAAGTACATACAGTAAGTACATACAGTAAGTACATACAGTAAGTATATACAGTAAGTACACACAGTAAGTACACACAGTAAGTATACACAATAAGTATACACAGTAAGTATACACAGTAAGTACATACAGTAAGTATATACAGTAAGTACACACAGTAAGTACACACAGTAAGTATACACAATAAGTATACACAGTAAGTACACACAGTAAGTACATACAGTAAGTATATACAGTAAGTACATACAGTAAGTACATACAGTAAGTATACACAGTAAGTATATACAGTAAGTATACACAATAAGTACATACAGTAAGTACATACAGTAAGTATACACAGTAAGTATATACGGTAAGTAAACACAGTAAGTACACACAGTAAGTATATACGGTAAGTACATACAGTAAGTATATACAGTAAGTACACGCAGTAAGTACATACAGTAAGTATACACAGTAAGTATATACAGTAAGTACATACAGTAAGTACATACAGTAAGTATACACAGTAAGTATACACAGTAAGTACACACGGTAAGTACACACACAGTAAGTACACACGGTAAGTACACCTACCTGCAGTGAAGTGACGGTGGCTGTATGTTCGTGTAAGACAGCTAAGTACACACACGGTAAGTACACACGGTAAGTACACCTACCTGCAGTGAAGTGACGGTAGCTGTATGACCGTGTAAGACAGCTAAGTACACACACGGTAAGTACACACGGTAAGTACACACACAGTAAGTACACCTACCTGCAGTGAAGTGACGGTGGCTGTATGCCCGTGTAAGACAGCTAAGTACACACACGGTAAGTACACACGGTAAGTACACACACAGTAAGTACACCTACCTGCAGGGAAGTGACGGTGGCTGTATGCCCGTGTAAGACAGCTAAGTACACACACAGTAAGTACACCTACCTGCAGGGAAGTGACGGTGGCTGTATGCCCGTGTAAGACAGCTAAGTACACACACGGTAAGTACACACAGTAAGTACACACGGTAAGTACACACGGTAAGTACACACACGGTAAGTACACACGGTAAGTACACACACAGTAAGTACACCTACCTGCAGTGAAGTGACGGTGGCTGTATGCCCGTGTAAGACAGCTAAGTACACACACAGTAAGTACACCTACCTGCAGTGAAGTGACGGTGGCTGTATGACCGTGTAAGACAGCTAAACAAACTGTAGTCTTCAGACACCAAATCCTAACAAGCTTGTCACAGCTACCTGATGCCAGCAGCGTGTTCTCATAATTGACAGCGATGTCTACTATTTCTCCATCATGACCTCTAAGGGTGGCCAGAAGACGGCCAGTCACGGCACTCCATATCTTGATCAGCTTATCGTCTGCTCCCTGCAGACGACTTATACAGTAAGTATACAGTACACTTACAGTAAGTATACAGTACACTTACAGTAAGTATACAGTACACTTACAGTAAGTATACAGTACACAAACAGTAAGTATACAGTACACTTAGAGTAAGTATAAAGTACACTTACAGTAAGTATACAGTACACTTACAGTAAGTATAAAGTACACATACAGTAAGTATAAAGTACACATACAGTAAGTATACAGTACACTTACAGTAAGTATACAGTACACATACAGTAAGTATACAGTACACATACAGTAAGTATATAGTACACTTACAGTAAGTATACAGTACACTTACAGTAAGTATACAGTACACTTACAGTAAGTATACAGTACACATACAGTAAGTATATAGTACACTTAGAGTAAGTATACAGTACACTTACAGTAAGTATACAGTACACACTTACAGTAAGTATACAGTACACACTTACAGTAAATATACAGTACACTTACAGTAAGTATACAACACACTTACAGTAAATATATAGTTGCCAGTCCTGTCGTACAGGACACAGTAGACCGCAGAGAGATGTCCAAGGAATCTCCTCCATAGCTGGCAGTTGTTGTATATCTCTACTGGTTGTCCTTCTGCACACCTCTGGAGTCCTGTGTACTCACGGCCTTGGATACATCTCACTACAATAGACATCTACATTAAATACATCTCACTGCAATAGAAATCTACATTAAATACATCTCACTGTAATAGACATCTACATTACATCATCTCACTACAATAGACATCTACATTAAATACATCTCACTGCAATAGACATCTACATTACATCATCTCACTGCAATAGACATCTACATTAAATACATCTCACTGCAATAGACCACTACATTAAATACTCTCACTGCAATAGACATCTACATTAAATACATCTCACTGCAATAGACATCTACATTAAATACATATCACTGCAATAGACATCGATATTAAATACAGCTAGCTCACTGTAACATAGAACTTACATTGGTTACATGCAATTGTAACATAGACATCTATATTGTAGACCACACATACACTTATCCACACTATATGTGTATGTGTATGGAATACTTACGTAGGTGAGGGCGATGTGTCAGTTGGTTAGGAAGAGGAGGTAAGGCATTCTGTTTACAGTGTAGATAACCAGATGGCCGGAGAGCAACGCCTGCAGCTATAAGACAGTCAACATACTTATACAACACTATACTATATAGTTGTGTTATATAACTTGTACTATACAGTTGTATTATATAACTTGTATTATACAGTTGTATTATATAACTGGTACTATACAGTTGTATTATATAACTTGTACTATACAGTTGTATTATATAACTGGTACTATACAGTTGTATTATATAACTTGTACTATACAGTTGTATTATATAACTGGTACTATACAGTTGTATTATATAACTTGTACTATACAGTTGTATTATATAACTGGTACTATACAGTTGTATTATATAACTTGTACTATACAGTTGTATTATATAACTTGTACTATATAGTTGTATTATATAACTTGTACTATACAGTTGTATTATATAACTTGTACTATATAGTTGTATTATATAACTTGTACTATACAGTTGTATTATATAACTTGTACTATATAGTTGTATTATATAACTTGTACTATACAGTTGTATTATATAACTTGTACTATACAGTTGTATTATATAACTTGTACTATACAGTTGTATTATATAACTTGTACTATATAGTTGTATTATATAACTTGTACTATATAGTTGTATTATATAACTTGTACTATACAGTTGTATTATATAACTTGTACTATATAGTTGTATTATATAACTTGTACTATATAGTTGTACTATACAGTTGTATTATATAACTTGTACTATATAGTTGTATTATATAACTTGTACTATACAGTTGTATTATATAACTTGTACTATATAGTTGTATTATATAACTTGTACTATATAGTTGTACTATACAGTTGTATTATATAACTTGTACTATATAGTTGTATTATATAACTTGTACTATACAGTTGTATTATATAACTTGTACTATATAGTTGTATTATATAACTTGTACTATATAGTTGTATTATATAACTTGTACTATATAGTTGTACTATACAATTGTATTATATAACTTGTACTATACAGTTGTATTATATAACTTGTACTATACAGTTGTATTATATAACTTGTACTATACAGTTGTATTATATAATTTGTACTATACAGTTGTATTATATAACTTGTACTATACAGTTGTATTATATAACTTGTACTATATAGTTGTATTATATAACTTGTACTATATAGTTGTATTATATAACTTGTACTATATAGTTGTATTATATAACTTGTACTATACAGTTGTATTATATAACTTGTACTATATAGTTGTATTATATAACTTGTACTATACAGTTGTATTATATAACTTGTACTATACAGTTGTATTATATAACTTGTACTATACAGTTGTATTATATAACTTGTACTATATAGTTGTATTATATAACTTGTACTATATAGTTGTATTATATAACTTGTACTATACAGTTGTATTATATAACTTGTACTATACAGTTGTACTATATAACTTGTACTATACAGTTGTACTATATAACTTGTACTATACAGTTGTATTATATAACTTGTACTATACAGTTGTATTATATAACTTGTACTATACAGTTGTATTATATAACTTGTACTATACAGTTGTACTATATAACTTGTACTATACAGTTGTATTATATAACTTGTACTATACAGTTGTATTATATAACTTGTACTATACAGTTGTATTATATAACTTGTACTATACAGTTGTATTATATAACTTGTACTATACAGTTGTATTATATAACTTGTACTATACAGTTGTATTATATAACTTGTACTATACAGTTGTATTATATAACTTGTACTATACAGTTGTATTATATAACTTGTACTATACAGTTGTATTATATAACTTGTACTATACAGTTGTATTATATAACTTGTACTATACAGTTGTATTATATAACTTGTACTATACAGTTGTATTATATAACTTGTACTATACAGTTGTATTATATAACTTGTACTATATAGTTGTATTATATAACTTGTACTATATAGTTGTATTATATAACTTGTACTATACAGTTGTATTATATAACTTGTACTATACAGTTGTATTATATAACTTGTACTATACAGTTGTATTATATAACTTGTACTATACAGTTGTATTATATAACTTGTACTATACAGTTGTATTATATAACTTGTACTATACAGTTGTATTATATAACTTGTACTATACAGTTGTATTATATAACTTGTACTATACAGTTGTATTATATAACTTGTACTATACAGTTGTATTATATAACTTGTACTATATAGTTGTATTATATAACTTGTACTATATAGTTGTATTATATAACTTGTACTATACAGTTGTATTATATAACTTGTACTATACAGTTGTATTATATAACTTGTACTATACAGTTGTATTATATAACTTGTACTATACAGTTGTATTATATAACTTGTACTATACAGTTGTATTATATAACTTGTACTATACAGTTGTATTATATAACTTGTACTATACAGTTGTATTATATAACTTGTACTATACAGTTGTATTATATAACTTGTACTATACAGTTGTATTATATAACTTGTACTATACAGTTGTATTATATAACTTGTACTATATAGTTGTATTATATAACTTGTACTGTACAGTTGTATTATATAACTTGTACTATATAGTTGTATTATATAACTTGTACTATATAGTTGTATTATATAACTTGTACTATACAGTTGTATTATATAACTTGTACTATACAGTTGTATTATATAACTTGTACTATATAGTTGTATTATATAACTTGTACTATATAACTTGTACTATACAGTTGTATTATATAACTTGTACTATACAGTTGTATTATATAACTTGTACTATATAGTTGTATTATATAACTTGTACTATATAGTTGTATTATATAACTTGTACTATATAGTTGTATTATATAACTTGTACTATATAGTTGTATTATATAACTTGTACTATACAGTTGTATTATATAACTTGTACTATACAGTTGTATTATATAACTTGTACTATATAGTTGTATTATATAACTCGTACTATATAACTTGTACTATACAGTTGTATTATATAACTTGTACTATACAGTTGTATTATATAACTTGTACTATACAGTTGTATTATATAACTTGTACTATATAGTTGTATTATATAACTTGTACTATATAACTTGTACTATACAGTTGTATTATATAACTTGTACTATACAGTTGTATTATATAACTTGTACTATATAGTTGTATTATATAACTTGTACTATACAGTTGTATTATATAACTTGTACTATACAGTTGTATTATATAACTTGTACTATACAGTTGTATTATATAACTTGTACTATACAGTTGTACTATATAGTTGTATTATATAACTTGTACTATACAGTTGTATTATATAACTTGTACTATACAGTTGTATTATATAACTTGTACTATACAGTTGTATTATATAACTTGTACTATACAATTGTATTATATAACTTGTACTATACAGTTGTATTATATAACTTGTACTATACAGTTGTATTATATAACTTGTACTATACAGTTGTATTATATAACTTGTACTATACAGTTGTATTATATAACTTGTACTATACAGTTGTATTATATAACTTGTACTATATAGTTGTATTATATAACTTGTACTATATAGTTGTATTATATAACTTGTACTATACAGTTGTATTATATAACTTGTACTATACAGTTGTATTATATAACTTGTACTATACAGTTGTATTATATAACTTGTACTATATAGTTGTATTATATAACTTGTAATATACAGTTGTATTATATAACTTGTACTATACAGTTGTATTATATGACTTGTACTATACAGTTGTATTATATAACTTGTACTATATAGTTGTATTATATAACTTGTACTGTACAGTTGTATTATATAACTTGTACTATATAGTTGTATTATATAACTTGTACTATATAGTTGTATTATATAACTTGTACTATACAGTTGTATTATATAACTTGTACTATACAGTTGTATTATATAACTTGTACTATATAGTTGTATTATATAACTTGTACTATATAACTTGTACTATACAGTTGTATTATATAACTTGTACTATACAGTTGTATTATATAACTTGTACTATATAGTTGTATTATATAACTTGTACTATACAGTTGTATTATATAACTTGTACTATACAGTTGTATTATATAACTTGTACTATACAGTTGTATTATATAACTTGTACTATACAATTGTATTATATAACTTGTACTATACAGTTGTATTATATAACTTGTACTATACAGTTGTATTATATAACTTGTACTATACAGTTGTATTATATAACTTGTACTATACAGTTGTATTATATAACTTGTACTATACAGTTGTATTATATAACTTGTACTATATAGTTGTATTATATAACTTGTACTATATAGTTGTATTATATAACTTGTACTATACAGTTGTATTATATAACTTGTACTATACAGTTGTATTATATAACTTGTACTATACAGTTGTATTATATAACTTGTACTATATAGTTGTATTATATAACTTGTACTATACAGTTGTATTATATAACTTGTACTATACAGTTGTATTATATGACTTGTACTATACAGTTGTATTATATAACTTGTACTATATAGTTGTATTATATAACTTGTACTGTACAGTTGTATTATATAACTTGTACTATATAGTTGTATTATATAACTTGTACTATATAGTTGTATTATATAACTTGTACTATACAGTTGTATTATATAACTTGTACTATACAGTTGTATTATATAACTTGTACTATATAGTTGTATTATATAACTTGTACTATATAACTTGTACTATACAGTTGTATTATATAACTTGTACTATACAGTTGTATTATATAACTTGTACTATATAGTTGTATTATATAACTTGTACTATATAGTTGTATTATATAACTTGTACTATATAGTTGTATTATATAACTTGTACTATACAGTTGTATTATATAACTTGTACTATACAGTTGTATTATATAACTTGTACTATATAGTTGTATTATATAACTTGTACTATATAACTTGTACTATACAGTTGTATTATATAACTTGTACTATACAGTTGTATTATATAACTTGTACTATATAGTTGTATTATATAACTTGTACTATACAGTTGTATTATATAACTTGTACTATACAGTTGTATTATATAACTTGTACTATATAACTTGTACTATACAGTTGTATTATATAACTTGTACTATACAGTTGTATTATATAACTTGTACTATATAGTTGTATTATATAACTTGTACTATACAGTTGTATTATATAACTTGTACTATACAGTTGTATTATATAACAAATGACGCATTTACATTTTGTACTCATATTAAATGCTAACTTACTCTTCTCTGAACGAAGTAATGATTGACTTCCTGCACCGAGCAAACTTTGTACTCCATGCACGTTGGGAGGAAACTTTTCATCTAGTAGGCCTGGCAATCGCAAGCAAATCCGTTTGAGATGATCTGCTGCTATGTGGGGATGTGTGCTGACCTGAAATATAAAAATATTACTAAAATAATCCAACAACTGAAAAGTTAAACCATTTGGAGAGTAGCGCTAAGGGTTTTTGCTTGATCAAATAATATCTTCACCTACCGATATCTATGGTGGCTCAGAACGTTTTCCAAACCGTTTGAACGCTTTTGAAATAGTCCAAAGTTTTGCAAATCATCTGAACGCTTTGTGAAACCGTTCATACGCTTTTAAAATTCCGAGCCAATTAGCTGTTTCACTCTATTGATCTCCTTGTCCATTTAGGATTGATCATGTTTTACTAAACACCGAACAGTTGAACTTTCTTTGAATATACGAAAACTTGTTTTTTGTTTATTAAATATTCTTTGATTTATAATATTTTAAATAACATATAAAATATAATTATAAAAAATTAGTTTTCGAGATTATATTTAAGAACAATTTTATACAGTTAAGTAATTTGCTCCATGTCTATTGATCTATGTCTGTGTTGGTAAAGCTGCATAGAGGTTATAAATAAAATGTCGGCAATCGCTTTGGTTCGAAAGCCATGCGCTTTGCAAACCGTCGCAACCATTTTTAAATAGTTTAGATTATTTTAAAACAGTTCAGTCTACTTAAAAATCGTTCATAGAGTTTGTAAATAGTTCATACTATTTCTAAAGCGTTCACACGGTTTGTAATTTTCTAAATCGTCTAAATTATTTGCAAAACGACTATACGCTTTGCAAAATTTACGATTCTTAGACAGGAAATACAGTTTTATTGCACGAATCCTGCGACTTTGAAGGCTGACAATTTATTTATCATTGCCAACAAGCCCCTTTTTAAAAAAAGTTTCTTCGGCTATTTTACTACAATTACGAAATCATTTTCCATGTAAAAGACGCTTCGCAAACCGTCTAGACTATTTCAAATCCGTTCATACGCTTTGAAAATGAAACCGTCTAACGTTATGAGCCACCATAGATATCCCCACCTATTAAATATATTTGAGCTTGCTGTTTCATGATGGAATTATAACAAAATTCACATTTTCAAACTTAGAGTTGTCCTCTCCATTTCATAGTTCTTCATGAAATGGTAAAACTTAATAATAGTTATAGTATAAAAATATATCATCAGTTTTTGTTTTAATATTTTGTACTGAAGTTATGAAAGTAATGAAGCAATAGAACTATACAAAAAAAATTTTGCGAAACTAAGTTTTCATAGCATCACTCACTTTTCAAACCGAAACTACAAAAATGGACTTACCAATTGGTCAATGGCGCGCGGATAATATCTTCCTTCCCAGTCAATCTTCTTGGGTAGCAGCTACAAAAAATCAGGAGTGAGACAGTAAGTCATTACCAACAAAATCATAAAGTTACAACCGTACAAAAACACCCAAAATAGCAAAAATTTTGGAAAATCCCTTTGGCATATTTCCATGTGTCACGCTGAAGTCTAAAGCGAAAATAAATATACTCACTCCGTGTTTTTCAACTTCTTCTTTCAGAGCCTATATAATGCAAAATCACAATGATTACAATAATAATAACATTCAAATGCGAGAAATAATGCCTCTCTGTTACAATTGCTTACCTTTGCAGCATTTTTGCACGGCCCATCCTGCAAATATCTTAGTATCAAGAAGTGTAGTTCTAAAAAAACAAAATCAAAATAATAACAATCCTATCGGCCAGCTCGGATGAGAGAACAGACTTTTACTCGAAAGTTTTCACAAAGTATGAGCTTTATTACCTTCATCAACCAAATCCATCTGACACGCTAGAATGTTGAGAATTCCAATCACTGACGATATAGGGTTTTATTCCCCATTTGAATAATAAAATGGTAACTTTTCAAAAAGCTATCTGAATTTCATGTTAGCACTAATTATTTTCTCGCCATTTTGTTCTTCCGCTACGGAACATATTATTTTGTGGTTATGGATTCCCCTGTTATATTAGCCTTTTTTCATCTAAAAAGCGCTGCAATTAGTTGTTAAACTATCTAAATATGGGCTAAGAAATCAAATTTTTGGAAATTCGAAGTGTTGTGCTGGTATTGCGGTGCAATATTTGGTTGGAAAGTTATAGATTCATGCGCCTAAATGTATTTCCAACAATAGTCTTTCGACAATGCATTCGGGTATTACTATGTGCTTCACGACTGTATATAGGAGCAACTTCTATTCGAATTAAAATTGAAAGAAGACAACTCCGCAAACATAATTTTAACTTCATTTTTTCATACATTAAAACTTTGCCTGTATGTAACTGTACATGACATGGCTCATCAATGAAATACGCTGTCACAGTATTTTATTGATGAGCCATACCATACACAGACTAAACTGTCAAAATAACTATTATATTGTACACTTTGAAAATATCATGTTTTCTATGTTTATTGCTGTTATAATGCTGAAGTGAAGTTTTAAGATTTTTTGCAACTTGCACAAACGTAAGAGCTTTCTAGATGCAACACAGTGCGCGTAGGCTGTTTTGGGTTTTGTTCTGTCTTGATTCGTCAACGTGTAACTTCGTTATAATTTTTTATTTCATGTTTTCATTATTTATAAAGGGTACAATGGGTGTTTGGGTGACTTTGAGGATTCACAGCTGTAGTCATTGGAACAATTGCCAAAGGTCAAGGTTTTTTGGCAGGGAGTTGCCAGCAAAAAGGTAATTTATAAACTAATCTCTCTGATAACCAATTACAAAGCACGTTTTTGGTGAGTCAAAGACACTACATTTCTCTTATCGTGGTTTTCTAAATTTTAAACTTGTTGATTCTGACTGAAGTTTCAAATGTTTTCGGTATAAACAGTTGAAGTGGTTTTCTGGCATATTTCCAAGCTTTTGATAAGTGCAGACAACTACCAATAGCACACAACATTGCATTATCAATGCTGTTTAATTTACATTAACGGATCATAAGCTTGCTATGGTTCTTTTGATTTTGTGGTCTTCACTAATATTAATCAATGATTAGTAGGGTAACAAAGATTAAATTAATTTTGCAAACTGTATCTAAAATTTGGAGTTGTGTTTTCTTTTTCTTTTTAAAAGCTCTCCCATTTATATTATTGAATTACTTCTCTTGCAATTATGTTTGTTCAAATCATTTATAAAACTGTGCCAATTATCTTTACACAGATTGGGTGTAAACTGCCGCATTGGCCGTACACATGGACTATTTTCATCTATGCATGAAAAGCCAATTCAGGCAGCTGTCAGCATTGCTGCTGATACTTCCAATACGCATGGACATCTACAGAGAATGTTTGTTGGGTCATAGAAGAGGTTAGTGACTGAATATGCAGTCGGTAATGGTTACTTTATGTATGCGTGAGGTGTTTGATTTATGTATATCTACTTATTCATTTATCTTGCATTTCCATTAATGTGGATTGTCTTCTCTTTATCATTCTTCTTTTGATCAATTACTAACAATTTATACAAGATTGTAAATATTATTGTTAAGCCTGGTTCACATAAATATCGTAGATGCTCGCAAGTGATCGCGGATCCCTCGTACGACGGATCTGCGATACATGTTCACATAAACTTGGCAAACCCACGACAGCAAGAGGTATAATCACTCTCTTGACTGGGTGATAATAAAATCTCGAAGCGCGTCTTCACTGACCAACGACTATACACATACTAAATGAATTATCGTTGTTCAATTACACCGAATAATTTATTATTTTAAAAAATTTATTACATTTTTTACTCATATTATCATTAAATATTATTCCATATTTTTTAATTAAATTCATAACTGTTGTTCAATGGTGCATTATTATTTTTTACCATCTCTTGATATAAAATTTTGAATCTCAATTTATAATAACATACTAATTATACTATTACATAAAAATTTGCAGAAAATATATGTATTTATAAATTTTAATCAACTATCACAATATTTCACTCAGAAAATTAATAATAAATAATTATCAATATTTATAATTAAAGAATAATAATTTTATTATTTATTATAATTTTTTGATGGCAGTCATTTTTGCATGAGTAACCTCGACCTAACTGTTGTTTTGGATAAAGAAAGTAAGAAAATTGTACTCTCTATCGTACGACGGTCGCACGAAATTTTGTTCAGCTGAAATTTTCTATGAGCCTCTGCGACCTCGTACGAGCCACTGAAAATCCAGGTTCACATACATCGCAGATGCTCGTACGAAGGATCCGCGATCACTTGCGAGCATCTACGATATGTATGTGAACCAGGCTTTAGTCAATCATTATGGAGTTGTCTTTTCAGCAAATAGTGGAGATTACTTCAAAACAATATTGGGCACACTTGCTGTTTCACCGACTTGAAAAAAATATGAACTGGGGCAATATATGACGGCAGATGATTATTTAGAAAAGCAGACTATTGCTGCAACAACTGCTGAGAGTAATTGTCTCCTCTCATCTAGTGATGATGTTAGCAAAAGTGTTTATCGACTTAAAATATCACCCAACTCTTTGTGTTTTCTCAGCATGTACTAAAACAGTAATTATTGGAATATTATATTTAAATATGGTTCGAAAAGTTATTGTATGTAATTCTATTTTGCGGGATTGCGGAAGCAGGAGTTTGGAATGTTTGAAAACATAATAAAGACTTTTGAATAATAAATAATTTATTATTCATGTTAAGGTGAATTGTTTTATTATTTTATGTTAAAATCCATTTTTAAATGTTAAAGTTTTATACAATAAAAGTTGGAAATATGGCAATTCATAGAAAAAAATCAGAGTTTTATTTTGAGTTAGAAATATACAAATTTTAGCTTTTCCTGTTATACACAAGATGAGAACACAACTTCTTATAATTTACTAATCATATGCCTAACCATCCATAAAACCCTATTTTGACTACTGTGAGACCTTTTTAAACGGCAATATTAGATTCTTATCCGTGTTTGATTAATCTCTACCATTTTTAAACAGTAGCACAGGGATTGGTTATCTTTAGTTGCATATTAGCATGTACTCATTATCACTTGTCTCGCTCATAGCTATATATTACAGCTTCTATCACTCACTCACATATTGCTGTTTGTCTTCTCTCCTACACAGTCAGCTGTCAGGTGTTAACACTACTTGATATTACTACTAGTAGTCTTCGGATCTATGAGACTGGGCAACGAATGTGTGACTCTTACACGGCTACCAGACTTTGGGTGAGTGAGCCAACGTTATTTAACAGCTAATATCTAATGTGTAAGGTAGGAACAATCTTTCGTTGTATATCAACAATTGTGATTAACGGCTCAACTTTCTGCATGGTTTTTGTTCTACTTGAAGTTTGTTTTGAGTCTCAGAAAAATTGTAGTTTTTCTATTGACAGATGAGTGTGTTTGGACTGTACAGGAAGTGAAACTGCATTGACTTTTTGCTAGAATTGAGATTTTAAAAAAAACAAAAAGGTTTTTTTGAATTTTTGGAAAATAATTTTTAATAAGAAAATTTCAAATTTGTCTAATTTTGATGACAAAAACCAAAATGTGCATTTCAATTTTGACTGTAAAGAGTGCCGATGAAAGGATTGCATTTCCTGTTTGCGTTGCCTAATTGTAATACTTTTATATCGCAGCTCAACACAGCTGACTATCAATCTCTCCGAGAATATGTGAAATTTTTATATCATAGGCTTTTAGCAAATTCATTCAAAAATTTACGATCTCAAAGTTTTTTGATTTTAGCGGAAAAATGCGTTTGATTCTGTTTTTCAATGATATGCTGTTGTAACTGTATTTACTTAGCTCACGTCATTCCTTTTTATCAAAATTGATTAATCACTTTGATAGGTTATTGCTATGCAACTATTGTGGTCTATGTAGTATATGTGGTCTATGTAGTCTATGTGGTCTATGTAATCTATGTGGTCTATGTAGTCTATGTAGTCTATGTAGTCTATGCTAGCGCGCAGCATCGTACAGTATCAGGTTTACGGGGAACTCGTTTATAATTAAATGCCGTTCAAAAACACGCATGAGCTCTTTTAATACTAATAATAAATAACAATTGTCTACTCATTTTTTTGGAGTTGTCTCTCCATGGGCCTCATTTTCATAATTCTAGTAGTTCAGATGTTATGATTTTGCTTCATTTTTTATTAACCACGACTCATTCAAGTGCTGAAAACTGGTATTTCCCACGTAATAATTATGATTTAATACAGTCTTCATAGAATCGCTAGTTGTTAACAACAATCCTGCTTTTATTTAATTTCGAGCTAACCTTTTAAATATTTTTAAGGAAAAGTGAATTCAGTTTACTTTTGAATCAGTTTTAAAATAAACTTATTATATTGATTTGTAAACCGAACAACCAACTCTACTCACTAGAAATATTATATTGTCAGGCTGTGAAACTGAAAACAAAAGAAGTGCAGACTATGAATAATCGGTGGTTTTAGAACAATCTCTCTAGCAGATAAAACAGTAGAAAGGCTCCTTCGCAGCACCAAGTGCGACATTGACGTGTCAATGTTGTCATTTGATAAAAACATTCTTTGTTTGTTATCTGCTTAGCAATTTTTTCGTAACCTCAACTGATTCCAGCTATCTCAATTACGTAATCAACCTCACGATCTGCGATGCTTCTCTGTGTAAAAGATGACTGGGAGTGTTTAATGGCAAACAATGCCATTTGCACTGCTATGAGCTTTATTCTGACAAAGAAATTCCACGGAATCGTTAAAAGCATGTCTCCACTGACTACTTGTTTTGTAATGTTGATTTTTGGGCTTATATCACCTTCCTTTAAATGCTAATTGATTTGACATTTTTCTGACCCGAGTTTAATTTGCTATTACTAAATAAGAGTAAACTTTATTTTTTCCAAACTTTCAACTCAATGGGAATTGGTTTTTCATATTTTGAATAAATCTAATAATGCCTCAATCATTAATTATTATTATATATTATATATTATTAAGTATTAACAATAATTAATGACCATTCAAGCTTTAATTAAAAGTAAGGAGAGTAATAATTAAAAATATTAAGAATAATAATTAATAATAACCTGGATAATAGTTACTATTTTGAAGTTTACGCTCCACCTACAGGCCACCTACAGGCCACCTACAGGCCACCTACAGGCCACCCACAGGCCACCTACAGGCCACCTACAGGCCACCTACAGGCCATAAAACCTGTTTGTTTATATTTGTTATTAGGCTGCATTCTTTTAGCGAATGGAGTGGGGCCCCATCCATGAACTACACCCATGGGGGTCCCCATCCATGAACTACACCCATGGGGTTTTGTGATTTGTCCGCTCTCTTAATCATAGGATCTAATGTGGGAATCGGTTTAATTTCCTCTCATGTATCCATGGATTCGGTGTGAAAACTGCCTCTCTCCCCAATTTGTTAATTGTTGGGAATGCGTTTATGTCTTAGATTTTTGTAACTTTGTTGTGATCATAAAATGGCTCGTCTCCTTGCTTCCTTGAATGAAATAATTATGATACATTTTATATAAACGGCCTGAACTGCCAAAATAATAATTATCTCACAAGAAACGCGGAAATGAAGCTAACCGTCCTCAGCTGTTGACTTATTGATCACTAATCAGTCAGCTTTATTGTCAAATTCATTTACAGCATTATTATGGTTGCAGAGCATTCTCTCTCTAATACAATTATTTATCCATTTAATTAGCTTTAGGTTCACGTTGTTAGTCAATTTAGCGTTGTTTCAGCGCATACAGTTTTGCAATGTTAAGAAACCAAGGCTTCAAACAGTTGCTAGAGTACTACAATGGCAGCTAATTATATATTGCTGACTTACTCAATTTTACGAAAGCCAAAGTTCTCTACTCAACTCGTTTGAAGAAGTCATTGACAGCTTTGTGAGCAACCAATTTAGCTAATTCGAGTCGTAAAGGACACTCGACCGTCAAACCTAATGTGAGAAACTTTTATCTGCTGCGACTGTCGTTGTTGTCTGCTATATTTGTGCTTCATTGCGCGCTCGAGAAAGGAAGCAGGTAAATTTATTTATTCTAACTATGGGAACGCTACGTTTTTTTGATTTCTATTATTTTTTTGTGATTTGTCCAGTGATTTTTGCTTAGCAACCACTATTTGTCTCTCAACCACTGGAGTTGTGAGTCCAATGTGTAAACCATGCGAAATAGATTTTTTACAACGCTTGGCACAACGAATTAATTTTTTGTGTCAAAAATGGAGCTTCTAGCTCATTACGCGCGTACTAGACTTCAGTTCTTCCCTGAGTAATGGCTACACATGTAGTTATGTGAGTTAGTATTCCAACTCGGACTATGTCAACACTCGGTTGAAATCTGTTTCAATCAAATTAACTACAAGATTAGTCCAAATATTCTTTGTACTTATACAGGTAACCAACGCTGCAGCTAAATGAAGTGATTGGGAATTTTTGTGTCTCTAGTTTATGGGAAAAACATTATTAGATTTTTGGTTTATACTCCTTTAAGCCGTCGCTGTCTGCGCTGACTCTTAGTGCGCTCGCACTCAAGTTCTTATCATTTACATGGGCTCAGGCTCCACCCCTTTCACCTCTGCAGTCAAATACTACAATTTTTTGGTCACTTCTTTCGTCATCTCATTTATCTCTGCAGAACAAAAAAAATTTTCAAAGACTAGCAAAAATCCAGAAATTTTCTCAAAGACTGTAACACAATTCCAGAATGTCTCTCAGAATTTGTAATTAAATGATGGAAATTTTAAAAAATCATGCTTATCAAAGCTTCCTATTTGTATCGCAAGATGTTACAACAAAGGTTTGTAATATTTATTCATAAATAAATCCTATTTTAAAGCATAAATCTTGAAGTAATGAGTTGTCTTCTCAATCGGAGCACAACTTCTGTGTAATTAAAAAAAGTCAACATGAAATAATTTCCATCATTGTTGTTAAAGCTAAATCCATATTTTATTCGTTGAAATACTCAAAATTCTAACTTTAATCTTCAGAAATAAAAACATGATTATAACATTTCCACCTTCACACATCGATTAGCGCGCTAACTTGAGGTATTGTATTTTGCTGACAATACGTTGACGTTTGCCTACATCCTGTTTTTGAGGCTATAATAAAACAAAAACGTCACTCAAAGTCTTGTTTATCACCTATTTCTTCACCCTTCGTCAGCTGCTGACGCTGTCGGAAAGTAGCATGTGGTATATACCCTGCAGCCCTAATCGAATCGTACCCAACAAGCTTCTCCATTAAAAGCATTTTTGAATTACATTAAATAGATCTCGTACATAATGTTAATGGCAGGTCCTTTCATGCTATTGTAAAGAATGATATTGTAGGCAGTTTTTTAGTGAAACAGCTAAGTGTTGCTGTATCAGCTTACAGTGACTGACATTCACACAGCACAATACTGTTAGTTCATCGCTTGAGCACCAAGCGCTGTGATAAGTGGGGAGTCAGTACACTAAACATCTGCACCTTCGTCTGTTCTCTACCTCATCAAACCTTCTCTAATTGTAGGATCCTAAGCTAAGCGTGAGTGGCTCATTCATTTGGTACAAGACATTGTAGCAGATAAGGTGAGTGTAAGAGACTCACTACTCATACATGCATCATCTTGATTGCTTGTTGATTTTGTTTCAATTATTTCAAAAACTGAAATGTTCTGTAAGAACGAAAAATCTCCAAATAGATGTTTGCTAGCTCATTTCCAATTATCCAAGATTTTATATATTATTTTTGTGACTGTAGTTGTACATTGTATTGTCTTGTTTCTGCTGTGCCTCAAGGGCAACCCTGAATACCGGTATCATAAATTAGTACCCATGCCCGCTGTAAAACTCCTTCATGGGTGCGCCTCCATAGGTATTATTCAGTGTGCAAACACTCTAGACAATTTATTTGATGCCCATATCCAACCAGTCAGAGCATACAAGAACCCAAGTACCTCCCTTACACCCAACCGTGCTGGGAATCGAACCCCAGATCCTGGATTGAAGTGCAAGCATTTTAACCACTAGACCACGCGTGCCTCGCCCTAGGCACATTACCTCATTCAGTTAGGGCCGTGGAAAATCTTTTGATAATTTGCTCGTTAATCAATACTAGCCGGGGTAACGGGCGTAGCCCAAGAAAAGAATTTCGGTATTGCATACATATTTTTAGGTAAAATTTAATCTTTTATTGCATTGTATTTTTACAAACAAAACTTATTATATTAATATTTGGCAGGGTTTTTCCACGAAAAGTGAATATTCGGCAACATTGGACCTTCTGGCTAAACATGGTCTCAAAATGTTGAACATCAAAGTTGTCATTCCACCAGAACGGCACTCTTATCAAAATGTAAAAATGTTCAGTCGAAGTTATAATCCGTCGTTCACTATCAAAAAAATAACCCTTCTGTGTATGTTGAAAGTTTCACAAAGCTGCTCTGGTAGCTGGGCAGGCATCTTGTAAAAATGTCTCACCTCAATTTTTGCACCTGTGCTTATTGCTTTCAGGTTTTGAAGCACTGATTGGATTTTTCTACCTTCATGTCAGCAAAATTTTACTAACTTTTCTGCATTAATTTTTTCTATTGCTATATCAGTGTTTGGGAGCTCCATTCATTAACCAAATGGTAGCTCCCATTTTGTCCACCAGGGGGCATCATTTCTGTAAATTCTGGAGTACCAAATCCATTCCCCGAGTCAAATTCCTGCAATGGTGGTCAAGGTCACAGCGGGGTACCTGCTATAGGGCCCGTGTATACAAACAAACATTTAGTAGACATGAGATATGGATATCCTGTAGATAAGCCTATCAATCCATGTATTTAGGATATCCATTTAATTATCATATTGTTTCACTACTTTTTTTTAAATGTGGTGTTTGATCTGTTGTGTGGTGTGTGTAGTGTGTTGTGTGTAGTGTGTACTGTGCACTGTGTATTGTGCACTGTGTAGTGTATAGTATGTAGTGTCTACTGTACACTGTGTAGTGTGATGTAATACCCCAGCTGATCACCAGTTGAACTCCCCACCCCTCACACACACCATGTTTACACAGGAGAAGACTCTTTAAATAATGCTTATGAAATTTAAGCCTCTCCACATAAACACATCACCTCATTCATATTCATATTATTATCTGCAACGACTCACACAACTGCACGTACTGCTTGCACCAAATATTTGCTGACTCACGCAGCAGCATTAGTTATCTAAGATTAATCTTGAAGAAAGAAGGCGCTGTCGTGCTTTCTTTTATATCACCTCTCATGTAAAGCAGATATAAAACACTTTGAAATAGGAATACAGCCTTTGCTGTCACCGAATACAATGTGTATACAACATATAACCCATTGAATGCAGCACAAAATGTTGAATTCAAATGTTTCTTTCATTATGAAGTTTAATGAGCAGAAATTGATATTTGATTGTTTGTTTGGTATCAATTTAACTGTTATGAAGGGGTTATTATCGACATATATGTTACATGGTAGCAGTATGGTCTATTCTATCTCTGTATGTCACACACTCTTCAACTGTATGCTGTGTACACTGCTGTATACACTAGCGTATATACTATATGCACCACGGTTTATAGAACAATACAGTATGACTATAGCAAGATTGCGACAAACGTAGACAAGAATAAATGTAAACACATCTTGTAATGGACGCTGACAGACCTGGAATGAATGTCGACTACGTTATACAAAAAAAACTGTTGACGTTCATTCCTGGAAGAATCGACATTCATTCCTGTAAACATATAAACTACCATTTCGATGTTCATTCCAGGAATACAAAAATTTACCGTTTTTGTCAAAGTAGACAACTCCTTAAATGAATGACGAAGCGATAGTTTATATTTCTCCAGAAATGAATATCGAAGCTCGCGGGATTGAACGTCAAAAATTTATTTTGTATAGCGTAGTCGACATTCATTTCAGGTCTGTTGGATTTTTTTTCAGGACGTATCTATGTTCATTCCAGCTATACTTCCTGTCGACGTTCATTCCAATCCCGCAGTATATACTATGGTGTACAGATTATATACAGTGTACAGAATACACTTCAATGCTATATATAGTAACTCAGCAGATGAAAAAGACCTAGCTAAGCTTTTGTACACTAAAGGTCTACTGTATTGGTAATGTATATTTGCCATTTATTAGCTAACGAACATACTCTAGTATTTAGATGTGACATTTAACTTCTACAACTGCAGAACGTTTGCATTCCGTCTGTTGTTACTTCTTTAGATACTGTGTCTCCATTCCATAGTTTTACATAGAGTTATTTATTCGAGCGGTCTTTTGATTGTCATACAAATTGGCTAATTAATTGAATTGTCGCTGTTTAATAGAAATCATTACCAAAACTTTTATTTATTATAGATAATAATATTATTTGGTTATAATTAGTAATAATTAATTATATTGGTAATAATAATTATTATTATTTTAACTTTTAATTATTTTTCTGCAATGTAAAATAATTTTTTTTACAGCAAAGTGAAGTATGCTTAGGTAAAGATATTTGTATAATATTTCATCATTGTTATTTCTCTCTAGCCAAACCATATGGAAGGGATTTCACTTTTTTGTTAGCGTAAGGCGCTGGGTTTGGCGGTCCAAGTGTTAATATTTATAAACAATGTATGCACACGATACCTCCAACATAAACTAATAGCTACAATGTTATTTAAGAAACTCAAGCCTCTCAGTTACATACATATTGTACGTATCACAAATCAATGCAGCAAATGTTACCTACACCAGAAGGTCGGTATTTACCTCACGCAATATGTGCCACTTACCTGCTAGCGCCTGCTTGTTTCAGTTCAGGCATTTTTGGACTGTATTTCTGCGATTTATTTTGTGCCTTAAATTATCTATATTTATAACGGATTATTTATTGGTTATTGTTACACGTATTCTAGTATGTACTAGAATCTTCATTCACACATTCAACAAAATCACTAGGTTTATTTACTAATGATTTTTTATATTTTAAAGAGCCGAACCTTTCACATTTAATTTTTGTGCCAAGTTTTACGATATCAGCTTGTTTTACCGTCAGTGAGGGAAGAGGTGCGGTAGCTATGCAGTCTAGATTACAGCAAGCTTAATTATCAAAAACAAACAAAAACAGAATTTAAACCGGCAATGCTATTTATTGTCAGTTTTTTTCTGCGTTTAATGCCGTAAAATGTACATCTCAATTCTGTCTGAAAAGGTTTCTAATAACTTGATGAATATTCTCAGATCTTTGCAGTGCTTCAAGTTTCAGCAATTATAAATTAAAGTGTGTCAACGGAGTGTTTGATTTTCCATGGAGCTAACAGCATTATTGCATCCGTTTAATTTTGACGAACAGGTATTGGCTTATCCTTAATCTGCATATTTAATCTCCCTGCGGACGTCTGCTGATCCAAGAGAAGTATACATAACCCGGAGCCATGAAAAGGCATGTTTATAGCCTTTAGTGTATACGTAATAGATGGGCGTGAATGGCGGGTGGGGTATCAGGTATAGAGTTACTAGATAGAACAATAGAACTATGCAGTGAAATCAGCCTTTATTGCAATTAGTTTACCATTACGACTACAAAGTGCAGCACTGTTTATCTTAACCTTACACTTTCATACGTAGTATTTCGTCAATTATTTGATACCGCCGGGAATGAGTATAATCTCTGTTGTTTCAGTTGATTGGACGGATCACCAGCAAGGATTTGCTCTTACATAGTTGGTTGTAGGAGCCAAGAAATAATCTAGGTAGGTCTAAGCTTTCATTTGTGCCTTTCCTGGCTTTAATGGTGTCGCTTTTTGTGTTTCGTGTTTGCTGGAGATTGGGAACAAAATTTCTAATGCAAACGCAGCAGCTTTTTTTCTTCACTAATAATAAAGTTGAAAAATATTTTATATTCAAAATAAAGAAAAATCTCTCAAAACTGATATTTTCAGTGACAAAACGATATCTGATGTAGATATATGGCCTGTACAACAATTGGTGTGAGACAATTCTATTATTGGAGCATAACTCGATCTAAATTATTTCTATTTTAATTTTTCTTTTATGAAAGTTGACTAATTGTTAAAAAAAACTTGTTACTTTGAAAATCAACATCAGAACACTTTTTGGTTGCTGCCAGCTACAAACCTTTGGTTGCTGCCAGCTACAAACCTTTGGTTGCTGCCAGCTACAAACCTTTGGTTGCTGCCAGCTACAAACCTTTGGTTGCTGCCAGCTACAAACCTTACCGTGTGCCTAGGAAACTGTACTACTACCTTACATAACTTTTGAATTTGATAATTTATCATGTTTTTCGCATGTCTTTGGTTTGGTTTCACCTTCAGTTTCTATTTAATAACTTATTGATTTTGATAAAAATTATTATTTTCCATCCTTGTTACCTTCTATTTTATTTTTTTCAGACTTTTAATAGCGGGCAAGTATGAGGCTTTATCATTGGCAGGTAAGCAAACAGCTGACAGCACGTTTTTCTGCAGGTATCTTACACCTGGAAAACTTAGATCTCGAGTCTTATATCTTTACCTTAAGTCGCTTTGCTAGCAGTTTAACCATGCATTCCTCTCTCATAACTACTTACTGCTTAAAGCAAATATCGCAATATTTTACGTTTGCACACAAACTTGTTTGACAGTAAACTATTCAACTGCCAAAGTCAACAGGGGCCAGTCATCGTGTTAGTTTTAGTGAACAGGCGTGTCATTTCCTGCCAGTCACTCGCTGTGACATTTAATCCTTCCCTCTCTGCGGGCGTACCCTTTCTGCTAGTTATGTAATATACCTGTGAACACTGCGGTGTTCCCTTGCAACGCCACCTTTACCATTTTTTGCGTGTGATTGCAGATGTAGTTTTGCGTATGAAAGTCCGCGTTAGTGAAGTATGAAAATGTTTTCGGAGTAAAGATAGCAAAAGTTGGTCAATTCCTTGTTGCCTAATCGAGTGAGAAAATTGTTTCCTTCGGGCTAAATTCTTTTAGAAACAAAGCAACAATAATAATTGGCCTTGCGTTAATTACAAACAGTTTCCTGGTACTAATAAATGCTGCTATGCCTAATCCGCCATTTTTATCTTCAATTATTTTTTTTCAAGTGCTTTTCACACATTTGAATACGTACAGCAAGTGGTTGTCGGCCATTTTTACCGGTTCTTACATTTTTGCAGTGGATTATCTCTGTCAATATTGATTCTATTCTCGAGAGAGTTGATACTCGTTGATTGACTTATCGTGACGCTCAGATTGATGTCATGCCTTGACCTCTTTAGTTGTTTGTTTGTGCGGGTCAAGTTATCGGCGCCTGCTTGTGTCGACTGACTTGACTATATTTTTAAAGATTGCTCGGATTTTTGCTGTTCACAAAATAATATTTATTAATTATTATTTATTAGTTATTAT
The DNA here is from genome assembly GCA_945261195.1 of Cryptosula pallasiana. Lineage (NCBI taxonomy): Eukaryota > Metazoa > Bryozoa > Gymnolaemata > Cheilostomatida > Cryptosulidae > Cryptosula > Cryptosula pallasiana. The sequence continues at coordinate 26,280,620 of OX183140.1, read as the reverse complement.
TTATTAATTATTATTTATGAATGCAACAAAATATTATTATAGGTGAATTGCACTGCATACCTCATTTTTGAAAAGCATAGAGCGATGTGAAGCATTGCTTTGGTAGCTAGTGCATAGGTTTCGTTTGCCACACTGCGAAAACAAAAAAAATGGTTTCTACCCTGTTTAATTAAAAATAGCAGAAGTCTATTCTCTCTACGCCGGGCATTGTTTTTGTACTACTGATTGTGACCTAATCGTTCCAATTTCTAACTGCATTTCAATACTTGACAACTATTACCCAATAACAAGGCTGGTAATACTGTTATGACAATGTTTGTGTAATAAGTTCCTTCCGAATGTTAAACTGAGAGCAAGTTCTCTACTTTTTCACCTCGATGTGCCCGTGTCACCTGAAAGGGAAAGAATTTTGAAAAAAATTTACAGAGTGATAGTTAGTTGACCGCGGCTGTCACAGCTGACATCTGTGATGTGAGGTCAGAGTCTGTCTGTAGGGTTGTATTCCGGAACATTCAGGCACCTGTAGACTGGCGTCAATCACCGGCGATGTGTTAATTATACCAGCTGAGTTGGTCTTTGCACCAGCGCATCTGGTCTATGCTATTTTTATTCGCGATGTTATTAGGTAATCGGAATCACACCCAATATAACATTGTGAGGGAGGTAATCACTGAGTTTCGTTTGTACACACGGGTGTGATGTTAAGAATCTAATTCCCAATTACACTTATTCGAAGAAATTGACATAAAAATTTACAATTTCCAGAAGTTTTGAATCATACCAAGTTATTTGATAGATTGAGTTAGATTGATACTATCACAGAGTCAGCAGGTCATACAGTGCTAATTTGTTTGGAGATTTCCCGTGATTTTCTGATTCGGTGATTTTGTGCAAATGCAATACAATGGTCGCTTTTCTAACAATTGTTATAACAAGCCCGAGTGAAACAAAATATTCTGTTTTTTATTTATAAAATTTACTATAATTGAATTCAGACACAGATTTACGATTTCAGAGTTTGTTTTGTTAGAAAATGGTGCATGAACTTTCTATATCCAAGTCCTTCTGTACTTAATTTTAAACCATCTGCAGATTGTGAGAAAGGAGGGAGTAACTCCGTAAATCAAACTGCTGCAGTTATCCCCTGGTGGTTGATACATAAGTTTGTTGTCTGCCCTTCACAAATACTTTGCTTGTGCGGAGTTGTCTGTTCTACACGAATACTTGTTTAACGTAAATTTGTCTGCCCTACATATATACTTGGCTACTGTAGAGTTGTCTGCCCTACATAGGTACGTGAGTGATTTAGAGTTGTCTGCCCTGCACAAATATTTTGGTCATGTGAAGATTTATGCTCTTCATAGATATGTGGGTAATGTAGAGCTGTCTGCCCTACATAGATACGTGAGTGATTTAGAGTTGTCTGCCCTGCACAAATATTTTGGTCATGTGACAATTTCTGCCCTTCATAGATATGTGGGTAATGTAGAGCTGTCTGCCTTACATACATGTAGATACTTAAACAATGTCAAGTTGTCTGCTCTACACAAATATTTTAGTAATATAGAGTTGTCTGCTCTACGGAAATACTAAGTTAATGCAGAGTTATTTGCCCTACATAGATATTTACTCTGCTGGTTGGGCTGGTGTCTGTGACTGGACAAGGGAATGCAACCTGCAGGTTTGGTAGACATTATTACCCGCCAGATGAGTTCAAGCTTTATGCCTGCTGTACCTGCTACAACTATATGTTCAGACTACCTGGGGTTGAGCACATTGGCACTGCTGAGTGTAACACACATACACTACTCCTAGGTAAGTGTAATCTACAGACTCTCTGTCTAGGTAAGTGTAATCTACAGACTCTCTGTCTAGGTGAGTGTAATCTACAGACTCTCTGTCTAGGTAAGTGTAATCTACAGACTCTCTGTCTAGGTAAGTGTAATCTACAGACTCTCTGTCTAGGTAAGTATAATCTACAGACTCTCTGTCTAGGTGAGTGTAATCTACAGACTCTCTGTCTAGGTGAGTGTAATCTACAGACTCTCTGTCTAGGTAAGTGTAATCTACAGACTCTCTGTCTAGGTAAGTGTAATCTACAGACTCTCTGTCTAGGTGAGTGTAATCTACAGACTCTCTGTCTAGGTGAGTGTAATCTACAGACTCTCTGTCTAGGTAAGTGTAATCTACAGACTCTCTGTCCAGGTAAGTGTAATCTACAGACTCTCTGTCTAGGTAAGTGTAATCTACAGACTCTCTGTCTAGGTGAGTGTAATCTACAGACTCTCTGTCTAGGTAAGTGTAATCTACAGACTCTCTGTCTAGGTAAGTGTAATCTACAGACTCTCTGTCTAGGTAAGTGTGATCTACAGACTCTCTGTCTAGGTAAGTGTAATCTACAGATTTTATGTCTAGGTAAGTGTAATCTACAGATTCTCTGTCTAGGTAAGTGTAATCTACAGATTGTATGTCCAGATAAGTGTAATCTACAGATTTTATGTCTAGGTAAGTGTAATCTACAGATTCTCTGTCTAGTTAAGTATAATCTACAGATTTTATATCTAGGTAAGTGTAATCTACAGATTTTATGTCTAGGTAAGTGTAATCTACAGATTTTATGTATATGTACGTCTAATCTACCGCCTCTATGTAAAAGTAAAAACTTTACATAGGTGTACAAAGTAAGGTGTACAAAGTTCACCAAGTGGTTGGCTAAGAACCAATTACAAATCCCACCGTCCATTTAAATGTCACACACCAAAGTGGGTCATTGTTCCATTCCTTCCGCAACAACTGATGATTTCATTTAATTTCAATAAGACTTTTCGTTTTCTTCGCGATATTCTGCCATGCTTTATGGGTAAATCTATGCGTACCACAAGTAGTACACGCATAGCTAGTTCTACCTCACTTAGGGCTGTTCATGTTATGTTAAGTTTTATCTCACTTAGGGCTGTTCATGTTACGGTAAGTTCTATCTCACTTAGGGCTGTTCATGTTACGTTAAGTTCTATCTCACTTAGGGCTGTTCATGTTACGTTAAGTTCTATCTCACTTAGAGATGTTCATGTTATGTTAAGTTCTATCTCACTTAGAGCTGTTCATGTTACGGTAAGTTCTATCACACTTAGGGCTGTTTATGTTATGTTAAGTTCTATCACACTTAGGGCTGTTCATGTTACGGTAAGTTCTATCACACTTAGGGCTGTTTATGTTATGTTAAGTTCTATCTCACTTAGGGCTGTTCATGTTGCGTTAAGTTCTATCTCACTTAGGGCTGTTCATGTTACGGTAAGTTCTATCTCACTTAGGGCTGTTCATGTTACGTTAAGTTCTATCTCACTTAGGGCTGTTCATGTCATGTTAAGTTCTATCTCACATAGAGCTGTTCATGTTACGGTAAGTTCTATCTCACTTAGGGCTGTTCATGTTACGTTAAGTTCTATCCCACTTAGAGCTGTTCATGTTACGGTAAGTTCTATCTCACTTAGGGCTGTTCATGTTATGTTAAGTTCTATCTCACTTGGGGCTGTTCATGTTACGGTAAGTTCTATCTCACTTAGGGCTGTTCATGTTATGTTAAGTTCTATCTCACTTAGGGCTGTTCATGTAACGGTAAGTTCTATCTCACTTAGGGCTGTTCATGTTATGTTAAGTTCTATCTCACTTATGATGCTCATGTAACGTGTGAGCAACTATCAAGTGTATAGCCTGTGAAGTTGTCTGCTCATTAGTTTCCAATAGCCTGAGACATAATTATAATCTAATAGCTTGGTAAATATATGAACTGCAAGGTTTATTTGCTCTTGACACGTGAGATAGAAACCCTGCCTTTGCATTCACCGTGTGTGAAGAAATCAAAGTGTGGTCAGTCGTTTCTAGCGCTATTTTATATAAGGAAAACTCGACGGCAGCCAAATTTCACAAAAGCTCATATTAGTCATCATTGGCTGAAATAGTTTTTCTGCCTTTATTCAATATTTGCTGCATACAATGATTTTTTTTGCATCAATACATGTGTGAGCATCTGTTGTTTCAATCTAGCACAAATTTTTATTTTATTAAGCTGAATTTGGCAGTAAATTTTTGTTTAAAACTTTTAATTGTCACTGGAGCCGGAATAAACAAGGAGTCATCTCCCCTTCGGAGCAGTACCGCACATTGAGAAGTTCGCCGATACGTTTACTAAAGATGACGTGCCCTAAAATGCAAAAATGTTTGCTTTCAGTCCTGTGAGTTTACATGACCTTTTTTAATTGTCTACAAGCGAACAGTCGCATTAGTTACCATCCGTATGGCAGACACCCGAAATACCGAAGTGCCACCTGATTTTGTGACAAAGGCGAAATAATAATAAAATAAGTGGAATGTTCGTTATTTATTTTACTTAGTATTTATTATTATTTTTTTGATAAACATCTAACTGAATAACAAAAACCTGTAATAGACTTCTCTAAAGTCAAGTATGAATAATGTCAAAAAGTAGTATGGTATGCTCATTTTGAAAAAAAAAATGATTCATTTCATTCATTGATACCGTTAAAAACAATTAGTTTCTTGGAATATTCATGTTATTATTAGTTAAACTAATTCGAGATTATAACCCTATGAAAATTTGATATGAAAGTGAACGGTACAAGAAAAATAATTTATAATTCTTCTTTTTTATAACGCAAGTGGTAATATAAGCACTATATTTTGGCCCTTATTACTTAGCTTCAAATTAGATGTTTTTGTTTCAAATTCCCACAGAGCTAGGAGACATCCTGAGCTTTCGGATGAATGGTTGTTTGAAGCTTTAGCTTGCCAATTTGCAGCGTTATGAGCTGTTGAAATTGAGCATTTTTTCTATAAGTTATAGTGTAGTCACTCAAGCATTTGGCTCCAGAGGGTCACGTGACAAGGGGAGTTGGCCACACTTTGATTTTTTTACTTAGCATTCAACTACTGTGCATTCGTCTAACCGTTTGTTTCGTTATTGTCAGAAAACTCAAACAAGAATTCACCCCAGGATGTTGTACCGGTGCCTAGCAACGAAGATGATATCTGTACACTCATTGGCAGCAAACCAAAGTGTGATCAATGGTTGGATTGCTGCCAGAGTGCCATTGATTGCTGTGACCAGATGGTGGAGGACCAGCAAAACGTCACTCAAGACTCAGGTAAACTATATACTGAGGCTATAGATAAACTGTGCAGGTGTGAAATAGCCTTACTTACCAGAGATCTTGGTTTTATCTACCGTTTAGAATTCTTTTGTTGGAGCTGCCTTGTGGAAGTGTACTAATTTTTTGGTATATATTTTATTACATGAATGAAAGTTGCAGGGAGTCTAATACTGTGATATTTTGTAGTTGAGTCGGGTGAGAGGCACTGCCCGGCCTCATGGGATTCATACAAGTGTTGGACTAAGGCTACACCTAAATCAACTCCCAACCAATCGTGTCCTGAGTTTATCACAGACAGAGTGGAGAGTTGTGTAGATCGAAGTAAGTGTGTGTAAGTGTGTATAGGTGTAAGTGTGTGTAGGTGTAAGTATGTGTAGGTGTAAGTGTGTGTAGGTGTGTGTAGGTGTAAGTGTGTGTAGGTGTAAGTGTGTGTAGGTGTAAGTGCGTGTAGGTGTAAGTGTGTGTAGGTGTAAGTGTGTGTAAGTGTGTGTAGGTGTAAGTGTGTGTAGGTGTAAGTGTGTGTAGGTGTAAGTGTGTGTAGGTGTAAGTGTGTGTAGGTGTAAGTGTGTGTAAGTGTGTGTAGGTGTAAGTGTGTGTAGGTGTAAGTGTGTGTAGGTGTAAGTGTGTGTAGGTGTAAGTGTGTGTAAGTGTGTGTAGGTGTAAGTGTGTGTAGGTGTAAGTGTGTGTAGGTGTAAGTGTGTGTAGGTGTAAGTGTGTGTAGGTGTAAGTGTGTGTGGGTGTAAGTATGTGTAGGTGTAGGTGTGTGTAGGTGTAAGTGTGTGTAGGTGTAAGTGTGTGTAGGTGTAAGTATGTGTAGGTGTAAGTGTGTGTAGGTGTAAGTGTGTGTAGGTGTAAGTGTGTGTAGGTGTAAGTGTGTGTAGGTGTAAGTGTGTGTAGGTGTAAGTGTGTGTGGGTGTAAGTGTGTGTAGGTGTAAGTGTGTGTAGGTGTAAGTGTGTGTGGGTGTAAGTGTGTGTAGGTGTAAGTGTGTGTAGGTGTAAGTGTGTGTAGGTGTAAGTGTGTGTGGGTGTAAGTATGTGTAGGTGTAGGTGTGTGTAGGTGTAAGTGTGTGTAGGTGTAAGTGTGTGTAGGTGTAAGTATGTGTAGGTGTAAGTGTGTGTAGGTGTAAGTGTGTGTAGGTGTAAGTGTGTGTAGGTGTAAGTGTGTGTAGGTGTAAGTGTGTGTAGGTGTGAGTATGTGTAGGTGTAAGTGTGTGTAGGTGTAAGTGTGTGTAGGTGTAAGTGTGTGTAGGTGTAGGTGTGTGTAGGTGTAAGTGTGTGTAGGTGTAAGTGTGTGTAGGTGTAAGTATGTGTAGGTGTAAGTGTGTGTAGGTGTAAGTGTGTGTAGGTGTAAGTGTGTGTAGGTGTAAGTGTGTATAGGTGTAAGTGTGTGTAGGTGTAAGTGTGTGTAGGTGTAAGTGTGTGTAGGTGTAAGTGTGTGTAGGTGTAAGTGTAGGTAGAAAGATAAACATGCCCTCCCTTGTTTTGGTATTCAGTGATAGAATTGATATTGTACTGTTACAAGTAACTAGGGATAGAATCGATCTTGTACTGGTACAAGTGACTAGTGATAGAATTGATATTGTACTGGTACAAGTAACTAGTGATAGAATTGATCTTGTACTGCTACAAGTAACTAGTGATAGAATCGATATTGTACTGGTACAAGTAACTAGTGATAGAATCGATATTGTACTGGTACAAGTAACTAGTGATAGAATTGATCTTGTACTGCCACAAGTAACTAGTGATAGAATTGATATTGTACTGCTACAAGTAACTAGTGATAGAATCGATATTGTACTGGTACAAGTAACTAGGGATAGAATTGATATTGTACTGCCACAGGTATCCACTACGTGGAGAGAGAGTGTCTAGCAGATGGAACGTGGAATAATAATATTTCAACAAACATTGACGAGTCAAGTTATGCTCGTTGTGTTTTACCCCTCGGCTGCTTCAAGGTCAGTCAGCTGTTAGTTACTGATGCCTTTCTACTTCCTTTAGAGTTGTCTTTTTGTTATTGTCTTCCAGGCAGGAGGAGACGAATCTCACAGTTGGTTGATAACACTTGGCAGATAATAACATTTTGATTCAAACTGAGTAATCACGAAATTTTAACTTTGTTGCTTTAGCTCGGGATTATATACAAATTATTTATTTTAAATTTTGATTAATCAAAATTTCACCACACATTATTTTCCTTGCGTTCATGCTTTCTACTCTGAGAGGAAAGCTATTTTACCTGTTCACCTTATTTGAAAGGAACACAACTGCAAAAATTATGAACTTTCTATCTCTTTCCAACTACTTCTTGTAGTGAGTCCATTAATCGTCTCAGTAACCGAAACACTTTAATAATCATCATCTATTTGCGTTGTAAAACTAATGCATGCGAGCTATCGTTTGTAGGATTGGGAGAATGCCAAACATTACATAGAGATAACCTGTGAGATTGTTAGCTTGGCCTTGGTTCTTCCAGCCATTATTATCTTTGTAACATACAGGTAAACACTACACCCACCTTGTAACGTACAGGTAAATACTGTACCTTGTAATGTACGGGTTAATATTATACCTTGGATCAAAGGCTAAAAGCACCAGTCGTAAAAATGAACTAGATGCTGTTTATATAAGCTTGTGAAGTTTGGTGAATCCTGATTTGGATGGTTGGTGGTTTATTTCAGAAACTTTGCCCCTCAAATGTGGAATTATCTGCTCATTCTTGAATGTTATCCATTTATTTTGGCAAGCGGATTTCCCATTTCCCATTGGTTACTGATATTGTTCAACATTGTGGAGACAACTACTACATCTACTTGCAGGACTCTCTTCAAACAGATGAGGATCAGAATACACGTCAATCTATTTATAGCCCTAGCTCTTTTTGACTCTATCCACTTGATTTACCAGCTAACTGTCCGCCACCCTGAGCTAGTCACCATGATTTCTATCGAGAATTCAGTGAGTTATTTAGCTGTCCTTCACCTTTCATTAACCTTGTGATATCTGTAATATGCATAGTTGACATTCACACATATACAGTGGCGTATTGTCTATCTATCAACCAGGTGGGATGTCGTATTCTCAATGCACTCACCAAGTTCTCCACTCTGTCCATGTTTGTTTGGATGTTCATGGAGGGTTTCTACCTGCACTGGTTGATGATCAACACATTTCAACAGCCAACATTCCTTCTCATGTTCATCGCTGGATGGAGTTAGTATGGATACTTGTGTCTGTTTGTCTGTTTTATCTATGTGTTATAGCGGTTACAGCTATTAATAGACATCTAATGTGTTCTAGGTACACCGATAGCTATTACTATAGTATACGCTGTGGTTATGCATACCAGTAATATACACAATGTAAGGTAAGACAACTACCAATTTTACAATAATACACATGCTCCACCAATAGCAGTTGTAGTTTGTAATCTAGTGAGAGACCTTTTAATGCGCTATTGTAGCTGTTGGCTCGTCGGTGGTGAAATCTCCTGGATCGTGAATATCCCATTAATCATCTGTTTGATGGTATGTATCATGGGTAGACAACTTCTGCTTTCTCTCACCGTTGCGCCATCTATGCATGTATTCAAATACTAAATAGCTTTCAGTAATCAAAGAGAATAGTTGGGAAGAGCATGCAGCGCGGCGATTTCTGTATCAAAGGGAAATTGTCTGCTCCTGTTTTTGGTTAACCAAAATTTAGTAGTTATACTCTTGTATTGTATTTGTCAACTAACAATCCTCAACAATACTTATTTGAGTTGCATTTCATTATGAATTGATTTAAATCTCATTCCATATTCTGGCAACTAAACAAAATTTATGTTTTACTTCCAAGTTTTGTAAATAATAATGAATGAATAAGCAGATGATTTGGAGACTTTATTATAACTATATTATTATGGCGGTTAATCCATTGACATGAAAACGATCTTTAAGAAATTTGTAATTGCTGCAATCTACATCAAGGGTTGGTTTACCAAAAGCAAAGGACACAACTTCAAAAACAAAACTGTACTTTGAATTTGCGTCCCTTAGTTTTGGTTAACCATTTGTGCAGGATTACTATAAGCTATATAGGCGCTGCTTACTCTTCCCAACTATTCTCTTTGCAGTAATTGTGCAGTTATAAGGCAAAGCTTAAAGGTAACATGTCACCGAATAAAATGCTATTCATTTGTCGGAGTTGTCTTTTCTTTAGTGTCAAAGATTGCTAAATAGTCTCAACCAAAATAATAAAAATGATCATAGATTATTAACCATTTATTTTTTTGTTCTATTTGTCAATCATTATTTATTTACAACCTGTATCATCTGATTGTTTTCAATCAAATAATCTATAATTTAGATTTGAAAACTATTGTTGTAGCAACAACAACAACGATGCCAACAATGAAAATCTGGCACCTTTTTTAATCTTTTGATATTATTTGATTTAAATTTAATGTTTTTAGCTGTAATACTGCTTTATCTTTTGAGATATTAGCCATGTAATTTATCGCATGAATACCAGTGTGTACATAATAGCAAACCTATCAATGCCAGTTTGTACACAATAGCAAATCTATCAATAATAAATTAAAATGCTGATTCAACTAAAACACCTCCAAAATAATCTGAAAAGAATTGCAAACCTAATTTTTTATGCTCTTGAAAGTCTGCACACAAAATGATGCCTTCATTCATCCAAACGAGCCAGACTTTTGCAGCTCCGCTTTATGGCCTTGCATAAGTTGTTGAGTAGTGAAAAAATATCGCGTACAAGTCAGCATCTTTTGCGCTTATACTGTAGATGGAATTAACGAGAGCACAACTCCGGAGGAAGTTTTTTTGGGTGAAATTCACTAGAATCAGATAAATTAGGTTTAATTCAGCCCAAAATCGGGTGACATGACACCTTTAAGTGCTTTGTAATGTATCATATAAACCTTCATTGTTCGTCTTTCGTCATCCAAAATCGCTGTCGCTGCCGCTTCACTCATTTTATAAGATGTAGATAAAAATAATTAACTTTGGAGAAAGGATGAATTTCTTTATTTAATGGCCCAAATAGTTTGCATATAACTTTCATATCACCTCAAGCAGCTGGTTACCCTGGTTGCCCTGGTTACCCTGGTTGCCCTGGTTACCCTGGTTACCCCACTGCTTATACTTGATATGTAGAGCAACTTGGAAAGTTTCAACTTCAGCTAAAAGTGGTAATAATTTCACTTGAATGAATAACTGGTTGTTTTGTATTTTAGTTGGTAAGGTCAACTTTGTATGTTTTATCAGCTATGCATACGAAGTTGTCTCCTCTTTGATGCATTTTTTCACTGCAAACCTGAAGACCAATTTCAAAGACTTATTTGTGTTGGTTTCATGTGTAGGAATATGGACCTTAGGCTATTTAAACATGAGTTCCCTTTTTATCTTTAGGTGAACATAGTATTCCTTGTGAATATTCTGCGGGTGATTGTACCTAAGATTGCTCATAAGAATGAACCGGTATATTACAGGTGAGCACTTCTATCCACCCCTGTCAGTTATGCACTCCTTTTGCATCCCAATGAATCTGCTAACTTATCTTTTTGCTCATCAGTGAAACCAGCAAACAAGCAATCTTCTTGTTCAAACTTAATCTGTGGTTACTATTTATCAATTTATGGTCTATTAGCTGAAGTGTTTCCTGTTGCAGGTACATTTAGCTACATACTGCATTGTACGATTATTATGTGTTTGCATTAATAAATATACAGGAAGGCATTCAAGGCGACGGCTATGCTGATGATTCCATTTGGTCTGTTACTGGTGTTCATCCTCATCAGTCCAAACAGTGAGACAGATTATGAGCTAAAGATAAAGGTTGACTGTATAGCAGCAGTTTTTCTACACACGCAGGTAAATATTTGGTACATGCAGGTAAACATGTGGTACACCACTTCGTTCTAGCCTGTTACCTACAGTGTAAGCACGGAATATTGTATTCTTTTGAAATCATCATTTATTTGAGAGTTTTCTTCTCTTTAGGGTCTTATCATCTCCATTGTGCTGTGTTACACTAACTCAGAAGTTCAAGGTCATTTAAAAAAAACTCTCGGTTATTGTATAAAAATGGAGGGACAGCAGGATGCGAGTATGATGACTGGATTTAGCCATCTCTCAGCCACACGTCCTTCTCTCACTACGGGGGGAGACAGTACCACCCAAACGCCAGAAACCCAGCAGCTAATGAAAGAAACAAACCGTGAAGGAAATAACAATTTTGACAAAAGGAATACAGATTTAATATAGAGTATATCTGTACTAGATAAATACGTTGTTTTAGAAGTGTTAGACATATTAGATGTTTTTCCACAAACATGTGCATTAGTTTCTATGTCTATGAACTACACATATTATATTATTCCATCATCTATAAAACAATCTATGTTTATATTTTCATCTATAGTTGTACATATATTTGATATTATATGACAGTCACATTCTTTAATGTTTTTATGATACTTTTATTATTTCACAGGTTGTCAAAAATGTGTATATGGAATTATGGGTAGTTTTCACTATAACTCAGGCATGTAAATAGTTCCTGCGTGTTATTAAAAGACAGTTTAACTACTGACACGTTATGACGCAATATATTTTATTCACTTTTGGTGCGTATATTGTTTTGTTAAAATAATTGTAAACTTGTTATATAATAAATGTAATATATCAGTTTATACTGTTGATAGCAAGTAATGACTGGAGGTTGTCAATGAATGATGTAAAATACTTCCACCATTTAATTAATTATTTCTGAGAAAATAATTTTTACCCAATGAAAAAGATGAGCTCCTGGGTATTAGTCCTGGGTTGAACATCTCCCCTATAGCAGGAAGAGAACTATTACATCATTGTTAGGTTTGGTGGTGACAGCACAGCCTGGAGTCATGTTCATAGGATAGACATGAGGAGATAATTCCAAATTTAATGGGTTTTGGGAATAGCTTATAAAATTGGGTGAAGTCTACAAGAAACTGACCACGCCCATATATAAATAGACATATCAACCATGCAGTAAAGAGATAACTGTCAATGTAATGCATCAGCAGACGTCTCTCAACTACACCTGGAAACAGAAGTGGAGGGAGGGAAAAATTGAGTTGTCAGAGGGTCCTAAAGAGGGAAAGAAAGCCATGTTTTACTTTTAAATTTATGTCAAGGTAATATGATGTAGAAGTTATTTATATACCAGCTGATACAATGTGGAATGACTGGACAAAGCCACTGCACACAACAACAAACCAATGACACTTGAAAGAGCACACAACTCCAATAGTTGTTAAGGCAATACAAGTCAAAACTAAGGCTACATTTGCATTTGATTAGCTATCGATTGTGCATACTGAGGGTGCGATTTTGCAACCTCTGTTTCCGAGTAAATCGCTAAGCAATCGGTAGCATATTATTTGAGGTAATTGACAAGTTTTTATCAGCATCGAAAAATTGGAAGACAATTTTTGATTTGACCAATCATATCACTGCTCGTGGTTTTAATATTTCAAGTAGAAATGTTTCTCAAGCACAACTATTTATGTAAAAAGAGTCATTCATAAGCGTCTCCCATCTTTGTTGTTTCAAAGCATATATGGCTAACTATGACATCAAATACAGCGAGTTTGGCAACTAGAAAAAAAATAGAGGAAAACCTTGTCTTCATTTTTGATTGGTAGGGTTAATCAATAGCTAATCGGTAGATTTATATGTAGCTTGGCTAATATTTTACTAAAATGACTAATTTTAGTGAAACTACTAAAAATTATTTGGAGTCATATTAATATCGTATTTGTACTTATGCATTACAAAAACAAGAAGATTGACGAACTAGTGGCAGGGACTCTGTAGATCATATCGTTATATATCACTAAAGTGTTGATGCAGCTATATGTCACCTTTCCTCTTCAATAACTTTCTAACAAAGCACGCTAGGTAATACTGTAGTTGGTCGGGTAGAAATGAACCTTAAAGTCATAGCCTGAGAAAAAAGACAATGGAAAGGCAGTTTTACTGCGGCGCTACAACGAGGTTAACATCAAGTATTGCTGCTTCACTGAGCACAATCAAGTATTGTTGCTTCACTGAGCACAATCAAGTATTGCTGCGTCACTGAGCGCAATCAAGTATTGTTGCTTCACTGAGCACAATCAAGTATTGTCGCTTCACTGAGCACAATCAAGTATTGCTGCTTCACAGAGCACAATCAAGTATTATTGCTTCACTGAGCACAATCAAGTATTGCTGCGTCACTGAGCACAATCAAGTATTGTTGCTTCACTGAGCACAATCAAGTATTGTTGCTTCACTGAGCACAATCAAGTATTGCTGCTTCACTGAGCACAATCAAGTATTGCTGCTTCACTGAGCACAATCAAGTATTGTTGCTTCACTGAGCACAATCAAGTATTGCTGCTTCATTGAGCACACTCAAGTATTGCTGCTTCACTGAGCACAATCAAGTATTGTTGCTTCACTGAGCACAATCAAGTATTGTTGCTTCACTGAGCACAATCAAGTATTGTTGCTTCACTGAGCACAATCAAGTATTGCTGCTTCACTGAGCACAATCAAGTATTGCTGCTTAACTGAGCACAATCAAGTATTGCTGCTTCACTGAGCACAATCAAGTATTGCTGCTTCACTGAGCACAATCAAGTATTGCTGCTTCACTGAGCACAATCAAGTATTGCTGCTTCACTGAGCACAATCAAGTATTGTTGCTTCACTGAGCGCAATCACGTATATTGAAATTGAGAAACTCTTGTAGTTCACTCCCCCATCAGCTAATCAAAACTGTTCTGCAATGTTGGCGAGCAAGGGCAGATAACTTCCTCTACTCATGCTCACAGAGTCGCGATTACTCAAAAGTTTTATTTTCTTGGATTCGTATGCGCAACTTATAAGGCGCGCAACTCCATATATATAGACTTTCTGCTTGCAAGTCTATCTGGCTAAGTGCCAATACAAAATCACAATTTTTGCTAATCTACCTCTCAAGTTGTCCCCTCACTCTTACTTGAAGGAGCTTTTTTTTCAACAAAACTTTCATGGTTGCATATTTTTAAAGCTGGAAGTGTTTCCCTCAAGCATGACCATTTGCTGACATAAATGGCTAGTAGTTCCGTTCTCTGTTTATTTGTACAATAATGTTGTCTAATGGGAGTTGTCTGTTCAACGAGTGAGTCACTTCACAAAAATGTTAGAAAGCCAATCATCTGCTGACACATGCAGCTGGTTGTACTGCATTGTTGTCATAACTTCATACCAGATCTTCATAAGATACCACATCTTATAGCAAGTTGACAACAACTATTGGTCAGTCTTGAGTCAGCTGAAGTCTCCAATTAGGGAAAAATCACAGGAGATATCTTTCTATGACACCAGACAGCCGCTAGAGGGAACATCACAGAACATTCTACATGATGTATGAGCACTTCCTGCAGATGTGTCTCCCCCCTACTTTAAATGCAGCTGATGAAATGTCGATGTGACAGAAATGTGAGTTGTTTCACTAACAGAGATTTCAACTGCCACAAACCAGTGAATTTTTGTAAATAACAAAATGGAGGACATGTTTGTTCACCTGGACAAGGAAACATTCTCCTCTCTGTTGATAAAAACTGTAATAATAATAATTATAGTTTGAAAAAGGTTTGTGAAATTATTTGTGCTCATAAAAAATTTAGGAAAGGAGTTGATCATTTGTTTTTTTAAAAGCTTTTCTTCTGTAATTGAAAAGTATCTAACCTTGACTGGATGTTTGCTTGGTTGCTAAACAGCAATGCATTGTGGTGTTTAGTGACATCACAAACACCATGACTGAAGGTCGAGCATTCCTGCAAGAGCGGATAACTCTCTATTGCACACAAGTAACAGAAGTGCCCAGTCCTGGCTGTAGTACATAACTAGTCAAACCTGATGTGTTACTGTGTCCTTTACAGACTATATATGATGTAAACAAAATTGAGCCTGTTTTTGTTGGGTTTTTAGGAGAAAAAATTTACGTTTGGAGTTGAATGGCTGGCGAAAGTCTAACTATTGCATTTAGCGTCGAGTCACTCAATGTTAGTTGTGTAAATGTATGCTTAAGATTTTTCTCTCAACGTAATTTATGTGATGAGACACTCAATCCTTTTAATGCAAAATGAATTATGTGAAAAAAATGCTACAACAAATGTGATAGTTAGTTTTTTATTGATATTTTACATGCAGAAGAACTTCTAGCCAAGATGGCTCTCCCCACCCACCATCGGACCTCCAATCATCAGTAGAAACCCCCTTCATTGTGATACATTCATCTCCACTTCCTCATTACAAGCACCTTCAACCTTGACATCAAATACAGAGAGTTGTCTCCACATACTTCACAGACAGTAATGACATTTCACATTTGTGGGTCGCATTATTCGCTGTCAAATGTAAAGCAAGTTTATCTTGCCAAGTTGTCTCAGAGGGGAAGTCATTGAGGTTAGGTACGCTATATGATTTTATTAGTCTTTAATTAATCTTCAATTAATCTTTTGTTAATAGTCCAATAATAAGTTATATTCTTTTCTTTGCAATCACAATTTGCAAGAAAACAATTTTTGCAGGTAATATTTCAAGAATTTATAGCTGTTACAACTGCATGCGTTAAAAATTGATAGAAATCAAAATTTCATGCCATTCAAAACAAAGCTTGAAAATAATAAATGGAAAATAATAAATTTTTATAAATTGTATAAATACAAATCGTTCTGTGTTCAAGCAATTTTAGTTTTCCACATTTCCGGGATACATGAAATAGTCCAGTGCATTTTATCATTGCAATGCGCTGGAATTGTAGTTTGCTGTGGTACATCGACAAAAAAAAGTTCAATTGAAAATCTTACAACTAGCTAGTAATAATTTTTTTTTATTGTTCATTTCTATCACTGCCTCAATGAGCTCTCCTTCATCTTCGACTTTGTGTCTACTTTAATTGCTTGTTCGTTTTTCCCACCAACACGTTGTGTTGTATTCATGTAAAATAAACAGTTTATAATCGCAGCTGATAGAGCATATAAATATTACATAATGACAAGTTATCTATTGACAGGTTTTGCTGCCAATATATCATTAGTCATATTTAGATTTATTGATTTCCTGTTAGCCATCCACCACGAGTTCCTGTCACACATTCATCAAAACTATACCATGCCATGAACATGAATTGTAATAAAAAGAACCTTTTTGGAGTTGTCTTTTCATAATTTCTTTACTTCCCGCATAACATATGCTGTAAAAAGCAAAAGAATTGTGTAATGGTCTGTCAGTAAATTAAAATTATAAAATGGAGATGCACATTTTGTTTCATGACACAAACTGAGACCCCAAACTGCTTGAGGTCAATGTTAGCTCCACCCTGTGAAATTTCAAGCAAGCAAAATAAATACAACAAAATTGCAATTTAAATTTAAAAAGCTTGGTCACTGAACTAAACTGGTGTCTAATGGGAGTTGTCTGTTAGCCTATCCTTCATAAAGATACCAACAAAATAGCCTTAGTAGTCAAAAGGTTGCTCTAGCAGAAAGGTGGTAGCTCTATAGATGCAACCCGTAGTGTGTTGAAACTCTCTGCTACATCACAAATGAATAAAACTTGGGTGATGAGAGGTACATTTTCTACCTCTATCTCTGGTCCAACTGCTTCTCTGCGATAGATTATTGAAGTGACACATTCTCAAAGCAAAGAAACATGAACTCAGAGCATACCTGTCACATCATACCTGTCATGTCATACCTGTCATGTCATACCTGTCACGTCATACCTGTCACGTCATACCTGTCACGTCATACCTGTCACGTCATACCTGTCACGTCATACCTGTCACGTCATACCTGTCACATCATACCTGTCACGTCATACCTGTCACGTCATACCTGTCACGTCATACCTGTCACGTCATACCTGTCACGTCATACCTGTCACGTCATACCTGTCACGTCATACCTGTCACGTCATACCTGTCACGTCATACCTGTCACGTCATACCTGTCACGTCATACCTGTCACGTCCTACCTGTCACGCCATACCTGTCACATCATACCTGTCACATCATACCTGTCACGTCATACCTGTCACATCATACCTGTCACGTCATACCTGTCATATCATACCTGTCACGTCATACCTGTCACGTCATATCTGTCATGTCATACCTGTCATGTCATACCTGTCACGTCATACCTGTCATGTCATACCTGTCATGTCATACCTGCCATGTCTCCTGAGATTGATCTTCTGAAACCTTCTAAACTCCCTAAAAACACCCGGATTAATAATTTTCTCAATTAAGGAATTTGCAAACTGAAATTTTACTTTTCTTTTAAAAAAATCAGAACTTTTAATGGCACAGTTTGTACAATATTTTTACACTATCATTGTATAGATAAGTTTAGTTTATTGCTGTGCCCATCTCAAGTCTATCTTACTGCATACCTACTACATACCTACTACATACCTACTACATACCTACTACATACCTACTACATACCTACTACACACCTACTACATACCTACTGCATACCTACTGCATACCTACTACATACCTACTACACACCTACTGCATACCTACTACATGCCTACTACATACCTACTACATACCTACTACATACCTACTACATACCTACTACATACCTACTACATACCTACTACACACCTACTACACACCTACTACATACCTACTGCATACCTACTGCATACCTACTGCATACCTACTACATACCTACTACATACCTACTGCATACCTACTACACCTACTGCATACCTACTACATACCTACTACATACCTACTACATACCTACTACATACCTACTACATACCTACTACATACCTACTGCATACCTACTACATACCTACTACATACCTACTACACACCTACATACCTACTGCATACCTACTACATACCTACTACATACCTACTACATACCTACTACATACCTACTACACACCTACATACCTACTACACACCTACATACCTACTACACACCTACATACCTACTACATACCTACTACATACCTACTACATACCTACTACATACCTACTACACACCTACATACCTACTACATACCTACTACATACCTACTACATACCTACTACATACCTACTGCATACCTACTACATACCTACTACATACCTACTACTTACCTACTACACACCTACTACATACCTACTACATACCTACTACATACCTACTACACACCTACATACCTACTACATACCTACTACATACCTACTACATACCTACTACACACCTACATACCTACTACATACCTACTACATACCTACTACATACCTACTACACACCTACTACATACCTACTACATACCTACTACATACCTACTACATACCTACTACACACCTACATACCTACTGCATACCTACTACATACCTACTACATACCTACTACATACCTACTACATACCTACTACACACCTACATACCTACTACATACCTACTACATACCTACTACACACCTACATACCTACTGCATACCTACTACATACCTACTACATACCTACTACATACCTACTACATACCTACTACATACCTACTACACACCTACATACCTACTACATACCTACTACATATCTATTACATACCTACTACACACCTACATACCTACTACATACCTACTACATACCTACTACATACCTACTACATACCTACTACATACCTACTGCATACCTACTACATTCCTACTACATACCTACTACATACCTACTACACACCTACATACCTACTACATACCTACTACATACCTACTACATACCTACTACATACCTACTACACACCTACATACCTACTACATACCTACTACATACCTACTACACACCTACATACCTACTACATACCTACTACATACCTACTACATACCTACTACATACCTACTACACACCTACATACCTACTACATACCTACTACATACCTACTACATACCTACTGCATACCTACTACATACCTACTACATACCTACTACATACCTACTACACACCTACATACCTACTACATACCTACTACATACCTACTACATACCTACTACACACCTACATACCTACTACATACCTACTGCATACCTACTACACACCTACATACCTACTGCATACCTACTACATACCTACTACATACCTACCACATACCTACTACATACCTACTACATACCTACTACACAATACCAAGCTACGTGTGTTCTCGCTACAAAAGTCAAGAGTTCTCACAAAATAATTTAATACTCATTTATATTTACTCCAAGTGGATAAGATGAGAGAGCCCCACGGAATCCACACAGTTTCTAGAAGGTTCCGGTGTTTGTGGGATTAACAGGCTTATGTCCTTATTACTTATCCTTCATAATAATATAAAGGAAATCTCATTAAAAACACATTTAAAGCCGCATGTGAAGTGTTATGTAATACGCAGGTGTTATGTAATACGCAGGTGTCGGTTGCTGGTGTAAACAATAATCGTACCACAAACTATGAATCATCTATATAGCTTTACTAAATGAAGTAAAAATCCGAAGGAAAACAATTTGGCCATACTTGTATTTTTTTTATCGTAACATTTACTACATCAGCTTTTTAATATGGAACTCATTAGAACATTTCCTTTTGGTTTTTTTTTTTCGATTTTTCATCATTTCCGTCAAATTCTTCTAAATAAAACATTGACATCTTTCAGTGCCACTACACTTTTCAATCACCTATAAACCATTATACACATATACCTTTAGTAACCTGTACGGAAAAGAAAGAGAGGATAATTTTGATAGGTCAGACTTGAAACGATTATGATGAACCTTCAAGATCATAAATTTTCTCAATGTTACAAACTAGCCGTAAGCTTTTATTGTTATCAGAATTAAAGGGGTTATGACACCAATAAGTGGCTTTGCTTTGAGCAGCTGCTGCCAATTCAGGCCTGGACATTAGTTTATTATTCTTGCGGAGTTGTGTTCTCCTCGCCACAGTCTATCGCATGAACGCAATCTCTGCTGACCTAGACGACTTTTTTCAAAGAAGACGGCGCAAGTCATATAGAGCTATAAAGGCGAGGACCCAAAAATTGGCTTGTTTGGGTATTTGTGGGTTGAGCTAGAAAAACTCGCTCAGCAAGCATTATGCTGAATACAAAAAAGAGAGTTAGCACAATTTATCTTATTTTTTTTAACGCTGTTTTGAAAAGTCAGCTGGTACCTGTTGACTTTGATAGGGTTGTTGTTGTACCGGTACAAACAAAGATATTTCTTTTTTCTTCTGCAATCTTTGGTTATAGCCTGAGAGTTAGCCAAAAAATGCGTTCAGTTGTATGAGAATACTCTATGTTTGATTGATACTTTCCCTCTACTAGTAAGTGAGAAACTAGATTTCTCTCAGTACATTTTCAACAGCAACAATAACGTCTTCGTTGTTATTTTTCAGTGGTAGAATTTTTGTCACTGTTGAGATGAATTGCAAATAAATAAAGAAAACTCAAATAACGGTCGTCGTGCATTTATGCATGGTGTGAGCTGTTATGGTTGCATTAATAAGCTACTCACTGCAAATTTAAGCAGGTCAGTGTTGTGTTGTAAAGTAAGCTTTCTCTATCCAAGAATTCTTTGAAAAATGTTGTAACTCAATAAATAATATATATATTATATATATTATTATATCTATTATTATTATATAATAATAATAATAAAAAATAATAATAATAATAATTATTTATAATAATAATAAATAGTTATTATTATTTATTATAATAATGATAATGGTCCATACAATCACAACAACAAGACGTTGTTCGTTGTTCAATAAACCAAACCCGTAGGCTATAAATGAATAATTATTATTATGAATAATACTAATTATTATTAATTATCATAGTAGTAGTATATATATATATATTAATTATAATAATAATAATAAAATAAATTATTATTATTTTTTTTCCATTATTATTCTTCATTATAAATATACATATTCATGTATGTATATTATTGTTTATTATTATATATATGTATTATCAGAATAATAGAAGTATTTTGTTCTATAATTAATTGCTGGTTGTTTCATACTGTAACTATAGAACTATCAGCAAGCACTAAATGAAAGCTAGCAGCCTACGAAGTAAGTGTAATAAGATAATAAATACCATCATCATCAGCCATGAAAACATTACTTTTATTTCTTATATAATAATAAGAAACAAAAATGTTTTCATGGCTGATAATTATTATGGAATGATAAATAATAATAATAATTATAATGAAAGTCTCATAAGATTAATTTAGTTATTAGTAGTTGGCCAATTGTTGTTAGTACTTTTATTATTATTATTTATAATAGTATCATTTTTTGTATTATAAATAATTTTGTGATGATTAATTGTTCATAGTATATTCTGTTATTTTTAGTGTATTATCAATAATAATATGTCACATTTCAGCCCATCATTTATTATACTCTTGAAATGATAATTGTTACAATTTGTTTATCAGTCAATGTAATGTAACTGTTGGTGATTTGCTTGATGTTGGTAGTTGTTACTATCGCTACTACTGTAAAATATTACCTACTGGTTATTTGTGGAGTGTAACTAATAGCAGCTGTAAAATAACGTTCCATCTCAAGTTTTCTGAGAAGTGATCAGTGGCATTTTCATTTGGTATCATTTTAAATAGTGATGATAAAAAAATTCTGGAATGAAAGAGTGATAAACTTCACGCAGTTAGTTGCCTTTGATAGTAATCTGCTGTTTGTACACTGCAAATACCACTCCACTACTTGGACCAGATATACGTATATATGTTACCAGCTACTACTATCACTACTACTACTCTTAGCATTTATTGATTGTTGAAAGAAAAATATTTATAACAGTCAATCATTTAGCGCCTGGACTAAAAAAAAACCAGTGTGCTGATAACTGCGATTTCAAAAACAATTTTTATTGCATGGGGCAACACAATTTATGTGGCTGTTGAGAGATGGTTTGTTGTTCCTGCGTAAATCTGAAGTCACCAATGTAACAGCAAGTGGCCACGCTATGTTGTGCGTTATGTCATTCTTTGCACCTGACCAAAAAATACGACAAGTAAATACATTGAGTTAGAATGTTGAAAACTATTTTTTATTTTCCAGTTAAAATGGTAGTCGGACGAAACAAAGAGAGTCATTGACAATCCAGATCACTGCACCAAGTAAGGTTTTGTGGCTTGGGAATCAAACTAGTGTTATTGAGACATATGGTATGGTATGGTATGGTATGGTGGCTCAGAACGTTTTGCCTTTTGTGTTTTAAAACGTCTGAACGCTTTCCAAACCGTTTGAACGAATTTGAAATAGTCCGAACTTTTGCAAAAACTTCTGAACGCTTTGTGAACTTAGTAAATCCGAGCCGATTTGCTGGTTCGCTCTATTGGTCATAGATCTACAGTCCATTTATGATGGATAATGTTTCTCCTAAACACTGAACAGTTGAATTTTTTCTAAATAAATAAATAAAATTTTTGATTTAATAAATATTATTTGCTATAAATTATTTTTAATAATAAATACAACCTAACTGTAAATGTAAAAATTCATTTTAGAGATTATATTCAACAACATTTTTATACAGTTAATTAACTTCCTCTATGTCTTTTGATCGACGTCTATGTTGACAAAGTTATATAGAGGCTATAAATAAAATTATGACGATCGCTTTTGGTTCGAAAGCCATGTGCTTTGCAAACTTCTCCAACCATTTCAAAATAGTTTAGACTATTTTAAAACAGTTCAGACTATTTCAAAATAATTCATACGGTTTGTAAATAGTTCATACTCTTTCTAAAGCGTCCATACGGTTTGTAATTTCCTAAATCATCTAGATCATTTCTAAACCGTCTGAATTATTTGCAAGACAACTATACGGTTTGCAGATTTTGCAATTGTTGGACAGGAAATACAGTTTTATAGCATTAATCCTGCAACTGCTGAGGCCGACAATTAATTTATTATAATCAACAAGCCCGTTTTTAAACATAGTTTCTTGGGCTTTTTACTACAATTACTCAATTATTTTCAATGTAAAAGACGCTTTGCAAACCGTCTGGACTATTTCAAATCCGTTCATACGCTTTGAAAACGAAACCGTCTAACGTTATGAGCCACCATAGAGACATAGCTCTGCTCTGAAACTACAAAGGTATGTTGAGCTGAATTTATATGGAACTGTTGTCTGATCATTAGTCGAAGCTGTTATCTGCTGAAAATCTATGAAACCTCTTTTTTATAGATTGTTGTACAGTATTACCCAATACTTGTCCTTGATGGCATCAGCTGCACCAAAGCTTTCTTGAATGGCTCCCTGACACAACATGTATAGATTACGTTCATCTCTACCTGTCATTCTACAATGATTGCTAAAGAATGTGTCAACCTCCCAGAAACCGTGACCTTTTTGATCAACTCAGTTCACAAGAACAGTTATGCTCAGTGCCAGAAAGTCGTCATAAGACAGTTGCAAATTATAAATTTGATATATCCTATTGTTTTAGTTTCATAAAGAATTTTTTTCAAGTTTAATTTATTTTGGGTAGTAGATACAAGCTGAATGATTTATGCTCTTAGCTATTTACTGGTGTTATAAGAATAAACTATAATTTGTCTGGCACACTTACAACAGTTCTGCTGTAATATGAGAATTAGTAGAACATCATGTCATGTTCTTACCAAGCAAATTTGTGCTATTATGAAACAAATTTGTGAGCATGTGAGATAATTAATTTGGTTGTATATAAAATTAAAACAGAATAAATTTGCATAAACATGAGTATCACTTACTATGAAGACAATAATTTCTAACTTAGCCTTAAATTTATGTCCCTGGTGTTAATCTACTACTATTGTCATGTTACAAACAAAGTACCAACAATATTATAAATAATTATTATCAAAAATGATTTATTATTTATTTATACACAATAATACTGTTGGATATGGTGGTTATCAATTTTGGTTCAAATATTATATGTAGTATGTGTATTGAGATGCATATAAGAATGCATGATTGTATGTATGTACAGCATTATTAGCATTATCATTTACTAAATAGTACAAATATATAGTAGGTATAGCTGGGTTTTTTAGAACAACTCTTCCATATCAGATGGATGGCTCTGAAAAGTGCCAATTGATTGTGATGATGATAATAATTGAGCAAGGCACCAACAAGTGGCAATGACAACAGCTCAGTCAAAGGGGGCAGATATTCGTTCTTGTGTAGAATTTTGTTCCAGTAGGATATTGGTATCGTCATCAGCATCCCATAGTAATAATTAATCATCGTCACCATCGAATGATGATGATGATTTGATTATTTATTATTATTGGTAGTACGTTCATTCACACAACAAGTGATGTCTTCTTGATGAGATTTCCAAATTGCAGACTGGTAATAGCTTTGACAATGAAAGCGATCACAGAGCTCAATCTTCTTTTAATAGCTTCTGATGGGCTGTCAACATTGTGCAACCACAGCATAAAAAATAACAACCAAACAAATGCTGTTCTTCATACGCTACTAGTACTATCGTTATTGTATTTCATTGTTGCGCTGATTGGTTGATGATTGATTTGACATACGGCGATTCCACTTTTAACAAGAAAAAGTCGTCTCTGTAAAGTGGTGTCATAACCCCTTTAATACAAAACTGTGGTAAACAGGTTTAGCAATTGCCAAAATGATGAAAAACATTCCATCAAGAAATTACAAGATGGCCACTGCATTGTTACAAAATGATTCTGGAGGACAACGCAATAACAGAAGCATTCAACTCTGGAAAAGAACTTCGAGTGAGTGCACATCAAGCGTGACATTGTAATCAGGTTACAATATGGTCATTTTCAGCTAATGTCTAAAGTTAATAGAATTTATCACCAGCTTTAAGTGGCTAACACACAAAGCCAAGTCTGGCTAAATGTTAAATTACATTTTTGATGAATTATCTCATGTAATCAGGAGACATAAAAACAGTTATGTGAGGAATAAAGGCTATCTTTACATCTGCACCTCTTGGATATCGCCTGCTACTACAAGCTATTCAAAGCAAACTACAGGTGACATGTGTCACCACCTATATTGAATAGCTTCAACAGGTTGTTACAGGTGTCATGCATGCACACTAAGCATGCCTGGAGTAATGCCAAAAAATTGGTTACAACTGAATTTCCTGTGGTAAAGTACAAGATATTAACTTAACTAATAGCTGATGATAGCTAAAACTAGGCTCTTGAAAGTGAATTGTGTCAGCGGCTGAAATCTTTTATCTCCAAGTCCAAGTGATTCAGATTAGTATAACAAGAAATGTGTAAGGTTTGAACGCCAATATTTTTTAGTAATTTTCAAAATGGGTGAATAAAAAGGTGTTCAAGGTAAACTCTGCTAATACCTACAAATCTTTACAAGTGTGAATGTTGGGTCAGCTTCACCGGAATGTATCGCCCATGTATATATTTTTTTCCTGTGATAGTTGTGCTTGAAACATCTGCTGTTTGGCAGCTGGATTTCTTCCAAAAAATTTATAATAAACTTGTTTAAAATATATTTAATGTTAAATTTCAAATTGCACGTTTTTCTGAATACCAAAAGAATTTGTTCGAACAGTTTTGTTTGCGGGTTATTGCCATATCAACATATTTAAAATGATCACATTATCAAAAACCCAAATTTCCATCAAAAATTTCAAAAACAACCAGTTTTTGTTATCAAAAATATTTCATGCCTTTGTTATATCATGAAAGGACAACTCCAACAATAAGCATTGTTCCATCAAATGGCCGTTTTTCAAAGCGGCTGTAATTTTTCGTATCAAGAAACTTAAATGGGTTTCGGTGAAGTTGCATGTTTTGTACAAAAGCTACCTGACACAACATTTATGCCTTGTCATCATCTACTTGTAAGAAATCTACAAATGGGCCACCCACAGTGTGAGCCCACCTACTAGCTATCACTTGCTATCACTTGCCAGGGACAGGCAAAGAGGTACCACTACCACTCTTACTGCTAATTTGCACGTAATGGGTGTAATGACAGAGTAATTTATGCAACCTCTTCTACACCATGTACCTCCCACTTCCTGTCTTGTTACCAGGCAGCCGATTGGATGGAGTAACACTTCAAATGTAGACATTCACCACTTAAATAATAGACTTGTGGTGATGTAATATCGCAGCAATCATGTAAGATACACTGATGGTATTGTAACATTACACCTATCATAAGGTTTTACATACACGGAATGTCATTGGCAAGCAAACATGAAAGTTAAATTTTTGGGAAATGCCTAAAAGCCTGTTGGTCAAAATCGTTATCTCTGTAATGAGGCGCATAGAGTTGATGCTTATTGATCAAACAGCTCTATTCAGTAAACATCTTGCATATCAAACATATCTGTTGTCAGATCTCAGGCATGTGCTTATAGCCTTTATTTTGTGTTTTGTGGTTGTTACATTTTTTGGCACGGTCCCTCAGGTTTACTGAGCCACTTGTCAGCTCTTTGTATTCAACATATTTTTCCGATATTATTCATCTAATTTGTCACCAAACCAACCACAGACAGTTCCAGCAATTACTAGTTTGGTAATATCAGACCGACATGGGTGCAAACTTACTTTAGATGCTGCAAATGTAAGTAAATACATTTATTTGAACTGTTGACACTCGTCGTGATAAAATAGAATTTAATAGTTTCATAAATCTCTGATTTCTGGATGAGTGACAGATGACAGACGAGGGACAATAATCTGACAAACTTGCACTGAGTTGACTTGTTTGTGGGTGGTCCTTTGTGTTGACTGGTGGACAAAAAAGCCTCAGGACTTTCCAGGGGCTTTGCAAATGCAATGCTGGTGATGGTGATGCTTAAAAGAAATTTTCCCAAAAAAGCAAAACAAATTTCCCATCAGTGGCTGATGTACAGAGAAGCCTCTGGAAGTTTCCAGGGGCTTTGCAAATGCAATGCGGGTGACGCAGTGATGCTTAAGAGAATATTTTACAAAAAAAATAAAATTTCCGTAAGCGTGCATTTCGGTTTCATATACTTTTAAGGCAATCACTTTAAAAGAGTTATTTGGAAAACTCCGTGTGAAAGTTTTGTGTTCCTCTTATCCAAATCTATAAAGCATTCTTTCTTTTTTGTGATCAAAACCCCCCAAAACCAAATAGCCAATGAGACAGTTCCACATACAAATGATTGATGTATCAACTTTGAATAGGTTCCTCCACTTGTACTGCAGCTTTATAGACATCATTTCTGGCAAAGTGTCAAATAATAAGTTCCGTTATAATTTCCCATCAACACAACAGAGTTCCTCTAATCTATCGTTTACAAAATGTTGTAATCAATAAATGATTGACAGCCAAAATATAAAAGTATCGATGGCACCATCAAGACATTTAATATCTATGCTTATAATCGTAAATATTCAAGTTTTCATCTCCTCATTGGTAATATTTGGTGAATACATTAATATATCCAAGTGACCAGACCTACACCACACATCGGTGGTAGTTCTGGGACATTAAGTGCACATCACAGGTTGTTGTGAAATGATTCTAATGCAACCAGGATGTGACACGCCACTACTACCACTGTTTGGTCATATTTGCATCAGAGCAATTTTCTTTTGTTTCCGTAGAAACAAAGCTAGGGCGATGATCATTTGAGTGGGAACTAAGAACGTTTGGGGCTAGCACAACTGAGTCAAGTCTGTAGATGAAATCAAACAAGTGAGATATTTTGTATCAAATTTGTATGTACAGGCGGAAAAAGTGCGATTTATAATAATGTTAAAAATGTATACAATCAAATAGATAAAATACGTGACAACTAAGAAATACATGAGACTAGTGGGGTGATCAATGAATTATCATTCCAATGAGTATTTAAACAGGAAAATCTTTTGTGATTGACGAAAAGCAAAAATAACTCAAGTATGTACTGCATACAAAAACTATTTGTAACGCATGTCCATAAACATATATACTGCATGAACAGAGACATCTATACTGCAAGTATATGGACATCTATGAGGCATGTACATAGACATCTATACTGCAAGTCACAATTGAATGCTTTACATTCACATACATATCAACCACTGCAAAAGCAATAATACCGAACAAACAACTTGTGCCTATCGTTTGCAGAGGACGATTTCTCTATCCAATCATCTCTTTGGCATCGACAGTTATATCTGACTCACAAACTAGAGTAGACATCAATGTAATCGTAGGCACAGGAAACCACACATGCCGATGTCACAAAGACTGTTTGGTCCGCAGTGCGCATGATCGAAGCATTGGATCTACAAGAAAGGATAACTTCAGAAGTTCTGTTCGCTCGAGTAAGACAAAAAACTACATAAAGTAATTTTATGATGTACAACTACCTACCACAAATGAACAGCTCTGTTTGCCTCTGATGTAACGCTTTTGCAGCAAGTGTTCGGTTTCTGGTACTTCTGAATTCTTGAAAGGAACAGGACCTACCAACGAGCACAATATGTTAGTTAGATATATAAATCAGTGACCAGTAACTTATAATACGAAAGTAACTACATCGATTAATATACTCACCAGGTTGTACCTGGGCCAGCATGATAATAACTATAGCAAGTGTGACCAGAGTCTTTAGTGATAGTCCAAGTTCCATTGTGCAGGTAAATTGCCTCTACATGAAGTAATATAGCCGTATTGCTGTCAGCTGGGTCTAATGTACAATGAATACCAGCCGTATGAAGTGTTGTATATATACAACTCACTGAGTTGTGACGTCAGGTTGATGTGGTACTGACAGCTGCTTGCAGAGAGCCTGCATGGATATGGTAAAGCAATCTAGCCGTGTGTTGCTAGGCAACCTGAATAGATAACAACTGCGGTGACAAGACGTTTAACAAACATTAAAACTTCTTATCATTGTTTTCGCTATTTTTAGCGAGTTAACAATTTTAATAGGAATTTTAGGAAATAAAAGCGATGGATGAGATATTTAAAAAATATTAAAACACAGAAAGTGTGTAATAGTAAAAAGCCTAAAAAACGCTGAAATTTGTTTTGCATCTTTATTATTTACGCTTTTGACAATCGGAGTGTCTATCAGTGTTATGTAACATCAGTGTTATGTAACATCAGTGTTATGTAACATCAGTGTTATGTAACATCAGTGTTATGTAACATCAGTGTTATGTAACATCAGTGTTATGTAACATCAGTGTTATGCAGCAAACGCAGCACTTGTTCTTTCATCTTTCATTTTGCTACATGCAATAATTGGTTAATCAAAATGATAATTAACCAATGAATAAAACTGCCAGATAATGATTATCCAATTAAACAGGCTGTGGCTGTAGGTCCAAATAACAGCAAATCAAATTCAAGGTTTCCATCTAAGTACATTTACTGTTGAGTTCAGAGAAAATGCCGAAGTTAAACCAATTTTGTTTATGGAGCAGAAAATCTAGCTTAGTTGAGTTGCCAGCTCCTACAACTGAAAAACTAAGTCTATGGAAACATCTTGGTATTACTCATCATGCCACCCACAGTCCAGCAGACCACAGAGACAGGTCTACTGCAGAAAATTTGGTGGGTTTTGGACTATTTTTCAGAATTTTATGTTGTGTTTTGTTGTTGGTGTTTGGAATATAAGTCATAATTTGACCATCTGTCTTCACGTGCTGACCTGCTGGCTCAAAAATAATTTGGGCAGCACTCCACCAAGAAAATGCCAAAAAGTAAACCCTCTGGGCTGTCGATATTGACCTTTTTATTCCAATCAGATGAGTATCTGTGAAGCAGCAACAGCATGTTTCCAAAATTTATGCTTGCAAATGGCCCGTCAAGCAAAATTTATTGTGATCACCTGAGTCTCCTAAACTAGCAAATCCTAATCAACGGGTGCGACAAAAAGTCCTCATCTCAGCTTTGAAACTGCAGGCACTCGTATTAACCCGTATTAGTGTTTTGAGGATCCACAACACATTACTGCCAAAGAAAATAGAGACAATGTGCCCGGTAATAATTAATTATTTTACCTCTTTCCGACTGTTCAACGAGAGCGCTTGATCAGCACCATCAGTAGCTAAAGGTTGCATCGTCTGTACTTTTTTCGACAAACTCTCGTAACCCTTTTTGTGTATCCTCACAACATTTACTGCGGGCTGTTACGAGTTACCCACAATGTTAAAGCTGAGATGAGTACCCTTTGTCGCCCCAGTAAACTAGGACTTGCTAGTTAGGAGACCCAGGTTATCACAAGAAATTTTGTGTGACGCGACATTTGCAAGCACAAATTTTGGAAACATGCTGTTGCTGCTTCTCAGATAGTCATCTGATTGGAATAAAAAAGGTCAATATCGACAGCCCAGAGGATTTACTTTTTGGCATTTTCTTGGTGGAGTGCTGCCCAAATTATTTTTGAGCCAGCAGGTCAGCACGTGAAGACAGATGTGTCAGACCATGACTTACCTTCCAAACACCAACAACAAAACACAACAAAAAATTCCGAATAATGGTCCAAAACCCTCCAAATTTTCTGCCGTAGACCTGTGACCACAGACCACCCAGAAGCACTCAGGCTCTCTCAAACACTGAAGGCCACACATAAACCACTGTAGTAAACTGTACTACTGTATAATAATATATCTACACCGAGTGATCTCGGTGCTAGCTGATTTTGCTGTCAATCAGCCCTGAGGCTACACTCACTCACACATTCAGTAATTAATCACATCCGACTAGTTTATACAAATATTATATCAGAAATGGAGATTTATTCATTCTGTGGTAAATCACCTAAAACTCACCTGCTAGGTTTGTTGAGTGATTAGCCTTAGTTCTTTGCCTGTAGAGTTGATTTCCTTTGACGGGCTGTGAGCTAAATTATATAAAAGATGATAGTATTACATTAAGGCTACGTTATGCAAACCCTTATGGGACACATACTACATCGATGTAACAGATGTGTTTAATTAGGGTATAATTAGGAATACCTAATTAATTATCTGAAGCTGGGATTGTGAATGAACTAACTTCTGCCATTCATGTACCGAGTTGTAGAGGTGATGGCAGTGACTTTGTGAGAAGGTCAGGATGGAATCACAATCTGGTACGGTCAGAGAGCGCAGACAGATGGGAGGGAATCTCTGCCCTGATTACCATACGTACTCAGATGTCTCGTCTTGTCTAGTGCAGAGCTCACTGTAACAGCCGCATGTTTGGTTTGCTTTATTCCATGTTTTCTTAGCAAATGGCTGACTGTAAGCATATGGTAGACAATTTTTCAATTGGTAATGAGTTTTCAAGTATTTTTTTTTCAATTTTTCATTTCAATGCAATTCAAAAAGAGATTTGTAGAAGTTGCTGAAGGAAACCAATTGAGAATGGCTGAATGATTTATGCTTTTGATAACTCTATTAATTGATAGCAGGTACAACTCTATGAACTAATGACAAATATAACTCTATGAGTTGATATCAAATACAACTCTATAAATTAATAGCAAGTATAACTCTATAAGGACATAGCAAGTGCAACTCTATGAAGTGATAGCAAATACAGCTCTACGCATTGATAGCAAGTATAAATCTATGAATTGATAGCAAGTACAACTCTATGAATTGATAGCAAGTATAACTCTATGAATTGATAGCAAGTATAACTCTATGAATTGATAGCAAGTATAACTCTATGAATTGATAGCAAGTATAACTCTATAAATTGATAGCAAGTATAACTCTATGAATTGATAGCAAGTACAACTCTATGAATCATTACCTATTGGTTTTTATTCATGTAATTGCAGCTTCATTGGCATGAAATTAGCTAAACTAAATTGCATCGCTGTACCACAATGCTGTGGAATATCCTGGACGGCCTGGAGTTATCCACTCTCTGGTACTCAGGTAAGTTAGTACCACATGCTAAGGTTATTCATCAAGTACTACAACAACACGGCAGCTGCTGCCAGACGACATTCAGCTAACAAGAATGCTAATATTAGTAGATGTATAATACCCAGTAATAAATGCATAGATATGGCGTGTGTGCCACATGAAACATCCTGTTATTATACAAACTGATTACCAACTATTGCCTTGCATATATCAACTTGTTAGCTTCTTAGAAACTCAGGCTTCTTACAAGAAAAGCCTCTGACAACTTTTGAGAGAAATATTTGTGTGGTTTGAAATTATATTGGATAGTATCAGTATATGTAGATAGAATCACGATGTGTAACATATAGCTGCATAGCTAATGTAGCTTTTATAGCATACGTAGCGTAGCATGTGTAGAATCTAGGGTAGCTTTAGAAGGAAAATAAAAAGCGCAATCCGGTTAGTAGAAGTTTGAGGAAACAAACTTGCCAATCAAAAAGCAACAAATGAGCGTATCGAAAGCTTAGTTCTGTTTTTTTATTGAATTATTTGACCCCAAAGACATAAACATCTGGTGAGGAAGGTGGGGGATGAATAACATCTGTGAAATACTTCAACAGGTTTTCTGGTCAGAGAGAATGTCCTGTCAGAAATTGTAATTAAAACTTTAGTGTTCAGACAACCCGGTGTGAGACCAAACATAGCTTGTGGCACAGTGTTTGGTTAAGTAATTCATTGATATTGTTATAGGAATGGTTTCTGGCCTGTCGTTTCCTGTCGCTGTGGTTGTGAGAGTGAAGGAGTCAAGGATGCATGGATGTTTGATCAGTTTTCAGTCAAATATTTAGTTATATAACACACACAGCCGGGCAGCAATTGATGCCAGATAATGTTGATTGCTGCTGCCACAGGAAGCTGGTAACCGCTGCCAAGAAAAATCAATTAGTGATTGGTTGCAAGAGAGGCAATTCCCTGCAAAGCTAGTATAATGGTCAGCAGACAGATCACATGGTATGAACAGGTTGACCTTGCATCACTTCCTGTTGTGGAGAGTCAGTTATTCACAGTAAATGGTTTATTCGTCATGTATGTCTACGGCTTGCCTACCGACATGTTTCTGCAGATCAGAAATTACAACAGGGTTTTCCTCCATCATGTTTTTTACTTGTCATTTCCATGCAATTTGGGCTAAAGTCGTTGTGTGTGATGTTACTGTTAGCCATAACATGCTTTATACCACCAAACTAAATGGATTTCTTTGTATAAATCCTTACAATTGAAAAATAATTTTATCGGAAACACTGACACCATGAGGAATAATATGATTGGATAAATTACAAATGGTTACTGATTATTTGATCATCCTTAAAAATTACGAATAGCCTCAAATAAAATGCTGCCAGCTGTTTTATCAAGTTTCACCAAAAACAAGAAAAGAAAATCAACCGGGAGGCAGTTGATAGATGGTTTTGAGGCTTGAATCACATTAGGTAACTGCAAGTGGTGCCCTCTGGGACACTTGTCATCCTATGACTACCTGCAGCTCACTTTATAGTGCATAAGGACTAACCACTTGGGCTAACAAACTTGGTGCTGGCTCAGGTAGAACAAGGTTTCACATGTACATAGAGTTGTGTGCTCAACGAGGAGACAACTTTATATTTGTATCGAGTGATATAACTGCCTGCAGATTCTCTTACACATTTGCAATAAATACATTATCAGACAGAGCTGAGAACATTATCCTAAGCTGTGACACTCAGTTTTAACTGTGACACTCAGTAGCTGTGACACTCAGTTCTAGCTGACATGTTTGTTGTCTCCAAAATGAATGTTTGTTTGTATCAAAAACGTTTAAATAACAACAATTTGTTTTGAATACCTTTGATGTATAGCATTTCAAAATCTGTGATTTTTTGACAGAAACTAATGAGCTAGCTTTTATCTCACAATTGATACAAATCCATAAATTCGGTTTTATCGCAAACTAAAAATTATGTTAACTTCAAGTTTTATTCCTATGAGATATAAACTGGACTTATGGGTAATTTCCTTGTTTAGGGAAGTTTTTAAAGGAAAACTTGCCATGTTGTGATCGATTAAAAAAACTGCAAGACACAAATGCCTGAAAGTCATTTAATCAAAAAGCAAGTAATTTAGAATTAATTTTTAATGAACTGTCAATTCAAGTGTCTGTATACTAATTGATGCTGAAAGCAAATTATTAATTAAAAAGCCAAAGACTCGAGTCTGACTTGATTCAGACTCGAGTCAGACTCAAGTCTGACTTTGATTCAAGCTACCAGCACATCCAATTGGTGATTCTTGACTCAATTATAAGTTCTGGTCTAAACCGAACAGAAGTTCGTACAACACAAGTTGCTGACTCAATTATAAGTTCTGGTCTAAACCGAACAGAAGTTCGTACAACACAAGTTGCTGACTCGCTGAGCAGCAAACTACATCATGTTACAAATAATTTTTATGAAATAATTAAATCCATGAAGGTGATTAATTATTATTTAGTATTCTCGACCAAGAAATGTGTTTGGTTGGTTCACTCGAGCGCAAAAGGTGTAACCATACGTAGGTAAATGCACGCAGATAGGTCAGGTGCTTAGCACAGTGCACACCACACTTGGTATACCGCAGTACAAACTTCTACGGTTCCTTTTGTCCAGAGCCGAAAGATTACTGAATCAACCAAAAATCAACCAATGCTATGTCACGGAAATACTGTAGAAAACAAATCTTATATAATCCCTGAGTTAATCAGTTACATAATAACTATTTGAGAGACAAAGAAATGAAAACAAACAGGTACCAGGTGATACTTTGGAGTCAGCTGATGTGGTGATGGCTTTATAACCAAAAGTCTCATTTATTTCAAAGCCCTAATTGCTTGAATAGGTGTTATGTAATCAATCAAATATAATTAATGATTTGTTGATTATGTCATAAGTAAAGCATTTCTATGCACCCGATAACATTAACCTATATTCAGAAAAAACAAAATTTTTAGATCGCTAGGCTTCGGTTACTTCAATCGATTGCAAAAAAGTTAATGTTGCATTTAATTCTTGGATACGCAAAATAACGTTTTTTGCGCAAACTATTTAGGAAAGAATAACAAATTTATGTTTTTATTGCAGTCTCTCAATTTCAGTTCATTTCAGCCTCTTCTACATCCTTATGTTTCACACACAAATATCTGTAGTGGGCTGTTTCTTGCCTCGCAAAAGAGCTCAAATCAATCACTGTTTTATTAGATATAGTCTTTTGTGCAGTAAGATCTATCATTTGGTCAGAATAGCTTCATAAACAGCCAAAACCATAACAATAGAGGGCCAAAAATGATAAATTATTTACTGAATGTGTCAAACTATTTTTATATACGATTATATAAAATATATTTATTACAAGTTTGGCCGACAAATAAACATTTTCTTCTTCTGCCCTCTCAATAGTAAAGGTCATTTGGTTGATGTTCTAGCCATGTGATTATTTATTGCAGTTGAGTTGTTAGCATAAAGTTGGTAGTACACCTGTCACAATGGATTGCTACCAAGTTACCTATGAGATTTGGTACAAAAAGTATCACATAGAGCGAACTAAAACAATGTTAAATGATAATAAAAAAACGATGTACACCATAATCTACCTCCAAGTCTGGATTTTGATCAATAGCATAAACGAAGTTTACAGAAGAATTTAAACAAACGATTAAAGTTTCAGGAGTTTTCAAATGGTTCAGCGATTTCCAGTTGAGAAAAAATGTACATAAATTGCAGGAAGCTCCTTGACAAATCCCCAGACATGACAGATATGGTTGGTAGATATTATACGCAGATTTAAATGTAATCAATTGTATTAAATTCATTATAAACCAGAATAGAACATTGATTATATCGAATTTATGCAAAAATAGCTTCAGAAAGAATAGGCCTTGCTTTTAGACTGTAATAAATTGTTTATAGTTACACTTAAATAGAATACTTCTAAAAAATGTTCAGACTTGCTCAATAATTAGCAATAAGTTTTATTCGGATGAACAGAAAAAAATAATTATTATCAACGTGAAATACAAATTTGTTAGGAAACCAATCAGTTACTAGTTGGTGAGATTAGCAGAGATATAGCCCTAATTGCCTTAATCTGGTTGAATCCTTTGTGAGAGATTTAAGGGTTAATCGTGGCGAACAACTGGCGTAGGGTGAGCATAAAGTGATTTAAGGTATCTCGCTTCTTCCTTCAACACCATAAAGCAAAAACATTAAACAAGTTTTAGATAATTTCCCACACTCACCTGCATGAAGCTGAACCAAGAAAAGTAGGACAGCAAGTTTTAACAATTAACAAAGTTTGGTTTTTCGCAATCGAACAGGTAACTAAACGTAAACGCAGGTAAATGCAAATGCAGGCACTCTGTAAAAATTTTATTTACGAAAATGAAAGTTACATAAATTTTACATGAGATGGAAAACACAGCAAAGAATTTGTTATACTTTTTTTGTATTTGGATTTTAAATGAATTATTTTTCTTTTTGTTACACAAGTTTTGCGTATCAACTACTAGAAGATGTATTTTTCATGAAACTGAGTTTTAATTATTAAATTTGTTGCCATGGTAACAGACTTACGACTTTATACCATTGTTTGACAAGTATTAAAGTAAGTAAACAAAGGCCCTGAGACCCATAATTATCGAGGATTTATCTCTAGTCTGGTTTTCATGTGGCTAGCAAAACCAAGTGCAGTACTGGGGAAAGAACTATCATGAGAACTTTGTACCTGCAAACAGTAGTAGCTACACTGAAGCTAAACCGACTATTCTCAAACTGCAACATGTACAAGTGAAGTTATATAAAATACTTGAAGATGAAAATTACTTAGCAACAAACAATATTTTGACAATTAAACATTTTTCCGCACAATAAAAACGTTAAATTTTGTAACAATTTTGCAATGATATTGCGCTTGACAAAATATTTCACCGATTGTTTTGCTGCGAGCCATGCATTGCATAAGCTTCAGTAGCAATCGATGAGCATTTTATACCAAAAGGATGCAACAAACAAACGATGTGATAAATTTTTTATTACCAGACATTTTCTAGTGACAACAAAAACATTAATTTTTTGTTTTTTTGTTGTTGAAATAATGACAGTGCACAAAATGGTGATGATAATTGACAAGCTAGAAGCCAGTAATAGCAAGCATAATATTTAGGTTTTTAATTTTTTTGGTCAACAACTTTTGATGTGTGGACACTTGAAAGCAGAGACGACGTAATCAGTATTGTTGTGGTGAAGGAGGGAGTAGCAGATGAGATTATAATGAGACCACTCTATTGTCGTATTCTGCAGTCGAAACTATTATGCAGGATAAGAATTAAGGATCTAAGCTAGCTAATCCCACACACACCGGAACGATCTAGAAAGTGCGTGTGATGTAAACGAGGGAGTTTCCTAGGTGAGCTAAACCAGTATATAAGTGGAGGAAAGAAGAGTCGTAAGCATTCACAAACGCTAGCTTGGGCAATAACAACGAGTAAAGCTTATTTATTTTTCGCTCAGTTTTACAAAAAGTTAATTCACCTACACGCAATGGGAATTAATCTGTCAACAAAAATATTACTAGCTACGATTACGCTCACAACATTGATAGCTCTAATGCAGTGCGGTAAGTCAATATTTGTTAACAGAAATTCATAATTTTACTGTAAGAAAATTTTAGGTTTAAAAAATTGAAAGTTGGATATTTTTGATTGCGCTAAATATGTATTATAACGCTACATAGGTACGCTTGGTCAGATGGAAATGAATGCAGAGCCTCTCAGAAACAACATCAGACAGAAAAGGTATTCTGGTGGAAGAAATACCTGCACATTTCTGGTAAGTCTAATTGGTGAGCACTTTTGTGGATATATTAGAGCGTGCAGTACGTACATGTATATACACTTACTATTGTAGATTGCTTGTTTACCTGGCAGTTGTGGTACAGGTATTTGCAAATATACAAGTTGTGGATTCTTTTGCCAACCAAATTGATCTTCAACTCTGTGACTCTTCCTTGTATTCTACAACCTTTTATGGCTCTTTCATATTTCACATTTTAACGTTTGATCATTTTGTCTTTGAGCTGCAAGGATCATTTCACAGCACACCATTATCGTATCTTATATTAGCGATGAGCCATTTTTAATGTTTCTTATAGATAATTATTTTGTACGCCATTTTATCTGATGATTTTATGTAACAGCTTTTACCGGTGAATAAGTGTAGTTGTTGGCGCTGACTTTTGTATTTATTAGTTTTTTAATGTTATTATAATAAATCTTGTTTATTTTGGTAAAGAAAACTCTTACATAGTCTGTTTGTGAAACCTAAAACTGCACATTCTTCAACCCTAACATTAAGATAAAACAGTTTTTATGGATACTGAGAATTGTTACCTTGTTGGTCAATTATAAAGTTGTTTTAGTTGATTTTTTATTAAAACAAAACCAGGTACAGATTTGATCGCTTGTTTTTCAACAAAACTGTGGGCTTTTTAAAAGGTTGGTTCAATATTTACTCGATATAATTAATTCATTAACGACAAGCTATAATTAAAAATATGAAATATCAATTTATAAACAATAAATATCGGTTATCACTTCAAAAAGCAAATCCCAAATAAAAAATATCATTTACCAAAAAGAACTCAATGATTTATGATCAATAATATTATACATATTTCAAATGTCGTTTACTACAGGAAATGCAAATGTTAATTAAGCCGCTGGTGAAAAAGCAATTATAAGAGTAGCTACAATTTTGTCTTCTATTAGAACAAAGTAAAAATTGATCATTAATAATTCTGCTCATTTTCAGGCGGCACATTTTTTAAATACTCGTTTTAGAGCGAGCACTTTAAAACGTCTTGAACTTACACAAAACAATATGTTTATGTAAGACATGCTATGCAAGGTCCATAGACATCTATCTACATTGTTCAAGCCCACATGGATATATTCTTCACATTGTTTATTGGCCAAGCGGGATAAAGAAAAGGATTAAATATGGATTGTTGGGGTGGCTAATGCGCTACTGGTAGATTTATTATGCATTCAGAGCATCTATGTATCCCACGAGCACTCGCTACTTCCTGTCTAGACTGCTTGTTTGGTAAACAGCCTGTGTGAGAACATCTGCACATACAGACAAGACAGAAACAATGTTAATAAAAGTATACGACAAATGTTGGCTCAATATTTGTGAGCAAATGCAAGTTTGGCCCAAAAACTGATAAAAGGATGTGAAAAGTGTAGGATATGGCATGTTCATTACAGAGTGAAGCCCTTCTTTATATGACGAGAAAAAGTAAGTTACCGTGTCAACTAACACGCCGTTATGAAGATGCTGAATAACTGTTGTACCATACAACATATCACATAATATATAACGTTGTGTATGTAACAGTTACATGCAACATTGTGTATGTAACAGTTACATGCAACATTGTGTATGTAATAGTTACATGCAACATTGTGTATGTAACAGTTACATGCAACATTGTGTATGTAACAGTTACATGCAACATTGTGTATGTAACTGTTACATGCAACATTGTGTATGTAACAGGTACATGTAACATTGTGTATGTAACAGTTACATGCAACATTGTGTATGTAACAGTTACATGCAACATTGTGTATGTAACAGTTACATGCAACATTGTGTATGTAACTGTTACATGCAACATTATGTATGTAACAGTTACATGCAACATTGTCTATGTAACAGTTACATGCAACATTGTGTATGTAACTGTTACATGCAACATTGTGTATGTAAAAGTTACATGCGACATTGTGTATGTAACAGTTACATGCAATATTGTGTATGTAACAGTTACATGCAACATTGTGTATGTAACAGTTACATGCAACATTGTGTATGTAACAGTTACATGCAACATTATGTATGTAACAGTTACATGCAACATTGTGTATGTAACAGTTACATGCAACATTGTGTATGTAACAGTTACATGCAACATTGTGTATGTAACAGTTACGTGCAACATTGTGTATGTAACAGTTACATGCAACATTATGTATGTAACAGTTACATGCAACATTATGTATGTAACAGTTACATGCAACATTGTGTATGTAACAGTTACATGCAACATTGTGTATGTAACAGTTACATGCAACATTGTGTATGTAACAGTTACATGCAACATTGTGTATGTAACAGTTACATGCAACATTGTGTATGTAACTGTTTCATGCAACATTATGTATGTAAAAAGTTACATGCAACATTGTCTATGTAACTGTTACATGCAACATTGTGTATGTAACTGTTACATGCAACATTGTGTATGTAAAAGTTACATGCGACATTGTGTATGTAACAGTTACATGCAATATTGTGTATGTAACAGTTACATGCAACATTGTGTATGTGATAGTTACATGCAACATTGTGTATGTAACAGTTACATGCGACATTGTGTATGTAACAGTTACACGCAACATTGTGTATGTAACAGTTACATGCAACATTGTGTATGTAACTGTTACATGCAACATTGTGTATGTAACAGGTACATGTAACATTGTGTATGTAACAGTTACATGCAACATTGTGTATGTAACAGTTACATGCAACATTGTGTATGTAACAGTTACATGCAACATTGTGTATGTAACTGTTACATGCAACAATATGTATGTAACAGTTACATGCAACATTGTCTATGTAACAGTTACATGCAACATTGTGTATGTAACTGTTACATGCAACATTGTGTATGTAAAAGTTACATGCGACATTGTGTATGTAACAGTTACATGCAATATTGTGTATGTAACAGTTACATGCAACATTGTGTATGTAACAGTTACATGCGACATTGTGTATGTAACAGTTATATGCAATATTGTGTATGTAACAGTTACATGCGACATTGTGTATGTAACAGTTACATGCAATATTGTGTATGTAATAGTTACATGCAACATTGTGTATGTAACAGTTACATGCAACATTGTGTATGTAACAGTTACATGTAACATTGTTTCCACTTCTAACACCATTCAACCATAACCAAGTGATGTAGTACACTTGCATTCTATCTAGCAAAATTATTCAGTTCCATTTTTGGATTCAACGAGCTGATCAGGACTGTGCGGTTGTGCAGGTGCACAGCTGTCACCAATGCCCCTCAGACATAGAGAGGTGAAAGAGAAAGCAGCTAGAAATATTCCCAAACCCCGGTACAACCTAAAGAATACAGAGGAATGTTATATAATAAAATGG
Organism: Cryptosula pallasiana; assembly: GCA_945261195.1. NCBI lineage: Eukaryota > Metazoa > Bryozoa > Gymnolaemata > Cheilostomatida > Cryptosulidae > Cryptosula > Cryptosula pallasiana. Next base: position 26,239,195 of record OX183140.1, on the reverse strand, counting down.
AACAGATGTAACTCTACATTTATGTGGGCAAGGATGTATATGATAAACAGGAAACCGACCATTTTAATATAAAAACACTAATCCTCATGTACGTCTACTGGTTGCTTTACCGATTCAAATTTTTCTTTTTCTCTTTCATCAAACTTTGGTAAAATAATTGTTGGTGTTCTATTTGAGGATATCGGTAGGTTTTGATTGTAAACAGAAGATTGGTAGACAATTTGCGATTTAACCAATCATATCACTTCTCATCGTATCACCGTTGCCAATAAAATAGTTTCTTAGCCAAAATTATTTACATACGGTAGTTTGTTTGTAGATGCCCCATTTTTTGTTGTTGCAAAGCATTTGTATGGCTAACAGTGACATCACATAGAGCAATTTTAGCCGGGATTTCATAATAATGGAAAGTAGAGAATGGAATAAGGAAGTGCCCAATTGTCATTTTCGATTGGCAGAGGCATATTGGTAGATGTACATACACCATGAATCACTGTAACAAGGCAATAGCAATCTTGCTGGGGTGAATCGTTAAATATGAATTGAGTGCCTGGTGCACATATATTGATAATTTAGGAAAGGAAGACAACTCCACAAATAGTGTACCTAACATATCAAGCTATATATTCAAAGTGTATATCAGTAGCTCTGATTATTTACCAACAAACTGAGCCGAGTTGTATGAAGCTGTGTACAGGCCATTGATGACTCCATAGTGGGAGTTATGTCTCCTGTCTACTATATGTGTGAGCAATGGATTGAGACAAGCGATGACAACTCCATGTCCTATCCTAGTGATGCATTCTGGTATAAGTACTTTCCATATCCCTCCAGCAAACGGGTACTGTAACGTGTTCGGTGTGTTAACAAATGAAGTAAATGGAAGAGTTACAAAAAGCATCAAGTAGTGAACTCACAGCAAAAGTACCCATAGCTGTCATCCACAGACCAAAACACAAAAACATCCAATGACTCGCTGCCCCTGTGAACCTCCCCGTCACAAACTGCGCTGACACGTGAAACACAGACGCAACTGAGAGAATAACTCCTGTAATAGAATACAACAGATATTCATGTTCTACCTTTGTGAGTGTTTTAATAATTAAAAATTATTTAGGAACATTATCTATACATTACCGATGTTCCATTGCTGTCCATGCAATGTGTATAACATCCAAGCTGGCTCTGTGCCAAGAAATACTCCTAAGATGAAATTGTCCACAAAGTTTATTACTGCAAAACATAATGTATTACATAATGTGTAAATACAACAAATATAAATGTCCATACACACATCAGATTATATTGTACATGTCATGTCATTCATTATATATACACTATATAGATACTATATATATACTGTAGATATATAAAATAACACTTACACAGGCTGACCAGTATAAGTCTATCACAAAGCAATGACTTGATGTACTTGAGGCTAGTCTCATGTTTAGAGTAAGTGTTGGGTACCACGACTACCACAACAAGTATACTGTACATGATATTGATGATGGACAGTACGAGGAACGGAGATTCCCTGCCGCAGACTTGGTACATGATACTTCCTAGTGCAAACCCACCTACAAGTCACATGACATGGTACTTTATACAACAAACCTACCTACAAGTCACATGACATGGTACTTTATACAACAAACCCACCTACAAGTCACATGACATGGTACTTTATACAACAAACCAACCTACAAGTCACATGACATGGTACTTTATACAACAACCAACCTACAGGTCACATGACATGATACTTTATACAACAAACCTACCTACAAGTCACATGACATGATACTTTATACAACAAAGTTACCTACAAGTCACATGACATGGTACTTTATACAACAAACCCACCTACAAGTCACATGACATGATACTTTATACAACAAACCCACCTACAAGTCACATGACATGGTACTTTATACAACAAACCCACCTACAAGTCACATGACATGGTACTTTATACAACAAACCTACCTACAAGTCACATGACATGGTACTTTATACAACAAACCCACCTACAAGTCACATGACATGATACTTTATACAACAAACCCACCTACAAGTCACATGACATGGTACTTTATACAACAAACCTACCTACAAGTCACATGACATGGTACTTTATACAACAAACCCACGTACAAGTCACATGACATGATACTTTATACAACAAACCAACCTACAAGTCACATGACGTGGTACTTTATACAAAAGAAAGTTGTAGTGGTTGTTGGTAAGTCGCGGCTGGTCAGAGACAAAACTGGAGAGCAGTTACATTTTCTTTGTCAGGAGATATAAGCCCAAACCTACAGAGTTCTGTGAACAAGTGAGGCCACACAAATAATTCACACCAATAAATAACTTGTTACTATTTTGTGATCTTAGTTGTTGGCAGTTTCTATGACAAGCCTGAGGTCAAGCACCACTCGTTGTGTGGGGGGGGGGTAATTACCTCTTGCATCACCGTCATTGTTCCTAGATAGCATTCAATTTAAGGCAGTTCTGCACATCCTTTACATTGCCCATAAAACAGCTTAGATTTGCAATCAAAACAGCTCCAACTCTGTTTTCATATTGTAACATGCATACTTTTTGATGATATAATTTATCAACATTATAGGTTTGTGGCCTCACTCATTACCAGTATTACATTCAAGCATTTCATTGGCCCACAGTTTACTCATTTTGAATTCTTGGACAACCTATAATGAGACCGTTTAGATAAAAAATTGTCAATAAAGTTTTTTGAAATCTTCATTTGCCTCATTTTGATTTTAACTAAACTTCTGCACCTCGTTGTAGAAAATATTGTAAACGATCAGTCAACTTTGTTAAACTCTTTCTCTAACTTAAAAAGTGTGAGTTTTTAAGCTCACATTGTTGTAAAGAGACAGCAGTGGTTGATACAAATAACAAGTACATAGACATCAGTCCAGCTATATACAATTCTACACAAGCGTATCATCTAAACATTTTCGTTTATGGTCACATCCAATCACAGACCTGACACTCCAATGGAAACGCCACAGAAAGCTTTACTTGATGCTTTGGTTCTGGATCTGTCGTCAGTGAAAGTAGCTGCCAACAATGTGAGCCCTGGAAGCATTTACTACATAGTGAGCAGACAACTCCACTAGCATGCTTGTTAGTGAGAAGACAACTCCACTAGTGAGTTTACAATTTTATTAGCGAGCAGACAGTTCCAGTAACGAGGATGTCACTGCACTAGTGAGCAGACAACTCCATTAATGAACATACAACTTCACTAGCCAGTAAAGAGCTCCACTAGCAAGTAAATGCCTCCACCAGTGAGCAGATAGCTCCACTAGTAAGCGTACAACTCCACTGGTATTATGACAACTCCACTAGTGAGCAGACAACTCTACTAGTGAGCAGACAACTCCACTGGGGAGCAGACAATCCCTTGTACTATTACAGGCAGAATTATTCAATCACAAATATCACAACCTTACCTCCTATAACAGGGAGACTAGACCCAGCCGCCTGGAAGCTCCTTGCGACAATCAACAGATAATAGTTTCTCAAGTACGCAAAGCTTATAGTGGCAGCGAGGTTGAACACACAGCCAATCAGCATGGGGCAGCGGTAGCCAACCCTACATACATCATAGTGTAACAATAAAACATATATAAAGTCTCAATAGGTCCACGAGCTATCTTAATATTGCCATTTTGTTTTGGCTATTATTGGCAATAAATAGCGTGGAAAATAGTTTGATATACTGTAAAATAAAAATATTATACCAAATCTTTTCATCTCGAAGATTGTGGCACCTAAAGAAGGAATGGAACAAAACATTATACAATCAAAACACATTAAAACCTTCAATGTTTGTGTGAAGTTATCTCGCCTTTAGCATATGAGAATTACCAAAGGCATCAGCTGCACAGTTTTACACAACAATGCCAATTTACTGTTTATAAAATATTTATTATTATGTAATAAGTTATCTCAGTTAGCGATCAGAGAAGACAACTTCACATTATATGATTAATGAACTATTTTGTATATATTATATGAGAAAGGCTGCAAATAATCCTGAAGCTGCGTTTCTAAAAATAAATGTATATATCTATACTATCACTTGTGTCAGTGTGACATAAACAAGAGCTCTATTACAAACTGGGAGTAGCTCTATGAGTCATTTAAGCCTCTACTAACTAGTGACTAATGGGCCGGCTACACAAGTCTATGTTTGCCATCAGAAAGCGTTACGAGCTTCTCCGATATACCTGCACATCATGAGGCTTGATCGCAAGCCAAACCAACATCTTGGCATATGCTTCATGACAAAAGCACATCAGCGAGCGCCCTCTGATTGGTTACAACAAACGATGTTTAAAAGTTTATCAGTTTATCAGAGAGATTTGATATCCTTTTATTTAATCTGATGGTCAACTTCTATGTTGAAAGGTACAAGCATTCCTGTAGGTTTATTTTATGTTCTCCGTCTTTTTTACCTGTCTATTGTTGCTCTCACCAAGTTTTGATGGGAATTTTACCAACGCAGACAACTCATGGAACAAACAGTTCAACGATATTTTATGTGACTAACGTCAGCATTTTCTAGAATAAATGTTGAAACACTCCAGTGCAGATGTTTCGATGGCTAATACTTGTAGTTATCTGGCTATAAAATGACATTTCTACTAACATTCCTTATTCTTAACATAGTTGCAGCCTATTTACTTGTGTTCATTAAGAGTCCAGGGAAATGACTCCACGATTGCTTACATAAGACTTAACATTTTTTTTGTGGTGAAAAAAGTCACTGCCCCAGTAAGCATCATGAATACTGTGGTAGATTTCAGTGCACTCTAGTAGTAAACAGGTAGTTTACACTAGAAACCTTGCGAAGCAATGCGCTAGACTTCTGCCCACAGCATTTGGTTAATAGCTGTTGGGTAGGAAGTCATACTGTGCCGGTAGCATAGTAAGCAGGGCCGGTATTGATCCCTGCAGGGTCGGTAGTGACCTCTACCGACCCGGTACAGCTGTACTGGGCCGGCACAAGATGGCCGCCTTAGACGAGGATCTGCAAAGACGTCAGAGAACTTAGTCAAGGTCGTAAACAGGAAGTGCTTACCCCTAAAGTACCAAATTAGTGGACCTAATTCTATATACAGCCTGGGAACCCTGTAGGAGCCGTCATTGGACAATTAGGAGAAAGGACTCCGCCCTTAGCCACTTGGCACCTCCTTGTATTATCTTGCATTGCATTGTGATTGGTTGAGTATTTATATAATTAATGTAATTGGTTCAATTACTTCCTGTGCATTGTCTCTTATATGTTTTGTGTTCATTAGCTCTCCTATAAAAGGAGAGCTCCTACTGTTAATCTGTGCATTCATTACAATGAGCCATAGCATGTATTCTTATATTGCTAAACACCTAGAGGAATAATTACCCTCAGGACAGCTTTGTAATAAAGCCATTATAACAAACACTACTCGGTACTGTTTGTCTGAGCCATGGGCTCTTGCCTTACCGGGTAATTCGGTTGCCCTATACAGTTGTCACTGTCGGTCAGTACAGTGTCCCCTCTGGAGAGAGGTAGAATACTCGAGACTAGTGGATGTCCGTGGTAACAGACCGGAATCCATTACAATATGTCTAGTTGCAGGAGCTGTTACCAAAAATTCAAACCCATAACATATTTTTTTGACTTTTGCATTAAAACTTGAAAATATTTTGTTTGTACAACTTTTTATTATGACTACTTGCTAGTGATGTGTAGTAACAAACCCAAACAGACAGCTAAGCTATGTATGTGTGTCAGCGTAGCACCATGGAGTTATTTCCCCTCTCGAAAGCTAGCCAGTTGACAGCGTTTGGTGTCTCTTCAAATGCATAAAAATGGTGTTTCATGATATTTTATCTTTGTTACAAAATGACCCCGGCTCGTTGTGTTTAGCATCATCAAACCAATTGTGATAAAAACGTCGATCCATTCTACGACGCGAATTTTCTGTACCTTATACTATATAAACAATATACGTGACAATAGTTATATTTGACTTGTAGTTAGCGTTTTAGGAGAGCAGATAATCCTCTGATCCACGTCTGCTATCAATAACACCTGCATTCCCTAACTGCACATTACCCTTTCTATCTAATGGCTCTCAGGTTTGTATCTTAAACTGTTTATTTCAACTTTTCATTTATCAATAACATAACAATTGTTAACTTCTATTAGCAATAACGATATAGCAATTATAACAACTACAATAACAAATACAACAACATTTTACAGACCCCTGAATACTTTGAAACTGGCACACATTGCATACTTGGTAGGTTCACATAGGAATAGTTATACAACAGATTAGATATAACATTGGATATTGTACATAGTACACTACAGCAGTAACCTACACAAAACTTTCAAAGATATATACCAGTAGAACTGTGCAAACAGGCCAACCAACCAACTAACTTCTGCCATTCATGGACTGAGTTGTAGAGGTGATGGCAGTGACTTTGTGAGAAGGCCAGGATGGAATCACAATCTGGTTCGGTCAGAGAGCGCAGACAGATGGGAGGGAATCTCTGCCCTGATTACCATACGTACTCAGATGTCTTGTCTAGTGCAGAGCTCAATGTACCAGCCGGATGTTTGGTTTGCTTTATTCCATGTTCTCTTAGCAAATGGCTGACTGTAAGCATCGGGCAGACAATTGGTAATGAGTTTTCAAGTATTTTTTAAGAGGCCATTTCAATGCAATTCAGAAAGAGATTTGTAGAAGTTGTTGATGGAAACAAATTAAGGATGGCTGAATGATTTATGCTTGTGGTAACTCTATTAATTGATAGCAGGTACAACTCTATGAACTAATGACAAGTATAACTCTATGAGTTGAATCTTGTACAACTCTATGCATTAATAGAAAGTTTAACTCTACGAGTACATAGCAAGTGCAACTATATGAAGTCATTGCAAATACAGCTCTATGCATTGATAGCAAGTATAACTCTATGAATTGATAGCAAGTATAACTCTATGAATTGATAGCAAGTATAACTTTATGAATTGATAGCAAGTATAACTCTATGAATTGATAGCAAGTATAACTCTATAAATTGATAGCAAGTACAACTCTATGAATCATTATCTATTGGTTTTTATTCATGTATCGAGGACAATTTATAGCATTTTTTGCAGCTTCATTGGCATGAAATAAGCTAAACTAAATTGCATCACTGTACCACAATTCTGTGGAATACCCAGGACAGCCTGGAGTTATCCACTCTCTGGTACTCAGGTAAGTTAGTACCACAGGCTATGGTTATTCATCAAGTACTACAACAACACGGCAGCTGCTGCCAGACGACATTCAGCTAACAAGAATGCTAATATTAGTAGATGTATAATACCCAGTAATAAATGCATAGATATGGCGTGTGTGCCACATGAAACATCCTGTTATTATACAAACTGATTACCAACTATTGCCTTGCATATATCAACTTGGTAGCTTTGTGGAAACTCAGGCTTCTTACAAGAAAAGCCTCTGACACCTTTTGAGAGAAATGTTTGCGTGGTTTGAAATTATATTGGATAGTATTAGTATATGTAGATAGAAGCACGATGTGTAGCATATAACATGCATAGCTAATGTAGCTTTTATAGCATACGTAGCGTGTGTAGAATCTAGGGTAGCTTTAGAAGGAAAATAAAAAGCGCAATCCGGTTAGTAGAAGTTTGAGGAAACAAACTTGCCAATTAAAAAGCAACAAACGAGCGTATAGAAAGCTTAGTTCTGTTTTTTTATTGAATTATTTGACCCCAAAGACATAAACATCTGGTGAGGAAGGTGGGGGATGAATAACATCTGCGAAATACTTCAACAGATTTTCTGGTCAGAGAGATAACTTTATATTTGTATCGAGTGATATAACTGCCTGCAGATTCTCTTACACATTTGCAATAAATACATTATCAGACAGAGCTGAGAACATTATCCTAAGCTGTGACACTCAGTTTTAGCTGTGACACTCAGTAGCTGTGACACTCAGTTCTAGCTGACATGTTTGTTGTCTCCAAAATGAATGTTTGTTTGTATCAAAAACGTTTAAATAACAACAATTTGCTTTGAATATCTTTGATGTATAGCATTTCAAAATCTGTGATCTATGGGACAGAAACTAATGAGCTAGCTTTTATCTCACAATTGATACAAATCCATAAATTCGGTTTTATTGCAAACTAAAAATGATGTTAACTACAAGTTTTGTTCCTATGAGATATAAACTGGACTTATGGGTAACTTCCTCGTTTAGGGAAGTTTTTAAAGGAAAACTTGCCGTGTTGTGATCGATTCACAAAACTGCAAGACACAAATGCCTGAAAGTCATTTAATCAAAAAGCAAGTAAGTTACAATTCATTTTTAATGAACTATCAATTCAAGTGTCTGTATACTAATTGATGCTAAAACCAAATTATTAATTAAAAAGCCAAAGACTCGAGTCAGACTCGAGTCTGACTCAAGTCTGACTTTGATTCAAGCTACCAGCACATCCAATTGGTGGTTCTTGGCTCAATTATAAGTTCTGGTCTAAACCGAACAGAAGTTTGTACAACACAAGTTGCTGACTCAATTATAAATTCTGGTCTAAACCGAACAGAAGTTCGTACAACACAAGTTGCTGACTCAATTATAAGTTCTGGTCTAAACCGAACAGAAGTTTGTACAACACAAGTTGCTGACTCAATTATAAGTTCTGGTCTAAACCGAACAGAAGTTTGTACAACACAAGTTGCTGACTCGCTGAGCAGCAAACTACCTCATGTTCCAAATAATTTTTATGAAATAATTAAATCCATGAAGGTGATTAATTATTATTTAGTATTCTCGACCAAGAAATGTGTTTGGTTGGTTCACTCGAGCGCAAAAGGTGTAACCATACGTAGGTAAATGCACGCAGATAGGTCAGGTGCTTAGCACTGTGCACACCACACTTGGTATACCGCAGTACACAGGTGCTTAGCACTGTGCACACCACACTTGGTATACCGCAGTACACAGGTGCTTAGCACAGTGCACACCACACTTGGTATACCGCAGTACAAACTTCTACGGTTCCTTTTGTCCAGAGCCGAAAGATTACTGAATCAACCAAAAATCAACCAATGCTATGTCACGGAAATACTGTAAAAAACAAATCTTATATAATCTCTCAGTTAATCAGTTACATAAGAACCATTTGAGAGACAAAGAAATGAAAACAAACAGGTACCAGGTGATACTTTGGAGTCAGCTGATGCGGTGATGACTTTATAACCAAAAGTCTCATTTATTTCAAAGCCCTAATTGCTTGAGTAGGTGTTATGTAATCAATCAAATATAATTAATGATTTGTTGATTATGTATTGTCATAAGTAAAGCATTTATATGCACCCGATGACTATTAAACATTAACATATTCAGAAAAAACAAAATTTTCAGATTGCTAGGCTGTGGTTACTTCAATCGATTGCAAAAAAGTTAATGTTGCATTTAAATCTTGGATATGCAAAATAAACGTTTTTGCACAAACTATTTTGGAAAGAATAACAAATTTATGTTTTTTATTGCAGTGTCTCAATTTCAGTTCATTTCAGCCTCTTCTGCATCCTCATGTTTCATACACAAAAATCTGTAGTGGGCTGTTTCTTGCCTCGCAAAAATCTCAAATCAATAACTGTTTTATTACATATAGTTTTTTGTGCACTAAAATCTATCATTTGGTCAGAATAGCTTCATAAACAACCAAAATCATAACAATAGAGGGCCAAAAATAATAAATTATTTGCTAAATGTGTCAAACTATTTTTATATGTGATTATATAAAATATATTTATTACAAGTTTGGCCGACAAATAAACAAATAAACATATTCTTCTGCTCTCTCAATAGTAAAGGTCATTTGGTTGATGTTCTAGCCGTGTGATCATTTATTGCAGTTGAGTTGTTAGCATAAAGTTGGTAGCACGCCTGTCACACTGGCTTGCTACCAAGTTACGTATGAGATTTGGTACAAAAATTATCACATAGAGCAAACTAAAACTATGTTAAATGATAATAAAATAACGATGTACACCATAATCTACCTCAAAGTCTGGTTTTTGATCAATAGCAAAATGGAAGTTTAAAGAAGATTTTGAACAAACGATTAAAATTTCAGGAGTTTTCAAATTGTTCAGCGATTTTCAGTTGAGAAAAAATGTACATAAATTGCAGGAAGCTCCTTGACAAATCCCCAGACATGACAGATATGGTTGGTAGATATTATGCAGATTTAAATGTAATCAATTGTATTAAATTCATTAGAAACCAGAATAGAACATTGATTATATCGAATTTATGAAAAAATAACTTCAGAAAGAATAGGCCTTGCTTTTAGACTGTAATAAATTGCTTATAGTTACACTTAAATAGAATACTTCTAAAAAATGTTCAGACTTGCTCAATAATTAGCAATAATTTTTATTCGGATAAACAGAAAAAAATAATTATTATCAATGTAAAATACAAATTTGTTAGGAAATCAATCAGTTACTAGTTGGTGAGATTAGCAGAGATATAACCCTAATTGCCTTAATCTGGTTGAATCCTTTGTGAGAGATTTAAGGGTTAATGGTGGCGTACAACTGGCGTAAGGTGAGCATAAAGTGATTTAAGGTATCTCACTTCTTCCTTCAACACCATAAGGCAAAAACATTAAACAAGTTTTAGAAAATTTCCGACACTCTCCTGCATGAAGCTGAACCAAGAAAAGTAAAACAGCAATTTTTAACAATTAGCAATCTTGGTTTTTTGCAATCGAACAGGTAACTAAACGTAAACGCAGGTAAATGCAAATGCAGGCACTCTGTAAAAATTTTATTAACGCAAATGAAAGTTACATGAGATAGAATATACAGCATAAAATTTGTTATATTTTTTTTGTATTTGAGTTTGAAATGAATTATTTTTCTTTTTGTTATACAAGTTTTGCGTATCAACTACTAGAAGGTGTATTTTTCATGAAACTGAGTTTTAATTATTAAATTTGTTGCCATGGTAACAGACTTAAGACTTTATACCATTGTTTGACAAGTATTAATAAGTAAACAAAGGCTGTGAGACCCATAATTATCGAGGATTTATCTCTAGTCTGGTTTTCATGTGGCTAGCAAAACCAAGTGCAGTACTGGGGAAAGAACTATCATGAGAGTTTTGTATCTGCAAACAGTAGTAGCTACACTGAAGCTAAACCGACTATTCTCAAACTGCAACATGTACAAGTGAAGTTATATAAAATACTTGACTATGAAAATTACTTAGCAACAAACAATATTTTGACAATTAAACATTTTTCCGCACAATAAAAACGTTAAATTTTGTAACAATTTTGGAATGATATTGTGCTTGACAAAATATTTCACCGATTGTTTTGTTGCAAGCCGTGCATTGCATAAGCTTCAGTAGCAATCGATGAGCATTTTATAGCAAAAGGATGCAACAAACAAACTATGTGATAAATTTTTTATTACCAGATATTTTCTAGTGACAATAAAAACATTAATTTTTTGTTTTTTTCTGTTGAAAATAATGACAGTGCACAAAATGGTGATGATAATTGACAAGCTAGAAGCCGGTAATAGAAAGCATAATATTTAGGTTTTTTAATTTTTTGGTCAACAACTTTTGATGTGTGGACACTTGAAAGCAGAGACGACGTAATCAGTATTGTTGTGGTGAAGGAGGGAGTAGCAGATGAGATTATAATGAGACTTCTTTATTGTTGTATTCTGCAGTCGAAACTATTATACAGGATAAGAATTAAGGATCTAAGCTAGCTAATCCCACACACACCGGAACGATCTAGAAAGTGCGTGCGATGTAAACGAGGGAGATTCCTAGGTGAGCTAAACCAGTATATAAGTGGAGGAAAGAAGAGTCGTAAGCATTCACCAACGCTAGCTTGGGCAATAACAACGAGTAAAGTTTATTTATTTTTCGCTCAGTTTTACAAAAAGTTAATTCAACCACACGCAATGGGAGTTAATCTGTCAACAAAAATATTACTAGCTACGATTACGCTCACAACATTGATAGCTCTAATGCAGTGCGGTAAGTCAATAATTGTTAACAGAAATTCATAATTTTACGATAAGAAAATTTTAGGTTTAAAAAATTGAAAGTTGGATATTTTTGATTGCACTAAATATGTATTATAACGCTACATAGGTACGCTTGGTCAGATGGAAATGAATGCAGAGCCTCTCAGAAACAACATCAGACAGAAAAGGTATTCTGGTGGAAGAAATACCTGCACATTTCTGGTAAGTCTAATTGGTGAACACTTTTGTGGATATATTAGAGCGTGCAGTACGTACATGTATATACACTTACTATTGTAGATTGCTTGTTTACCTGGCAGTTGTGGTACAGGTATTTGCAAATATACAAGTTGTGGATTCTTTTGCCAACCAAATTGATCTTCAACTCTGTGGCTCTCCTTGTATTCTACATCCTTTTATGGCTATTTCATATTTCACAATTTTAAGGTTTGATCATTTTGTCTTTGAGCTGCAAGGATCATTTCACAGCACACTATTATCATATCTTATATTAGCGATGAGCCATTTTTAATATTCTATATAGATAATTATTTTGTACGCCATTTTATCTGATGATTTTATGTAACTGCTTTTACCGGTGAATAAGTGTAGTTGTTGGCGCTGAGTTTTGTATTTTTTAGTTTTTTAATGTTATTGTAATAAATATTGTTTATTTTGGTAAAGAAAACTCTTACATAGTCTGTTTGTGAAACCTGAAACTTCACATTCTTCAACCCTAACATTAAGGTAAAACAGTTTTTATGGATACTGAGAATTGTTAGCTTGTTGGTCAATTATGAAGTTTTTGTAGTTGATTTTTTATTAAAACAAAACCAGGTACAGATTTGATCGCTTTTTTGTCCAACAAAACTGTGTGCTTTTTAAAAGGTTGGTTCAATATTTACTCGATATGATTAATTTACTAACGACAAGCCATAGTTAAAAATATGAAATATCAATTTATAAACAATAAATATCGGTTATCACTTTAAAAAGTAAATCCCAAATAAAAAATATCATTTACCAAAAAGGACTCTTTGATTTATGATCAATAATATTATACATATTTTAAATGTTGTTTACTACAGGAAATGCAAATGTTAATTAAACCGCTGGTGAAAAAGCAATTATAAGCGTAACTACAGTTTTGTCTTTTATTAGACCAAAGTTAAAATTGATCATTAATAATTCTGCTCAGTCTCAGACGGCACATTTTTTAAAAACTCGTTTTAGAGCGAGCACTTTAAAACGTCTTGAACTTACACAAAACAATATGTTTATGTAAGACATGCTATGCAAGGTCCATAGACATCTATCTACATTGTTCAAACCCACATGGATATATTCTTCACATTGTTTATTGGCCAAGCGGGATAAAGAAAAGGATTAAATATGGATTGGTGGGGCGGCTAATGCGCTACTGGTAGATTTATTATGCATTCAGAGCATCTATGTATCCCACGAGTACTCGCTACTTCCTGTCTAGACTGCTTGTTTGGTAAACAGCCTGTGTGAGAACATCTGCACATACAGACAAGTCAGAAACAATGTTAATCAAAGTATACGACAAATGTTGGCTCAATATTTGTGAGCAAATGCAAGTTTGGCCTAAAACTGATAAAACGATGTGAAAAGTGTATGATATGTGTTGTTCATTACAGAGTGAAGCCCTTCTTTATATGACTAGAAGCAATAAGTTACCGTGTCGACTAATATGCCGTTTTGATGATACTGAATAACTGTTGTACCATATAACATATTGCATAACATAGAATATATAACATATCGCATAACATAGAATATATAACATATCGCATAACATAGAATATATAACATATCGCATAACATAGAATATATAACATATCGCATAACATAGAATATATAACATATCGCATAACATAGAATATATAACATATCGCATAACATAGAATATATAACATATTGCATAACATAGAATATATAACATATCGCATAACATAGAATATATAACATATCGCATAACATAGAATATATAACATATTGCATAACATAGAATATATAACATATCGCATAACATAGAATATATAACATATCGCATAACATAGAATATATAACATATTGCATAACATAGAATATATAACATATCGCATAACATAGAATATATAACATATCGCATAACATAGAATATATAACATATCGCATAACATAGAATATATAACATATCGCATAACATAGAATATATAACATATCGCATAACATAGAATATATAACATATCGCATAACATAGAATATATAACATATCGCATAACATAGAATATATAACATATCGCATAACATAGAATATATAACATATCGCATAACATAGAATATATAACATATCGCATAACATAGAATATATAACGTAAAATACAACATACAATTCAATACAACTCAACTTCTGAAATATCAATCGAAAAAAAATAAACATTTTTATGAAATCTGTTCGCACATTGGATATTTTCTGAACGATAATTCAAATGGGTAAGATTGATAGTTAAATCACTGTGTATGTAACTGTTACATGCAACATTGTGTATGTAACAGTTACATGCAACATTGTGTATGTAACAATTACATGCAACATTGTGTATGTAACTGTTACATGCAACATTGTGTATGTAACAGTTACATGCAACATTGTGTATGTAACAGTTACATGCAACATTGTGTATGTAACAATTACATGCAACATTGTGTATGTAACTGTTACATGCAACATTGTGTATGTAACTGTTACATGCAACATTGGGTATGTAACAGTTACACGCAACATTGGGTATGTAACTGTTACATGCAACATTGTGTATGTAACAGTTACATGCAACATTGGGTATGTAACAGTTACACGCAACATTGGGTATGTAACAGTTACATGCAACATTGTGTATGTAACAGTTACATGCAACATTGGGTATGTAACAGTTACACGCAACATTGGGTATGTAACAGTTACATGCAACATTGTGTATGTAACTGTTACATGCAACATTGGATATGTAACAGTTACATGCAACATTGGGTATGTAACAGTTACATGCAACATTGTGTATGTAATAGTTACATGTAACATTGGGTATGTAACAGTTACATGCAACATTGTGTATGTAACAGTTACATGCAACATTGGGTATGTAACAGTTACATGCAACATTGTGTATGTAATAGTTGCATGCAACATTGTGTATGTAACAGTTACATGCAACATTGTGTATGTAATAGTTACATGCAACATTGTGTATGTAACTGTTACATGCAACATTGTGTATGTAACAGTTACATGCAACATTGGGTATGTAACAGTTACATGCAACATTGTGTATGTAATAGTTGCATGCAACATTGTGTATGTAACAGTTACATGCAATATTGTGTATGTAACAGTTACATGTAACATTGTGTATGTAATAGTTACATGCAACATTGTGTATGTAACAGTTACATGCAACATTGTGTATGTAACTGTTACATGCAACATTGTGTATGTAACAGTTACATGTAACATTGTGTATGTAACAGTTACATGCAACATTGTGTATGTAACAGTTACATGCAACATTGTGTATGTAATAGTTACATGTAACATTGTGTATGTAACAGTTACATGCAACATTGTGTATGTAACAGTTACATGCAACATTGTGTATGTAATAGTTACATGTAACATTGTTTCTACTTCTAACACCATTCAACCATAACCAAGCGATGTAGTACACTTGCATTCTATCTAGCAAAATTATTCAGTTCCATTTTTGGGTTCAACGAGCTGATCAGGATTGTGCGGTTGTGCAGGTGCACAGCTGTCACCAATGCCCCTCAGACATAGAGAGGTGAAAGAGAAAGCAGCTAGAAATATTCCCAAACCCCAGTACAACCTAAAAGGTACAGAGGAATGTTATATAATAAAATGGAACAGATGTAACCCGCTGGTACATTCAATAGAGTGCTATTATGTAACACTACAGTGGTCAGGTTGTGTGGTAATACTTACCTGTTGAAGGAAATTACCTTTATCAAAGCTCCGCCTACATTCGGCCCTAAATGACAAAATCAGCAGTCACTAGCGTGCATCAGCCGAATGTACAAACCATAAGTTGGATGTTTCTATACGCGAACTATATATCATACATACGACGTACTCTACATTTATGTTGGCAAGGATGTATATGATAAACAGGAAACCGACCATTTTAATATAAAAACACTAATCCTCATGTACAACTACTGATTGCGTTACCAATTCAAGTTTTTCTTTTATTCTTTTCGTCAAACTTTGGCAAAATAATTGTTGGTATTCTATTTGAGGATATCGGTAGGTTTTGATTGTGAACAGAAGATTGGTAGACAATTTGCGATTTAACCAATCATATCACTGCTCATCGTATCACCGTTGCCAATAAAATAGTTTCTTAGCCAAAATTATTTACATACGGTAGTTTGTTTGTAGACGCCCCATTTTTTGTTGTTGCAAAGCGTTTGTATGGCTAACAGTGACATCACATAGAGCAATTTTAACTGGGATTTCATGATAATGGAAAGTAGAGAAGGGAATAGGGAAGCGCCCAATTGTCATTTTCGATTGGCAGAGGAATATTGGTAGATGTACACACACCATGAATCACTGTAACAAGGCAATAGCAATCTTGCTGGGGTGAATCGTTAAATATGAATTGAGACATGCCTGGTGCACATATATTGGTAATTTAGGAAAGGAAGACAACTCCACAAATAGTGTACCTAACATATCAAGCTATATATTCAAAGTGTATATCAGTAGCTCTGATTATTTACCAACAAACTGAGCCAAGTTGTATGAAGCTGTGTACAGGCCATTGATGACTCCATAGTGGGAGTTATGTCTCTTGTCTACTATATGTGTGAGCAATGGATTGAGACAAGCGATGACAACTCCATGTCCTATCCTAGTGATGCATTCTGGTATAAGTACCTTCCATATCCCTCCAGCAAACGGGTACTGTAACGTATTCGGTGTGTTAACAAATGAAGTAAATGGAAGAGTTACAAAAAGCATCAAGTAGTGAACTCACAGCAAAAGTACCCATAGCTGTCATCCACAGGCCAAAACACAAAAACATCCAATGACTCGCTGCCCCTGTGAACCTCCCCGTCACAAACTGCGCTGACACGTGAAACACAGACGCAACTGAGAGAATAACTCCTGTAATAGAATACAACAGAGATTGATGTTCTACCTTTGTGAGTGTTTTACTAATTAAAACTTATTTAGGACCATTATCTATACATTGCCGATGTTCCATTGCTGTCCATGCAATGTGTATAACATCCAAGCTGGCGCTGTGCCAAGAAATACTCCTAAGATGAAATTGTCCACAAAGTTTATTACTGCAAAACATAATGTATTACATAATGTGTATATACAACAAATATAAATGTACATACACACATCAGATTATATTGTACATGTCATGTCATTCATTATATATACACCATGTATATACTATGTATATATACTGTATATATATAAAATAACACTTACACAGGCTGACCAGTATAAGTCTATCACAAAGCAATGACTTGATGTACTTGAGGCTAGTCTCATGTTTAGAGTAAGTGTTGGGTACCACAACTATCACAACAAGTTTACTGTACATGATATTGATGACGGACAGTACGAGGAACGGAGATTCCCTGCCGCAGACTTGGTACATGATACTTCCTAGTGCAAACCCACCTACAAGTCACGTGACATGGTACTTTATACAACAAACCTACCTACAAGTCACATGACATGGTACTTTATACAACAAACCAACCTACAAGTCACATGACATGGTACTTTATACAACAAACCCACCTACAAGTCACACGACATGATACTTTATACAACAAACCAACCTACAAGTCACATGACATGATACTTTATACAACAAACCTACCTACAAGTCACATGACATGGGACTTTATACAACAAACCAACCTACAAGTCACATGACATGATACTTTATACAACAAACCCACCTACAAGTCACATGACATGGTACTTTATACAAAAGAAAGTTGTGGTGGTTGTTGGTAAGTGGCGGCTGGTCGGAGACAAAACTGGAGAGCAGTTACATTTTCTTTGTCAGGAGATATAAGCCCAAAACTACAGAGTTCTGTGAACAAGTGAGGCCACACAAATAATTCACACCAATAAATAACTTGTTACTATTTTGTGATCTTAGTTGTTGGCAGTTTCTATGACAAGCCTGAGGTTAGCACCACTCGTTGTGCAGGGAGGGGGGGGGGGGGGGGGGGGGTAATCACCTCTTGCATCACTGTCATTGTCCCTAGATAGCATTCAATTTAAGGCAGTTCTGCACATCTGCTTACATCGCCCATAAAACAGCTTAGATTTGCAATCCAAACAGCTCCAACTCTGTTTTCATATTGTAACATGCATACTTTTTGATGATATAATTTATCAACATTATAGGTTTGTGGCCTCACTCATTACCAGTATTACATTCAAGCATTTCATTGGCCCACAGTTTACTCATTTTGAATTCTTGGACAACCTATAATGAGACCGTTTAGATAAAAAATTGTTAATAAAGTTGTTTGAAATCTTCATTTGTCTCATTTTGATTTTAACTAAGCTTCTGCACCTCGTTGTAGAAAATATTGTAAACGATCAGTCAACTTTGTTAAACCATTTCTCTAACTTAAAAAGTGTGAGGTTTTAAGCTCACATTGTAGTTAAGAGACAGCAGTGGTTGATATAAATACAAAGTACATAGACATCAGTTCAGCAATATACAATTCTACACAAGCGTATCATCTAAACATTTTCGTTTATGGTTACATCCAATCACAGACCTGACACTCCAATGGAAACGCCACAGAAAGCTTTACTTGATGCTTTGGTTCTGGATCTGTCGTCAGTGAAAGTAGCTGCCAGCAATGTGAGCCCTGGAAGCATTTACTACATAGTGAGCGGACAACTCCACTAGCAAGCTTATTCGTGAGAAGACAATTCCACTAGTGAGTTTACAATTTTACTAGCGAGCAGACAGTTCCAGTAACGAGGATGTCACTGCACTAGTGAGCAGAAAACTCCATTAATGAACATACAATTTCACTAGCCAGTAAATAACTCCGCTAGCAAGTACATACCTCCACCAGTGAGCAGATAGCTCCACTAGTGAGCAGACAACTCAACTACTAAGCGTATAACTCCACTGGTAATCAGACAACTCCACTAGTGAGCAGACAACTCTACTAGTGAGCAGACAACTCCACTAGAGAGCAGACAATCCCTTGTACTATTACAGGCAGAATGATTCAATGACAAATATCACAACCTTAAATCCTATAACAGAGAGACTAGACCCGGCCGCCTGGAAGCTCCTTGCCACAATCAACAGATAGTAGTTTCTCAAGTACGCAAAGCTTATAGTGGCAGCGAGGTTGAACACACAGCCAATCAGCATGGGGCAGCGGTAGCCGACCCTACATACATCATAGTGTAACAATAAAACATATATAAAGTCTCAATAGGTCCACGAGCTATCTTAATATTGCCATTTTGTTTTGGCTATTATTGGCAATAAATAGCATAGAAATTAGTTCTACAAACTGTAAAATAAAAATAGTAAACCAAATCTTTTCATCTCGAAGATTGTAGCACCTAAAGAAGGAATGGAACAAAACATTATACAATCTTCAAAACACATTAAAACCTTCAATGTTTGTGTGAAGTTATCTCGGCTTTAGCATATGAGAATTACCAAAGGCATTAGCTGCACAGTTTTACACAACAATGCCAATTTACTGTTTATAAAATATTTATTATTAAGTAATAAACTATCTCAGTTAGCGATCAGAGAAGACAACTTCACATTATATGATTAATGAACTATTTTGTATATATTATATGAGAAAGGCTGCAAGTAATCCTGAAGCTGCGTTTCTAAAAAGAAATGTACATATCTATACTATCACTTGTGTCTGTGTGACATAAACAAGAGCTTTATTACAAACTGGGAGTATCTCTATGAGTCATTTAAGCCTCTACTAACTAGTGACTAATGGGCCGGCTACACAAGTCTATGTTTGCCATCAGAAAGCGTTACGAGCTTCTCCGATATACCTGCACATCATGAGGCTTAATCGCAAGCCAAACCAACATCTTGGCATACGCTTCATGACGAAAGCACATCAGCGAGCTCCCTCTGATTGGTTACAACAAACGATGTTTACAAGTTTATCAGTTTTAACCATTTACAACACATTTCTGCTAGTAAAAAATATTATCAACTTCTGAAGAAATGCTAATGTTATAAAACATGTACGTCCATCCTTTGCACCAATATTATTTTAATGTGATGCAGTTGTTGATGCAGTTTATAAAATAGTTGGCATTGATAGTAAAATTTGTTTAACAATGATAATAATCAATGAATAATTATAACAAAAAATTATGATTACCAACATTCTAATGGTTCATTAATAAGTAAATATAAAATAATGAATAAAAACCATGGCGTTGTAAGTTGGACCAAAAGTGAACATACATTACAGTAAACTTGCTTTTCAATTATTTTGAACATTCAAGGTGTGGTGGATTCTGCTGTCCACACAATGAAACCACGAACTGTTCTCCAATGACTGAATACCAGCAGACACTCTGTCTGTTGGCATAGCAACTCGGTGAGCCTCTGCAGGCCTGACAACCACTATCTCCTCTCCCCAAGGAGGACCCTGGGCTGGTATGGCTCCAGCAAACTGCTGTGGAGGAGTAACCCAACTCCACAACTAATGATGAGCTCTCAGCTCAGACGTATAACTCGGTGCTTTCAAGCCTATACATTTATTGTCTCATACAAACCCAGTATAAGAGCAATGGTAGCAGTGGCAACAAGTGGTAAAGGCAACAGCATTTGGCAAGTGGCGATAAATGCTAGAAAGCTTTGCCTTTTATAGGCTAAGTACAGGAAGTTAACAGGAAGTAGTTGACCTACTTTATGAGTAGACCAATCAAACATAACACATATACAGATACGTGAATAACATACACAGGTTATTTATATAATCCAATAAAGTAACAGGCAAAAGGTTAATTATAAATAGCGCCCAGAAGTAAGGGGCGGAGCTAATAGTTCCATACCAATGTAATTTGTTCCTAGATCTCTCCTTGTCTTTGAGGTAGGTCCTAGGTCTTTTTGGAGCCTTTTATCTTTAAATACGGACATCTGGAATCATCTAAGATGTGAATAGGCAGTGCTGGTTATCCTTAGGCTATGTTTCATTCTTCTGGCTATGGCAGCCATCTTGTTAGCGATCCAGGATACCCTCCCAGGGCTGGTATTATGCCAGTAGTCTGCCGGTAGACTGCTGAAAGCTTGCCAGTAGGTTGCTGGTATGGGTATTTGTATTTGGTGGCAACTTTTCAGGCCCATTCTGTAGCTTATACCAGAGCTAACTACAAGTCTGTCTGATGCCAAAGGGCTATCAGTGGCACCTCTATAATGCATTGGTCACGACGGAGCTCCCCAAAAATCCACAACAGCGGAGAGCAAAATCATTTTGCCAGAAATGAAACAGGCATAAAGTCGCACTTCGCTCCATTTGATTGACTAGCCGCAGCTTACCAATGTGCGCTAGGTACATCGGCATGCTACAACTGTCTGGCATATCGTAATGATCTATCGCAAAGGTAGATTGACACCAAAACATCTGATGCAGTGTAACCAAGCATTAGCTCATCTGTCTACTGACAGGTGCCCAACTTACCTGTCTACTAACAGGTGCCCGACCTACCTGTTCACTAACAGGTGCCCTGACCTACCTGTCCACTAACAGTTGCCCAACTCACCTGTCTACTAGGAGTCCAACAGCAACATTGAATACCATCTCCAGCCCAGGTTTGAGGCTGACCAGTAGTGACACTTTCAGAGCATATTTCTTAGCTAGATCTTCTCCAGATGTCCAGTTAGCTTTTGAAGGCTGGGAAGTAAGAAATCCATTTCCGACAAGTTTATCTGGTTCCATGTCCATCTTGAGCATCATGTCTGGTAAGATTGGCTCTGTAGACACAACAACTAAATGGTAGCCTAGGACACCTTACTATATAGTTTAGACTGAGGGTGGTCTAGGTAGCTTTACCATGGAATAAAGACACGAGGTTACAATTTACCGATAACAGTCATCAGCATACAGTCAATCATAATAGCTAGAAATACAATTAATATGGTCAGGTTCGGGTGCAATCTGCTCCGCCATTTGCAGCAATTGCTTTTGACGGCTTCAACTCTCTCGTTTAGAGCATCAGGATCTACTGAAGGACTACAAACGAGAAATTTTATTTGATTCTATGATAAGTTCATTAGATAATCAATGCTATCAGTCCCAGTCAACTATTAATTTTATTGAACTATTAGTCCTAGTTAACTATGAATCTTAGTTAACTATTAGTCCTAGTTAGCTATTAGTCCTAGTTACTTATTAATCTTAGTTAACCATCAATCTTATTCATTTATTAGTGTCAGTTAACTATTAATCTTAATTAACTATTAGTCTTAGTGAACTATTAACGATAAGTTAACCATTAATCTTACATGGCTATTAGTCCCTGTTAAGGATTAGTGTTAGTTAACTATTAATCTTAGTTTGCTATTAGTCTTAGTTAATTATTCATCTTAGCTAACTCTAAATCTTAGTTAACTTGGTAATATTAGTTAACCATTAATCTTAGTCAACTATCAATCCTAGTTAACTATTTACCGCTAGTTACCTATTAATCTTAGTTTACCATTAGTCTTAATTAACAATTAATCTTAGTTAGCTATTAGTCTTAGTTGGCTAATAACCTTAGTTAACTATTAGTCTTAGCTACTAGTCTTAGTTCGTTATCAATCTTAACTATTGGTCCTAGTTAATTATTAATATTAGTTAACCATCAAACTTAGTCATTTATTAGTCCTAGTTAACTATTAGTGCTAGTTAACCAATTAATCTTAGTGAACTATTACCTAAATTTAATCATTAATCTTAGGTAATTAATAATCGTAGTTAACTATTATTCTTCGACTTGGTAAAAGTCAAACAAAAATATGGATATGAAAAATTGGTATTTTATGGGAGTGAAAGTTGGATAAACAAAAATTGTTGTACAAAGAGATCATTTAACATGAGGATTTTAAGCGTCCAATGGTTGTTTGTTGTTGGTTTTTCAAAACATATACAGGAGTCAGAGCTTTCAATATTATAGGTGAAATCAAATGGCAGTAAATAAAACTACTTGCAGTGTCCAAAAAAGAGTTTATCTCTTGCTGTAACAAGTTTTACTTCAAATGATGATAGAAAGTTTCAGCTACAATAATAATTACTATAACACAATAACTGAAATGTTAATAAAACTTAATCAATGTTTGCGTGTGACCAATCAAAAGCTGACTTACCATGCTGCATTTTCTGAGACATTTGCTGCCTGTGAACAAGATGAAATCAACTTTTCAGAATCCATTTGTTTGAGCAGCTCGTTCAGCAGCAGGTCTGCACAGGAAATGAAGACATCTGGTGTGATAATAGCCAGCCAATTAGCTGGCTTTAATGTGCATCGGTCTTCCGCTGTTAGCTTTCAATGCTTTCATCTATGGCCTTAAGCCTGTTGTGCCAACAGGCATTTGACAAGACGAGAGAGGAGAGAACTACCTAGACTTGTTAGAGGCTTTACTAATGCTGCACCAATCACTGACCCTCAAAATTGGTTTCAACCAATCACTGATATAGATTGTAAGTTTACTTTATGTCTTTTGTGTTATACACTATAGTAACATACGTGCGTATTATGCATTAGAATATACTGTTTCAGGAGTGAAATTTTGTTTTGCCAGTAATAACATCCAAAAACAATTTTTTGCTTAATTATTTCCCATCTTTTAAGCTGTGACAATCTGAAAAGACTATCGCATACATCCGTATTTTATATGGCGATGCATGCAACAAAAATCTTTTTAACAAAAACGTCTTATTCTGTAACTCAAGTGATGAAATGAATAAAGTCAGTACCAATAGTAAAGGAGATGGCAGTGTCCAATCGCATGCCAAAAAGCTGATCAATAGTCAATCTAATACCAAATGATTGTAAGTTTTACCAAGATAAAAATAATGCTGTTTATCTCACAAGGTTTGCATACACTCGGCAGCACAACAACGTTTTGTTCAAACAGCATTTGATGAGTAGTATTGTATGAGCAGATCTACCCTTACAATACTAGTTGTGTAGCAATATGAACATCAATTAACAAAATATAAATTGTTTGAACTGATTAAATAAAACTTAAAACCTTGAAAGTTAGCATAATCTGTCAAAGTACAGGGGGGTAACTTTGGCAGAAATGTTAAGGAGGCCCCGCGCGAGCGAAAAATTTTACAAACTAGGTGCGCGAAAGTAGGCTGACAACGTTTTTAACTGAAGAACAGAGTAGCTTTATTACAAGCTTTATTAAAAACACACTGATGGAAAACCGAAAAGCACCAGAAATAATAACATTGGTCTTTTGAATATACTTGACTCGCTGACCATCAATAACTGATGAAGATGAGTTCCATTTTATTTAGCGCTGTCTTTTATTCTAGATAAAGATAAAAAAGTACCTTTTTGGATTAAGATTATTTTATGACATTATTTAATTTTATGCAAAATCACTCTCATTATCGAAATAGTATTATCATAGTTCTTATAAATATAAGTAAACTATTTCGGCTTCAGTATTTTTAGGGAAAAGACTGTCATAATAATGTAAGGTTGCACAAACGGAAAACCTTTGCCCAAAAACAAATCATGAACAATGCTATGGGGAAAGTTTTTATTCAAAAAAGTTGTTCTGCTTACGCTAGTTGTAATATTCTACTCAAATACAATCACAGCAGAAAAACACTTAGCTATCGTTGACAAAATAACTGCCTATATTTTTAACTTACAAGAGTGATCTTCCTACTTAACTGTATGTTGAAGAATGGAGTAGACATTGTTCAGCCCAAAAACAATTAACACATTAATTAAAGATTAAAAAATATATTAGTGAATTTTAATCTGATTAAAACTGACAGAAGGTGGTAGCACTCGTATTATAATTATTACTGATGTCTTTAGAAAAAATCAACAACTTTTATTTACTTGGCTTAAAAACAACAAGCACGCTCAAATATGGAAAACATTTTTACAATGTACATTTTATGGGCACAGTTTAG
Organism: Cryptosula pallasiana; assembly: GCA_945261195.1. NCBI lineage: Eukaryota > Metazoa > Bryozoa > Gymnolaemata > Cheilostomatida > Cryptosulidae > Cryptosula > Cryptosula pallasiana. Next base: position 26,213,840 of record OX183140.1, on the reverse strand, counting down.
TAGGCCCAATTACATACAACCAGTTGCTGCTGACTGCATGCACATAGCCATAGGCTTGCACGGTTTTAATACTTCGCGTACGCGTAATAGCGTAATTCTACGCGTAATTACAGTCGACACCTCAAAAATTAATCTCCATACTATACAGTGCCTATGCACCTACATGCCTTTTCTAACAGCATGTTCTAGACTTCCTGATTGGATGTATTTATAGTTTTTAACTAATCAGTGCTTCTCTGACAAACCCTTACTTTCTTACTGCCAATTGGATGTTTTCGTAGCAGGGATCCAATTACATTGCAGTTGACAGTTTCCATCTTTTTATTCTTTCACTCTAATTCAGAAGAAAAGAGACGGCATCTTCGTTGAAAATGGATATTGGTGAGTTCTCAATGAGTTAAGACTGGGTATCAGACCAAAATCTTATAATAATAGACAATAATAGATAATAGATAATAATAGGTAATAATAGATAATAATAATAGAAAATAATAATAGATAACAATAGATAATATTAGATAATAATAAGTAATGATTGATAATAATAGATAATAATAGATAATAATAGATAATAATAGATAATAATAGATAATAATAATAGATAATAATAGATAATACTAATAATAATAGATAATAATAGATAATAATAGATAATAATAGATAATAATAGATAACAATAGATAATAATAGATAATAATAGTGAAACAAACAGTTTCACTATTTTGTCCACTTGCCTCCTCATCTTTATGGCTTGCTATCAGTTTCAGGCAACCGTGTACCCGTATTGTTTATACTTTATGGACCCATGTTGATGGTTAATTAATGTGTCGTCTTTCAGGTGGGTTCAAAAATTTGGGCAACACCTGCTATATGAACTCAGTTGCTTCGATGCTGATTCACTGTGAATCATTTTCTAAGTCAGGTATGTAGGCCTTAGGCCCACCTCCATGAATTTATGTTACATGAATTTGTCTTATGTTGTCATGATGTGTCAGTTCTTTTTATCATATAAATGGCCAATGTGACTTGTGGGTATTTTCTTCATTATTTCAGTGAATTGCTCAAGCAACAGCTGTGTGTTGTGTTCCCTGAAGGCATGCAAGCCAATGTTATGTTTTGGAAGACTGCTCATCCGTCTAGTTGCAGAATATTGCAATATGTTTAAACATTGTAGACTTGTATTGTGTTTTAAATTTCATTTTTATGTATCCGACTGTCAGAAGTTTGTGCTGACTTTTATAGATGTTAGTTGCCGGTTTATAGATAATGTAGTGCTAATAAAATGTTAATCACATGTTTTCAACGTTGTTTGCAAAGTCATTCCATAATGAGTTGAGTCTCTACCACCTGCCAGGGGCCTGACAGGTCTCGTAGCGCCATATCAGTTCAATGAATGTACGACTGCCTAACTTGCTGTTAGAAAGAGATTCACATCTGTGTGTACTTCTGCATTGTCTGGATTTAATAGTCTGGGCTTTCAAATGGTGCAAAATAAGGGACAGCCGGCCAGCAGACCGAAGATGCCAACCTGGAAAAACACGCAACGTCTAGGCCTTCTATCGAAAGTTACTGACAATGTATCGATGCAGCGGTAATCATGAAACATTACTCCCTCCTTCAATGGTTTCAAGGATGTAGGTTGTAGTTATCCATTCTTTCTTTATTGGCTGATTTATTTGGACCAGAGACACTGCGGTAAGTAAAAATAAGAGAAAAAGAAAATGCTAGGTAGACTTCATCAGCCCCCACCCCTAGTCAAACCCAGTGGACGTAGTTTGGTTGTTTTTTCAACACCAAAACAAAACTCCATCCACTGATGTATTTCTGAATTGTTTTCTCCTGTCAATGAATACACATAGGAGAGGATAACTGTACAGCATAGTGAGTCTTTGTTCTTGCTGTGACCTTGACATTGTAAGAATCAATAGTAAGACTTTGGATGGGTCGTAACTGACTTGTGACGGTAATCAATGGTTAGTACCATAGTGAAAATTTGGATTAGTAAGAATAATTTATGAATACTTTGATGGTGATGGTTCTGTCAAAGCAGCAAACAATTACAGAAGTCTAGGTAAGTATACCGGTTGCCACTGTTGGCTTTGGTCATTGTTTGTAATGTTAGGTGATGAATTTAACCTGTATGAAAGTATGTATGGGTGCATAGGCACTGTATAGTATGGAGATTAACTTTTGAGGTGTCGACTGTAATTACGCGTAGAATTACGCTATTACGCGTACGCGAAGTATTAAAACCGAGGCTTGCATAGTTCAATGCTTGACACTGCAGTATAGCCCTAAGTGCAGAAATCAAAGTGTGGCCAACTCCCCTTGTCACGTGACCCTCTGGAGCCAAATGCTTGAGTGATTACACTATAACTTATAGAGAAAAGGCTCTATTTCAACAGCTAATAACTCTACAAATTGACAAGGTACAGCTTAAAACAACCACTCATCTGAAAGCTCAGGATATCTCCTAGCCCACTGGGAATTTTGGACAAAAAAATTTTATTGTAAGCTAAGTAATAAGGGCCGAAATATAGTGTTTATATTAGCACTTGTATTATTAAAAAATAGGAATTATAAACTATTTTCCTATACCATTCAACTTTCATATCAAATTTTAAGTAAATAACAAATTTATTTATAAGTAATAGCCAAAATTTATTCATATAATTATAATCTCAAAGTAGTTTAAATAATAATAACATTAAATATTCCAAAAAAAATAATTAGTTTTTACACTACCAATGAAATCAATTATTTTTTTTTCAAAATGAGCATACTACTTTTTCACATTGTTTATAGTTCACTTTAGAGTAGTCTACAACGAGTTTTTGTTATTCAGTCAGATATTTATGAATAATAATAATAATAAATATTAGTTAAAATAAATAACAAACATTCCACTAGTTTTATTATTATTTCGTTTTTGCCGCAAAACCAAGTGGCACTTCAGTTGTCTCTCATATGGATGGTAAATAACGCGACTGTGCGCCCTGCATACCATTACAAAAGGTCACGTAAAGTCACTGGGATGAAAACGAACGTTTTTGCGTTATAGGGCACATTAGTGACCCTGTAGGGTCACTGCAGGGTCACTAGGGCACATAATCATTAGTAAACGTATCGGCAAACTTATCAATATAGAGTTCTTCATCCGAAGGGGAGATGACTCCTGGCTCCAGTGAAGGCTCCAGTGACGGTTAAAGGTTTTAAAAAAAATTTTACTCCAAAATTCCAAGGAATAAAATAATTTTTTTTGCTAGATTGAAACAAAATATGTTCACAGAGGTATTACTGCAAAAATAAATTCATTTTACGCTACAAATATTGAATAAATGAGTAAAAACTATTTCAGCCAATGATGACTTATATGATCATTTGTGAAATTTGGCTCCAGTGGAGTTGTCCTTATATAAAATAGCGCTGGAAACGGCTGACCACACTTTGATTTCTGCACTTAGGTATAGCCCAATGAAGAAAGGGAATTCCCCATCTACTAACCAAAAGTGAGGCATAAACGCAGTCACAGTTGCCTGCACACTATATTCACTGCAGGCAGGCAAAGAAATATTAAAGAAAAATTTTTTTTTCCTACAAAAGTTCAGACGGCCAGGCCGTCTCAGCCGCCCCTAAAGTTACGGCCATGTAATATACTCCCTATGGTAAGCGAAGGTATACTTACAATTGTGTACATACAAAATAAATATAAACTAGGCTGGATTGGCTCTCTCGCTCAGCATAACAACTTCTACTGGCTCAGTGGAACAACTCCTACTGGCTCGGTGGAACAACTTCTACTGGCTAGGTGGAACAACTCCTACTGGCTCGATGGAACAACTCCTATTGGATCGGTGGAACAACTCCTACTGGCTCAGTGGAACAACTTCTACTACCTGGGTGGAACAACTCCTGCTGGCTCGATGGAACAACTTCTACTGGTTTGGTGGGTCAACTTCTACTGGCTTGGTGGAACAACTCCTACTGGCTCGGTGGAACAACTCCTACTGGCTCGGTGGAACAACTCCTACTGGCTCGGTGGAACAACTTCTACTGGCTCGGTGGAACAACTTCTACTGGCTAGGTGGAACAACTTCTACTGGCTCGGTGGAACAACTTCTACTGGCTCGGTAGAACAACTTCTACTGACTCGGTGGAACAACTTCTACTGACTAGGTAGAACAACTTCTACTGGCTCGGTGGAACAACTTCTACTGGCTCGGTAGAACAACTTCTACTGACTCGGTGGAACAACTTCTACTGGCTCGGTGGAACAACTTCTACTGGCTTGGTAGAACAACTTCTACTGGCTCGGTAGAACAACTTCTACTGGCTCGGTGGAACAACTCCTACTGGCTCGGTGGAACAACTCCTACTGGCTCGGTGGAACAACTTCTACTGGCTCGGTGGAACAACTTCTACTGGCTGGGTGGAACAACTGCTACTGGCTCGGTCGAACAACTCCTACTGGCTCGGTAGAACAACTCCTACTGACTCGGTGGAACAACATCTACTGGCTCGGTTGAACAACTTCTACTGGCTTGGCGGAACAACTTCTACTGGCTTGGTAGAACACTTCCTACTGGCTTGGTAGAACACTTCCTACTGGCTTGGTAGAACAACTCATACTGGCTCGGAGGAACAACTCCTACTGGCTCGGTGGAACAACTCCTACTGGCTCGGTGAAACAACTTCTACTAGCTGGGTGGAACAACTCCTGCTGGCTCGATGGAACAACTTCTACTGGTTCGGTGGGTCAACTTCTACTGGCTTGGTGGGTCAACTTCTACTGGCTTGGTGGAACAACTCCTACTGGCTCGGTGGAACAACTCCTACTGGCTCGGTGGAACAACTTCTACTGGCTTGGTGGAACAACTCCTACTGGCTCGGTGGAACAACTCCTACTGGCTCGGTGGAACAACTTCTACTAGCTTGGTAGAACAACTCCTACTGGCTCCGTGGAACAACTTCTACTGGCTTGGTAGAACAATTAATACTGGCTCGGTGGAACAACTTCTACTGGCTCGGTGGAACAACTTCTACTGGCTAGGTAGAACAACTTCTACTGGCTCGGTGGAACAATTTCTACTGGCTCGGTGGAACAACTTCTACTGGCTAGGTGGAACAACTCCTACTGGCTCGGTGGAACAACTTCTACTGGCTAGATGGAACAACTCCTACTGGCTCGGTGGAACAACTCCTACTGGCTAGATGGAACAACTCCTACTGGCTCGGTGGAACAACTTCTACTGGCTCGGTGGAACAACTCTTACTGGCTCGGTGGAACAACTCCTACTGGCTCAGTGGAACAACTTCTACTAGCTCGGTAGAACAACTCCTACTGGCTCGGTGGAACAATTTCTACTGGCTTGGTAGAACAACTAATACTGGCTCGGTGGAACGACTTCTACTGGCTCGGTGGAACAATTTCTACTGGCTAGGTAGAACAACTTCTACTGGCTCGGTGGAACAACTTTTACTGGCTCGGTGGAACAACTTCTACTGGCTAGGTAGAACAACTTCTACTGGCTCGGTGGAACAATTTCTACTGGCTCGGTGGAACAACTCCTACTGGCTCGGTAGAACAACTTCTACTGGCTCGGTGGAATAACTCCTACTGGCTCGGTGGAACAACTCCTACTGGCTCGGTGGAACAACTTCTACTAGCTTGGTAGAACAACTCCTACTGGCTCGGTGGAACAACTTCTACTAGCTCGGTAGAACAACTCCTACTGGCTCGGTGGAACAACTTCTACTGGCTTGGTAGAACAACTAATACTGGCTCGGAGGAACGACTTCTACTGGCTCAGTGGAACAACTTCTACTGGCTAGGTAGAACAACTTCTACTGGCTCGGTGGAACAACTTCTACTGGCTCGGTGGAACAACTCCTACTGGCTCGGTGGAACAACTTCTACTGGCTCGGTGGAACAACTCCTACTGGCTTGGTAGAACAACCCCTACTGGCTCGGTGGAACAACTTCTACTGGCTCGGTGGAACAACTCCTACTGGCTTGGTAGAACAACCCCTACTGGCTCGGTGGAACAACTTCTACTGGCTCGGTGGAACAACTCCTACTGGCTTGGTAGAACAACCCCTACTGGCTCGGTGGAACAACTTCTACTGGCTAGGTGGAACAACTCCTACTGGCTCGGTAGAACAACTCCTACTGGCTAGGTGGCTGGGTTTCTTAATACCAGCAAAATATTATTTGGGTCGACTGTCTTAATTGACACGGAGAGATCAGAAAGTATAACTTGGCTTAACTTAAATTCATGAACTTCCTTCTCACTGTTGGTTTGATTATTTTTGACTTTTATGTTTTAAGGGTATCTTCTGGGCCCATTTGTAAGTTCTTATTCACTGAAGAGTGCATGATTAAGGCTTCTGTTATGTCTGTGAAAGAGGTTTTTGAGATGGGAGTGAGAGTGATGGAGGGAATGAAAGGTTTACCTGGACAAGACATCAAACAATTGCCAACATTTACCACAATAAGCTAATTACCAGCGTAACGCGTAATCTCTAATTAGTAACCACAGCTGATTGGTTAGTTTTAACTGGAGCAAAACCAACCACAGTAAGTCCTAAGGTAAGTCCTAAGGTAAGTCCTAAGGTAAGTCCTAAGGTAAGTCCTAAGGTAAGTCCTAAGGTAAGTTCTAAGGTAAGTCCTAAGGTAGGTTCTTAAGGTAGGTCCTAAGGTAAGTCCTAAGGTAAGTCCTAAAGTAAGTCCTAAGGTAAGTCCTAAGGTAAGTCTTAAGGTAAGTCCTAAGGTAAGTCCTAAGGTAAGTCCTAAGGTAAGTCCTAAGGTATGTCCTAAGGTATGTCCTAAGGTAAGTCCTAAGGTAAGTCCTAAGGTAAGTCCTAAGGTAAGTCCTAAGGTAAGTCCTAAGGTAAGTCCTAAGGTAAATCCTAAGGTAAGTCCTAAGGTAAGTTCTAAGGTAGGTCCTAAGGTAAGTCCTAAGGTAAGTCCTAAGGTAAGTCCTAAGGTAAGTCCTAAGGTAAGTCCTAAGGTAAGTCCTAAGGTAAGTCCTAAGGTAAGTCCTAAGGTAAGTCCTAAGGTAAGTCCTAAGGTAAGTCCTAAGGTAAGGTATTGTACTGTTTACAGACCACCCACTTTTAAAAGGATTTTTTATCCTTTCCAGCTAAAGTACCTTAAAATGAGAGATTTGATGTCCTTTTATTTAATCTGATGGTCAACTTCAATGTTGAAAGGTACAAGCATTCCTGTAAGTTTATTTTATGTTCGCCGTCTTTTTTACCTGTCTATTGTTGCTCTCACCAAGTTTTGATGGGAAATTTACCAACGCAGCAAACTCGTGGAACAAACAATTCAACGATATTTTATGTTAGCAAATGGCTGACTGTAAGCATCTGCTAGACAATTTTTCGATTGGTAATGAGTTTTCAAGTATTTTTTTAAAAGGCCATTTCAATGCAATTCAGAAAGAGATTTGTAGAAGTTGTTGAAGGAAACAAATTAAGGATGGCTGAATGATTTATGCTTGTGGTAACTCTATTAATTGATAGCAGGTACAACTCTATGAACTAATGAAAAGTATAACTCTATGAGTAGATATCAAGTACAACTTTATGAATTAATGGAAAGTTTAACTCTATGACTACATAGCAAGTGCAACTCTATGAAGTCATAGCAAATACAGCTGTATGAATTGATAGCAAGTATACCTCTATGAATTGATAGCAAGTATAACTCTATGAATTGATAGCAAGTATAACTCTATGAATCATTATCTATTGGTTTTTATTCATGTATCGAGGACAATTTATCGCATTTTTTGCAGCTTCATTGGCATGAAATAAGCTAAACTAAATTGCATCACTGTACCACAATGCTGTGGAATATCCTGGACGGCCTGGAGTTATCCACTCTCTGGTACTCAGGTAAGTTAGTACCACAGGCTAAGGTTATTCATCAAGTACTACAACAACACGGCAGCTGCTGCCAGACGACATTCAGCTAACAAGAATGCTAATGTTAGTAGATGTATAATACCCAGTAATAAATGCATAGATATGGCGTGTGTGCCACATGAAACATCCTGTTATTATACAAACTGATTACCAACTATTGCCTTGCATATATCAACTTGTTAGCTTCTTAGAGAGACAACTTTATATTTGTATCGAGTGATATAGCTGCCTGCAGATTCTCTTACACATTTGCAATAAATACATTATCAGACAGAGCTGAGAACATTATCCTAAGCTGTGACATTTAGTTCTAGCTGTGACACTCAGTAGCTGTGACACTCAGTTCTAGCTGACATGTTTGTTGTCTCCAAAATGAATGTTTGTTTGTATCAAAAACATTCAAATAACAAAAATTTGTTTTGAATACCTTTGATGCATAGCATTTCAAAATCTGTGGTTTTTTCGACAGAAACTAATGAGTTAGCTTTTATCTCACAATTGATACAAATCCACAAATTTGGTTTTATTGCAAACTAAAAAAATGATCTTAACTACAAGTTTTATTCCTGTGAGATATAAACTGGACTTATGGGTAACTTCCTTGTTTAGCGAAGTTTTTAAAGATAAACTTGCCATGTAGTGATTGAGTCACAAAACTGCAAGACACAAATGCCTGAAAGTCATTTAATCAAAAAGCAAGTAATTTAGAAGTCATTTTTAATGAACTGTCAATTCAATCAGTTACATAATAACTATTTGAGAGACAAAGAAATGAAAACAAACAGGTACCAGGTGATACTTTGGAGTCAGCTGATGTGGTGATGACTTTATAACCAAAAGTCTCATTTATTTTAAAGCCGTAATTGCTTGAGTAGGTGTTATGTAATCAATGAAATATAATTAATGATTTATTGATCATGTATTGTCGTAAGTAAAGCATTTATATGCACCCCATAAACTATTAAACATTAACATATTCAGAAAAAAACAAAATTTTTAGATCGCTAGGCTGCGGTTACTTCAATCGATTGCAAAAAAGTTAATGTTGCATTTAAATCTTGGATATGCAAAATAAACTTCTTTGCGCAAACTATTTAGGAAAGAATAACAAATTTATGTTTTTTATTGCAGTGTCTCAATTTCAGTTCATTTCAGCCTCTTCTACCTCCTTATGTGTAATGCACAAAAACCTGTAGTGGGCTGTTTCTTGCCTCGCAAAAGAGCTCAAATCAATAACTGTTTTATTAAATATAGTTTTTTGTGCACCAAGACCTATCATTTGGTCAGAATAGCTCCATAAACAACCAAAACCATAACAATAGAGGGCCAAAAATAATAAATTATTTACTAAATGTGTCAAACTATTTTTATATACGATTATATAAAATATATTTATTACAGGTTTGGCCGACAAATAAACATTTTCTTCTTCTGCCCTCTCGATAGTAAAGGTCATTTGGTTGATGTTCTAGCCATGTGATTATTTATTGCAGTTGAGTTGTTAGCATAAAGTTGGTAGCACACCTGTCACAATGGATTGCTACCAAGTTACGTATGAGATTTGGTACAGAAATTATCACATAGAGCGAACTAAAACTATGTTAAATGATAATAAAATAACGATGTACACCATAATCTACCTCCAAGACTGGTTTTTGATCAATAGCATAAACGAAGTTTACAGAAGATTTTGAACAAACGATTAAAGTTTCAGGAGTTTTCAAATGGTTCAGCGATTTTCAGTTGAGAAAAAATGTACATAAATTGCAGGAAGCTCCTTGACAAATCCCCAGACATGACAGATCTGGTTGGTAGATATTATGCAGATTTAAATGTAATCAATTGTATTAAATTCATTAGAAACCAGAATAGAACATTGATTATATCGAATTTATGCAAAAATACTTTCAGAAAGAATAAGCCTTGCTTTTAGACTGTAATAAATTGCTTATAGTTACACTTAAATAGAATACTTTTAAAAAATCTTTAGACTTGCTCAATAATTATCAATAATTTTTATTCGGATGAACAGAAAAAAATAATTATTATCAATGTAAAATACAAATTTGTTAGGAAATCAATCAGTTACTAGTTGGTGAGATTAGCAGAGATATAACCCTAATTGCCTTAATCTGGTTGAATCCTTTGAGAGAGATTTAAGGGTTAATGGTGGCGTACAACTGGCGTAAGGTGAGCATAAAGTGATTTAAGGTATCTCGCTTCTTCCTTCAACACCATAAGGCAAAAACATTAAACAAGTTTTAGAAATTTTCCCACACTCACCTGCATGAAGCTGAACCAAGAAAAGTAAAACAGCAATTTTTAACAATTAGCAAGCTTTTTTTTTGCAATCGAACAAGTAACTAAACGTAAACGCAGGTAAATGCAAATGCAGGCACTCTGTAAAAATTTTATTAACGCAAATGAAAGTTACATGAGATAGAATATGCAGCATAGAATTTGCTATATTTTTTTGTATTTGAGTTTTAAATGAACTATTTTTCTTTTCGTTACACAAGTTTTGCGTATCAACTACTAGAAGATGTATTTTTCATGAAACTGAGTTTTAATTATTAAATTTGTTGCCATGGTAACAGACTTAGGACTTTATACCATTGTTTGACAAGTATTAAAGTAAGTAAACAAAGGCTCTGAGACCCATAATTATCGAGGATTTATCTCTAGTCTGGTTTTCATGTGGGTAGCAAAACCAAGTGCAGTACTGGGGAAAGAACTATCATGAGAACTTTGTATATGCAAACAGTAGTAGTTACACTGAAGCTAAACCGACTATTCTCAAACTGCAACATGTACAAGTGAAGTTATATAAAATACTTGAAAATGAAAATTACTTAACAACAAACAATATTTTGACAATTAAAGCTTTTTCCCCCCGCACAATAAAAACGTTAAATTTTGTAACAATTTTGCAATGATATTGTGCTTGACAAAATATTTCACTGATTGTTTTGTTGCAAGCCATGCATTGCATAAGCTTCAGTAGCAATCGATGAGTATTTTATAGCAAAAGGATGCAACAAACAAACTATGTGATAAATTTTTTATTACCAGATATTTTCTAGTGACAATAAAAACACTAAATTTTTTTTTTTTTGTTAAAAATAATGACAGTGCACAAAATGGTGATGATAATTGACAAGCTAGAAGCCGGTAATAGAAAGCATAATATTTAGGTTTTTTAATTCTTTTGGTCAACAAATTTTGATGTGTGGACACTTGAAAGCAGAGACGACGTAATCAGTATTGTTGTGGTGAAGGAGGGAGTAGCAGATGAGATTATAATGAGACCTCTCTATTGTTGTATTCTGCAGTCGAAACTATTATACAGGACAAGAATTAAGGATCTAAGCTAGCTAATCCCACACACACCGGAACGATCTAGAAAGTGCGTGCGATGTAAACGAGGGAGATTCCTAGGTGAGCTAAACCAGTATATAAGTGGAGAAAAGAAGAGTCGTAAGCATTCACCAACGCTAGCTTGGGCAATAACAACGAGTAAAGCTTATTTATTTTTCGCTCAGTTTTACAAAAGGATAATTCACCTACACGCAATGGGAGTTAATCTGTCAACAAAAATATTACTAGCTACGATTACGCTCACAACATTGATAGCTCTAATGCAGTGCGGTAAGTCAATATTTGTTAACAGAAATTCATAATTTTACTCTAAGAAAATTTTAGGTTTAAAAAATTGAAAGTTGAATATTTTTGATTGCACTAAATATGTATTATAACGCTACATAGGTCCGCTTGGTCAGATGGAAATGAATGCAGAGCCTCTCAGAAACAACATCAGACAGAAAAGGTATTCTGGTGGAAGAAATACCTGCACATTTCTGGTAAGTCTAACTGGTGAACACTTTTGTGGATATATTAGAGCGTGCAGTACGTACATGTATATACACTTACTATTGTAGATTGCTTGTTTACCTGGCAGTTGTGGTACAGGTATTTGCAAATATACAAGTTGTGGATTCTTTTGCCAACCAAATTGATCTTCAACTCTGTGGCTCTCCTTGTATTCTACATCATTTTATGGCTATTTCATATTTCACATTTTAAGGTTTGATCATTTTGTCTTTGAGCTGCAACGATCATTTCACAGCACACCATTATCATATCTTATATTAGCGATGAGCCATTTTTAATGTTCCATATAGATAATTATTTTGTACGCCATTTTATCTGATGATTTTATGTAACAGCTTTTACCGGTGAATAAGTGTAGTTGTTGGCACTGAATTTTGTATTTATTAGTTTTTTAATGTTATTATAATAAATGTTGTTTATTTTGGTAAAGAAAACTCTTACATAGTCTGTTTGTGAAACCTGAAACTTCACATTCTTCAACCCAAACATTAAGATGAAACAGTTTTTATGGATACTGAGAATTGTTAGCTTGTTGGTCAATTATAAAGTTGTTGTAGTTGATTTTTTATTAAAACAAAACCAGGTACAGATTTGATCGATTTTTTTCCAACAAAACTGTGGGCTTTTTAAAAGGCTGGTTCAATATTTACTCGATATAAATAATTTACTAACGACAAGCTATAGTTAAAAATATGAAATATCAATTTATAAACAATAAATATCAGTTATCGCTTCAAAAAGCAAATCCCAAATAAAAAATAACATTTACCAAAAAGAACTCATTGATTTATGATCAATAATATTATACATATTTTAAATGTCGTTTACTACAGGAAGTGCAAATGATAATTAAACCGCTGGTGAAAAAGCAATAATAAGAGTAGCTACAATTTTGTCTTCTATTACACCAAAGTAAAAATTGATCATTAATAATTCTGCTCATTTTCAGACGGCACATTTTTTAAAAACTCGTTTTAGAGCAAGCACTTTAAAACGTTTTGAACTTACACAAAACAATATGTTTATGTAAGACATGCTATGCAAGGTCCATAGACATCTATCTACATTGTTCAAACCCACATGGATATATTCTTCACATTGTTTATTGGCCAAACAGGATAAAGAAAAGGATTAAATATGGATTGTTGGGGCGGCTAATGCGCTACTTGTAGATTTATTATGCATTCAGAGCATCTATGTATCCCACGAGCACTCGCTACTTCCTGTCTAGATTGCTTGTTTGGTAAACAGCCTGTGTGAGAACATCTGCACATACAGACAAGTCAGAAACAATGTTAATCAAAGTATACGACAAATGTTGGCTCAATATTTGTGAGCAAATGCAAGTTTGGCCCAAAAACTGATAAAAGGATATGAAAAGTGTACGATATGGCATGTTCAGTACAGAGTGAAGCCCTTCTTTATATGACGAGAAGCAATAAGTTAGCGTGTCAACTAATATGCCGTTTTGATAACTGGAGTACTATATAACATATCGCATAACATAGAATATATAACATATCGCATAACATAGAATATATAACATATCGCATAACATAGAATATATAACATATCGCATAACATAGAATATATAACATATTGCATAACATAGAATATATAACATATCGCATAACATAGAATATATAACATATCGCATAACATAGAATATATAACATATCGCATAACATAGAATATATAACATATTGCATAACATAGAATATATAACATATCGCATAACATAGAATATATAACATATCGCATAACATAGAATATATAACATATCGCATAACATAGAATATATAACATATCGCATAACATAGAAAATATAACATATCGCATAACATAGAATATATAACATATCGCATAACATAGAATATATAACATATCGCATAACATAGAATATATAACATATCGCATAACATAGAATATATAACATATCGCATAACATAGAATATATAACATATCGCATAACATAGAATATATAACATATCGCATAACATAGAATATATAACATATCGCATAACATAGAATATATAACATATCGCATAACATAGAATATACAACATATCGCATAACATAGAATATATAACATATCGCATAACATAGAATATATAACATATCGCATAACATAGAATATATAACATATTGCATAACATAGAATATATAACATATCGCATAACATAGAATATATAACATATCGCATAACATAGAATATATAACATATCGCATAACATAGAATATATAACATATCGCATAACATAGAATATATAACATATCGCATAACATAGAATATATAACATATTGCATAACATAGAATATATAACATATCGCATAACATAGAATATATAACATATCGCATAACATAGAATATATAACATATCGCATAACATAGAATATATAACATATCGCATAACATAGAATATATAACATATCGCATAACATAGAATATATAACATATCGCATAACATAGAATATATAACATATCGCATAACATAGAATATATAACATATCGCATAACATAGAATATATAACATATCGCATAACATAGAATATATAACATATCGCATAACATAGAATATATAACATATTGCATAACATAGAATATATAACATATCGCATAACATAGAATATATAACATATCGCATAACATAGAATATATAACATATCGCATAACATAGAATATATAACATATTGCATAACATAGAATATATAACATATCGCATAACATAGAATATATAACATATCGCATAACATAGAATATATAACATATCGCATAACATAGAATATATAACATATTGTAATGGAATTTAGCATAGGTGGCCTCTATCATTGATGCTATGCTAGCCAGTATGCAGTGTATAAACACTCATTAGTCATACTAGACTCAGCTCCGCCTGATTGCCTCAGTATAGAAGTGGATGCGTGCCTGCCGCAGAGACAGATGAGTCAAGAATTCAAGCAGGGGATTTCCCGCCTTACTAAAGAAGTTGGCTGGCGCATTATTGTTATGTTTATTGACTGTATATATGTTTTCATTGCGCCTGCTTGTTTATGCTATTTTGTTGACCTATATTAATGTTATTGACCAATGCTGTTCTGTTATATTTCAACTGTTCATTAGAATATTGAACTGCATAAATTTGTCAACATGTGGCCCAGTGGGCAGATTAGATTGTGCGCTTACAAAGAGAGGTACTCTGAGTAAGCTTTTGTCTCTTGAAGCAATAAAGTGTTAGCTATTGTAACCGGTGTGTTCACTTGGCAGTTGGCCAAAAAGTATTAGGATACTTGCACACGGCACGGCACAACACGGAGCTTATTGACTCATAGCTCATCTATACATAGAGCCACTACTAGCGAACAAGTAGCTCTCATTAGCAATTGCTGTTACATTGCTAAACCAGTACACTTCTCTAGTAGCTGTTTGGTAAAGGTGCGACAAAATCCTTTACATTGGTGGCAGCGGTGGGATACTAGTGAACGTTAGACACTACTAGAGAAGCTGTACACTGCCAAACACCACCCCTACTCATTCCCCGAGTATTGGTGTTTGCTATACCGTAATAGTTGCCTGGTAGCAGCCAAACTACCACCCAAGGACACTGTTACACCCCTTGCTCTGACCCGGTGGTACCCCCCACCCGGCAGAACACCCCCCTCTCCTTGCTGTGTTTGATAAGAGAACTACAGTCACCCTGCTCGTTGAACTCGGTAGTCGCTGTACTGCTCACGCGAGATCGTACAGGCATCTCTTTCGAACCCTGGGTACCCCTCTCAGTTCTGCAGGGTACCCCTCTCAGCTTTGCAGTGTACCCTGCATACGCTGTACCGAGTGATTGAGAAACTGTCCTGCCTATATACGGCCAGAGTTTCTCACCTAGTGTTGACACGGCATTGACGCAGTGTGCTGTCAGTCTTCCACTGTTCATCTGGTACACGGAGTTGTCTCCTCCCGTGCTGACAGACCCTGCTGATTGTTACGTTGATGACCACACAGAGAGCCAGGAGCACTGGGCGGTTGCCAGTGGGCACGGCAGAAGCTGAGGCGTTAGACAGACTCACACAGACCCTGCGAGGAGTGTTGCAGCACCCTGCACCACCCGTTGCTCCTACACGGGACTTCAAACCTCCCAAGTTCAATGGACAAGGTGATGTAGAGTACTTCATCACACGGTTTCTAGAAGTCGCTGAAGCCAATGAGTGGAATGCTCGCCAAACCCTGCTCCATGTGAGAGAGGCACTTCGCGATGAAGCACTGGATTGTGGTAGACCCAACACCCTGCAAGCAGTGTTCACAGCACTCCGTGCTCGCTTTGGCCTTACACTCCGTGAGGCGCTACAGAGTGTAGCACACTTGAAGAAGGCATCGAAGACTTCCCTCCAAGAACATGCTAGCGAGGTGGAAAGACTAGTTCGAATAGCCTATGAAGATTTGCCAGACAGACACGTGGAACGCATGATACTAGAGACGTTTTCCTCCACCCTGGGTAACCCATTTCTGCAACGCCATTTGTTAGCAGTGGACCCACAGAGCCTGGAAGACGCAGTTCGTGCTGGAAGCGAGTTCCTCCACATCAAGGCAGTCCCTGACTCCAAACCATACAGGGTACGAGTTGTAGAAAGTGATGAAGAAGAAGAAGAACCCAGTAAGCCTTCCATGAAACCATTCCATCATTATCAGACTTCTGCCATGGTGTCGCAGGCTCCAGGAGGGATGGCTCACCCATGTCGGGTTACTAACAACTACCCCACAGTGAGCTACTCCCCTCCACCCCAGCAGCCAGCGCCCGTGTCGGTAGACATGATGACTCATCTACTCCAGACATTACAGAACATGGCTATGGAGTTGCAGCAAATGAAGCAGTGGCAACAACAGGTGCATACACCCCCTTCGGTGCCCCCGGGTTTCTTTCCTGTGGGACACACCCCTTCTGTGATGTATGCACCCCCTGTTGGTGTGTACCCTGCTCCTGAAGTGACGCAACCTCCTGCCCGGGTACCCCACCACACGCCTAATGTGGTGCACAACCCTTCACCAGCTACATCTGGCACCCCTGTCATGGGACAGAACTCTCAACACACGGTGTCACAGCCTGCTACGGCGCGGTTGGTTCCCCCTCAGTGTTGGGGCTGTGGACGGACAGGTCACTATAGTAGAAGTTGTCCATCTAAGCCTAAGACAACCACCGTACCCAGAGCAAAACCCGTGTCGGGAAACGACCAGTGCCCGCAGTAGTCACCCCCTTGACTAGCTGTAACAGGGCACAAAGGTGGAAGAAAGAACTGGAAAGGGTAGAGAGGCATAACCCTGTGTTTCCAACTCCTTCACCCGGGTCCTCTGGACCACCTATCAGAAGGAAGGCGCCGCCTTCCCCACCTAAGTGGCAGCTGCCAACCTCTAACCGGTATGCAGTGCTACCACATGACGCAGACGGCACAGAGCCTTATGAAACCTCTGCCGCCGTACACTCCTTACTCGACCTATCTCCTTTGGAGCCTGTAGGTCCCCTGAAGAACCGGCCTGCCCCAGTTCAGAGACCTAAGCCAGTAGTTGCACCAGCCAGCCCGTCAGTGGAGCGCCCTTCACGCCCTAGAAATAGAGCGTCGCCTCCCCCCTCCCGAGCTGCAAAGGTTCAACCTACCCGGCTGTCTAACACTGAGATAGAACGGCCATACGGGGCAAGCTACTTCCTACCAGGGAAACTTGAAGGCAAGTCAGTCACCCTTCTAGTCGATACCGGTTGCACCACAAATCTCCTATCCAAGCACGTCTTTAACCAGTTACCTGAGTCAGTAAGACAGTCAGTACAGGAGAGTGAGTCCCATGGTATCCTAGCCGACGGCACCCAGATCCCTTTCTTTGGCACGGTGAGAGCTACCCTTCGTCTCCGTGATGTGAAAACTGAAGCCACATTTGTTATCAGTCACATAAACGAGGACGCTATCTTGGGGATGCCCTTCCTCACCGACCATGATTGCAGAATGAGGTTCAGTGAGTGTGCCATTGTCGTAGCAGGAAAGGAGATGCGCTGTACTAACAAGGACGGTACACTGCTAATGAACAATGTTCAGGTCCTTCGTACCACCCAGCTACCCCCGGGCATGGAATCTACCATCCTGTGTAAGGTCACCACACAGAGTTACCTACCCCTTGGGTTAGTAGAGTCCCGACCCGGAGGTCCTCCAATTGCTGCTAGTCTGAACAAGCCAGATAGCAAGGGACATCTGTTAGTGAGGTGCATGAACCCGACTGCTCAGCCAGTAGAACTGAAGGCGGGAAGCACCGTAGGCCACTACAGAGGAGTGAGCCCTGAAGAGGTCGAGCAAACTGAGGTGATTGCCATGTCCGCTTCCACCCCTCCGGTTCATTCTTCTCGCTCCCCGGTTCCTCCTCACGTCGCTGAGTTGTATTCAGCCGCTCTCCCCCAGTGCCAGAACAGACGCGAGGCGCAGCAAGTAGCTGGGTTGCTACGACAGTATGCTGCCGTGTTCAGTTCGGGAGACCATGATGTTGGCCAAACCACCCTGGTCACGCACAACATCCCTCTCCTCCCTGGTACTCGGCCCATCCGCCAACCCCCTCACAGGCTAGGCCCTGAGAAGGAGGCGGAGGCAGAGAGGCAGGTGGAACAACTGCTTAAGCGTGGGCTCATAGAACCAGCCTCAGGGGCCTGGAGTTCCCCCGTGGTTCTAGTGAGAAAAAAGGACGGGACATGGAGGTTCTGTATTGATTACAGAAGGCTGAACGCTGTCACGCACCAGGACGCCTACCCCCTCCCCCGCATCGATGAGAGTCTAGATGCCTTGTCGGGGAGCAAGTTCTTCAGTACCCTGGACTTGGTTAGCGGGTATTGGCAGGTCCCCCTTGATGAAGAGGCCAGTGAACGCTCTGCGTTTGCAACCCGTACAGGTCTGTGGAAGTGGAAGGTCCTCCCCTTCGGCCTCACTTCAGCTCCGGCCACCTTCCAGCGGTTGATGGAGAAGGTACTCCAAGGTCTACACTGGAAGACCCTCCTGCTCTACCTCGATGACATTATTGTCATCGCTCCTGACTTTTCCACTCACATCCAGCGCCTGGCTGAAGTCTTTCAGCGCCTACAGCAGGCCGGTTTGAAGCTCAAACCCAGTAAGTGTGAGTTGCTTAAGCCAGAGGTCCGGTATTTAGGACACGTGGTGAGCAGTGCAGGAGTGGCCACAGACCCGGAGAAGGTTGCTGCTATAGCACACTGGCAGACACCCAAGGAGTTAAAGGGCTTACAAGCCTTTTTAGGTACCGTAGGGTATTACAGGCAGTACATCCCTGACTTCTCTACAGTGGCACGGCCACTCACTCAGCTCACGAGTAAGCATGCTCTTTGGGAATGGTCTACAGCCCAAGAGACCGCATTCCAGCAGCTGAAAGTGGCCATGACCCGTGCCCCTGTCCTGGGTTACCCTGACCCGAAGCTACAGTACACCTTAGACACTGATGCTAGCAATGCAGGTGTAGGTGCTGTGCTTTCGCAGGTGCAGGAAGGTAGTGAGCGAGTAATCGCTTACTACAGCAAGACGCTCAGTCCTCAGGAGCGCAACTATTGTGTCACACGGAGAGAGCTGTTGGCAGTAGTGAAGGCTGTCAAGCACTTCCGTCCCTACCTCTATGGGCAGCACTTCCGTCTTCGGACAGACCATGCCTCCCTGTTGTGGTTGTGTCGCCGCCGGGAACCCACCAGTCAGGTGGCTAGGTGGCTTGAGTCCCTCTCTGAGTTCAAGTACACCATTGAACATAGGAGTGGCCCCCGACACGGCAACGCAGACGGCTTGAGTCGCAGGTGTTCCCCTGAGTGTAGGCAGTGTGGTCACATTCAAGAAAGGGATGGTGGACCCTCTAAGGCTGAAGTTCAGCAAGAGTTGGCCTCCTCCTTTCGGCCCCAGCTCTCCACTATTTCAGCTCCGACTCGGTTCGAGTCACGGCCACCACCCCCCAGCACAACCACCTTCTCTGTCCCTCAGGTACCCCCCAATGCCGTTCAGCCCGTCCAACCGGATGTCGACCTTGTCCAGGCTCAAAGTGAAGGCAACCACGCTGTAGCTGTCATTTACCGGACAGTGTCTACACAGCGCCCCCTCACTAAAGAGCAGTTGGAGCTCGGCAGCCAAGAGTTGAGACGACTGAACAACTGCATTGGGGCTATGAGACTCCGGACAGATGGTGTGCTGGAACTTCAGGTCTCTCCCAACCGCCGCTCCCGTTGGTGTGCGGTCTGTCCAGCAGGTCTCCGTGGTCACACGGTCTGGCAGACCCACTCTCTTGCGCACCAAGGAGTGAACAGGACCCTGAAGCGCCTCCAACTCACGTGGTACTGGCCAGGGATGACGGCAGATGTACGCCGTCTGGTCAGGAGTTGTGAAGTTTGCCAGAGAGCCAAGAGTGGTGGCACCAAGCCCAGTCCCGGCCGCCAGCGCATGTACGCTGGCCGCCCCTGGCAGAAGTTGGCCGTTGATTTGGTGGGCCCTTTCCCTGAGACAGAGCGTGGCAATGCCTGGATCCTGGTGTTGACTGACCACTTCACCAGGTGGCAAGACGCTCTGGCCCTGCCAAATGCCACGGCCCCAGTGGTAGCAAGTGCTCTGGATGAGCAGGTCTTCTGCTATATGGGCATCCCTGAGCAGATGCACACAGACCAGGGGGCTCAGTTTGAGTCCCACCTGATGCAGGAGTTGTGTGCTCTGTGGGGTATAGAGAAGACCCGTACCACTCCTTACCACCCACAGGCCAATGGGATCGTAGAGAGGAATAACCGGGTTCTAGGTGATTCCCTCCGATCACTGCTCTTGAAGCGCAGTCCAGGTGACTGGGACTTGCTGCTCCCTCAACTGATGAGGGCCTTCAGAGCCACCCCTCATTCCACGACGGGTGAAACGGCCAACTACATGATGCTGGGCAGGGAACTGCGACTGCCAGATCAAGTGTCCTACCATCCCCCTCTGACTGATTGCATGCCAGTGCACGAGTACGCCCAGAACCTCAAGTTGAGACTGGAGGAAGTACACGAGGCGCTAAGAGAGCAACAAATGGAAGTCAGAGCTGAGGAAGGCGAAGAGCCCGGCTTATACACGGTTGGAGACCAAGTATGGTTAGAGAACCGTCGTAGACGCCGTGGAGAGAACCCCAAGCTACAGGCCAAATTCATCGGCCCCTTTGAGATTGAGGAGGCGTACAGTAATCACACCTACCTCATTAGTAGGCAAGGCCAGCGGTCCGTGCAAAACGAATGCCGCCTTAAGCCCTACTACCCCAGTGTTGACCCCAGAGGACAGGCGCCAGCGGCAGTGGAGCCTAGGCGGCGTCCTAACATGCGTGGGACGCGTGCGCGTATAGCACCTCCACCCTTGTCTCCCCTGCCTGCGCCCCCTCTGTTTGAACCACCACCATTAGAGACTAATTTGCCTCCTCCACCAGAAAGGAGAGTGCCAAATTTGGAGCGGCCAGTTGCAAGAAGGCCTGCCACTCCCCCAGTAGCTGAGACACCCTCATCTCCTGCACAGACTGAGAGCCAACCACCACCTGTGTCATCACAACGGCCACGAAGGAACGTCGGCCCACCCATGCGCTATGGACAGCCTCTATGCCATCTCATTGCAACTGCAAAAGGAGTGGATGGAACGTCAGAAATTGCCGAAACGCGTGAGATTCAAACGCCTCTCCCGGGTGAAATTCTTACAGACACCCCAAATTGGGTGTCGCTAGAGAGAAAACACTCTGGAGAAGGGTCCCGAGAGAGCAAACTTTTAGGAGTTGCTAGTCAGACAGAGTGGATGGACAACTGGGTTCGTCGCCATAGCTCTTCCAGTGACCCCTTGGCGCTACAGCAGACACCCCCTTTTCAGTGGCAGTCCACGGAGTTTCCCCCACTCCCTACTGCCTCCCCACCCTGCAGTGTACCCACTGTGCCGGCATCAAACACTCTCACCTATAGCCAGAGTGTTTTGAAGCCTTCTTCCACCCCTCCCCCGACCCGGGATGACCTGGGGCCGAGTCGGAGTACAGTGGCGGAACAGGAAAAGCCACCCGTAGGTACTAGACTACCCCCCACGGTCACCAGAGAGCGTATGCAGACGCTGGGGAAGATTATCCCTGGTAAGAAGAGAGGAGAGGAGCAGAGCTCTTGGCTGGACCTCTAAGCGGGGCCATTTCCCCCCCCTTACAGCCACCCCCTCCTCTGTACTAGGTTATCCTCCATTGACCGTGAGAACCGTGGCCACCTCATGACTAGTTAACTATGAGTACGGCGATACTAATAGTTGAAGCGGCCTATGTAATGGAATTTAGCATAGGTGGCCTCTATCATTGATGCTATGCTAGCCAGTATGCAGTGTATAAACACTCATTAGTCATACTAGACTCAGCTCCGCCTGATTGCCTCAGTATAGAAGTGGATGCGTGCCTGCCGCAGAGACAGATGAGTCATGAATTCAAGCAGGGGATTTCCCGCCTTACTAAAGAAGTTGGCTGGCGCATTATTGTTATGTTTATTGACTGTATATATGTTTTCATTGCGCCTGCTTGTTTATGCTATTTTGTTGACCTATATTAATGTTATTGACCAATGCTGTTCTGTTATATTTCAACTGTTCATTAGAATATTGAACTGCATAAATTTGTCAACATGTGGCCCAGTGGGCAGATTAGATTGTGCGCTTACAAAGAGAGGTACTCTGAGTAAGCTTTTGTCTCTTGAAGCAATAAAGTGTTAGCTATTGTAACCGGTGTGTTCACTTGGCAGTTGGCCAAAAAGTATTAGGATACTTGCACACGGCACGGCACAACACGGAGCTTATTGACTCATAGCTCATCTATACATAGAGCCACTACTAGCGAACAAGTAGCTCTCATTAGCAATTGCTGTTACATTGCTAAACCAGTACACTTCTCTAGTAGCTGTTTGGTAAAGGTGCGACAAAATCCTTTACAATATCGCATAACATAGAATATATAACATATCGCATAACATAGAATATATAACATATCGCATAACATAGAATATATAACATATCGCATAACATAGAATATATAACATATCGCATAACATAGAATATATAACATATCGCATAACATAGAATATATAACATATCGCATAACATAGAATATATAACATATCGCATAACATAGAATATATAACATATCGCATAACATAGAATATATAACATATCGCATAACATAGAATATATAACATATCGCATAACATAGAATATATAACATATCGCATAACATAGAATATATAACATATCGCATAACATAGAATATATAACATATCGCATAACATAGAATATATAACATATCGCATAACATAGAATATATAACATATCGCATAACATAGAATATATAACATATCGCATAACATAGAATATATAACATATCGCATAACATAGAATATATAACATATCGCATAACATAGAATATATAACATATCGCATAACATAGAATATATAACATATCGCATAACATAGAATATATAACATATCGCATAACATAGAATATATAACATATCGCATAACATAGAATATATAACATATCGCATAACATAGAATATATAACATATCGCATAACATAGAATATATAACATATCGCATAACATAGAATATATAACATATCGCATAACATAGAATATATAACATATCGCATAACATAGAATATATAACATATCGCATAACATAGAATATATAACATATCGCATAACATAGAATATATAACATATCGCATAACATAGAATATATAACATATCGCATAACATAGAATATATAACATATCGCATAACATAGAATATATAACATATCGCATAACATAGAATATATAACATATCGCATAACATAGAATATATAACATATCGCATAACATAGAATATATAACATATCGCATAACATAGAATATATAACATATCGCATAACATAGAATATATAACATATCGCATAACATAGAATATATAACATATCGCATAACATAGAATATATAACGTAAAATACAACATACAATTCAATACAACTCAACTTCTGAAGGATTACTTGAAAAAAATAACGTTTTTATGAAATCTGTTTGCACATTGGATATTTTCCGAATGATTGTTCAAACGGGTAAAAACAAACTGTGTATGTAACATTTACATGCAACATTGTGTATGTAACAGTTACATGCAACATTGTGTATGTAACAGTTACATGCAACATTGTGTATGTAATAGTTACATGCAACATTGTGTATGTAACAGTTACATGCAACATTGTGTATGTAACAGTTACATGCAACATTGTGTATGTAACAGTTACATGCAACATTGTGTATGTAACAGTTACATGCAACATTGTGTATGTAACAGTTACATGCAACATTGTGTATGTAACAGTTACATGCAACATTGTGTATGTAACAGTTACATGCAACATTGTGTATCTAACAGCTACATGCACCATTGTGTATGTAACAGTTACATGCAACATTGTGTATGTAACAGTTACATGCAACATTGTGTATGTAACAGTTACATGCAAAATTGTGTATGTAACAGTTACATGCAACATTGTGTATGTAACAGTCACATGCAACATTGTGTATGTAATAGTTACATGCAACATTGTGTATGTAGCAGTTACATGCAACATTGTGTATGTAACAGTTACACGCAACATTGTGTATGTAACAGTTACACGCAACATTGTGTATGTAACAGTTACACGCAACATTGTGTATGTAACAGTTACACGCAACATTGTGTATGTAACAGTTACATGCAACACTGTGTATGTAACAGTTACACGCAACATTGTGTATGTAACAGTTACACGCAACATTGTGTATGTAATAGTTACATGCAACATTGTGTATGTAACAGTTACATGCAACATTGTGTATGTAACAGTTACATGCAACATTGTGTATGTAATAGTTACATGTAACATTGTTTCTACTTCTAACACCATTCAACCATAACCAAACGATCTAGTACACTTGCATTCTTTCTAGCAAAATTATTCAGTTCCATTTTTGGGTTCAACGAGCTGATCAGGATTGTGCGGTTGTGCAGGTGCACAGCTGTCACCAATGCCCCTCAGACATAGAGAGGTGAAAGAGAAAGCAGCTAGAAATATTCCCAAACCCCAGTACAACCTAAAAAGTGCAGAGGAATGTTATATAATAAAATGGAACAGATGTAACCTGCTGGTACATTCAATAGAATTCTATTATGTAACACTACAGTGGTCAGGTTGTGTGGTAATACTTACCTGTTGAAGGAAATTACCTCTATCAAAGCTCCGCCTACATTCGGCCCTAAATGACAAAATCAGCAGTCACTAGCGTGCATCAGCTGAATGTACAAACCATAAGTTGGATGTTTCTATACGCAAACTATATATCGCACGTACGACGTACTCTACATTTATGTGGGCAAGGATGTATATGATGAACAGGAAACCGCCCATTTTAATATAAAAACACTCATCCTCATGTACAACTACTGATTGCCTTACCGATTCAAATTTTTCTTTTTCTCTTTCGTCAAACTTTGGTAAAATAATTGTTGGTATTCTATTTGAGGACATCGGTAGGTTTTGATTGTGAACAGAAGATTGGTAGACAATTTGCGATTTACCCAATCATATCACTCCTCATCGTATCACCTTTGCCAATAAAATAGTTTCTTAGCCACAATTATTTACATACGGTAGTCTGCTTGTAGACGTCCCAATTTTTTGTTGTTGCAAAGCATTTGTATGGCAAACAGTAACATCACATAAAGCAATTTTAGCCGGGATTTCATGATAATGGAAAGTAGAGAAGGGAATTGTCATTTTCGATTGGCAGAGGCACATTGGTAGATGTACATACACCATGGATCTCTGTAACAAGGCAATAGCAATCTTGCTGGGATGAATCGTTAAATATGAATTGAGACATGCCTGGTGCACATATAGTGATGATTTGGGAAAGGAAGACAACTCCACAAATAATGTACCTAACATATCAAGCTATATATTCAAAGTGTATATCAGTAGCTCTGATTATTTACCAACAAACTGAGCCAAGTTGTATGAAGCTGTGTACAGGCCATTGATGACTCCATAGTGGGAGTTATGTCTCATGTCTACTATATGTGTGAGCAATGGATTGAGACAAGCGATGACAACTCCATCCTATCCTAGTGATGCATTCTGGTATAAGTACCTTCCATATCCCTCCAGCAAACGGGTACTGTAACGTATTCGGTGTGTTAACAAATGAAGTAAATGGAAGAGTTACAAAAAGCATCAAGTAGTGAACTCACAGCAAAAGTACCCATAGCTGTCATCCACAGGCCAAAACACAAAAACATCCAATGACTCGCTGCCCCTGTGAACCTCCCCGTCACAAACTGCGCTGACACGTGAAACACAGACGCAACTGAGAGAATAACTCCTGTAATAGAATAGAACAGAGATCCATGTTCTACCTTTGTGAGTGTTTTAATAATTAAAAATTATTTAGGACCATTATCTATACATTACCAATGTTCCATTGCTGTCCATGCAATGTGTATAACATCCAAGCTGGCGCTGTGCCAAGAAATACTCCTAAGATGAAATTGTCCACAAAGTTTATTACTGCAAAACATAATGTATTACATAATGTGTATATACAACAAATATTAATGTACATGCACACATCAGATATATTGTACATGTCATGTCTTTCATTATATATACACTATATATATACACTATATATATACTATATATTGTAGTGGATTTTGGGGGGGCCGACCAAACGTCCACCAACAACACCTCACTCCAGAGGTCAACTTCTAACAGAGGAGTATACCGACTCCACAACTGTTCTCAGAGCCCACGGTTCAAACGCACAACTCAATGTCTTGTTGAGTAGACCATAGTTTATTATACAAGCATAACCCAGCAAGGTATAATAACGGTAAATGTATTATGCTACTTGGCTCAATCACAAGCAGAATCCCAATACAATACAAAGAATAATGAG
Source organism: Cryptosula pallasiana (assembly GCA_945261195.1). Classification (NCBI taxonomy): domain Eukaryota; kingdom Metazoa; phylum Bryozoa; class Gymnolaemata; order Cheilostomatida; family Cryptosulidae; genus Cryptosula; species Cryptosula pallasiana. The sequence goes on along the minus strand of OX183140.1, from coordinate 26,187,013 downwards.
AAGTGTTCTGCCTTTTATAGGCAGAACAGATGAAAATATAGGCCCAAATAAGGGGGCAACAAATCAGCAGTGGCAGGAAGTAATTGCACTAATCAGAACATGAGATATAAATAAGATGATACAACATTGGCTAATATAGGGTTAAATATGCAAGGCGCTCAGAAGTGGGGGGCGGAGCTTATCAGTCAATCTTGCTGATTCATGATGGTGCGATGAGTAGCTCTAATTCTTGGTCCTTATGGCTTGTGGTCCTTGGCTTTGATCTTGTCTGAGGACAGCTAAGCTGCAAAGTCAGGCTCCTGCATCTTTGGTATCAATTTAGGCTCTCAGGCTATAGTAGTTCTTCCCTCACCGGCCCGGTATAGGGCCGGTAGTGGCACTGCAGGGCCGGTAGGGCATGCTGCAGGGCCGGCAGTGTGTGCTGCAGGGCCGGTGGTAATACTGCAGGGCCGGCAGTGAATACTGCAGGGCCGGTGGTAAATGCCGCAGGGCCGGTAGAGTTTCTACCAGCTTGTTTGCTTGTGTTCTGGCTGTGCCAGGCTCTGTTTAGGCGTGCCTGACACCCAGCAGTTGTCAGGGGGACCTTGCGCAAGGATAGTGATCACAAAAATCCACCACAATATATACTGTATATACATAAAATAACACTTACACAGGCTGACCAGTATAAATCTATCACAAAGCAATGACTTGATGTACTTGAGGCTAGTCTCATGTTTAGAGTAAGTGTTGGGTACCACGACTACCACAACAAGTATACTGTACATGATATTGATGACGGGCAGTACGGGGAACGGAGGTTCCCTGCCGCAGACTTGGTACATGATACTTCCTAGTGCAAACCCACCTACAAGTCACATGACATGATACTTTATACAACAAACCCACCTACAAGTCACATGACATGGTACTTTATACAACAAACCCACCTACAAGTCACATGACACGGTACTTTATACAACAAACTTACCTACAAGTCACATGACATGATACTTTATACAACAAACCCACCTACTAGTCACATGACATGGTACTTTATACAACAAACCCACCTACAAGTCACATGACATGGTACTTTATACAACAAACCCACCTACAAGTCACATGACATGATACTTTATACAACAAACCTACCTACAAGTCACATGACATGATACTTTATACAACAAACCCACCTACAAGTCACATGACATGATACTTTATACAACAAACCCACCTACAAGTCACATGACATGATACTTTATACAACAAACCCACCTACAAGTCACATGACATGGTACTTTATACAACAAACCCACCTACAAGTCACATGACATGGTACTTTATACAACAAACCAACCTACAAGTCACATGACATGGTACTTTATACAACAAACCCATGTACAAGTCACATGACATGGTACTTTATACAACAAACCCACCTACAAGTCACATGACATGGTACTTTATACAAAAGAAAGTTGTGGTGGTTGTTGGTAAGTGGCGGCTGGTCAGAGACAAAACTGGAGAGCAGTTACATTTTCTTTGTCAGGAGATATAAGCCCAAAACTACAGAGTTCTGTGATCAAGTGAGGCCACACAAATAATTCACACCAATAAATAACTTGTTACTATTTTGTGATCGTAGTTGTTGGCAGTTTCTATGACAAGCCTGAGGTTAAGCACCACTCGTTGTGCGGGGGGGTGGGGGGGGGGGGGGGGGGGGGTAATTACCTCTTGCATCACTGTCAATGTCCCTAGATAGCATTCAATTTGAGGCAGTTCTGCACATCTGCTTACATCGCCCATAAAACAGCTTAGATTTGCAATCAAAACAGCTCCAACTCTGTTTTCATACTGTAACATGCATACTTTTTGATGATATAATTTATCAACATTATAGGTTTACGGCCTCACTCATTACCAGCTAAGTGCAGAAATCAAAGTGTGGCCAACTCCCCTTGTCACGTGACCTTCTGGAGCCAAATGCTTGAGTGATTACACTATAACTTATGGAGAAAAGGCTCTATTTCAACAGCTAATAACTCTGCAAATTGACAAGATACAGCTTAAAACAACCACTCATCTGAAAGCTCAGGATGTTTTCTAGCCCGCTGGGAAATTTAAACAGAAACATATTGATGTAAGCTAAGTAATAAGGGCCGAAATATAGTGCTTATATTAGCACTTGTATTCTTAAAAAAACAGGAATTATAAACTATTTTTTTATACCATTCGACTTTCATATCAATTTTTAAATAAATAACAACTTTAGATATAAGTAATAGCCAAAATTTATTCATATAATTATAATCTCAAAGTAGTTTAAATAATAATAACATTAAATATTCCAAAAAAATAATTATTTTTACTGCACCAATGAAATCAATTATTTTTTGTCAAAATGAGCATACTACTTTTTCAAATTGTTTATAGTTCACTTTAGAGTAGTCTACAATGAGTTTTTATTATTCAGTCAGATTTATGAATAATAATAATAAATACTAGTTAAAAATAAATAACAAACATTCCACTAGTTTTATTATTTCGTTTTTGCCGCAAAACCAAGTGGCACTTCGGTTGCCTCTCACATGGATGGTAAATAACGCGACTGTGCGCCCTGCATACCATTACAAAAGGTCACGTAAAGTCACTGGGATGAAAACGAACGTTTTTGCATTATAGGGCACATAATCATTAGCAAACGTATCGGCAAACATATCAATATACGGTACCGCTCGATATGGAGTTCTTCATCCGAAGGGGAGATGACTCCTGGCTCCAGTGACGGTTAAAGGTTTTAAACAAAATTTTACTCCAAAATTCCACTGAATAAAATAATTTTTTTTGCTTGATTGAAACAAAACATGTTTACAGAGGTATTACTGCAAAAATAAATTCATTTTACGCTACAAATATTGAATAAATGAGTAAAAACTATTTCAGCCAATGATGACTTATATGACCATTTGTAAAATTTGGCTCCAGTGGAGTTGTCCTTATATAAAATAGCGCTGGAAACGGCTGACCACACTTTGATTTCTTCACTTAGATTACCAGTATTACATTCAAGCATTTCATTGGCCCACAGTTTACTCATTTTGAATTCTTGGACAACCTATAATGAGACTGTTTAGATGAAAAATTGTTAATGAAGTTGTTTGAAATTTTCATTTGCCTCATTTTGATTTTAACTAAACTTCTGCACCTCGTTATAGAAAATATTGTAAACGATCAGTCAACTTTGTTAAACCATTTCTCTAACTTAAAAAAAAAGTGTGAGTTTTTAAGCTCACATTGTAGTAAAGAGACAGCAGTGGTTGATACAAATACAAAGTACATAGACATCAGTCCAGCAATATACAATTCTACACAAGCATATCATCTAAACATTTTTGTTTATGGTTACATCCAATCACAGACCTGACACTCCAATGGAAACGCCACAGAAAGCTTTACTTGATGCTTTGGTTCTGGATCTGTCGTCAGTGAAAGTAGCTGCCAACAATGTGAGCCCTGGAAGCATTTACTACATAGTGAGTAGACAACTCCACTAGCGAGCTTATTAGTGAGAACTCAACTCCACTAGTGAGTTTACAATTTTACTAGCTGGCAGACAGTTCCAGTAACGAGGATGTCACTGCACTAGTGAGCAGAAAACTCCATTATTGAACATACAACTTCACTAGCCAGTAATAAACTCCGCTAGCAAGTAGATACCTCCACTGGTGAGCAGATAGCTCCACTAGTGAGCAGACAACTCCACTAGTGAGCAGACAACTCCATTAGTGAGCAGACAACTCCACTAGTGAGCAGACAACTCCACTAGTGAACAGACAACTCCACTAGTGAGCAGACATCTCCATTAGTGAGCAGACAATTTCACTAGTGAGCAGATAGCTCCACTAGTGAACAGACAACTTCACTAGTGAGCAGACAATTCCACTAGTGAGCAGACAACTCCACTAGTGAGCAGACAACTCCACTAATGAGCAGACAACTCTACTAGTTTGCAGAAAACTCCGCCAGTCAGCAGACTGCCCCACTAGTGAGCAGACAACTCCACTAGTAAGCGTACAACTCCACTGGTAATCAGACAACTACACTAGTGAGCAGACAACTCTACTAGTGAGCAGACAACTCCACTGGGGAGCAGACAATCCCTTGTACCATTACAAGCAGAATGATTCAATGACAAATAGCACAACCTTACCTCCTATAACAGAGAGACTAGACCCGGCTGCCTGGAAGCTCCTTGCCACAATCAACAGATAGTAGTTTCTCAAGTATGCAAAGCTTATAGTGGCAGCGAGGTTGAACACACAGCCAATCAGCATGGGGCTGTTTATTTTAACTTTTCATTTATCAATAACATAACAATTGTTAACTTCTATTAGCAATAACGATATAGCAATTATAACAACGACAATAACAAATACAACAACATTTTACAGACCACTGAATACTTTGAAACTGGCACACATTGCATACTTGGTAGGTTCACATAGGAATAGTTATACAACAGATTAGATATAACATTGGATATTGTACATAGTACACTACAGCAGTAACCTACACAAAACTTTCAAAGGTATATACCAGTAGAACTGGGCAAACAGGCCAACCAACCAACTAACTTCTGCCATTCATGTACCGAGTTGTAGAGGTGATGGCAGTGACTTTGTGAGAAGGTCAGGATGGAATCACAATCTGGTACGGTCAGAGAGCGCAGACAGATGGGAGGGAATCTCTGCCCTGAGTACCATACGTACTCAGATGTCTTGTCTAGTGCAGAGCTCAATGTACCATCCGTACGTTTGGTTTGCTTTATTCCATGTTCTCTTAGCAAATGGCTGACGGTAAGCATCGGGCAGACAATTGCTAATGAGTTTTCAAGTATTTTTTAAGAGGCCATTTCAATGCAATTCAGAAAGAGATTTGTAGAAGTTGTTGAAGGAAGCAAATAAAGGATGGCTGAATGATTTATGCTTGTGGTAACTCTATTAATTGATAGCAGGTACAACTCTATGAACTAATGACAAGTATAACTCTATGAGTTGATATCAAGTACAACTCTATGAATGTGTAACATATAGCATGCACAGCTAATGTAGCTTTTATAGCATACGTAGCATAGCGTGTGTAGAATCTAGGGTAGCTTTAGAAGGAAAATAAAAAGTGCAATCCAGTTAGTAGAAGTTTGAGGAAACAAACTTGCCAATCAAAAAGCAACAAACGAGCGTATAGAAAGCTTAGTTCTGCTTTTTTATTGAATTATTTGACCCCAAAGACATAAACATCTGGTGAGGAAGGTGGGGGATGAATAACATCTGTGAAATACTTCAACAGATTTTCTGGTCAGAGAGATAACTTTATATTTGTATCGAGTGATATAACTGCCTGCAGATTCTCTTACACATTTGCAATAAATACATTATCAGACAGAGCTGAGAACATTATCCTAAGCTGTGACATTTAGTTCTAGCTGTGACACTCAGTAGCTGTGACACTCAGTTCTAGCTGACGTGTTTGTTGTCTCCAAAATGAATGTTTGTTTGTATCAAAAACATTCAAATAACAAAATTTTGTTTTGAATACCTTTGATGTATAGCATTTCAAAATCTGTGTTTTTTTCGACAGAAACTAATGAGTTAGCTTTTATCTCACAATTGATACAAATCCACAAATTTGGTTTTATTGCAAACTAAAAAAATGATGTTAACTACAAGTTTTATTCCTGTGAGATATAAACTGGACTTATGGGTAATTTCCTTGTTTAGCGAAGTTTTTAAAGATAAACTTGCCATGTTTTGATCGAGTCACAAAACGGCAAGACACAAATGCCTGAAAGTCATTTAATCAAAAAGCAAGTAATTTAGAAGTCATTTTTAATGAACTGTCAATTCAATCAGTTACATAATAACTATTTGAGAGACAAAGAAATGAAAACAAACAGGTACCAGGTGATACTTTGGAGTCAGCTGATGTGGTGATGACTTTATAACCAAAAGTCTCATTTATTTTAAAGCCGTAATTGCTTGAGTAGGTGTTATGTAATCAATGAAATATAATTAATGATTTATTGATCATGTATTGTCGTAAGTAAAGCATTTATATGCACCCCATAAACTATTAAACATTAACATATTCAGAAAAAAACACAATTTTTAGATCGCTAGGCTGCGGTTACTTCAATCGATTGCAAAAAAGTTAATGTTGCATTTAAATCTTGGATATGCAAAATAAATTTTTTTGCGCAAACTGTTTTGGAAAGAATAACAAATTTATGTTTTTTATTGCAGTGTCTCAATTTCAGTTCATTTCAGCCTCTTCTACCTCCTTATGTTTCATACACAAACATCTGTGGTGGGCTGTTTCTTGTCTCGCAAAAGAGCTCAAATCAATAACTGTTTTATTAGATATAGTTTCTTGTGCACTGAGATCTATCATTTGGTCAGAATAGCTCCATAAACAACCAAAATTAAAAACAATCGAAAATCATAACAATAGAGGGCCAAAAATAATAAATTATTTACTAAATGCGTCAAACTATTTTTATATACGATTATATAAGATATATTTATTACAAGTTTGGCCGACAAATAAACATTTTCTTCTTCTGCCCTCTCAATAGTAAAGGTCATTTGGTTGATGTTCTAGCCATGTGATTATTTATTGCAGTTGAGTTGTTAGCATAAAGTTGGTAGCACGCCTGTCACACTGGCTTGCTACCAAGTTACGTATGAGATTTGGTACAAAAATTATCACATAGAGCGAACTAAAACTATGTTAAATGATAATAAAAAAATGATGTACACCATAACCTACCTCCAAGTCTGGTTTTTGATCAATAGCAAAAACGAAGATTACAGAAGATTTTGAACAAACGATTAAAATTTCAGGAGTTTTCAAATGGTTCAGCGATTTTCAGTTGAGAAAAAATGTACATAAATTGCAGGAAGCTCCTTGACAAATCCCCAGACATGACAGATATGGTTGGTAGATATTATGCAGATTTAAATGTAATCAATTGTTTATAGTTACACTTAAATAGAATACTTCTAAAAAATGTTTAGACTTGCTCAATAACTAGCAATAATTTTTATTCGGATGAACAGAAAAAAATAATGATTATCAATGTAAAATACAAATTTGTTAGGAAACCAATTAATTAGTAGTTGGTGAGATTAGCAGAGATATAGCCCTAATTGCCTTAATCTGGTTGAATCCTTTGTGAGAGATTTAAGGGTTAATCGTGGCGACCAACTGGCGTATTAAGGTGAGCATAAAGTGATTTAAGATATCTCGCTTCTTCCTTCAACACCATAAGGCAAAAACATTAAACAAGTTTTAGATAATTTCCCACACTCTCCTGCATGAAGCTGAACCAAGAAAAGTAAAACAGCAATTTTTAACAACTAACAAAGTTGGTTTTTTGCAATCGAACAGGTAACTAAACGTAAACGCAGGTAAATGCAAATGCAGGCACTCTGTAAAACTTTTATTTACGAAAATGAAAGTTACATAAATTTTGAGATGGAAAACACAGCAAAGAATTTGTTTTATTTTTTTTGTCTTTGGATTTTAAAGGAATATTTTTTTTTCGTTATACAAGTTTTGGGCATCAACTGCTAGAGGATGTATTTTTCATGAAACTGAGTTTTAATGATTAAATTTGTTGCCATGGTAACAGACTTAGGACTTTATACCATTGTTTGACAAGTATTAAAGTAAGTAAACAAAGGCTCTGAGACCCATAATTATCGAGGATTTATCTCCAGTCTGGTTTTCATGTGGGTAGCAAAACCAAGTGCAGTACTGGGGAAAGAACTATCATGAGAACTTTGTATCTGCAAACAGTAGTAGCTACACTGAAGCTAAACCGACTATTCTCAAACTGCAACATGTACAAGTGAAGTTATATAAAATACTTGACTATGAAAATTACTTGGCAACAAACAATATTGTGACAATTAAAGTTTTTTCCGCACAATAAAAACGTTAAATTTTGTAACAATTTTGCAATGATATTGTGCTGGACAAAATATTTCACTGATTGTTTTGCTGCAAGCCATGCATTGCATAAGCTTCAGTAGCAATCGATGAGCATTTTATAGCAAAAGGATGCAACAAACAAACTATGTGATAAATTTTTTATTACCAGACATTTTTCCAGTGACTATAAAAACATTAATCTTTTGTTTTTTCTGTTGAAACTAATGACAGTGCACAAAATGGTGATGATAATTGACAAGCTAGAAGCCGGTAATAGCAAGCATAATATTTAGGTTTTTTAATTTTTTTGGTCAACAACTTTTGATGTGTGGACACTTGAAAGCAGAGACGACGTAATCAGTATTGTTGTGGTGAAGGAGGGAGTAGCAGATGAGATTATAATGAGACCACTCTATTGTTGTATTCTGCAGTCGAAACTATTATACAGGATAAGAATTAAGGATCTAAGCTAGCTAATCCCACACACACCGGAACGATCTAGCAACTGCGTGCAATGTAAACGAGGGAGATTCCTAGGTGAGCTAAACCAGTATATAAGTGGAGGAAAGAAGAGTCGTAAGCATTCACCAACGCTAGCTTGGGCAATAACAACGAGTAAAGTTTATTCATTTTTCGCTCAGTTTTACAAAAGGATAATTTACCTACACGCAATGGGAGTTAATCTGTCAACAAAAATATTACTAGCTACGATTACGCTCACAACATTGATAGCTCTAATGCAGTGTGGTAAGTCAATATTTGTTAACAGAAATTCATAATTTTAATCTAAGAAAATTTTAGGTTTAAAAATGAATGCAGAGCCTCTCAGAAACAACATCAGACAGAAAAGGTATTCTGGTGGAAGAAATACCTGCACATTTCTGGTAAGTCTAAATTGGTGAACACTTTTGTGGATATATTAGAGCGTGCAGTACGTACATGTATATACACTTACTATTGTAGATTGCTTGTTTACCTGGCAGTTGTGGTACAGGTATTTGCAAATATACAAGTTGTGGATTCTTTTGCCAACCAAATTGATCTTCAACTCTGTGACTCTCCCTTGTATTCTACATCCTTTTATGGCTATTTCATATTTCACAATTTTAAGGTTTGATCATTTTGTCTTTGAGCTGCAAGGATCATTTCACAGCACACCATTATCATACCTTATATTAGCGATGAGCCATTTTTAATGTTCCACATAGATAATTATTTTGTACGCCATTTTATCTGATGATTTTATGTAACAGCTTTTACCGGTGAATAAGTGTAGTTGTTGGCGCTGACTTTTGTATTTATTAGTTTTTTAATGTTATTATAATAAAATTTTGTTTATTTTGTTAAAGAAAACCCTTACATAGTCTGTTTGTGAAACCTGAAACTTCACATTCTTCAACCCTAACATTAAGGTAAAACAGTTTTTATTGATACTGGGAATTGTTACCTTGTTGGTCAATTATAAAGTTGTTGTAGTTGATTTTTTATTAAAACAAAACCAGGTACAGATTTGATCGCTTTTTTTTCAACAAAACTGTGGGCTTTTTAAAAGGTTGGTTCAATATTTACTCGATATAATTAATTTACTAACGACAAGCCATAGTTACAAATATGAAATATCAATTTATAAACAATAAATATCGGTTATCACTTCAAAAAGCAAATCCCAAATAAGAAATATCATTTACCAAAAAGAACTCATTGATTTATGATCAATAATATTATACATATTTTAAATGTTGTTTACTACAGGAAATGCAAATGATAATTAAACCGCTGGTGAAAAAGCAATTATAAGAGTAGCTACAATTTGTCTTCTATTACACCAAAGTAAAAATTGATCATTAATAATTCTGCTCATTTTCAGACGGCCCATTTTTTAAAAACTCGTTTTAGAGCGAGCACTTTAAAACGTCTTGAACGTAAACAAAACAATATGTTTATGTAAGACATGCTATGCAAGGTCCATAGACATCTATCTACATTGTTCAAACCCACATGGATATATTCTTCACATTGTTTATTGGCCAAACAGGATAAAGAAAAGGATTAAATATGGATTGTTGGGGTGGCTAATGTGCTACTTGTAGATTTATTATGCATTCAGAGCATCTATGTATCCCACGAGCACTCGCTACTTCCTGTCTAGACTGCTTGTTTGGTAAACAGCCTGTGTGAGAACATCTGCACATACAGACAAGTCAGAAACAATGGTAATAAAAGTATACGACAAATGTTGGCTCAATATTTGTGAGCAAATGTAAGTTTGGCCCAAAAACTGATAAAAGGATTTGAAAAGTGTACGATATGTGGTATTCAGTACAGAGTGAAGCCCTTCTTTATATGACGAGAAGCATTAAGTTAGCGTGTCAACTAACACGCCGTTATGAAGATGCTAAATAACTGTTGTACCATACAACTTATCACATAATATATAACGTAAAATACAACATACAATTCAATATAACTCAACTCCTGAAGGATTACTTGAAAAAAATAACGTTTTCATGAAATCTGTTCGCGCATTGGATATTTTCCGAATGATTGTTCAAACGAGTAAAAAAAATAGTTAAAACACTGTGTATGTAACAGTTACATGCAACATTGTGTATGTAACAGTTACATGCAACATTGTGTATGTAACAGTTACATGCAACATTGTGTATGTAAGAGTTACATGCAACATTGTGTATGTAACCGTTACACGCAACATTGTGTATGTAACAGTTACATGCAACACTGTGTATGTAACAGTTACATGCAACATTGTGTATGTAACAGTTACATGCAACATTGTGTATGTAACAGTTACATGCAACATTGTGTATGTAACAGTTACATGCAACATTGTGTATGTAACAGTTACATGCAACACTGTGTATGTAACAGTTACATGTAACATTGTTTCTACTTCTAACACCATTCAACCATAACCAAGCGATCTAGTACACTTGCATTTAATCTAGCAAAATTATTCAGTTCCATTTTTGGGTTCAACAAGCTGATCAGGACTGTGCGGTTGTGCAGGTGCACAGCTGTCACCAATGCCCCTCAGACATAGAGAGGTGAAAGAGAAAGCAGCTAGAAATATTCCCAAACCCCAGTACAACCTAAAAGGTACAGAGGAATGTTATATAATAAAATGGAACAGATGTAACCTGCTGGTACATTCAATAGAATTCTATTATGTAACACTACAGTGGTCAGGTTGTTAGGTAATACTTACCTGTTGAAGGAAATTACCTCTATCAAAGCTCCGCCTACATTCGGCCCTAAATGACAAAATCAGCAGTCACTAGCGTGCATCAGCCGAATGTACAAACCATAAGTTGGATGTTTCTATACGCAAACTATATATCATACATACGACGTACTCTACATTTATGTGGGCAAGGATGTATATGATAAACAGGAAACCGCCCATTTTAATATAAATACACTAATCCTCATGTACGTCTATTGATTGCTTTACCGATTCAAATTTTTCTTTTTCTCTTTCGTCAAACTTTGGTGAAATAAATGTTGGTGTTCTATTTGAGGATATCGGTAGGTTTTGATTGTGAACAGAAGATCGGTAAACAATTTGCGATTTAACCAATCATATCACTTTTCATCGTATCACCGCTGCCAATAAAATAGTTTCTGAGCCACAATTGTTTACATATGGTAGTTTGTTTGTAGACGCCCCATTTTTGTTGTTGCAAAGCATTTGTATGGCTAACAGTGACATCGCATAGAGCAATTTTAGCCGGGATTTCATAATAATAGAAAGTAGAGAATGGAATAAGGAAGTGCCCAATTGTCATTTTCGATTGGCAGAGGCATATTGGTAGATGTACATACACCATGAATCACTGTAACAAGGCAATAGCAATCTTGCTGGGGTGAATCGTTAAATAGGAATTGAGACATGCCTGGTGCAAATGTAGTGAAAATTTGGGAAAGGTAGACAACTCCACAAATAATGTACCTAACATATCAAGCTATATATTCAAAGTGTATATCAGTAGATCGGATTATTTACCAACAAACTGAGCCAAGTTGTATGAAGCTGTGTACAGGCCATTGATGACTCCATAGTGGGAGTTATGTCTCATGTCTACTATATGTGTCAGCAATGGATTGAGACAAGCGATGACAACTCCATGTCCTATCCTAGTGATGCATTCTGGTATAAGTACTTTCCATATCCCTCCAGCAAACGGGTACTGTAATGTATTCGGTGTGTTAACAAATGAAGTAAATGGAAGAGTTACAAAAAGCATCAAGTAGTGAACTCACAGCAAAAGTACCCATAGCTGACATCCACAGACCAAAACACAAAAACATCCAATGGCTCGCTGCCTCTGTGAACCTCCCCGTCACAAACTGCGCTGACACGTGAAACACAGACGCTACTGAGAGAATAACTCCTGTAATAGAATACAACAGAGATTGATGTTCTACCTTTGTGAGTGTTTTAATAATTAAAAATTATTTAGGACTATTGTCTATACATTACCAATATTCTATTGCTGTCCATGCAATGTGTATAACATCCAAGCTGGCGCTGTGCCAAAAAATACTCCTAAGATGACGAAATTGTCCACAAAGTTTATTACCGCAAAACATAATGTATTACATAATGTGTATATACAACATATTAATGTACATGTCATGTCATTCATTATATATACACTATATATTTACTATATAGATACTATATATATATACTGTAGATATATAAAATAACACTTACACAGGCTGACCAGTATAAGTCTATCACAAAGAAATGACTTGATGTACTTGAGGCTAGTCTCATGTTTAGAGTAAGTGTTGGGTACCACGACTACCACAACAAGTATACTGTACATGATATTGATGACAGACAGTACGAGGAACGGAGATTCCCTGCCGCAAACTTGGTACATGATACTTCCTAGTGCAAACCCACCTAAAAGTCACATGACATGATACTTTATACAGCAAACCTACCTACAAGTCACATGACATGGTACTTTATACAACAAACCCACCTACAAGTCATACGACATGATACTTTATACAACAAACCCACCTACAAGTCACATGACATGATACTTTATACAACAAACCCACCTACAAGTCACATGACATGGTACTTTATACAACAAACCCACCTACAAGTCACATGACATGGTACTTTATACAACAAACCCACCTACAAGTCACATGATATGATACTTTATACAACAAACCCACCTACAAGTCACATGACATGATACTTTATACAACAAACCCACCTACAAGTCACATGACATGATACTTTATACAACAAACCCACCTACAAGTCACATGACATGGTACTTTATACAACAAACCCACCTACAAGTCACATGACATGGTACTTTATACAACAAACCAACCTACAAGTCACATGACATGGTACTTTATACAACAAACCCATGTACAAGTCACATGACATGGTACTTTATACAACAAACCCACCTACAAGTCACATGACATGGTACTTTATACAAAAGAAAGTTGTGGTGGTTGTTGGTAAGTGGCGGCTGGTCAGAGACAAAACTGGAGAGCAGTTACATTTTCTTTGTCAGGAGATATAAGCCCAAAACTACAGAGTTCTGTGATCAAGTGAGGCCACACAAATAATTCACACCAATAAATAACTTGTTACTATTTTGTGATCGTAGTTGTTGGCAGTTTCTATGACAAGCCTGAGGTTAAGCACCACTCGTTGTGCGGGGGGGTGGGGGGGGGGGGGGGGGGGGGGGGGGTAATTACCTCTTGCATCACTGTCATTGTCCCTAGATAGCATTCCATTTAAGGCAGTTCTGCACATCATTTACATTGCCCATAAAACAGCTTAGATTTGCAATCAAAACAGCTCCAACTCTGTTTTCATATTGTAACATGCATACTTTTTGATGATATAATTTATCAACATTATAGGTTTGTGGCCTCAATCATTACCAGTATTACATTCAAACATTTCATTGGCCCACAGTTTACTCATTTTGAATTCTTGGACAACCTATAATGATACCGTTTAGATAAAAAATTGTTAATAAAGTTGTTTGGAATCTTCATTTGCGTCATTTTGATTTTAACTAAACTTCTGCACCTCGTTATAGAAAATATTGTAAACGATCAGTCAACTTTGTTAAACCATTTCTCTAACTTATAAAGTGTGAGTTTTTAAGCTCACATTGTTGTAAAGAGACAGCAGTGGTTGATACAAATAACAAGTACATAGACATCAGTCCAGCTATATACAATTCTACACAAGCGTATCATCTAAACATTTTCGTTTATGGTTACATCCAATCACAGACCTGACACTCCAATGGAAACGCCACAGCAAGCTTTACTTGATGCTTTGGTTCTGGATCTGTCGTCAGTGAAAGTAGCTGCCAACAATGTGAGCCCTGGAAGCATTTACTACATAGTGAGCAGACAACTCCACTAGCAAGCTTATTAATGAGAAGACAACTCCACTAGTGAGTTTACAATTTTACTAGCGAACAGACAGTTCCAGTAACGAGGATGTCACTGCACTAGTGAGCAGAAAACTCCATTAATGAACATACAACTTCACTAGCCAGTAAAGAACTCCACTAGCAAGTACATACCTCCACCAGTGAGCAGATAGCTCCACTAGTGAACAGACAACTCCACTAGTGAGCAGACAACTCCATTAGTGAGCAGACAGCTCCACTAGTGAGCAGACAACTCGACTAATGAGCAGACAACTCTACTAGTTAACAGAAAACTCCACCAGTCAGCAGACTGCTTCACTAGAGAGCAGACAACTCAACTAGTAAGCGTACAACTCCACTGGTAATCAGACAACTCCACTAGTGAGCAGACAACTCTACTAGTAAGCGTATAACTCCACTAGTAATCAGACAACTCCACTAGTGAGCAGACAACACTACTAGTGAGCAGACAACTCCACTGGGGAGCAGACAATCCCTTGTACGATTATAGGCAGAATGATTCAATGACAAATAGCACAACTTTACCTCCTATAACAGAGAGACTCGACCCGGCTGCCTGAAAGCTCCTTGCCACAATCAACAGATAGTAGTTTCTCAAGTACGCAAAGCTTATAGTGGCAGCGAGGTTGAACACACAGCCAATCAGCATGGGGCAGCGGTAGCCAACCCTACATACATCATAGCGTAACAATAAAACATATACAAAGTCTCAATAGGTCTAGAGCTATCTTAATATTGCCATTTTGTTTTGGCTATTATTTGCTATGAATAGCATAGAAAATAGTTCTATATACTGTATAATAAAAATAGTAAATCAAATCTTTTCATCTCGAAGATTGTAGCACCTAAAGAAGGAATGGAACAAAACATTATACAATCAAAACACATTAAAACCTTCAATGTTTGTGTGAAGTTATCTCGCCTTTAGCATATGAGAATTACCAAAGGCATTAGCTGCACAGTTTTACACAACAATGCCAATTTACTGTTTATAAAATATTTATTATTAAGTAATAAACTATCTCAGTTAGCGATCAGAGAAGATAACTTCACATTATATGATTAATGAACTATTTTGTATATATTATATGAGAAAGGCTGCAAATAATCCTGAAGCTGCGTTTCTAAAAAGAAATGTACATATCTATACTATCACTTGTGTCTGTGTGACATAAACAAGAGCTCTATTACAAACTGGGAGTAGCTCTATGAGTCATTTAAGCCTCTGCTAACTAGTGACTAATGGGCCGGCTACGCAAGTCTATGTTTGCCATCAGAAAGCGTTACGAGCTTCTCCGATATACCTGCACATCATGAGGCTTGATCGCCAGCCAAAGCAAATCTTGGCATATGCTTCATGACGAAAGCACACCAGCGAGCGGCCTCTGATTGGTTACAACAAACGATGTTAACAAGTTTATCAGTTTTAACCATTTACAACACATTTCTGCTACCGAGTAAAAAATATTATCAACTTCTGAAGAAATGCTAATGTTATAAAACATGTACGTCCATCCTTTGCCCCAATATTATTTTAATGTGATGCAGTTGTTGATGCAGTTTATAAAATAGTTGGCATTGATAGTAAAGTTTTTTTAACCATGGTAATAATCAATGAATAATAACAACAAAAAATTATGAATAACAACATTCTAATGGTTCATTAATAAGTAAATATAAAATAATGAATAAAAACCATGGCGTTGTAAGTTGGACAAAAAGTGAACATATGTTACAGTAAACTTGTTTTTCAATTATTTTGAACATTCAAGGTGTGGTGGATTTCACCATACACACAATGAAACCACGAACTGTTTTCCAATGACTGAATACCAGCAGACACTCTGTCTGTTGGCACAGCAACTCGGTGAGCCTCTACAGGCCTGACAACCACTATCTCCTCTTCCCAAGGAGGACCCAGGGCAGGTATGGCTGCAGCAAACTGCTGTGGAGGAGTAACCCAACTCCACAACTAATAGTCAGCTCTCAGCTGAGACGTATAACT
The DNA here is from genome assembly GCA_945261195.1 of Cryptosula pallasiana. Classification (NCBI taxonomy): domain Eukaryota; kingdom Metazoa; phylum Bryozoa; class Gymnolaemata; order Cheilostomatida; family Cryptosulidae; genus Cryptosula; species Cryptosula pallasiana. Next base: position 26,170,555 of record OX183140.1, on the reverse strand, counting down.
CGGTGCTTTCAAGCCTATACATTTATTGTCTCATACAAACCCAGTATAAGAGCAATGGTAGCAGTGGCAACAAGTGGCAAAGGCAACAGCATTTGGCAAGTGGCTATAAATGCTAGAAAGCTTTGCCTTTTATAGGCTAAGTACAGGAAGTACACAGGAAGTAGTTGACCTACTTTATGAGTAGACCAATCAAGCATAACACATATACAGGTAAGTGAATAACATACACAGGTTATTTATATAATCCAATAAAGTAACAGGCAAAAGGTTAAATATAAATAGCGCCCAGAAGTAAGGGGCGGAGCTAATAGTTCAATACCAATGTAATTTGTCCCTAGATGTCTCCTTGTCTTTGAGGTAGGTCCTAGGTCTTTTTGGAGCCTTTTATCTTGAAATACGGACATCTGGAATCATCTAAGATGTGAATAGGCAGTGCTGGTTTTCCTTAGGCTATGTTTCATTCTTCTTGCTATGGGAGCCATCTTGTTACCGGCCCAGGATACCCACCCAGGGCTGGTATTATGCCAGTAGTCTGCCGGTAGACTGCTGAAATCTTGCCAGTAGTTTGCTGGTATGGGTATTTGTATTTGGTGGCAAATTTCCCGGCCCATTCTGTAGCTTGTACCAGGGCTAACTACAAGTCTGTCTGATGCCAAAGGGCTATCAGTGGCACCTCTATAATACATCGGTCACGACAGAGCTCCGCAAAAATCCACAACAGAGGAGAGCAAAAATATTTTGCCAGAAATGAAACAGGCATAAAGTCGGACTCGCTCCATTTGATTGACTAGCCGCAGCTTACCAATGTGCGCTGGGTGCATCGGCATGCACAACTCTCTGGCATATCGTAGTGATCCATCGCAAAGGTAGAGTGACACCAAAACATCTGATGAAGTGTAACCAAGCCTTAGCTCATCTGTCTACTGACAGGTGCCCAACTTACCTGTTCACTAACAGGTGCCCGACCTACCTGTTCACTAACAGGTGCCCGACCTACCTGTTCACTAACAGGTGCCCGACCTACCTGTCCACTAACAGTTGCCCAACTCACCTGTCTACTAGGAGTCCAACAGCAACATTGAATACCATCTCCAGCCCAGGTTTGAGGCTGACCAGTAGTGACACTTTCAGAGCATATTTCTTAGCTAGATCTTCTCCGGATGTCAAGTTAGCTTTTGAAGGCTGGGAAGTAAGAAATCCATTTCCGACAAGTTTATCTGGTTCCATGTCCATCTCGAGCATCATGTCTGGTAAGATTGGGTCTGTAGACACAACAACTAAATGGTAGCCTAGGACACCTTACTATATAGTTTAGACTGAGGGTGGTCTAGGTAACTTTACCATGGAGTAAAGACACGAGGTTACAACTTACCGATAACAGTCATCAGCATACAGTCCATCATAATAGCTAAAAATACAATTAATATGGTCAGGTTCGGGTGCAATCTGCTCCGCCATTTGCAGCAACTGCTTTTGACGGCTTCAACTCTCTCGTTTAGAGCATCAGGATCTACTGAAGGACTACAAAAGAGAAATTTTATTTGATTCTATGATAAGTTCATTAGATAATCAATGCTATCAGTCCCAGTCAACTATTAATTTTATTGAACTATTAGTCAAAGTTAACTGTTAATCTTCTTTGACTACTAGTTTCAGTTCACTATTAACCTTACCTAACTATTGTTAACTAATTAGTTAACACTTAGTTAACTATTAACTTTATTGAACAATTAGTCCTAGTTAATTATGAATCTTAGTTAACTATTAGTCCTAGTTACTTATTAATCTTAGTCAACCATCGATCTTAGTCATTTATTAGTCTTAGTTAACTATTAATCTTGATTAACTATTGGTCTTAGTTAACTATTAACGATAAGTTAACCATTAATCTTACTTGGCTATTAGTCCCAGTTAAGGATTAGTGTTAGTTAACTATTAATCTTAGTTAGCTATTAGTCTTAGTTAATTATTCCTCTTAGCTAACTCTAAATCTTAGTTAACTATTAGACCTTGTTAACTGGTAATAATAGTTAACCATGAATCTTAGTCAACTATCATTCCTAGTTAACTATTTAGCGCTAGTTACCTATTAATCTCAGTTTTCCATTAGTCCTAATTAACAATTAATCTTAGGTAACTATTAGTCTTAGTTGATTAATAATCTTAGTTAACTATTAATTTAAGCTATTAGTCTTAGTTGGTTATCAATCTTAACTATTAGTCCTATTTAATTAATTATTAATATTAGTTAACCATCAAACTTGGTCATTTATTAGTCCTAGTTAACTATTAGTGCTAGTTAGCTATTAATCTTGGTTAACCAATTAATCTTAGTGAATTATTAACTAAATTTAATGATTAATCTTAGGTAATTAATAATCCTAGTTAACTATTATTCTTTGACTTGGTAAAAGTCAAACAAAAATATGGATATGAAAAATTGGTATTTTATAGGAGTGAAAGTCGGATAAACAAAACTTTTTGTACAAGAGATCATTTAACATGAGGATTTTAAGCGTCCAATGGTTGTTTGTTGTTGGTTTTTCAAAACATATACAGGAGTCAGAGCTTTCAACATTATAGGTGATATCAAATGGCAGTAAATAAAACTACCTGCAGTGTCCAAAACAGAGTTTATCTCTTGCTGTAACAAGTTTTACTTCAAATGATGATAGAAAGTTTCAGCTACAATAATAATTACGATAACACAATAACTAAAATGATAATAAAAATTAATCAATGTTTGCGTGTGACCAATCAAAAGCTGACTTACCATGCTGTGACCAATCAAAAGCTGACTTACCATGCTGCATTTTTTGAGACATTTGCTGCCTGAGAACAAAATGAAATCAACTTTTCAGAATCCATTTGTTTGAGCAGCTCTTTCAGCAGCAGGTCTGCACAGGAAATGAAGACATCTGGTGTGATAATAGCCAGCCAATTAGATGGCTTTAATGTGCATCGGTCTTCCGCTGTTAGCTTTCAATGCTTTCATCTATGGCCTTAAGCCTTGTGTGCCAACAGGCATTTGACAAGATGAGAGATCAGAGAACTACCTGGACCTGTTAGAGGCTTTACTAAGGCTGCACCAATCACTGACCCTCAAAATTGGTTTCAACCAATCACTGATGTAGATTGTAAGTTTACTTTATGTCTTTTGTGTTATACACTAGTAACATACGTGCGTATTATGCATTAGAATATACTGTCCCATGAGTGAAATTTTGTTTTGCGCAGTAATAACATCCAAAAACAATTTTTTGCTTAATTATTTCCCATCTTTTAAGCTGTGACAATCTGAAAAGACTATCGCATACATTCGTATTTTATATGGCGATGCATGCAACAAAAATCTTTTTAACAAAAACATCTTTTTCTGTAACTCAAGTGATGAAATGAATAAAGTCAGTACCAATAGTAAAGGAGATGGCAGTGTCCAATCACATGCCAAAAAGCTGATCAATAGTCAATATAATACCAAAAGATTGTAAGTTTTACCAAGATAAAAATGATGCTGTTTATCTCACAAGGCTTGCATACACATGGCAGCACAACAACGTTTTGTTCTAACAGCATTTGATGAGTAGTATTGTAAGAGCAGATCTACCCTTACAATACTAGTTGTGTAGCAATATGAACATCAATTAACAAAATATAAATTGTTTGAACTGATTAAATAAAAAGTAAAACCTTTAAAGTTAGCATAATCTGTCAAAGTAATATATTTCCTATGGCAAACGAATGTATACTTACAATTGTGTACATATAAAATAAAAATAAACTAGGCTGGATTGGCTCTCTCGCTCAGCATAACAACTTCTACTGGCTCGGTGGAACAACTCCTACTGGCTCGGTGGAACAACTCCTACTGGCTCGGTGGAACAACTTCTACTGGCTCGGTGGAACAACTCCTACTGGCTCGGTGGAACAACTCCTACTGGCTCGGTGGAACAACTTCTACTGGCTCGGTAGAACAACTTCTACTGGCTCGGTGGAACAACTCCTTCTGGCTTGGTTGAACAACTCCTACTGGCTCGGTAGAACAACTCCTACTGACTCGGTGGAACAACTTCTACTGGCTCGATGGAACAACTTCTACTGGCTCGGTGGAACAACTCCTACTGGCTCGGTGGAACAACTTCTACTGGCTAGGTGGAACAACTACTACTGGCTCGGTAGAACAACTCCTACTGGCTTGGTGGAACAACTCCTGCTGACTCGGTGAAACAACTTCTACTGACTCGGTGGAACAACTTCTACTGGCTCGGTGGAACAACTCCTACTGGCTCGGTGGAACAACTTCTACCGGCTCGGTGGAACAACTCCTACTGGCTCGGTGGAACAACTTCTACTGGCTCGGTGGAACAACTTCTACTGGCTCGGTGGCTGGGTTTCTTAATATCAGCAAATTATTATTTGGGTCGACTGTCTTAATTGACACGGAGACATCAGAAAGTATAACTTGGCTTAACTTAGATTTATGAATTTCCTTCTCACTGTTGGTTTGATTATTTTTGACTTATATTTCTTAAGGGTATCTTCTGGGCCCATTTGTAAGTTCTTATTCACTGAAAAGTGCATGATTAAGGATTCTGTTATGTCTGTGAAAGAGGTTTTTGAAATGGGAGTGAGAGTGATGGAGGGAATGAAAGGTTTACCTGGACCAGACATCAAACAATTACCAACATTTACAACAATAAGCTAATTACCAGCGTAACGCGTAGTCTCTAATTAGTAACCACAGCTGATTGGTTAGTTTTATCTGGAGCAAAACCAACTACAGTAAGTCCTAAGGTAAGTCCTAAGGTAAGTCCTAAGGTAAGTCCTAAGGTAGGTCCTAAGGTAAGTCTTAAGGTAAGTCCTAAGGTAAGTCCTAAGGTAAGTCCTAAGGTAAGTCCTAAGGTAAGTCCTAAGGTAAGTCCTAAGGTAAGTCCTAAGGTAAGTCCTAAGGTAAGTCCTAAGGTAAGTCCTAAGGTAAGTCCTAAGGTAAGGTATTGTACTGTCTACAAACCACCCAGGTTTAAAAGGATTTTGTATCCTTTCCAGCTAAAGCACCTTAAAATTAGAGATTTGATATCCTTTTATTTAATCTGATGGTCAACTTCAAAGTTGAAAGGTACAAGCATTCCCGTAGGTTTATTTTATGTTCTCCGTTTTTTTTACCTGTCTATTGTTGCTCTCACCAAGTTTTGATGGCAATTTTACGAACGCAGACAACTCGTGGAGCAAACAATTCAACGATATTTTATGTGACTAACGTCAGCATTTTCTAGAATAAATGTTGAAACACTCCAGTGCAGATGTTTCGATGGCTAATACCTGTAGTTATCCCGCTATAAAATGACATTTCTACTAACATTCCTTATTCTTAACATAGTTGTAGCCTATTTATTTGTGTTCATTAAGAGTCCAGACGAAAATGATTCCACAATTGCTTACATAAGACCTAAAAATTTTTTTTGTGGTGAAAAAGTCACTGCCCCAGTAAGCATCATGAATATGTCTAGTTGCAGGAGCTGTTACAGAAAATCTAACACCATAACATATTTTTCTGAAATTTTGCATTAAAACTTGAAAAGATTTTGTTGGTACAACTTTTTATTATGACTACTTGCTAGTGATGTGTAGTAATAGACCCAAACAGACAGCTAAGCTATGTATGTGTGTCAGTGTAGCACTATGGAGTTATTTCCCCTCTCGAAAGCTAGCCAGTTGACAGTGTTTGGTGTCTCTTCGGATGCATAAAAATGGTGTTTCATGATATTTTATTTTCGTTACAAAATGGCTCAGGCGCATTGTGTTTAGCATCATCAAACCAATTGTGATAAAAAAGTAGATCCATTCTACGACGCGAATTTTTTGTACCTTATACTATATAAACAATATACGTAACAATAGTTATATTTGACTTGCAGTTAGCGTTTTAGGAGAGCAGACAATCCTCTGATCCACGTCTGCTATCAATAACACCTGCATTACCTAACTGCACATTACCCTTTCTATCTAATGGCTCTCAGATTTGTATCTTAAACTGTTTATTTTAACTTTTCATTTATCAATAACATAACAATTGTTAACTTCTATTAGTAATAACAATATAGCAATTATAACAACTACAATAACAAATACAACAACATTTTACAGACCACTAAATACTTTGAAACTGGCACACATTGCATACTTGGTAGGTTCACATAGGAATAGTTATACAACAGATTAGATATAACGTTGGATATTGTACATAGTACACTACAGCAGTAACCTACACAAAACTTTCAAAGATATATACCAGTAGCTGTGCAAACAGGCCAACCAAAGGGTCGTCAGACGCATCCACTGGTGGGTTTACTGTGAACCCAAGTCTATTTCTCATAATAGTTAATAGTTTAAAATCTGTGCCTCTTTATCAGTCTATTTATATATCCTGTTATATACATACAAAAAGTAGGTTATTGTTGTGTTGATGTGGGTTGGACGGCTGCTTCACTTTCCTTTAACAGATTGCATCAGGTTCTACAAGCACATAACGCAATTGACAGGCTGACCATATAATTATTGGTATAAATAACTTCGGCCATCTTGAGATGTTAAAACTGAACTGTACCACCATGGAGCTCTACCACCTGATATGTTAGTGGTACTGTAACCACCAGGAACCATCGGTGGGTTTTGTTGAAGTGGTGATAAACAATGCCAGCAGTTATACTGAATGAAAGGTATCCTTGAGCATACACATATCATGAGTTATGTCTGGTGGTTTAGTAGACCTTACCTGCTGACTTTAAGCTACGGTCGAGCAGAGGTTTTCATAATCAAATGTTTGGTTTGGGGAGGAGGAGGAGTATATACAAGGGAGATCCTCATCAGACAGTGATAGAGGAGCAGTAGAAGGGTTAGAATGGAATGTGATTGTTTGAGTAGGCGGGTTGCCCATGTCATCCACCATCTCCAGGGAAGCGTCCATCTCTAGGGAAGCGTCCATCTGTAGGGAAGCGTCCATCTGTAGGGAAGCGTCCATGTGTGGGGTCTGGTCCATGTGTGGGGTCTGGTCCATGTGTGGGGTCTGGTCCATGTGTGGGGTCTGGTCCATGTGTGGGGTCTGGTCCGTGTGTGGGGTCTGGTCCATGTATGAGGGATGGTTCATGTGTGCACGTTGGTCCATTTGTATCATAGAATCTATGTGTAGGGGGCGCAATCTCTCATACTGATGCATTGTGGTTACCTACAATCATACCAAGTATATGAGTTGGTAAGAGCTAGAAAGATAGTGAGAAGACAACTCTCTATGAAACCCACCAGCTCTGATCACTCTACATTCCTACACCAACAAGTTACTATCTCTAATATTTACATTTAGCTTACCATTGGCTGGTAGTTTGCATGCATTGGTGCATGCTGACGCTGTCGAACAATGTAGGATGGGTAGAAACCTGTCTGCAGCTGTTGAGACTCTGTTTTTTGTTTATTTTTTTTGTGTTTCTTTGACGGATCAACGCTCTTCCTCTCCTTACATCCTTCGCCATCAAAACGACCATTTTCAAAATCAGTCTACAAAATAAATCACAAAATTAAAATGAAGCTCAAAAACCAGCTTTGCGTAAATCATCAAGTAAAAAAGGAACAAACAATACTCACTATAAACTGAGGATGTATCGACCAGTAATATCCTCTACTGCCATCCGACCTCTCCTTTTTTACAAAACACTTCATGAGGCTGAGGTTGTGGCGAACACTTAAACACAAGCAGGAAGGTAGTAAAACAGGTAAGATATGTCAGCTAACATCGGATTACATAACTCTGAGATGTTTACCTGTTCCTCCAAGAGCGAATGTTACCCAAAGCAAAAAACGGGAATTTTTGCATAAACCAATCATATATCTCTGTTATCAGCATTTTATTCTCTGGAGAGCTCAGTATTGCCTGCAACATATAAATAAACTATCACTCACCAGCGTAAGTGTCCATTTTAACTTTCGTTTCTCAACTGAAAATTAATCAGTACTAGAGTACCTTGGCAATAAGCTCCACGTATGGCTCGCTTGGTTTGACGAAATCAGGTGGTGGGCTACACGTTTTCTTTCTCTCTTTCCTCGGTTTAGTGGGTTTGTAGATTTCAGAGGGGAACATCTCATTGGATGGTACATACGTGGATCGAAAGCCTTCAATATATCACATCAAAGATTATTGCCGTTTTATGTCTTAACAGTTACAGCTCCTTAGACATGAACTACAGTGTAATAAACGGAATGGAAAGAGATATAATATCCCCATTCTCCCCTCTGTCCAGGTAACCCTATACTGTATCCGAACTGCAACAATAAATATTCACATGCCTTTTGGTAATTAATCAGTAAATAACAATACCACCACCTTTCTATGTCTGCCTTTTAGATCTGTTGCATCTCTTTTTGCAAGCGTACAGAGCTGGGCTTGAAATCAGGCCACATAAGTAGAAGATGTTCTCACTCACCATCATTAAAGGGTTGAGGTGTCATTATATAACTTGTGTGGTATTGGTAGTACGGTGGTTGTCCATTCTGGCACTGCTCAGTTACATAACGTGTGGATGTATTCTGTATAGGCATTTGTTGTTGTGGTCTCACTGGGACATGTTTAGAGACTCCATCACCTAGTGCAGCAAACTCCATGTTTTGATTAGTAGAAAACCAAGGTGAGGTGCCTTCTGGCAGCAGATCTCTGGCATCGAGCGGAACCGATGGACTACAACAGCCAATGTCCGAGGTACCAATACAATGCACACAATACCATAGATGTAGCTCTAGCTCTCTCTCAGTTAGTAGAGTAACTTACTTGTTGTAGTTGTGGAAATACTGAGTATGCACCCTGTTAGATACTGGGGTTGTTTGTGAGATGTAGTTATCCCCTGATTGGTCAATAGTTGGTACTTGATCGAATGTAGCATCTCCATTAAACCCATTTATAACTGTAACATAATTCATACCAGCTTTATAGCAAGTTGTACTTTTTCCATCAACTTTGTAAGGACAAGTTTTCACTGAGACTGACCCAAAGTTGTTACATTTACTTACACTCTGCTGCCTGGTTACGTTCTCCAGTGGAGTCTTCGCTGCCAGGCATCAAGTTTGAGCTGCAATTTGGGGAACTTGTCAACGCGCCAATATCCTCTAGTGCTTTTATTAAGTCAGGGTCCATTATTTCTTCAAGCTCTAAATCACTCATTTTCTTCCAGTAGTTTGTATATATTTCTAGCGTTATGGCAAACAGAAAGTTGAACTCCTAAGCACATGGCAGCAGTCAAGCTAGCAGTGAAACTACGGCTGGTTTTTAATAAAGTTGATTATATTCTAATCAGCCATTTTAGCATTCATTTTATTTTATGAGATAGTTTTTGCAAAATCAAAATGGCAAAAAATTCATTTTATACTGTTTGTGAGATAAATAATATTTTTTGAAAAGCATATCGCCATAAAAAATGCTCTATTAGAAAGTAGGAAGTAAATTGAAGCACAAGATAACGTAGCTATGGTTGGTCTTTCAAACTCAATCCATGTGAAAGATGAAAACATTTTTCACACAGTCAAGATTAAACCCAAAAACAATTATCCTGTTGATGGAAGATTAAAAGTTTTAGTAGTGAAGATTAATCTCATAAAAATCTGCGCAAGTAAAAGAACGAAGTCCAGCACAGAACACATCTTAGGAAACTGAATGCATGTCCAGTTTTGTTCAACTCCATCAACCATGTCAATACTTGATGGAAAAAGTTTAATAATAAATGTAAAAAGACTGGATTGTTTTGTAATTTGTGTAAGCAATTGAAATTAGCAATATCTTTGGTTGATGAACTGCAACTCGAATAACTTATTTTTTTTAAATGAATAATTTTGGCGAGAAAAAAATTTGTAATATCTCTGATTGCTGATTATAGCTTTTGAAAGTCCTAAAACTTTTGGAATATTTTGTCATTTTTTTCAAACTCAATTATGAAATATAATTCGGCCATTAATAAAATATTTGCACATGACCTGATTTAATGTTTTATTTTAGGTCATCTCTTGGTAGAAAATAATCAAGCCTAACATTTCTTATCAATGCTTGATACATAAATAAATTTTATTTTGCTGACAATGAAAGGCACACACACTGCTATTTATTCAACTGGCTAATATTTAAATTAAGAAATAATTAGTCTTTAATGATTAAAAGCTACCAGCTGTTGAACTATTAACAACCAACCTTCACTTAAAGCATAAAGCTTTGAAATTCTCTCAAGCAATCACAGAGTGAAGCCGATTCCTTTCTGTGCTGTGTCTTTCTCTGCAGCACTGCTGAACTTCTTCAAAATGATAAAGATCAGCTTTTGATTGAGCTTTATACAAGCCAACGACTAATCTTTTCTGCGCTCTATCACAAAGACTAAGTTTTCAGAATACCTGCAGCACAGACTTAAAGTTGTAGACTGTAAAAGTATTATATGATCACCTAGTATCAAAGTATTTGACCACATTTACCTAGCAATGCACAGAACTACCACAACTGATACCAAATACCTAAATAGCTAGTGCATTTAAAGAGGGTGTATTATGTAATCCCATAAATGGTTGACTAACATGCCAACAATTATATTATGGTGGAGTTATGTGCACATGATGCAAAGATGAATATAGTTGTTAGTTGTTGTTAAAGGTTTGATTTTAGAGAAATGGTAGTTGACAGCCATTTTAATTTTGGATTCTCAGCAGAGCAAATGGTGTTTTATTCTGTGTGCCAGTAGCATGTTATATTGTTAGTAAAAGTTCGTACGAGTGGTTCAAGCAACAACACTGTACTGTATTTGTGACTGGCAGTGAGTGATACAAGTGAGTGATACAAGTGAGTGATACAAGTGAGTGATACAAGTGAGTGATACAAGTGAGCGATATAAGTGAGCGATACAAGTGAGTGATACAAGTGAGCGATACAAGTGAGTGATACAAGTGAGCGATACAAGTGAGCGATACAAGTGAGTGATACAAGTGAGTGATACAAGTGAGCGATACAAGTGAGTGATACAAGTGAGCGATACAAGTGAGCGATACAAGTGAGCGATACAAGTGAGTGATACAAGTGAGTGATACAAGTGAGCGATACAAGTGAGTGATACAAGTGAGTGATACAAGTGAGCGATACAAGTGAGTGATACAAGTGAGTGATACAAGTGAGCGATACAAGTGAGTGATACAAGTGAGTGATACAAGTGAGTGATACAAGTGAGTGATACAAGTGAGCGATACAAGTGAGTGATACAAGTGAGCGATACAAGTGAGTGATACAAGTGAGTGATACAAGTGAGCGATACAAGTGAGTGATACAAGTGAGCGATACAAGTGAGTGATACAAGTGAGCGATACAAGTGAGTGATACAAGTGAGTGATACAAGTGAGTGATATAAGTGAGTGATACAAGTGAGCGATACAAGTGAGTGATACAAGTGAGCGATACAAGTGAGTGATACAAGTGAGTGATACAAGTGAGCGATATAAGTGAGCGATACAAGTGAGCGATACAAGTGAGCGATACAAGTGAGTGATACAAGTGAGCGATACAAGTGAGCGATACAAGTGAGCGATACAAGTGAGCGATACAAGTGAGCAATACAAGTGAGTGATACAAGTGAGTGATACAAGTGAGTGATACAAGTGAGTGATACAAGTGAGTGATACAAGTGAGTGATACAAGTGAGCGATACAAGTGAGCGATACAAGTGAGTGATACAAGTGAGTGATACAAGTGAGTGATACAAGTGAGTGATACAAGTGAGCGATACAAGTGAGCGATATAAGTGAGCGATACAAGTGAGTGATACAAGATGAATTAGAATACACTTGTACGATAGTTGGTGCGAAGTGTACGTGTGAACTGATATTTTATAGATTGTACTACTCGTGCATAGAGTCAGCAGATGATGTCGAGTGCATAAGTTACCTTTCAGGTAACCCCCAAGTGGTGGTAGGGTGTAACCAGAGATTGATCAGAATTATCAGAAACTCGCTATCACCAGCCAGCTATCATCACTAGCTATTGAAGCGCTTTTAAGTAACATTAATCTACAGAAAGCTTCTGGATTTGACGACATGCCAGCTAAATTATTGAAAACCAGTGCAAATATTATAGCTGTACCATCAGCTTATATTGTAAACAAATGTTCCACTTGTGGTAAATTTTCTGATTCTTCAAAAACAGCAGAAGTAAAACATTATATAAAAAAGGCTCAACAACAGACTGTTCAAATTATAGACCGATATCTATTCTACCAATTTTGAGTAAAAATTTTGAAAAAATGATAAACAATCAATTAGTAGATTTCCTGGAGAAAACCAGCATACTCGATCACAAACAATATGGGTTCAGAAAAAACAAAAGTACATTTCTTGCTCTCATAAAGTTTACAGATAAAATACTGGAGGCAATGAATAATGGGAATTTTGTCTTGGATTATTTTTAGACTTTAGTACAGCTTTTGATACAATCGATCATGTGATTCTACTAAACAAGCTCAAGTTTCTAAACTATTCAAACATCAGCATTTATCTCATCTCTAATTAACTTTCACACCGTAGACAACTGACTATGGTAAATGAGACAGTTTCTAGATTCTGTGACATTAAGTGCGGTGTATCACAGGGTTTCATCCTGGACCCAACTTTGTTTTTAATTTACATAAACGATCTCTCCAAGGTTACAAAATGTTTTGACCCTATTCTGTATGCCGATGATACTAATCTATTTTTTGAGAGTCTACATGTGGACAAAATAAATGAAGAATACAAATTTGTGAAAACTGGTGCGACTCAAACAAACTTACTTTAAATCTAGATTAAACTAATTATATTGTACTAAAAACTCACCAAAACACACCCTCATTAAAATGTAATTTAAATAAATTAGACGATTTTAATTTGGAAGAGAAATCCTCAATAAAATACTTCGGAGTTGAAATTGACAAATCTCTATCTTGGAACTTACAAGTTTCTAGAACTTCACAAAACACTTGGACCTAACATAGGAATGCTATTTAAATACTCCAGCTTTTTACCAAGAAAAATATTGCTTTTAATTTAAAAGTTTTATTAATTCAAAAATTAGTTATTAGTAGTAATATATGAGCAGATCTCCCTACCAAGTGTTTTTTTGTGGATTAGGCCTTGGAGTTGAGGTAATGGGTTACGGCGTTGGATGGATTCGCCGAGTTTATATTGTATTTTATTTGGGGGTATTTGTGTGGCATTTGAGTGGCATTTAAGTGGCATTTAAGTTTTGATTATTTTTTTACTTAATTTGAACTTATATGGCATCTAAATTTTGAATGTATGGCATTTAGGTTATGATAATTTTTTACATAACTGTATACATAATTATAACTCATAGGGTATCTAGATTTAGAATGTAAGACATTTAAGGTTTGATAATTTTCTGTAATTCCGACTCATATGATATCTTGAGAGAGAGGAGAGAGAGGAGATATATCTACATTGAATAAATACAGTGATTAAAAATGAAACAATATGTGAATATATACATTTATTGTGTAATAAGTAGGGAAAATCTCTCCATATAATATAGCTAGAGTCAGTAAATACTAAGTAATAACAATTAATACATAGTCTTTTTTTACAATGATGTCTTTGATGTAGTGATGTTATATCTTAAGAAGGGAGACTTCTGTTTTATGTGCTTTTGAATTCGTAATGAACTAAAATAAAAAGTTTTGTATTAGTATAGAATGATTAAACAAAAATTTAAAATAATTACATGAATTTGAATTATAGCTTTAGTTACATTGGATAGTTTACATTATATAGAAAACGGAAATAGCTCACCAAGTCACATTATCCAACTTGTTTTTTTTGAATTAGAGACTATCCATCACTAAAACAAAAAATTATTTGAGGTAAAAATAACTACAACTACATCTAAATTGAGTTGAAGTATTATTTACAATGATTAGAGAAAAAACTCTCACCGAGTTTTATCATGTATCTCATCATTTTTTTCAGCAACATATCCTGTCTCAAAATCATCAAAATCTCCACGTAGAAAATCTTCAAGTTCATCATCATCATCAATTTCTAATATTGTTTTGTTGTGCTTTGCTTGATCACAATATTGTTTCCAATACATTCGACTGAGACTGTATGGAGAGCAAAATGAAAGATCGTATTCTGTCTTAAATTTTCCGTGGGTTGTTTTTCCTCTGTAGATCATCACACCTGGAGTATATCGGTTAGCTTCTGAAGCATATTTGTCTGGTATGGCAAGTGTCTCCAACAGCGTTTCTCCACATTGTTCAATGCTATAACGGATACAAATTACATTCGACTGTCCTCCTTTAAATTGATGAGGAACGAATCTATCAACAACATCTTGGTAAGGAAAAATAGCGCCGGGTTGAAAACTATTGAGGGTGTTGATGTTCAAGAAGCGTTTGAGCTGACCTTTAGTCAATGTACTCAAATATAGTGATTCCTCTTCAGCTTTCTTTTTGCTTAGAGGATGTCTGGTAACACGTCTGACATCATACCAAAGAACGCTTTTAATTTTTGGTTTTCCCTTTCTACCCAAATATACAACGTTAAACGGAGGGGGTAATTATCACAGTTGAAGTTTTTAGCTATTTCAACTGGACAGAGGAGTATTTTGGGTTCGAGTTCATTTATATCTGAAGGATCATGGTAGTGTACTTGAGAATATCTACACTTCTCCTTACTTGATGGATGTATCACACTAGTCACTCGCATAATGCTTGGGATAGGAAGATCTTCAAATGTTTTGCAAATCGGAACTTTTGGTGAGTCAATCACTTGAGAACCTTTAGACTTTTCTAATTCCCTAGCTCTCCTTTCGTTGAGACATTCAACTGTTAAATGAGTTATAGTTGCACTCTCCATTGTTTGCTTATCAACGGAAGTAGTTTGTTTTCTCACTATTTGTTTTCGTTTCCTTACTATTCGCTTTGTTGGAGCAGTTTTCCTTCTCTTAGGAGTTGTTTTGCCGTTTTTCATTTTATTTTCTGTTGGATATGGATCTGTGCTAAGGAGCTCTTCAGAAAGAGCATCCATAATATTCTAAAAATAAAAGGGTAATATTTGCATGAGTGGCTAAGAGTGTATTTATTACTTAGAGTGTCTTATATATATATATGTATTTATGCCAAAAGCAGTTAAGATCATAGAGTTATGGTAGATTGAGAATGTGCTTATTAAACTATTGGGATGTGGAGACAAACAACAAAGGATACATTCAAATATATATATATATGTATTTACTTAATATCATACTGCTTTTAACATCTCAATTGGTAAGAAATAAAATATAATAGTTTGAACAAAATATTGTAAAATAATAAAAAACAACTAAAAATTTTTCATAAATATGTATGAAACGCTTCTAACATTAGTTCTAAAATACCTACAGAAGAGGATAGAGCTTTATCTATTTGGACGTAATTATAAATATGCTTTCTGAATTTATAAAAAGTTTTTTGTTCCACGTCATGTTATATAATTTTTTGAAAACTATTTGATTCCAAGCACTTCTTTCAATTTCTTTTAAAAAATTATTAATATTAACGACTTCCACCATTGACAAAACGATTTCGAAACCGTTTTTTATAATGTCATCAAAACGTTCTGTAGATATATCATGTTTCTTACAACACATCCCCATACTCATCATGTGTTGAGTTATACAGAATATTATAACTTGAAATGTCAAACGTTCTACAGCTTTTTCTTCAACAACATCATTATTTATCACATAGTTATGATACATTTCTGGAAGGAAGTCCTTTAAGTAGATTGGATTTGTTGTTGCATTGTTCTAAAAGACAAGCGATAATTAGATAACTAAAATAATTAAAGGTTTTCAACAGGTGTTAAACAGTATTTTTTATTAATTCTTACCTTTTCATCAGGCTGAGATTCCGACTTTAGATACAATGGTTGACTTCCTACGTCTTGAGTATTCATTCTGAAAAACAGAAAAAATTGGTTCAATTCTTTATAATCAATTTAAAGATAGATATGTCATAAAGCCTTCAGATAGTTGTGTTAGCTAGCGGAAATAATTGAATTTAAGTTTTACCTTTATGAAGAGAGAACTCTTAGTAGTTGCAATGGAAGATGTAGTAGATAGATGTTGCTCCTTTGCTCACTGTTGTTGAACTGGATGCTCTCTGTCTGAAACCGTTGTCTCTTATATAGGTAAATGTGTGAAAATAAATGTTTTATTCCCGCGAAAGCATTGGTTTCTATTCGCGTGAAAATAAATTTTTTATTCCCGCGAAAGCATTGGTTTGTATTCGCGTGAAAATAAATTGTTTATTCCCGCGAAAGCAACGGGTTCCATTCGCGTGAAAATAAATTATTTATTCCCGCGAAAGCATTGGTTTGTATTCGCCTGAAAATAAAATGTTTATTCCCGCGAAAGCAACAGTTTCCATTCGCGTGAAAATAAAATGTTTATTCCCGCGAAAGCATTGGTTTGTATTCGCGTGAAAATAAATTATTCATTCCCGCGAAAGCAACAGTTTCCATTCGCGTGAAAATAAAATGTTTATTCCCGCGAAAGCATTGATTTGTATTCGGGTGAAAATAAATTATTCATTCCCGCGAAAACAATCGTTTCCATTCGCGTGAAAATAAATTTTTTATTCCTGCGAAAGCATCAGTTTCCATTCGCGTGAAAATGAAATGTTTATTCCCGCGAAAGCATTGGTTTGTATTCGCGTGAAAATAAATTATTCATTCCCGCGAAAGCAACAGTTTCCATTCGCGTGAAAATAAAATGTTTATTCCCGGGAAAGCATTGATTTGTATTCGGGTGAAAATAAATTATTCATTCCCGCGAAAACAATGGTTTCCATTCGCGTGAAAATAAATTTTTTATTCCCGCGAAAGCATCAGTTTCCATTCGCGTGAAAATAAAATGTTTATTCCCGCGAAAGCAATGCTTTCCATTCGCGTGAAAATAAATTATTTATTCCCGCGAAAGCAACAGTTTCCATTCGCGTGAAAATAAAATGTTTATTCCCGCGAAAGCATTGAGTTGTATTCGCGTGAAAATAAATCATTCATTCCCGCGAAAGCAACAGTGTCCATTCGCGTGAAACTAAACTGTTTATTCTCGCGAAAGCAACAGTTTCCATTCGCGTGAAAATAAAAAGTTTATTCCCGCGAAAGCAATGGTTTGTATACGCATGAAAATGAAATGTTTATTCCCGCGAAAGCATTGGTTGGTATTCGCGTGAAAATAAAATGTTTATTCCCGCGAAAGCATTGGTTTGTATTCGCATGAAAATAAATTATTCATTCCCGCGAAAGCAATCGTTTCCATTCGCGTGAAAATAAATTTTTTATTCCCGCGAAAGCAACAGTTTCCATTCGCGTGAAAATAAAATGTTTCTTCCCGCGAAAGCAACAGTTTCCATTCGCGTGAAAATAAAAAGTTTATTCCCGCGAAAGCAACGGTTTGTATACGTGTGAAAATAAAATGTTTATTCCCGCGAAAGCATTGGTTTGTATTCGCGTGAAAATAAAATGTTTATTCCCGCGAAAGCAGTGGGTTCCATTCGCGTGAAAATAAATGATTTATTCCCGCGAAAGCATTGGTGTTCTTCCGTAAAAACAATGTTTCATTAATTTAACCTTATGATAAATGGCATGATTTCAGCTACATAAGAAGCACTGTTTTTACACAGAAAGCAGTCACTTCGACATTAGCAACTGAAGGAGCAAGATCTACTACAACATCATCTACTACAACTGCTAGAAGGACTTTTCTGTTTGGAGGTAAGTCAACTTGATTGAGTATAAATTTAATTTTTATCGATTTAGATACTAACAGCGGTATGATATTGAGTAAATATATATATATATATGTATATATATCTTCAAATTGGTTTGAAAAAGAAATCAAAAAATCATAACATGGATTTTTACTTTATCTTTTAGAATGTCGACACAAGTCAATACAAAACAACTGAAGAATGAAGAACCAAAACCTTCACAAGATAAGAAGGTGATTGATGACAATGTACTTCTTCAACGCACTACGATTCCCTTTCAAAGCGCCAGTCTGAATACTCTGGCAACTCTCATCATCAAAAGCGCCTCTCTGTTAAGTACTCTATCTCCAGCTTCCAGAAGAAACATTGAAAACATAGTCAAAGTTGAAGATTTACCAATACCTACAGTTATGCAGGTGTTAACCGTTGAGCTCCATGATGAAACGAACTGCACCATCATCTACAACTATAAAAAGGATGGAAAGATAGTTAGAGTGAAGATCACTATTCCATTAGCAGCAGGATTACTTGTCAATGAAGCTTCGCAAATAAGACCACTGGTTTTGATCTACATGGGTGTTGAAAAGACTGGAAAAGCAATTTTTCGTGCTGCTACAGAAACAGGAACTACTTTGAGGTGTAAGAATGCGTTTGATGTATTACCAGAAAAAAAGTATGCGACAAATCAATGCTTATTTTGAGGTAGGTAATCTTCAGGATTTCCCAACAGATAGTGTCATATGTTTCCAAAACCCTGAAGTTATAACAAAATCTGACAGGCGATGGAATGGAAGTGAAGAGACTCTTCTAGTTCAATACAGAAGTGTTGTGGATGAAGAATTACTGATCGGAGATATGCGCATTCCTCATCAAATAGCTTTTGCTGTGACATCGGAGAGATTTGGAGTGATTCTGTTCAAGGGTCTGAGTCGAAACGCGGACAATTCAATTTTCTACAACATCAGTGTACTCGCAGCTCATCAAGCCTTCGTCCAAGCCTCGGAACTGGCTGATAATCCAAAATCTGAGGATTTTCTCAACCACTTCGATGATGCTGAAAAAAAAACTGTGGAGAACAAACTCTCGAGAAGCTAATCTATAACTCAAGGGATTCATATCACTATAGGTAAGTTTTATTAATTTTTACCATAATTTTAAAAAAGTTGATTTGTGAAAATTTTGTGTATTCTTACAATGAAAAACCACTTAAAATGATAAATTTGTGAACATTTTTGTAAAACATTTTTAAGTTATATATATATTTTGAATTAAAAAAGGATTTTGTTGTGTCATCATTGTACTTTTTTACATAAAAGTTAGAAAAATAACAAAAGGTGATAATTATTTTACAAAAATGTTCAATTTTTCACATAAATGATCAACTCATAACCTTTTTTTGTAAAACATTTTTCAATTATATATATATTTCGGATTAAAAAAAGGACTTTTTTGTCTAATCAGTGTATTTTTTTACGTAAAAGTTTAAAAAATAACAAAAGGTTATAATTATTTTGCAAAAATGTTTAGTTTTTCACATAAATGATCAATTCATAAACATTTTTTGTAAAACATTTTTAAATTATATCTATTTCGGATTAAAAAAAGGACTTTTTTGTGCAATCAGTGTATTTTTTTACATAAAAGTTTAAAAAAAAACAAAAGGTTATAATTATTTTACAAAAATGCTTAATTTCTCACGTAAATAACACGTTTTATCACATAAATGGCTTATTCATGAGTGTTTGTTGTAAAACATTTTTAAAATTATATATATATATATTTATATTTATACATTCCGAATCCAGATGAAAAAAAGGACTTTTTCGTGTGTAATCAGTGTATTTCTTTTACATAGAAGTTGAAAAAATAACAAAAGTTTATAATTATTTTACATTAATTTTAATCATGCTATACTAATACATCACTTTTTATTTTAGTCCATTATATCGTAAAAAGAAAACAGAGTAAAGAACTTTCCCTAAAAAATAATGAGCTGAATGATGTAACTCAGTAAGTTATTTTCCTGTTATATATAATGTAAACTATCTAATGTAGCTAAGAGTAAAATTTAAATTCGGTAAAATTTATTTATATAATGAATAACTTTTGTATTTTAGTCAATTATTGGATCACAAAGAATACGGAATACAAGAATTCCTCTCTGGGTCTAATAATATGCCAGAAGAACATCAAAGAAGATATTGTTCAAGAAAAGCGCTTTGTAACCATTGATATCGTAAGCTATAGTAGTTTGTATTACAGAAAATTTACTATAAAACAGTTTTATGAATGTAAAAACTAGATATGGTATTTTCTATTACAATTATTTACTTGTAAATTTTATTCATCTAGAGAGGTAATTTGGTGATTTTTTGACAGTTTTTAAAAAAGTTGAAAGTACAAAAAAATTAAGAAATATCGAAAACTATATATTTCAATGATTATTTTTTAAAAAAGTTCAAAAAAAAAAAAAATGTAATAAAGCTCTGTTTTGAAACATAAAAAAATTAAAAGGATTGTGTAGGATAAAATTCTCACTCAAAAAATTATTGAAAATTGAATGAAATAAAACAATATTTTCCCAAATACCAAAGTTTTGTAAATATAAAGTGAAAATCTCTATATATATATTTATTTTTTTAAAAAAATATCGAAAACTATATATTATGATGATTATTTTTTTTAAAAAGTTGAAAAACAAAAAAACTTTGTAATAAAACCCTGTTTTAAAACATAAAAAATTAAAAAGGATGCTGTAGGATAAAACCTTCGCTCAAAAAATTAATGAAAATTGAATGGAATGAAAAAATATTTTACCAAATACTGCATTTTTCTTGTAAATATATTGAAAATTGAATGGAATAAAAGAATATTTTACCAAAATATCACATTTTTCTTGTAAATATATAGTAAACATTTCTAAAATATTGTTGGTGAAATTTACTGGAAAATGGTTTCAAGTGTGTCAAAGACTAAATATGATGTTTTCATTGAAATGTTTATTTTCAAAAGATCCATATAATAACATTGAATCAATTAGTTAAATTTAACAGTCAAATTCTTTTTTATCAAGTAGGCTTAATGTTTCTATTGTGATTAATTCTCAAATATTGTAAACTTGAACTATCTAGAGGAGTAATTTGTCGATTTTGATGTGTTTTTTTCTTTTAAAAAAATTATCATGTAATACCACATACTTCAGTTCTAATTCATTTTGAACAATTTCATGGGAGACAAAGAATAAAAAAGTTACATTGATTTAGTTTTTAGAATTAAAGTTGCTATCAAAAATGGTTTGTTCTTGAATGAGTAAATCCATAACCTCCTCATCATCATGACAGAAGTTTTCTGATGATTGCATTTTGAAAAACAATTTTTTTTTTTAAAAAAATTATTACGTAATACCACATACTTCAGTTCTAATTCGTTTTTAGAATTGAAGTCGCCATCGGAAATGGTTTGTTCTTGAATGGGTAAATCCATAGCCTCCTCCTCATCATGACAGAAGCTTTCTGATGATTGCATTTTGAAAAACAAATTACATTGATTTAGTTTTCAGAATTGAAATTGCCATCGAAAATGGTTTGTTCTTGAATGGGAAAATCCATAGTCTTCTCATCATCATGTCTAAGTTTTCTACCCCAATATCTCCAACCTCTCAGAGATAGAGATTGTTCTGTTTAAAAGAATAATGGAAATTGTATATATAAATGATTGTTTTTGAAAAAAATGGTAAATTTTTGAAAAAAATTAAAAAGGAAAATGCAGGATAAAACCCTCACTCAAGAAACTAATTTTGTATGATAGGTTGCTTACCTAATAATAAGAAAATAATGAATAACTTATATTTAAGCAATTATTGAAAAAATTAATGAAAATTGAATAGAATAAAGGAAATATTTTACCAAATAGCCTGTTTTTTTGTAAAGATATACAAACAGATAAAATTTAACCATTTAAAGGATGATTTCTTTTTTGCAAAAAAAATAATGAAGATTTAATGAAATGAAAAAATATTTTACCAAATACCTTGTTTTTTTGTAAATTTGTACAATTAGATGAAATTTAACCATTTATAGGATGATTTGTTTTTGTAAAAAATTAATGAAAATTGAATAAAATGAAAAAATATTTCACCAAAATACCTCTTTTTTGTAGATGTAAACAAATAGATGAATATCTAACTTTATCCATTTTTTCCATTTGGGATCATGTTTTGAAGGTTTTCAAGATAGTTTTAGTAAAAGCTTATGCATTGATTGTCATTACAAGTTGTAGTGTTTGGTATTATTTAATATTTACTGACTCTAGCTATATTATATGAAATTTTTCCTACTTATTACACAATAAATGTATATATTCACATATTGTTTCATTTTTAATCACTGTATTTATTCAATGTAGATATATCTCCTCTCTCTCCTCTCTCAAGATATCATATGAGTCGAATTACAAAAAATTATCAAACCTCAAATGCCATACATTCAAAATCTAGATGCTCTATGAGTTAAAGTTATGTATATAATTATGTAAAAAATTATCAAAACTTGAATGCCATACATTCAAAATCTATAAGTTCAAATTAAGTAAAAAAATAATCAAAACTCAAATGCCACTTAAATGCCACTCAAATGCCACTCAAATGAAATACAATATAAACTCGGCGAACTCACCCAAGGTCGTAACTCATTGCATAACCCCCAAGAACTAATCCACAAAAAAACACTTGGTAGGGAGATCTGCTCATATATTACTACTGTTATTGCGGTGAATACTGGGGAAATGCTGGAACCAGTTATCTTAACCAAATTCACCTTCTGCAAAAGGAATTAATACAAAGAATATATAAAAAGTCTGTGACTACTCACACAATACCTCTTTTCCAGAACTCATTAATTTACCTGCTCATTCAATATACAAATACAAACTACTAATACTTGCTCACAAAACTTCCTACTCTACCCAATCTCACTCGCATCACAAATACTTGACTCTTGCTTCCCAACTTAACCTACTTCTACCAAAATCAACCACTGCTGCAAGACATCACAGATTGAGTTACCGGTGTGCTTCTATGTGGAATGGGCTGCCGAGTTTGATTCAATCTTTTTTAGGGGGGGGGGGGGGGGGGGGGGGAACTGCTTCAGGCAAACTCTGAGGCGTCATCTACTCAACCTGATGTAGAGACGACTGCTGACTGCCAGCATACCGGGCCTGGCGCCTCGACTAGCTGCAGTGCTATCGCGCCTCAGGCCCCAACATTTCCTCTGCTGCTAAACTTCTTTCTATTACTATATGTTTTTGCTGAAATAAATAAAACAAACAAACAAACCAATCTAATCAAAACGAGATGTTAGAAATAGCTCAAGCAAAACCTTTCCTTGTTGTGTTACAAGAACAATGGCTGTTGTATGAGAGATGACTAGCCATTCTGTTTCTCTGTATTTCTTGTAACCTTGGCTGAAATATGTCTAGCATCATATCCAGCGACTGAAATATCATATTATCTCTTGTAGTACATACAACCTCTCTCTGAAATATCATATTGAGCTCTCAGCTCAGATGTATAACTCGGTGCTTTCAAGCCTATACATTTATTGTCTCATACAATCCCAGTATAAGAGCAAAGGTAGCAATGGCAACAAGTGGCAAAGGCAACAGCATTTGGCAAGTGGCAATAAATGCTAGAAAGCTTGGCCTTTTATAGGCTAAGTACAGGAAGTTAACAGGAAGTAGTTGACCTACTTTATGAGTAGACCAATCAAGCATAACACATTTACAGGTATGTGAATAACATACACAGGTTATTTATATAATCCAATAGAGTAACAGGCAAAAGGTTAATTATAAATAGCGCCCAGAAGTAAGGGGCGGAGCTAATAGTTCCATACCAATGTAATTTGTCCCTAGATCTCTCTTTGTCTTTGAGGTAGGTCCTAGGTCTTTTTGGAGCCTTTTGTCTTGAAATACCGACATCTGGAATCATCTAAGATGTGAATAGGCAGTGCTGGTTGTCCTTAGGCTATGTTTCATTCTTCTTGCTATGGCAGCCATCTTGTTACCGGCCTAGGATACCCTCCAAGGGCTGGTATTGTGCCAGTAGTCTGCCGGTAGACTGCTGAAAGCTTGCCAGTAGGTTGCTGGTATGGGTATTTGTATTTGGTGGCAAATTTTCAGGCCCATTCTGTAGCTTGTACCAGGGCTAACTACAAGTCTGTCTGATGCCAAAGGGCTATCAGTGGCACCTCTATAATGCATTGGTCACGACAGAGCTCCGCAAAAATCCACAACAGCGGAGAGCAAAAATATTTTGCCAGAAATGAAACAGGCATAAAGTCGCACTCCACTCCATTTGATTGACTAGCCGCAGCTTACCAATGTGCGCTGGGTGCATCGGCATGCTACAACTTTCTGGCAGATCGTAGTGATCCATCGCAAAGGTTGATTGACACCAAAACATCTGATGCAGTGTAACCAAGCATTAGCTCTACTGTCTACTTGTAATGGATTCCGGTCTGTTACCACGGACATCCACTAATCTCGAGTATTCTACCTCTCTCCAGAGACGACACTGTACTGACCGACAGTGACAACTGTGTTGGGCAACCGAATTACCCGGTAAGGCAAGAGCCCATGGCTCAGACAAACAGTACCGAGTAGTGTCTGTAATAATGGCTTTATTCTCTAAGCTGTCCTTAGGGTAATTATTCCTCTAGGGTTTAGCAATATAAGAGTATATGCCATGGCAACATTGTAATGAATGCAAAGATTAACAGTGGGAGCTCTCCTTTTATAGGAGAGCTAACAAACACAAAACATATAACAGTCAATGCACAGGAAGTAGATGAACCAATTACATTAACTATATAAATAATCAACCAATCAACAATGCAATGTAAATAATAAAGGGAGGTGCCAAGTGGCTAAGGGCGGAGTCCTTTCTCCTAATTGTCCAATGAATGCTCCTACAGGGTTGCCAGGCTGTACAAAGAGTTAGGTCCATGAAGTTGGTCATTTAGGGGTAAGCACTTCCTGTTTACGACCTTGACTAAGTTCTTAGACATATTTGCAGATCCTCTTCTAAGGCGGCCATCTTGTGCCGGCCCAGTACAGCTGTACCGGGTCGGTAGAGGTCACTACCGACCCTGTAGGGGTCAATACCGGCCCTGCTTATTATGCTACCGGCACAGTAGGACTTTCTACCCAACAGCTATTAGCCAAACGCTGTGGGCAAAAGTTTAGCGCATTGTCTCGCAAGGTTACTAGCGTAAACGACCTGTTTACTACTAGTGTGCACTAAAATCTACCACATACTAACAGTTGCCCAACTTCCCTGTCTACAAACAGGTGCCCGACCTACCTGTTCACTAACAGTTGCCCAACTCACCTGTCTACTAGGAGTCCAACAGCAATATTGAATACCATCTCCAGCCCAGGTTTGAGGCTGACCAGTAATGACACTTTCAGAGCATATTTCTTAGCTAGATCTTCTCCGGATGTCCAGTTAGCTTTTGAAGGGTGGGAAGTAAGAAATCCATTTCCGACAAGTTTATCTGGTTCCATGTCCATCTCGAGCATCATGTCTGGTAAGATTGGGTCTGTAGACACAGCAACTAAATGGTAGCCTAGGACACCTTACTATATAGTTTAGACTGAGGGTGGTCTAGGTAACTTTACCATGGAATAAACACACGAGGTTACAACTTACCGATAACAGTCATCAGCATACAGTCCATCATAATAGCTAGAAATACAATTAAAATGGTCAGGTTCGGGTGCAATCTGCTCCGCCATTTGCAGCAATTGCTTTTGACGGCTTCAACTCTCTCGTTTAGAGAATCAGGATCTACTGAAAGACTACAAAAGAGAAATTTTATTTGATTCTATGATAAGTTCATTAGATAATCAATGCTATCAGTCCCAGTCAACTATTAATTTTATTGAACTATTAGTCAAAGTTAACTGTTAATCTTCTTTGACTATTAGTTTCAGTTCACTAATAACCTTACCTAACTATTGTTAACTGACTAGTTAACACTTAGTTAACTATTAATTTTATTGAACAATTAGTCCTAGTTAACTATGAATCTTAGTTAACTATTAGTCCCATTTAACTATTAATTTTAGTCAACTATTAATCTTAGTTAACTATTAGTCCTAGTTACTTATTAATCTTAGTTAACCATCAATCTTAGTCATTTATCAGTCTTCGTTAACTATTAATCTTGATTAACTATTGGTCTTAATTAACTATTAACGATAAGTTAACCATTAATCTTACTTGGCTATTAGTCCCAGTTAAGGATTAGTGTTAGTTAACTATTAATCTTAGTTAGCTATTAGTCTTAGTTAATTATTCCTCTTAGCTAACTCTAAGTCTTAGTTAACTATTAGACTTTGTTAACTGGTAATAATAGTTAACCATTAATCTTAGTCAACTATCAGTCCTAGTTAACTATTTAGCGCTAGTTACCTATTAATCTCAGTTAACCATTAGTCCTAATTAACAATTAATCTTAGTTAGCTATTAGTCTTAGTTGATTGATAATCTTAGTTAACTATTAATCTAAGCTATTAGTCTTAGTTCGTTATCAATCTTAACTATTAGTCCTAGTTAATTATTAATATTAGTTAACCATCAAACTTGGTCATTTATTAGTCATAGTTAACTATTAGTGCTAGTTAACTATTAATCTTGGTTAACCAATTAATCTTAGTGAAATATTAACTAAATTTAATCATTAATCTCAGGTAAATAATAATCTTAGTTAACTATTATTCTTCGAATTGGTAAAAGTCAAACAAAAATATGGATATGAAAAATTGGTATTTTATGGGAGTGAAAGTCGGATAAACAAAAATTTTTGTACAAAGAGATCATTTAACATGAGGATTTTAAGCATCCAATTGTTGTTTGTTGTTGGTTTTTCTAAACATATACAGGAGTCAGAGCTTTCAACATTATAGGTGAAATCAAATGGCAGTAAATAAAACTACTTGCAGTGTCCAAAAAAGAGTTTATCTCTTGCTGTAACAAGTTTGACTTCAAATGATGATAGAAAGTTTCAGCTACAATAATAATTACAATAACGCAATAACTAAAATGATAATAAAAATTAATCAATGTTTGCGTGTGACCAGTCAAAAGCTGACTTACCATGCTGCATTTTCTGAGACATTTGCAGCCTGTGAACAAGATGAAATCAACTTTTCAGAATCCATTTGTTTGAGCAGCTCTTTCAGCAGCAGGTCTGCACAGGAAATGAAGACATCTGGTGTGATAATAGCCAGCCAATTAGCTGGCTTTAATGTGCATCGGTCTTCCGCTGTTAGCTTTCAATGCTTTCATCTATGGCCTTAAGACTTGTGTGCCAACAGGCATTTGACAAGACGAGAGATGAGAGAACTACCTGGACTTGTTAGAGGCTTTACTAAGGCTGCACCAATCACTGACCCTCAAAATTGGTTTCAACCAATCACTGATGTAGATTGTAAGTTTACTTTATGTCTTTTGTGTTATACACTATAGTAACATACGTGCGTATTATGCATTAGAATATACTGTCCCATGAGTGAAATTTTGTTTTGCGCAGTAATAACATCCAAAAGCAATTTTTTGCTTAATTATTTCCCATCTTTTAAGCTGTGACAATCTGAAAAGACTATCGCATACATGCGTATTTTATATGGCGCTGCATTCAACAAAAATCTTTTTAACAAAAACGTTTTTTTCTGTAACTCAAGTGATGAAATGAATAAAGTCAGTACCAATAGTAAAGGAGATGGCAGTGTCCAATCACATGCCAAAAAGCTGATCAATAGTCAATCTAATACCAAAAGATTGTAAGTTTTACCAAGATAAAAATAATGCTGTTTATCTCACAAGGTTTGCATACACATGGCAGCGCAACAACGTTTTGTTCAAGCAGCATTTGATGAGTAGTATTGTAAGAGCAGATCCACCCTTACAATATTAGTCGTGTAGCAGCATGCACATCAATTAACAAAATATAAATTGTTTGAACTGATTAAATAAAAGTTAAAACCTTGAAAGTTAGCATAATCTGTCAAAGTAATATATTCCCTATGGCAACCGAAAGTATACTTACAATTGTGCACATATAAAATAAATATGAACTAGGCTGGATTGGCTCTCTCGCTCAGCATAACAACTTCTACTGGCTCGGTGGAACAACTCCTACTGGCTTGGTGGAACAACTCCTACTAGCTCGGTGGACAACTTCTACTGGCTCGGTGGAACAACTCCTACTGGCTCGGTGGAACAACTCCTACTGGCTAGGTGGAACAACTTCTACTGGCTCGGCGGAACACCTCCTACTGGCTCGGTGGAACAACTTCTACTGGCTAGGTGGAACAACTCCTACTGGCTCGGTGGAACAACTCCTACTAGCTCGGTGGAACAACTTCTACTGGCTCGGTGGAACAACTCCTACTGGCTCGGTGGAACAACTCCTACTGGCTCGGTGGAACAACTTCTACTGGCTTGGTGGAACAACTTCTACTGGCTCGGTGGAACAACTCCTACTGGCACGGTAGAACAACTTCTACTAACTCGGTGGAACAACTTCTACTGGCTAGGTGGAACAACTCCTACTGGCTCGGTAGAACAACTCCTACTGGCTAGGTGGCTGTGTTTCTTAATACCAACAAAATATTATTTGGGTCGACTGTCTTAATTGACACGGAGGGATCAGAAAGCATAATTTGGTTTAACTTAAATTTGGGAACTTCCTTCTCTCTGTTGGTTTGATCATTTTCGAATTTTTTATCTAAGGGTATCTTCTGGGCCCATTTGTAAGTTCTTGTTCGCTGAAGAGTGCTTCTGTTATGTCTGTGAAAGAGGTTTTTGAGATGGGAGTGAGAGTGATGGAGGGAATGAAAGGTTTACCTGGATCGGACATCAAACAATTGCCAACATTTACCACAATAAGCTAATTACCAGCGTAACGCGTAATCTCTGATTAGTAACCACAGCTGATTGGTTAGTTTTATCTGGAGCAAAACCAACAACAGTAAGTCCTAAGGTAAGTTTTAAGGTAAGTCCTAAGGTAAGTTCTAACATAAGTCCTAAGGTAAGTCCTAAGGTAAGTCCTAAGGTAAGTCCTAAGGTAAGTCCTAAGGTAAGTCCTAAGGTAAGTCCTAAGGTAAGTCCTAAGGTAAGTCCTAAGGTAAGTCCTAAGGTAAGGTATTGTACTGTTTACAGACCACCCAGTTTTAAACGGATTTTTTATCCTTTCCAGCTAAAGTACCTTAAAATGAGAGATTTGATGTCCTTTTATTTAATCTGATGGTCAACTTCAATGTTGAAAGGTACAAGCATTCCTGTAGGTTTATTTTATGTTTTCCGTCTTTTTTGTCTGTCTATTGTTGCTCTCACCAAGTTTTTGTGGCAATTTTACCAACGCAGACAACTCGTGAAACAAACAATTCAACGATATTTTATGTGACTAACGTCAGCATTTTCTAGAATAAATGATGAAACACTCCAGTGCAGATGTTTCGATGGCTAATACCTGTAGTTATCTGGCTATAAAATGACATTTCTACTAACATTCCTTATTCTTAACATAGTTGCAGCCTATTTATTTGTGTTCATTAAGAGTCCAGGCAAATGATTCCACAATTGCTTACATAAGACCTAACATGTTTTTTTGTGGTGAAAAAATTCACTGCCCCAGTAAGCATCATGAATATGTCTAGTTGAAGCAGCTGTTACAAAAAATCAAAAACCATAACATATTTTTTTGACTTTTGCATTAAAACTTGAAAAGATATTGTTGGTACAACTTTTTATTATGACTACTTGCTAGTGATGTGTAGTAACAGACCCAAACAGACAGCTAAGCTATGTATGTGTGTCAGCGTAGCACCATGGAGTTATTTCCCCTCTCGAAAGCTAGCCAGTTGACAGCGTTTGGTGTCTCTTCGGATGCATAAAAATGGTGTTTCATGATATTTTATCTTCGTTACAAAATGACTCAGGCGCATTGTGTTTAGCATCATCAAACCAATCGTGATAAAAAAGTCGATCCATTCTACGAAGCGACTTTTTTGTACCTTATACTATATAAACAATATACGTAACAATAGTTATATTTGTCTTGTAGTTAGCGTTTTAGGAGAGGAGATAATCCTCTGATCCACGTCTGCTATCAATAACACCTGCATTCCCTAACTGCACATTACCCTTTCTATTTAATGACTCTCAGATTTGTATCTTAAACTGTTTATTTTAACTTTTCATCTATCAATAACAATAACAATTGTTAACTTCTATTAGCAATATCGATATAGCAATTATAACAACTACAATAACAAATACAACAACATTTTACAGACCCCTGAATACTTTGAAACTGGCACACATTGCATACTTGGTAGGTTCACATAGGAATAGTTGTACAACAGATTAGATATAACATTGGATATTGTACATAGTACACTACAGCAGTAACCTACACAAAACTTTCAAAGATATATACCAGTAGCTGTGCAAACAGGCCAACCGAAGGGTCGTCAGGCGTACCCCACTAGTGGGTTTACTGTGAACCCAAGTCTATTTCTCATAATAGTTAATAGTTTAAAATCTGTGCCTCTTTATCAGTCTATTTATATATCCTGTTATATACATACAAAAGTAGGTTATTGTTGTGTTGATGTGGGTTGGACGGCTGCTTCACTTTCCTTCAACAGATTGCGTCAGGTTCTACAAGCACATAGCACAATTGACAGGCTGACCATATAATTATTGGTATAAATAACTTCGGCCATCTTGAGATGTTAAAACTGAACTGTACCACCATGGAGCTCTACCACCTGATTTGTTAGTGGTACTGTAACCACCAGGAACCATCGGTGGGTTTTGTTGAAGTGGTGATAAACAATGCCAGCAGTTATACTGAATGAAAGGTATCCTTGAGCATACACATATCATGAGTTATGTCTGGTGGTTTAGTAGACCTTACCTGCTGACTTTAAGCTACGGTCGAGCAGAGGTTTTCATAATCAAATGTTTGGTTTGGGGAGGAGGAGTATATACAAGGGAAATCTTCATCAGACAGTGATAGAGGAGCAGTAGAAGGGCTAGAATGGAATGTGATTGTTTGAGTAGGCGGGTTGCCTATGTCATCCACCATTTCCAGGGAAGCGTCCATCTCTAGGGAAGCGTCCATCTGTAGGGAAGCGTCCATCTGTAGGGAAGCGTCCATGTGTGGGGAAGCGCCCATGTGTGGGGTCTGGTCCATGTGTGGGGTCTGGTCCATGTGTGGGGTCTGGTCCATGTGTGGGGTCTGGTCCATGTGTGGGGTCTGGTCCATGTATGAGGGATGGTTCATGTGTGCACGTTGGTCCATTTGTATCATAGAATCTATGTGTAGGGGGCGCAATCTCTCATACTGATGCATTGTGGTTACCTACAATCATACCAAGTATATGAGTTGGGAAGAGCTAGAAAGATAGTGAGAAGACAACTCTCTATAAAACCCACCAGCTCTGATCACTCTACATTCCTACACCAACAAGTTACTATCTCTAATATTTACACTTAGCTTACCATTGGCTGGTAGTTTGCATGCATCGGTGCATGCTGACGCTGTCGAACAATGTAGGATGGGTAGAAACCTGTCTGCAGCTGTTGAGACTCTGTTTTTTGTTTATTTTTTTTGTGTTTCTTTGACGGATCAACGCTCTTCCTCTCCTTACATCCTTCGCCATCAAAACGACCATTTTCAAAATCAGTCTGCAAAATAAATCACAAAATTAAAATGAAGCTCAAAAACCAGCTTTGCGTAAATCATCAAGTAAAAAAGGAACAAACAATACTCACTATAAACTGAGGATGTATCGACCAGTAATATCCTCTACTGCCATCCGACCTCTCCTTTTTTACAAAACACTTCATGAGGCTGAGGTTGTGGCGAACACTTAAACACAAGCAGGAAGGTAGTAAAACAGGTAAGATATGTCAGCTAACATCGGATTACATAACTCTGAGATGTTTACCTGTTCCTCCAAGAGCGAATGTTACCCAAAGCAAAAAACGGGAATTTTTGCATAAACCAATCGTATATCTCTATTATCAGCATTTTATTCTCTGGAGAGCTCAGTATTGCCTGCAACATATAAATAAACTATCACTCACCAGCGTAAGTGTCCATTTTAACTTTCATTTCTCAACTGAAAATTAATCAGTACTAGACTACCTTGGCAATAAGCTCCACGTATGGCTCGCTTGGTTTGACGAAATCAGGTGGTGGGCTACAAGTTTTCTTTCTCTCTTTCCTCGGTTTAGTGGGTTTGTAGATTTCAGAGAGGAACATCTCATTGGATGGTACATACGTGGATCGAAAGCCTTCAATATATCACATCAAAGATTATTGCCGTTTTATGTCTTAACAGTTACAGCTCCTTAGACATGAACTATAGTGTAATAAACGGAATGGAAAGGGATATAATATCCTTAGTCTCCCCTCTGTCCAGGTAACCCTATACTGTATCCGAACTGCAACAATAGATATTCACATGCCTTTTGGTAATTAATCAGTAAATAACAATACCACCACCATTCTATGTCCGCCTTTTAGATCTGTTGCATCTCTTTTTGCAAGCGTACGGAGCTGAGCTTGAAATCAGACCACATAAGTAGAAGATGCTCTCACTCACCATCATTAAAGGGTTGAGGTGTCATTATATAACTTGTGTGGTATTGGTAGTACGGTGGTTGTCCATTCTGGCACTGCTCAGTTACATAACGTGTGGATGTATTCTGTATAGGCATTTGTTGTTGTGGTCTCACTGGGACATGTTCAGAGATTCCATCACCTGGTGCAGCAAACCCCATGTTTTGATTAGTAGAAAACCAAGGTGAGGTGCCATCTGGCAGCAGATCTCTGGCATCGAGAGGAACCGATGGACTACAACAGCCAATGTCCGAGGTACCAATACAATGCACGCAATACCATAGATGTAGCTTTAGCTCTCTCTCAGTTAGTAGAGTAACTTACTTGTTGTAGTTGTGGAAATACTGAGTATGCACCCTGTTAGATACTGGGGTTGTTTGTGAGATGTAGTTATCCCCTGATTGGTCAGTAGGTGGTACTTGATCGAATTTAGCATCTCCATTAAACCCATTTATAACTGTAACATAATTCATACCAGCTTTATAGCGAGTTGTACTTTTTCCATCAACTTTGTAAGGACAAGTTTTCACTGAGACTGACTCAAAGTTGATACATTTACTTACACTCTGCTGCCTGGTTACGTTCTCCAGTGGAGTCTCCGCTGCCAGGCATCAAGTTTGAACTGGAATTTGGGGAACTTGCCAACGCCACAATATCCTCTAGTGCTTTTATTAAGTCAGAGTTCATTATTTCTTCTAACTCTAAGTCACTCATTTTTTTCCAGTAGTTTGTATATATTTCTAGCGTTAATGCAAACAGAAAGTTGAACTCCTAAGCACATGGCAGCAGTCAAGCCAGCAGTAAAAACTACGGCTGGTTTTTAATAAAGTTGATTATATTCTAATCAGCCATTTTAGCATTCATTTTATTTTATGAGATAACTTTTGCAAAATCAAAATGGCAAAAAATTCATTTTATACTGTTTGTGAGATAAATAATAATTTTTGAAAAGCATATCGCCATAAAAAATGCTCTATTAGAAAGTAGGAAGTAAATTGAAGCACAAGATACTTAGCTATGGTTGGTCTTTCAAACTCAATCCATGTGAAAGATGAAAACATTTTTCACACCGTCAAGATTAAACCCAAAAACAATTATCCTGTCGATGGAAGATTAAAAGTTTTAGTAGTGAAGATTAATCTCATATAAATCTGCACAAGTAAAAGAACGAAGTCCAGCACAGAACACATCTAAGGAAACTGAATTCATATACAGTTTTGTTCAACTCCATCAACCATGTCAATACTTGATGGAAAAAGTTTAATAATAAATGTAAAAAGACTGGATTGTTTTGTAATTTGTGTAAGCAATTGAAATAGCAATATCTTTTTTTGAACTACAACCGGAATGACTTATTTTTTTAAATGAATAATTTTGGCAAGAAAAAAATTTGTAATATCTGTGATTGCTGATTATAGCTTTTGAAAGTCCTACAACTTTTGGAATATTTTATTATTTTTTTCAAACTCAATTAAAACATAATTTGGCCATTAATAAAATATTTGCACATGACCTGATAGAATGTTTTATTTTAGGTCATCTCTTGGTAGAAAATAATCAAGCCTAACATTTTCTTATCAATGCTTGATATATAAATAAATTTTATTTCTGACAATGAAGGGCACACACACTGCTATTTATTCAACTGGGTAATATATAAATTAAAAAATAATTGGTCTTTAATGATTAAAAGCTACCAGCTGTTGAACTATTAACAACCAACCTTCACTTAAAGCATAAAGCTTTGAAATTCTCTCAAGCAATCACAGAGTGAAGCTGCTTCCTTTCTGTGCTGTGTCTTTCTCTGCAGCACTGCTGAACTTCTTCAAAATGATAAAGATCAGCTTTTGATTTAGCTTTATACAAGCCAACGACTAATCTTTGCTGCACTCTATCACAACGACTAAATTTTCAGAATACCTGCAGCACAGACTTAAAGTTGTAGACTGCAAAAGTATTATATGATCACCTAGTATCAAAGTATTTGACCACATTTACCTACCAGTGCACAGAACTACCACAACTGATACCAAATACCTAAATAGCTAGTGCATTTAAAGAGGATGTATTATGTAATCCCATAAATGGTTGACTAACATGCCAACAATGATATTATAGTGGAGTTATGTGCACATGATGCAGAGATGAATATAGTTGTTAGTTGTTGTTAAAGGTTTGATTTTAGAGAAATGGTAGTTGACAACCATTTTAGTTTTGGATTCTCAGCAGAGCAAATAGTGTTTTATTCTGTGTGCCAGTAGCATGTTATATTGTTAGTAAAAGTTCGTACGAGTGGTTCAAGCGACAGCACTGTAGTGTAGTTGTGGCTGGCAGTGAGTGATACAAGTGAGCGATACCAGTGAGTGATACAAGTGAGTGATACAAGTGAGTGATACAAGTGAGTGATACAAGTGAGTGATACAAGTGAGTGATACAAGTGAGTGATACAAGTGAGTGATACAAGTGAGTGATACAAGTGAGTGATACAAGTGAGTGATACAAGTGAGTGATACAAGTGAGTGATACGAGTGAGTGATACGAGTGAGTCATACGAGTGAGTGATACAAGTGAGTGATACAAGTGAGTGATACAAGTGAGTGATACAAGTGAGTGATACAAGTGAGTGATACAAGTGAGCGATACAAGTGAGTGATACAAGTGAGTGATACAAGTGAGTGATACAAGTGAGTGATACAAGTGAGTCATACGAGTGAGTGATACAAGTGAGTGATACAAGTGAGTGATACAAGTGAGTGATACAAGTGAGTGATACAAGTGAGTGATACAAGTGAGTGATACAAGTGAGTGATACAAGTGAGTGATACAAGAGAGTGATACAAGTGAGTGATACAAGTGAGTGATACAAGTGAGTGATACAAGTGAGTGATACAAGTGAGTCATACGAGTGAGTGATACAAGTGAGTGATACGAGTGAGTGATACAAGTGAGCGATACAAGTGAGTGATACAAGTGAGCGATACAAGTGAGTGATACAAGTGAGTGATACAAGTGAGTGATACAAGTGAGTGATACAAGTGAGTGATACAAGTGAGTGATACAAGTGAGTGATACAAGATGAATTAGAATACACTTGTACGATAGTTGGTGCAAAGTGTATGTGTGAACTGATATTTTATAGATTGTACTACTCGTGCATAGAGTCAGCAGAGGATGTCGAGTGCATAAGTTACCTTTCAGGTAACCCCCAAGTGGTGGTAGAGTGTAACCAGAGATTGATCAGAAATATCAGAAACTCGCTATCACCAACCAGCTATCATCACTAGCTTTTGAAGCGTTTTTAAGTAACATTAATCTACAGAAAGCTTCTGGATTTGACGACATGCCAACTAAATTATTGAAAACCAGTGCAAATATCTTAGCTGTACCATCAGCTTATATCGTGAACAAATGTTCCACTTGTGGTAAATTTCCTGATTCTTCAAAAACAGCAGAAGTAAAACATTATATAAAAATGGCTCAACAACAGACTGTTCAAATTATAGACCGATATCTATTCTACCAATTTTGAGTAAAACTTTTGAAAAAATGATAAACAATCAATTAGTAGATTTCCTGGAGAAAACCGGCATACTCAATCACCAACAGTATGGGTTCAGAGAAAACAAAAGTACATTTCTTGCTCTCATAAAGTTTACAGATAAATTACTGGAAGCAATGAATAATGGCAATTCTGTCTTGGGAATATTTTAAGGATTTAGTAAAGCTTTTGATACAATCGATCATGTGATTCTACTAAACAAGCTCAAGTTTCTAAACTTTTCAAACATCAGCATTGATCTCATGTCTAATTAACTTTCACACCGTAGACAACTGACTATGGTGAATGAGACAGTTTCTAGATTATGTGACATTACGTGCGGTGTATCACAGGTTTTCATCCTGGACCCAACTTTTTTTTTAATTTGCATAAACGATCTCTCCAAGGTTACAAAATGTTTTGACCCTATTCTGTATGCTGATGATACTAATCTATTTTTTGAGAGTCTACATGTGGACAAAATAAATGAAGAGTTTAAACTTGTGAAAACTGGTGCGACTCAAACAAACTTACTTTAAATCTAGATTAAACTAATTATATTGTACTAAAAACTCACCAAAACACCCCCTCATTAAAATGTAATTTAAATATAATAGACGATTTTAATTTGGAAGAGAAATCCTCAATAAAATACTTCGGAGTTGAAATTGACAAAAATCTATCTTGGAACTTACAAGTTTCTAGAACTTCACAAAACACTTGGACCTAACATAGGAATGTTATTTAAATACTCCAGCTTTTCACCAAGAAAAACATTGCTTTTAATTTAAAACTGTTTTATTAATTCAAAAATTAGTTATTGCGGTGAATACTGGGGAAATGCTGGAACAAGTTATCTTAACCAAATTCACCTTCTGCAAAAGGATTTAATACAAAGAATATATAAAAAGTCTGTTACTACTCACACAATACCTCTTTTCCAGAACTCATTAATTTACCTGCTCATTCAATATACAAATACAAACTACTAATACTTGCTCACAAAACTTCCTACTCTACCCAATCTCACTCGCATCACAATTACTTGACTCGTGCTTCCCAACTTAACCAACTTCTACCAAAATCAACCACTGCTGCAGGACATCACAGATTGAGTTACCGGTGTGCTTCTATGTGGAATGGGCTGCCGAGTTTGATTCAATCTTTGTTTTTTTTGGGGGGGGGGAGAAATTGCTTCAGGCAAGCTATGAAGCGTCATCTACTCAACCTGATGTAGAGGTGACTGCTGACTGCCAGCACACCGGGCCTGGCGCCTCGACTAGCTGCAGTGCTATCGCGCCTCAGGCCCCAACATTTCCTCTGCTGCTAAACTTCTTTCTATTACTATATTTTTGTGCTCAAATAAATAAAACAAACAAACAAACCAATCTAATCAAAACGAGATGTTAGAAATAGCTCAAGCAAAACCTTTCCTTGTTGTGTTACAAGAACAATGGCTGTTGTATGAGAGATGACTAGCCATTCTGTTTCTCTGTATTTCTTGTAACCTTGTCTGAAATATGTCTAGCATCATATCCAGCGACTGAAATATCACATTATCTCTTGTAGTACATACAAACCCATCTCTTTCTGAAATATCATATTATCTCTTGTAGTACATACAGCCTCATCTCTCTCTGAAATATCACATTATCTCTTGTAGTACATACAACCTCATCTCTATCTGAAATATCATATTATCTCTTGTAGTACATACAAACTCATCTCTCTCTGAAATATCACATTATCTCTTGTAGTACATACAACCTCATCTCTATCTGAAATATCATATTATCTCTTGTAGTACATACAACTTCATCTCTATCTGAAATATCATATTATCTCTTGTAGTACATACAGCCTCATCTCTCTCTGAAATATCACATTATCTCTTGTAGTACATACAAACTCATCTCTCTCTGAAATATCACATTATCTCTTGTAGTACATACAACCTCATCTCTCTCTGAAATATCACATTATCTCTTGTAGTACATACAGCCTCATCTCTCTCTGAAATATCACATTTTCTCTTGTAGTACATACAGCCTCATCTCTCTCTGAAATATCACATTATCTCTTGTAGTACATACAACCTCATCTCTCTCTGAAACATCACATTATCTCTTGTAGTACATACAGCCTCATATCTCTCTGAAATATCACATTATCTCTTGTAGTACATACAACCTCATCTCTCTCTGAAATATCATATTATCTCTTGTAGTACATACAACCTCATCTCTCTCTGAAATATCATATTATCTCTTGTAGTACATACAACCTCATCTCTCTCTGAAATATCATATTATCTTTTGTAGCACATACAACCTCATCTCTCTCTGAAATATCATATTATCTCTTGTAGTACATACAACCTCATCTCTCTCTGAAATATCATATTATCTCTTGTAGTACGTACAGCCTCATCTCTCTCTGAAATATCACATTGTCTTTTGTAGTACATACAACCTCATTCTCTCTGAAATATCACATTATCTCTTGTAGTACATACAGACTCATCTCTCTCTGAAATATCATATTATCTCTTGTAGTACATACAACCTCATCTCTCTCTGAAATATCATATTATCTCTTGTAGTACATACAGCCTCATCTCTCTCTGAAATATCACATTATCTCTTGTAGTACATACAACCTCATCTCTCTCTGAAATATCATATTATCTCTTGTAGTACATACAACCTCATCTCTCTCTGAAATATCATATTATCTCTTGTAGTACATACAACCTCATCTCTCTCTGAAATATCATATTATCTTTTGTAGCACATACAACCTCATCTCTCTCTGAAATATCATATTATCTCTTGTAGTACATACAACCTCATCTCTCTCTGAAATATCATATTATCTCTTGTAGTACGTACAGCCTCATCTCTCTCTGAAATATCACATTGTCTTTTGTAGTACATACAACCTCATCTCTCTCTGAAATATCACATTATCTCTTGTAGTACATACAGACTCATCTCTCTCTGAAATATCATATTATCTCTTGTAGTACATACAACCTCATCTCTCTCTGAAATATCATATTATCTCTTGTAGTACATACAACCTCATCTCTCTCTGAAATATCATATTATCTCTTGTAGTACATACAGCCTCATCTCTCTCTGAAATATCATATTATCTCTTGTTGTACATACAAACTCATCTCTCTCTGAGATATCATATTATCTCTTGTAGTACATACAGCCTCATCTCTCTCTGAAATATCATATTGAGCTCTCAGCTCAGACGTATAACTCGGTGCTTTCAAGCCTATGCATTTATTGTCTCATACAAACCCAGTATAAGAGCAATGGTAGCAGTGGCAACAAGTGGCAAAGGCAACAGCATTTGGCAAGTGGCAATGAATGCTAGAAAGCTTTGCTTTTTATGGGCTAAGTACAGGAAGTTAACAGGAAGTACTTGACCTACTTTATGAGTAGACCAATCAAACATAACACATTTACAGGTACGTGAATAACATACACAGGTTATTTATATAATCCAATAAAGTAACAGGCAAAAGGTTAATTATAAATGGCGCCCAGAAGTAAGGGGCGGAGCTAATAGTTTCATACCAATGTAATTTGTCCGCAGATCTCTCCTTGTCTTTGAAGTAGGTCCTAGGTCTTTTTGGAGCCTTTTATCTTTAAATACGGACATCTGGAATCATCTAAGATGTGGATAGGCAGTGCTGGTTTTCCTTAGGCTATGATTCATTCTTCTTGCTATGGCAACCATCTTGTTACCGACCCAGTATACCCTCCCAGGGCTGGTATTATGCCAGTAGTCTGCTGGTAGACTGCTGAAAGCTTGCCAGTAGTTTGCTGGTATGCGTATTTGTATTTGGTGGCAACTTTTCAGGCCCATTCTGTAGCTTGTACCAGGGCTAACTACAAGCCTGTCTGATGCCAAAGGGCTATCAGTGGCACCTCTTTAATACATTGGTCACGACAGAGCTGCGCAAAAATCCACAACAGAGGAGAGC
This sequence comes from Cryptosula pallasiana, assembly GCA_945261195.1. Lineage (NCBI taxonomy): Eukaryota > Metazoa > Bryozoa > Gymnolaemata > Cheilostomatida > Cryptosulidae > Cryptosula > Cryptosula pallasiana. Next base: position 26,130,508 of record OX183140.1, on the reverse strand, counting down.
AAAAATATTTTTCCAGAAATGAAACAGGCATAAAGTCGCACTCTGCTCCATTTGATTGACTAGCCGCAGCTTACCAATGTGCACGAGGTACATCGGCATGCTACAACTGTCTGGCAGATCGTAGTGATCCATTGCAAAGGTAGATTGACACCAAAACATCTGATGCAGTGTAACCAAGCATTAGCTCACCTGTCTACTGACAGTTGCCCAACTTACCTGTCTACAAACAGGTGCCCGACCTACCTGTCTACTAACAAGTGCCCGACCTACCTGTTCATTAACAGGTGCCCGACCTACCTGTTCACTAACAGGTGCCCGACCTACCTGTTCACTAACAAGTGCCCGACTTACCTGTTCACTAACAGGTGCCCGATCTACCTGTCCACTAACAAGTGCCCGACCTACCTGTCTACTAGGAGTCCAACAGCAACATTGAATACCATCTCCAGCCCAGGTTTGAGGCTGACCAGTAGTGACACTTTCAGAGCATATTTCTCAGCTAGATCTTCTCCAGATGTCCAGTTAGCTTTTGAAGGCTGGGAAGTAAGAAATCCATTTCCGACAAGTTTATCTGGTTCCATGTCCATCTCGAGCATCATGTCTGGTAAGATTGGGTCTGTAGACATAATAACTAAATGGTAGCCTAGGACACCTTACTATATAGCTTAGACTGAGGGTGGTCTAGGTAACTTTACCATGGAATAAAGACACGAGGTTACAACTTACCGATAACAGTCATCAGCATACAGTCCATCATAATAGCTAGAAATACAATTAGTATGGTCAGGTTCGGGTGCAATCTGCTCCGCCATTTGCAGCAATTGCTTTTGCCGGCTTCAACTCTCTCGATTAGAGCATCAGGATCTACTGAAGGACTACAAAAGAGAAACTTTATTTGATTCTATGATAAGTTCATTAGATAATCAATGCTATCAGTCCCAGTCAACTATTAATTTTATTGAACTATTAGTCAAAGTTAACGGTTAATCTTCTTTGACTATTAGTTTCAGTTCACTAATAACCTTACCTAACTATTGTTAACTAATTAGTTAACACTTAGTTAACTATTAATTTTATTGAACAATTAGTCCTAGTTAACTATGAATCTTAGTTAACTATTAGTCCTATTTAACTATTAATTTTAGTCAACTATTAGTCTTAGTTAACTATTAGTCCTAGTTACTTATTAATCTTAGTTAACCATCAATCTTAGTCATTTATTAGTCTTCTTTAACTATTAATCTTGATTAACTAATGGTCTTAGTTAACTATTAATGATAAGTTAACCATTAATCTTACTTGGCTATTAGTCCCAGTTAAGGATTAGTGTTAGTTAACTATTAATCTTAATTAGCTATTAGTTTTAGTTAATTATTCCTCTTAGCTAACTCTAAATCTTAGTTAACTATTAGACCTTGTTTACTGGTAATATTAGTTAACCATTAATCTTAGTCAACTATCAGTCCTAGTTAACTATTTAGCGCTAGTTACCTATTAATCTCAGTTAACCATTAGTCCTAATTAACAATTAATCTTAGTTAGCTATTAGTCTTAGTTGATTAATAATCTTAGTTAACTATTAATCTTAGCTATTAGTCTTAGTTCGTTATCAATCTTAACTATTAGTCCTAGTTAATTATTGATATTAGTTAACCATCAAACTTAGTCATTTATTATTCCTAGTTAACTATTAGTGCTAGTTAACTATTAATCTTGGTTAACCAATTAATCTTAGTGAACTATTAACTAAATTTAATCATTAATCTTAGGTAATTAATAATCCTAGTTAACTATTATTCTTCGACTTGGTAAAAGTCAAACAAGAACATGGATATGAAAAATTGGTATTTTTGTACAAAGAGATCTTTTAACATGAGGATTTTAAGCGTCTAATGGTTGTTTGTTGTTGGTTTTTCAAAACATATACAGGAGTCAAAGCTTTCAATATTATAGGTGAAATTTAATGGCAGTAAATAAAACTACTTGCAGTGTCCAAAAAAGACTTCATCTTTTGATGTAACAAGTTTTACTTCAAATTATGATAGAAAGTTTCAGCTACAATAATAATTACGATAGCACAATAACTAAATGATAATGAAAATTAATCAATGTTTGCATGTGACCAATCAAAAGCTGACTTACCATGCTGCATTTTCTGAGACATTTGCTGCCTGTGAACAAGATGAAATCAATTTTTCAGAATCCATTTGTTTGAGCAGCTCTTTCAGCAGCAGATCTGCACAGGAAATGAAGACATCTGGTGTGATAGCCAGCCAATTAGCTGGCTTTAATGTGCATCGGTCTTCCGCTGTTAGCTTTCAATGTTTTCATCTATGGCCTTAAGCCTTGTGTGCCAACAGGCATTTGACAAGACGAGAGAGGAAAGAACTAACTGGATTTGTTAGAGACCCTCAAAATTGGTTTCAACCAATCACTGATGTAGATTGTAAGTTCACTTTATGTCTTTTGTGTTATACACTATAGTAACATACGTGCGTATTATGCATTAGAATATACTGTCCCATGAGTGAAATTTTGTTTTGCGCAGTAATAACATCCAAAACAATTTTTTGCTTCATTATTTCCCATCTTTTAAGCTGCGACAATCTGAAAAGACTATCGCATACATCCGTATTTTATATGGCGATGCATGCAACAAAAATCTTTTTAACAAAAACGTCTTTTTTCGTAACTCAAGTGATGAAATGAATAAAGTCAGTACCAATAGTAAAGGAGATGGCAGTGTCCAATAACATGCCAAAAAGCTGATCAATAGTCAATCTAATACCAAAAGATTGTAAGTTTTACCAAGATAAAAATAATGCTGTTTATCTCACAAGGTTTGCATCCACATGGCAGCACAACAACGTTTTGTTCAAACAGCATTTGATGAGTAGTATTGTAAGAGCAGATCTACTCTTACAATACTAGTTGTGTAGCAATATGAACATCAATTAACAAAAAATAAATTGTTTGAACTGATTAAATAAAAGTTAAAACCTTGAAAGTTAGCATATAATCTGTCAAAGTAATATATTCCCTACGGCAACCGAAGGTATACTTACAATTGTGTACATATAAAATAAATATAAACTAGGCTGGATTGGCTCTCTCGCTCAGCATAACAACTTCTACTGGCTTGGTGGAACAACTCCTACTGGCTCGGTGGAACAACTACTACTGGCTCGGTGGAACAACTACTACTGGCTCGGTGGAACGACTTCTACTGGCTCGATAGAACAACTTCTACTGGCTCAATGGAACAACTTCTACTGGCTCGGTGGTACAACTCCTACTGGCTCGGTGCAACAACTTCTACCGGCTCGGTGGAACAACTTCTACTAGCTCGGTGGAACAACCCCTACTGGCTCGGTAGAACAACTCCTACTGGCTCGGTAGAACAATTTCTACTGGCTAGGTAGAACAACTCCTACTGGCTTGGTGGAACAACTCCTACTGGCTCGGTGGAACAACTCCTACTGGCTCGGTAGAACAACTCCTACTGGCTCGGTGGAACAACTCCTACTGGCTAGGTAGAACAACTTCTACTGGCTCGGTGGAACAACTCCTACTAGCTCGGTGGAACAACTCCTACTGGCTCGATGGAACAACTCCTACTGGCTCGGTAGAACAACTTCTACTGGCTCGGTGGAACAACTTCTACTGGCTCGGTGGAACGACTCCTACTGGCTCGGTGGAACTAGTGACCCTGTAGGGGTCACTAGGTGGAACAATTCCTACTGGCTTGGTAGAACAACTCCTACTGGCTTGGTAAAACAACTTCTACTGGCTCGGTGGAACAACTACTACTGGCTCGGTGGAACAACTCCTACTGGCTCGGTGGAACAACTCCTACTAGCTCGGTAGAACAACTTCTACTGGCTCATTGGAACAACTCCTACTGGCTCAGTGGAACAACTTCTACTGGCTCGGTAGAACAACTCCTACTGGCTCGGTGGAACAACTCCTACTGGCTCGGTGGAACAACTCCTACTGGCTCGGTGGAACAACTTCTACTGGCTCGATGGAACAACTCCTACTGGCTCGGTGGAACAACTTCTACTATCTCGGTGGAACAACTCCCACTGGCTCGGTGGAACAACTTCTACTGGCTAGGTGGAACAACTCCTACTAGCTCGGTGGAACAACTCCTACTGGCTCGGTAGAACAACTCCTACTGACTCGATGGAACAACTCCTACTGGCTCAGTAGAACAACTTCTACTGGCTCGGTGGAACAACTTCTACTATCTCGGTGGAACAACTCCCACTGGCTCGGTGGAACAACTCCTACTGGCTTGGTGGAACAACTTCTTCTGGCTCGGTGGAACAACTCCTACTGGCTCTGTAGAACAACTCCTACTAGCTCGGTGGAACAACTCCTACTGGCTTGGTAGAACAACTCCTACTGACTCGATGGAACAACTCCTACTGGCTCAGTAGAACAACTTCTACTGACTCGGTGGAACAACTCCTACTGGCTAGGTGGAACAACTCCTACTGGCTCAGTGGAACAACTTCTACTGGCTCGGTAGAACAACTCCTACTGGCTCGGTGGAACAACTCCTACTGGCTAAGTGGCTGGGTTTCTTAATACCAACAAAATATTATTTGGGTCGACTGTCTTAATTGACACGGAGAGGTCAGAAAGTATAACTTGGCTTAACTTAAGTTTGGGAATTTCCTTCTCACTGTTGGTTTGATTTCTTTGACTTTTATGTTTTAAGGGTATCTTCTGGGCCCATTTGTAAGTTCTTATTCACTGAAGAGTGCATGATTAAAGCTTCTGTTATGTCTGTGAAAGAGGTTTTTGAGATGGGAGTGAGAGTGATGGAGGGAATGAAAGGTTTACCTGGACAAGACATCAGGCAATTGCCAACATTTACCACAATAAGCTAATTACCAGCCTAACGCGCAATCTCTAATTAGTAACCACAGCTGATTGGTTAGTTTTATCTGGAGCAAAACCAACTACAGTGAGTCCTAAGGTAAGTCCAAAGGTAAGTCCTAAGGTAAGTTCTAAGGTAAGTCCTAAGGTAAGTCCTAAGGTAAGTCCTAAGGTAAGCCCTAAGGTAAGTTCTAAGGTAAGTCCTAAGGTAAGTCCTAAGGTAAGTCTTAAGGTAAGTCCTAAGGTAAGTCCTAAGGTAAGTCCTAAGGTAAGTCCTAAGGTAAGTCCTAAGGTAAGTCCTAAGGTAAGTCCTAAGGTAAGTCCTAAGGTAAGTCCTAAGGTAAGTCCTAAGGTAAGTCCTAAGGTAAGTCCTAAGATAAGTCCTAAGGTAAGTCCTAAGGTAAGTCCTAAGGTAAGTCCTAAGGTAAGTCCTAAGGTAAGGTATTGTACTGTCTACAGACCACCCAGTTCTAAATGGATTTTTTATCCTTTCCAGCTAAAGTACCTTAAAATGAGAGATTTGATATCCTTTTATTTAATCTGATGGTCAACTTCAACTTCCTGTAGTTTTATTTTATGTCCTCCGTCTTTTTTACCTGTCTATTGTTGCTCTCACCAAGTTTTGGTGGGAATTTTACCGACGCAGACAACTCGTGGAACAAACAATGCAACAATATTTTACGTGCCTAACGTCAGCATTTTCTAGAATAAATGATGAAACACTCCAGTGCAGATGTTTCGATGGCTAATACCTGTAGTTATCTGGCTATAAAATGACATTTCTACTAACATTCCTTATTCTTAACATAGTTGCAGCCCATTTATTTGTGTTCATTAAGAGTCCAGACGAAAATGATTCCACAATTGCTTACATAAGACCTAACATTTTTTTTTGTGGTGAAAAAAGTCACTGCCCCAGTAAGCATCATGAAAATGTCTAGTTGCCGGAGCTGTTACAGAAAATCTAAAAACCATAACATATTTTCTGAATTTTTGTATTAAAACTTGAAAAGATTTTGTTGGTACAACTTTTTATTATGACTACTTGCTAGTGATGTGTAGTAATAGACCCAAACAGATAGCTAAGCTATCTATGTGTGTCAGTGTAGCACCATGGAGTTATTTCCTCTCTCGAAATCTAGCCAGTTGACAGCGTTTGGTGTCTCTTTGGATGCATAAAAATGGAATACCCGTCTACATTTCCCAATTTTTTCATCATTTTATCTTCGTTACAAAATGACTCCGGCTTGTTGTGTTTAGCATCATCAAACCAATTGCGATAAAAAAAGTAGATCCATTCTACGACGCGAATTTTCTGTACCTTATACTATAGAAACAATAGATGTAACAATAGTTATATTTGACTTGTAGTTAGCGTTTTAGGAGGGGAGACAATCCTCTGATCCACGTCTGCTATCAATAACACCTGCATTCCCTAAATGCACATTACCCTTTCTATGTAATGACTCTCAGGCTTGTATCTTAAACTGTTTATTTCAACTTTTCATTTATCAATAACATAACAATTGTTAACTTCTATTAGCAATAACGATATAGCAATTATAACAACTACAATAACAAATACAACAACATTTTACAGACCCCTAAATACTCAGAAGCTGGCACACATTGCATACTTGGTAGGTTCACATAGGAATAGTTATACAACAGATTAGATATAACATTGGATATTGTACATAGTACACTACAGCAGTAACCTACACAAAACTTTCAAAGATATATACCAGTAGAACTGTGCAAACAGGCCAACCAAAGGGTCATCAGACGCACCCACTAGTGGGTTTACTGTGAACCCAAGTCTATTTCTCATAATAGTTAATAGTTTAAAATCTGTGCCTCTCTATCAGTCTATTTATATATCCTGTTATATACATACAAAAAGTAGGTTATTGTTGTGTTGATGTGGGTTGGACGGCTGCTTCACTTTCCTTTAACAGATTGCGTCAGGTTCTACAAGCACATAGCACAATTGACAGGCTGACCATATAATTATTGGTATAAATAACTTCGGCCATCTTGAGATGTTAAAACTGAGCTGTACCACCGTGGAGCTCTACCACCTGATTTGTTAGTGGTACTGTAACCACCAGGAACCATCGGTGGGTTTTGTTGAAGTGGTGATAAACAATGCCAGCAGTTATACTGAATGAAAGGTATCCGCTAGCATACACATATCATGAGTTATGTCTGGTGGTTTAGTAGACCTTACCTGCTACTGTCTAGCAGAGGTTTTCATAATCAAATGTTTGGTTTGGGGAGGAGGAGTATATACAAGGGAAATCCTCATCAGACAGTGATAGAGGAGCAGTAGAAGGGTTAGAATGAAATGTGATTGTTTGAGTAGGCGGGTTGCCCATGTCATCCACCATCTCCAGGGAAGCGTCCATCTGTAGGGAAGCGTCCATGTGTGGGGTCTGGTCCATGTGTGGGGTCTGGTCCATGTGTGGGGTCTGGTCCATGTGTGGGGTCTGGTCCATGTGTGGGGTCTGGTCCATGTGTGGAGTCTGGTCCATGTGTGGGATCTGGTCCATGTGTGGGGTCTGGTCCATGTGTGGGGTCTGGTCCATGTGTGGGGTCTGGTCCATGTGTGAGGTCTGGTCCATGTGTGGGGTCTGGTCCATGTATGAGGGATGGTTCATGTGTGCACGTTGGTCCATTTGTATCATAGAATCTATGTGTAGGGGGCGCAATCTCTCATACTGATGCATTGTGGTTACCTACAATCATACCAAGTATATGAGTTGGTAAGAGCTAGAAAGATAGTGAGAAGACAACTCTCTATAAAACCCACCAGCTCTGATCACTCTACATTCCTACACCAACAAGTTACTATCTCTAATATTTACATTTAGCTTACCATTGGCTGGTAGTTTGCATGCATTGGTGCATGCTGGCGCTGTCTAACAACGTAGGATGGGTAAAAAACCTGTCTGCAGCTGTTGAGACTTGGTTTTTTTGTTTATTTTTTTTGTGTTTCTTTGACGGATCAACGCTCTTCCTCTCCTTACATCCTTCGACATCAAAACGACCATTTTCAAAATCAGTCTACAAAATAAATCACAAAATTAAAATGAAGCTCAAAAACCAGCTTTGCGTAAATCATCAAGTAAAAAAGGAACAAACAATACTCACTATAAACTGAGGATGTATCGACCAGTAATATCCTCTACAGCCATCCGACCTCTCCTTTTTTACAAAACACTTCATGAGGCTGAGATTGTGGCGGACACTTAAACACAAACAGGAAGGTAGTAAAACAGGTAAGATATGTCAGCTAACATCGGATTACATAACTCTGAGATGTTTACCTGTTCCTCCAAGAGCGAATGTTACCCAAAGCAAAACACGGGAATTTTTTCAGAAACCAATCATATATCTCTGTTATCAGCATTTTATTCTCTGGAGAGCTCAGTATTGCCTGCAACATATAAATAAACTATCACTCACCAGCGTAAGTGTCCATTTTAACTTTCATTTCTCAACTGAAAATTAATCAGTACTAGACTACCTTGGCAATAAGCTCCACGTATGACTCGATTGGTTTGACGAAATCAGGTGGTGGGCTACAAGTTTTCTTTCTCTCTTTCCTCGGTTTAGTGGGTTTGTAGATTTCAGAGGGGAACATCTCATTGGATGGTACATACGTGGATCGAAAGCCTTCAATATATCACATCAAAAATTATTGCCGTTTTATGTTTTAACAGTTACAGCTCCTTAGACATGAACTACAGTGTAATAAACGGAATGGAAAGAGATATAATATCCCCAGTTTCCCCTCTGTCCAGGTAACCCTATACTGTATCCGAACTGCAACAATAGATATTCACATGCCTTTTGGTAATTAATCAGTAAATAACAATACCACCACCTTTCAATGCCCGCCTTTTAGATCTGTTGGATCTCTCTTTTTGCAAGCGTACAGAGCTGAGCTTGAAATCAGACCACACAAGTAGAAGATGCTCTCACTCACCATCATTAAAAGGTTGAGGTGTCATTATATAACATGTGTGGTATTGGTAGTACGGTGGTTGTCCATTCTGGCACTGCTCAGTTACATAACGTGTGGATGTATTCTGTATAGGCATTTGTTGTTGTGGTCTCACCGGGACATGTTCAGAGACTCCATCACCTGGTGCAGCAAACCCCATGTTTTGATTAGTAGAAAACCAAGGTGAGGTGCCATCTGGCAGCAGATCTCTGGCATCGAGCAGAACCGATGGACTACAACAGCCAATGTCCGAGGTACCAATACAATGCACACAATACCATAGATGTAGCTCTAGCTCTCTCTCAGTTAGTAGAGTAACTTACTTGTTGTAGTTGTGGAAATACTGAGTATGCACCCTGTTAGATACTGGGGTTGTTTGTAAGATGGAGTTATCCCCTGATTGGTCAATAGTTGGTACTTGATCGAATGTAGCATCTCCATTAAACCCATTTATAACTGTAACATAATTCATACCAGCTTTATAGCAAGTTGTACTTTTTCCATCAACTTTGTAAGGACAAGTTTTCACTGAGACTGGCCCAAAGTTGTTACATTTACTTACACTCTGCTGCCTGGTTACGTTCTCCAGTGGAGTCTCCGCTGCCAGGCATCAAGTTTGAGCTGGAATTTGGGGAACTTGCCAACGCCACAATATCCTCTAGTGCTTTTATTAAGTCAGAGTTCATTATTTCTTCTAATTCTAAGTCACTCATTTTCTTGCAGTAGCTTGTATATATTTCTAGCGTTAATGCAAACAGAAAGTTGAACTCCTAAGCACATGGCAGCAATCAAGCTAGCAGTAAAAACTAAGGCTGGATTTTAATAAAGTTGATTATATTCTAATCAGCCATTTTAGCATTCATTTTATTTTATGAGATAACTTTTGCAAAATCAAAATGACAAAAAATTCATTTTATACTGTTTGTGAGATAAATAATATTTTTTGAAAAGCATATCGCCATAAAAAATGCTCTATTAGAAATGTTTTCATTGGAGGAGGATAGGAAGTAAATTGAAGCACAAGATAACTTAGCTATGGTTGGTCTTTCAAACTCAATCCATGTGAAAGATTAAAAAATTTTTCACACAGTCAAGATTAAACCCAAAAACAATTATCCTGTTGATGGAAGATTAAAAGTTTTAGTAGTGAAGATTAATCTCATAAAAATCTGCGCAAGTAAAAGAACGAAGTCCAGCACAGAACACATCTTAGGAAACTGAATGCATGTCCAGTTTTGTTCAACTCCATCAACCATGTCAATACTTGATGGAAAAAGTTTAATAATAAATGTAAAAAGACTGGATTGTTTTGTAATTTGTGTAAGCAATTGAAATTAGCAATATCTTTGGTTGATGAACTGCAACTCGAATAACTTATTTTTTTTAAATGAATAATTTTGGCGAGAAAAAAATTTGTAATATCTCTGATTGCTGATTATAGCTTTTGAAAGTCCTAAAACTTTTGGAATATTTTGTCATTTTTTTCAAACTCAATTATGAAATATAATTCGGCCATTGATAAAATATTTGCACATGACCTGATTTAATGTTTTATTTTAGGTCATCTCTTGGTAGAAAATAATCAAGCCTAACATTTCTTATCAATGCTTGATACATAAATAAATTTTATTTTGCTGACAATGAAAGGCACACACACTGCTATTTATTCAACTGGCTAATATTTAAATTAAGAAATAATTAGTCTTTAATGATTAAAAGCTACCAGCTGTTGAACTATTAACAACCAACCTTCACTTAAAGCATAAAGCTTTGAAATTCTCTCAAGCAATCACAGAGTGAAGCCGATTCCTTTCTGTGCTGTGTCTTTCTCTGCAGCACTGCTGAACTTCTTCAAAATGATAAAGATCAGCTTTTGATTGAGCTTTATACAAGCCAACGACTAATCTTTTCTGCGCTCTATCACAAAGACTAAGTTTTCAGAATACCTGCAGCACAGACTTAAAGTTGTAGACTGTAAAAGTATTATATGATCACCTAGTATCAAAGTATTTGACCACATTTACCTAGCAATGCACAGAACTACCACAACTGATACCAAATACCTAAATAGCTAGTGCATTTAAAGAGGATGTATTATGTAATCCCATACATGGTTGACTAACATGCCAACCATATTATGGTGGAGTTATGTGCACATGATGCAAAGATGAATAGATTGTTAGTTGTTGTTAAAGGTTTGATTTTAGAGAAATGGTAATTGACAGCCATTTTAATTTTGGATTCTCAGCAGAGCAAATAGTGTTTTATTCTGTGTGCCAGTAGCATGTTATATTGTTAGTAAAAGTTCGTACGAGTGGTTCAAACAACAAGTGTAGTTGTGGCTGGCAGTGAGTGATACAAGTGAGTGATACAAGTGAGTGATACAAGTGAGTGATACAAGTGAGTGATACAAGTGAGTGATCCAAGTGAGTGATACAAGTGAGTGATACAAGTGAGCGATACAAGTGAGCGATACAAGTGAGTGATACAAGTGAGTGATACAAGTGAGTGATACAAGTGAGTGATACAAGTGAGTGATACAAGTGAGTGATACAAGTGAGTGATACAAGTGAGTGATACAAGTGAGCGATACAAGTGAGTGATACAAGTGAGTGATACAAGTGAGTGATACAAGTGAGTGATACAAGTGAGTGATACAAGCGAGTGATACAAGTGAGTGATACAAGTGAGCGATACAAGTGAGTGATACAAGATGAATTAGAATACACTTGTACGATAGTTGGTGCGAAGTGTATGTGTGAACTGATATTTTATAGATTGTACTACTCGTGCATAGAGTCAGCAGACGAGGTCGAGTGCATAAGTTACCTTTCAGGTAACCCCCAAGTGGTGGTAGGGTGTAACCAGAGATTGATCAGAAATATCAGAAACTCGCTATCACCAGCCAGCTGTCATCACTAGCTATTGAAGCGCTTTTAAGTAACGTTAATCTACAGAAAGCTTCTGGATTTGACGACATGCCAGCTAAATTATTGAAAACCAGTGCAAATATCTTAGCTGTACCATCAGCTTATATTGTAAACAAATGTTCCACTTGTGGTAAATTTCCTGATTATTTAAAAACAGCAGAAGTATAACATTATATAAAAAAGGCTCAACAACAGACTGATATCTATTCTACCAATTTTGAGTAAAACTTTTGAAAAAATGATAAACAATCAATTAGTAGATTTTCTGGAGAAAACCGGCGTACTCAATCACAAACAATATGGGTTCAGAAAAAACAAAAGTACATTTCTTGCTCTCATAAAGTTTACAGATAAAATACTGGAAGCAATGAATAATGGCAATTCTGTCTTGGATTATTTTTAGACTTTAGTAAAGCTTTTGATACAATCGATCATTTTATTCTACTAAACAAGCTCAAGTTTCTAAACTTTTCAAACATCAGCATTGATCTCATCTCTAATTATCTTTCACACCCCTGACAACTGACTATGGTAAATGAGACAGTTTCTAGATTCTGTGACATTACGTGCGGTGTATCACAGGGTTTCATCCTGGACTCAACATTTTTTTTAATTTGCATAAACGATCTCTCCAAGGTTACAAAATGTTTTGACCCTTTTCTGTATGCCGATGATACTAATCTATTTTTTGAGAGTCTACATGTGGACAAAATAAATGAAGAATTTAAACTTGTGAAAACTGGTGCGACTCAAACAAACTTACTTTAAATCTAGATTAAACTAATTATATTGTACTAAAAACTCACCAAAACACACCCTCATTAAAATGTAATTTAAATAAAATAGACGATTTTAATTTGGAAGAGAAATCCTCAATAAAATACTTCGGAGTTGAAATTGACAAAAATCTATCTTGGAACTTCCAAGTTTCTAGAACTTCACAAAACACTTGGACCTAACATAGGAATGCTATTTAAATACTCCAGCTTTTCACCAAGAAAAATATTGCTTTTAATTTAAAACTGTTTTATTAATTCAAAAATTAGTTATTGCAGTGAATACTGGGGAAATGCTGGAACCAGTTATCTTAACCAAATTCACCTTCTGCAAAAGGAATTAATACAAAGAATATATAAAAAGTCTGTGACTACTCACGCAATACTTCTTTACCAGAACTCATTAATTTACCTGCTCATGCAATATACAAATACAAACTACTAATACTTGCTCACAAAACTTCCTACTCTACCCAATCTCACTTGCATCACAAATACTTGACTCGTGCTTCCCAACTTAACCTACTTCTACCAAAATCAACCACTGCTGCAGGACATCGCAGATTGAGTTACCGGTGTGCTTCTATGTGGAATGGGCTGCCGAGTTTGATTCAATCTTTTTTTTTTTTGGGGGGGGGGGGGGAATTGCTTCAGGCAAGCTATGAAGCGCCATCTACTCAACCTGATGTAGAGACGACTGCTGACTGCCAGCATACCGGGCCTGGCGCCTCGACTAGCTGCAGTGCTATCGCGCCTCAGGCCCCAACATTTCCTCTGCTGCTAAACTTTTTTCTATTACTATATTTTTGTGGTGAAATAAGGGTGCTTTCGGATACCCTATGCATAGGGCAGTCGTTGAACACTCGTTGAGGGCTCAACGATGACTGTCGTTTAACGGAAGTTGTTTGTGCTCAAACCATAGACATACGTATTTTCATCAACGTCTATGAAAACTGTATTGCTGGAGCGAGCCCACTTTAGTTTCTTTACAAAGAAAAAAGAATTACGATGAATTCATCGTCAGATTTATTTTTTATATACATTATAATGCATTGTCACGGCTTGAAACGGGGAGGAAAAGTGATTGATAAAAGTTGACTCGTTAAAACTGTTTGTTAGGTGGAGTCAAGGTCAGTCAACGACGCTACCTTCCTCGCTTGTCACTTCCATCGTTGAGCCCAAATTGCCCATTGCCGCCATGTTTTTTCTGCCCTCAACGACGGGGTTTCCGAATGGTCTCGTTTAATCCCATCGTTAAGCCCTACGCGTAGGGTATCCGAAAGCACCCTAAATAAAACAAACAAACAAAGAAACCAATCTAATCAAAACGAGATGTTAGAAATAGCTCAAGCAAAACCTTTCCTTGTTGTGTTACAAGAACAATAGCTGTTGTATGAGAGATGACTAGCCATTCTGTTTCTCTGTATTTCTTGTAACCTTGGCTGAAATATGTCTAGCATCATATCCAGCAACTGAAATATCACATTATTTCTTGTAGTACATACAAACTCATCTCTCTCTGAAATATCACATTATCTCTTGTAGTACATACAACCTCATCTCTCTCTGAAATATCATATTATCTCTTGTAGTACATAAAACCTCATCTCTCTCTGAGATATCATATTATCTCTTGTAGTACATACAGCCTCATCTCTCTCTGAAATATCACATTATCTCTTGTAGTTCATACAAACTCATCTCTCTCTGAAATATCATATTATCTCTTGTAGTACATACAACCTCATCTCTCTCTGAAATATCATATTATCTCTTGTAGTACATACAACCTCATCTCTCTCTGAGATATCATATTATCTCTTGTAGTACATACAACCTCATCTCTCTCTGAAATATCATATTATCTCTTGTAGTACATACAACCTCATCTCTCTCTGAGATATCACATTATCTCTTGTAGTATATACAAACTCATCTCTCTCTGAAATATCATATTATCTCTTGTAGTACATACAACCTCATCTCTCTCTGAAATATCACATTATCTCTTGTAGTACATACAGCCTCATCTCTCTCTGAAATATCACATTATCTCTTGTAGTACATACAGCCTCATCTCTCTCTGAGATATCACATTATCTCTTGTAGTACATACAGCCTCATCTCTCTCTGAAATATCACATTATCTCTTGTAGTACATACAACCTCATTTCTCTCTGAAATATCACATTATCTCTTGTAGTACATACAACCTCATCTCTCTCTGAAATATCATATTATCTCTTGTAGTACATACAACCTCATCTCTCTCTGAAATATCATATTATCTCTTGCAGTACATACAGCCTCATCTCTCTCTGAAATATCATATTATCTCTTGTAGTACATACGAACTCATCTCTCTCTGAAATATCATATTATCTCTTGTAGTACATACAACCTCATCTCTCTCTGAAATATCATATTATCTCTTGCAGTACATACAGCCTCATCTCTCTCTGAAATATCATATTATCTCTTGTAGTACATACGAACTCATCTCTCTCTGAGATATCATATTATCTATTGTAGTACATACAGCCTCATCTCTCTCTGAAATATCATATTGAGCTCTCAGCTCAGACGTATAACTCGGTGCTTTCAAGCCTATACATTTATTGTCTCATACAATCCCAGTATAAGAGCAATGGTAGCAGTGGCAACAAGTGGCAAAGGCAACAGCATTTGGCAAGTGGCAATAAATGCTAGAAAGCTTTGCCTTTTATAGGCTAAGTACAGGAAGTACACAGGAAGTAGTTGACCTACTTTATGAGTAGACCAATCAAACATAACACATTTACAGGTACGTGAATAACATACACAGGTTATTTATATAATCCAATAAAGTAACAGGCAAAAGGTTAATTATAAATGGCGCCTAGAAGTAAGGGGCGGAGCTAATAGTTTCATACCAATGTAATTTGTCCGTAGATCTCTCCTTGTCTTTGAAGTAGGTCCTAGGTCTTTTTGGAGCCTTTTATCTTTAAATACGAACATCTGGAATCATCTAAGATGTGGATAGGCAGTGCTGGTTATCCTTAGGATATGTTTCATTCTTCTGGCTATGGCAGCCATCTTGTTAGCGACCCAAGATACCCTCCCAGGGCTGGTATTATGCCAGTAGTCTGCCGGTAGACTGCTGAAAGCTTGCCAGTAGGTTGCCGGTATGGGTATTTGTATTTGGTGGCAGCTTTTCAGGCCCATTCTGTAGCTTGTACCAGGGCTAACTACAAGTCTGTCTGATGCCAAAGGACTATCAGTGGCACCTCTTTAATACATTGGTCACGACAGAGCTCCACAAAAATCCACAACAGAGGAGAGCAAAATCATTTTGCCAGAAATGAAACAGGCATAAAGTTGCACTCCGCTCCATTTGATTGACTAGCCGCGGCTTACCAATGTGCGCTAGATACATCGGCATGCTACAACTGTCTGGCATATCGTAGTGATCCATTGCAAAGGTAGATTGACACCAAAACATTTGATGCAGTGTAACCAAGCATTAGCTCGCCTGTCTACTAACAGGTGCCCAACTTACCTGTCTACAAACAGTTGCCCGACCTACCTGTCTACTAACAGGTGCCCGACTTACCTGTTCACTAACAGGTGCCCGACCTACCTGTTCACTAACAGGTGCCCGACCTACCTGTCCACTAACAGTTGCCCAACTCACCTGTCTACTAGGAGTCCAACAGCAACATTGAATACCATCTCCAGCCCAGGTTTGAGGCTGACCAGTAGTGACACTTTCAGAGCATATTTCTTAGCTAGATCTTCTCCGGATGTCCAGTTAGCTTTTGAAGGCTGGGAAGTAAGAAATCCATTTCCGACAAGTTTATCTGGTTCCATGTCCATCTCGAGCATCATGTCTGGTAAGATTGGGTCTGTAGACACAACAACTAAATGGTTAGCTTAGGACACCTTACTATATAGTTGAGACTGAGGGTGGTCTAGGTAGCTTTACCATGGAGTAAAGACACGAGGTTACAACTTACCGATAACAGTCATCAGCATACAGTCCATCATAATAGCTAGAAATACAATTAATATGTTCAGGTTCGGGTGCAATCTGCTCCGCCATTTGCAGCAATTGCTTTTGACGGCTTCAACTCTCTCGTTTAGAGCATCAGGATCTACTGAAGGACTACAAAAGAGAAATTTTATTTGATTCTATGATAAGTTCATTAGATAATCAATGCTATCAGTCCAAGCCAACTATTAATTTTATTGAACTATTAATCACAGTTAACTGTTAATCTTCTTTGACTACTAGTTTCAGCTCACTATTAACCTTACCTAACTATTGTTAACTAATTAGTTAACACTTAGTTAACTATTAATCTTATTGAACATTTAGTCCTAGTTAACTATGAATCTTAGTTAACTATTAGTCCTATTTAACAAGTAATTTTAGTCAACTATTAATCTTAGTTAACTATTAGTCCTAGTTACTTATTAATCTTAGTTAACCATCAATCTTAGTCATTTATTAGTGTTAGTTAACTATTAATCTTGATTATCTATTAGTCTTAGTTAACTATTAACGATAAGTTAACCATTAATCTTACTTGGCTATTCGTCCAAGTTAAGGATTAGTGTTAGTTAACTATTTTTCTTAGTTAGCTATTAGTCTTAGTTAATTATTCATCTTAGCTAACTCTAAATCTTAGTTAACTATTAGACCTTTTTAACTGGTAATATTAGTTAACCATTAATCTTAGTCAACTATCAGTCCTAGTTAACTATTATTCTTCGACTTGGTAAAAGTCAAACAAAAATATGGATATGAAAAATTGGTATTTTATGGGAGTGAAAACTGGATAAACAAAAACTTTTGTACAAAGAGATCATCTTACATGAGGATTTTAAGCGTCCAATGGTTGTTTGTTGTTGGTTTTTCAAAACATAAACAGGAATCAGAGCTTTCAATATTATAGGTGAAATCAAATGGCAGTAAATAAAACTACTTGCAGTGTCCAAAAAAGAGTTTATGTCTTGCTGTAACAAGTTTTACTTCAAATGATGATAGAAAGTTTCAGCTACAATAATAATTACGATAACAAAATAACTAAAATGATAATAAAAATTAACCAATGCTTGCGTGTGACCAATCAAAAGCTGACTTACCATACTGCATTTTGTGAGACATTTGCTACCTGTGAACAAGTTGAAATCAATTTTTCAGAATCCATTTGTTTGAGCAACTCTTTCAGCAGCAGGTCTGCACAGAAAATGAAGACATCTGGTGTGATAGCCAGCCAATTAGCTGGCTTTAATGTGCATCGGTCTTCCGCTGTTAGCTTTCAATGCTTTCATCTATGGCCTTAAGACTTGTGTGCCAACAGGCATTTGACAAGACGAGAGAGGAGAGAACTACCTGGACTTGTTAGAGGCTTTACTAAGGCTGCACCAATCACTGACCCTCAAAATTGGTTTCAACCAATCACTGATGTAGATTGTAAGTTTACTTTATGTCTTTTGTGTTATACACTATAGTAACATACGTGCGTATTATGCATTAGAATATGCTGTTCCATGAGTGAAATTTTGTTTTGCGCAGTAATAGCAGCCAAAAACAATTTTTTGCCTAATTATTTCCCATCTTTTAAGCTGTGACAATCTGAAAAGACTATCGCATACATCTGTATTTTATATGGCGATGCATGCAACAAAAATCTTTTTAACAAAAACGTCTTTTTCTGTAACTCAAGTGATGAAATGAATAAAGTCAGTACCAATAGTAAAGGAGATGGCAGTGTCCAATCACATGCCAAAACGCTGATCAATAGTCAATCTAATACCAAAAGATTGTAAGTTTTACCAAGATAAAAATAATGCTATTTATCTCACAAGGTTTGCATACGCATGGCAGCGAAACTACGTTTTGTTCAAACAGCATTTGATGAGTAGTATTGTAAGAGCAGATCTACCCTTACAATACTAGTTGTGTAGCAATATGAACACCAATTAACAAAATATAAATTGTTTGAAGTGATTAAATAAAAATTAAAACCTTGAAAGTTAGCATAATCTGTCAAAGTAATATATTCCCTATGGCAACCGAAGGTATACTTACAATTGTGTACATACAAAATAAATATAAACTAGACTGGATTGGCTCTCTCGCTCAGCATAACAACTCCTGCTGGCTCGGTGGAACAACTCCTACTGGCTCGGTGGAACAACTCCTACTGGCTCGGTGGAACAACTCCTACTGACTCGGTGGAACAACTCCTACTGGCTCGATGGAACAACTTCTACTGGCTCGGTGGAACAACTACTACTGGCTTGGTAGAACAACTCCTACTGGCTCGGTGGAACAACTCCTACTGGCTCGGTAGAACAACTTCTACTGGCTCGGTGGATATCAACAAATTATTATTTGGGTCGACTGTCTTAATTGACACGGAGATATCAGAAAGTATAACTTGGCTTAACTTAAATTCATGAACTTCCTTCTCACTGTTGGTTTGATTATTTTTTACTCTTATGTTTTAAGTGTATCTTCTAGGCCCATTTGTAAGTTCTTATTCACTGAAAAGTGCATGATTAAGGATTCTGTTATGTCTGTGAAAGAGGTCTTTGAAATGGGAGTGAGGGTGATGGATGGAATGAAAGGTTTACCTGGACAAGACATCAAACAATTGCCAACATTTACCACAATAAGCTAATTACCAGCGTAACG
Organism: Cryptosula pallasiana; assembly: GCA_945261195.1. Classification (NCBI taxonomy): domain Eukaryota; kingdom Metazoa; phylum Bryozoa; class Gymnolaemata; order Cheilostomatida; family Cryptosulidae; genus Cryptosula; species Cryptosula pallasiana. The sequence continues at coordinate 26,111,221 of OX183140.1, read as the reverse complement.
CGTAATCTCTAATTAGTAACCACAGCTGATTGGTTAGTTTTAACTGGAGCAAAACCAACTACAATAAGTCCTAAGGTAAGTCCTAAGGGAAGTCCTAAGGTAAGTCCTAAGGTAAGTCCTAAGGTAAATCCTAAGGTAAGTCCTAAGGTAAGTCCTAAGGTAAGTCCTAAGGTAAGTCCTAAGGTAAGTCCTAAGGTAAGTCTTAAGGTAAGTCCTAAGGTAAGTCCTAAGGTAAGTCCTAAGGTAAGTCCTAAGGTAAGTCCTAAGGTAAGTCCTAAGGTAAGTCCTAAGGTAAGTCCTAAGGTAAGTCCTAAGGTAAGTCCTAAGGTAAGTCCTAAGGTAAGTCCTAAGGTAAGTCCTAAGGTAAGTCCTAAGGTAAGTCCTAAGGTAAGTCCTAAGGTAAGTCCTAAGGTAAGTCCTAAGGTAAGTCTTAAGGTAAGTCCTAAGGTAACTCCTAAGGTAAGTCCTAAGGTAAGTCCTAAGGTAAGTCCTAAGGTAAGTCCTAAGGTAAGTCCTAAGGTAAGTCCTAAGGTAAGTCCTAAGGTAAGTCCTAAGGTAAGTCCTAAGGTAAGTCCTAAGGTAAGTCCTAAGGTAAGGTATTGTACTGTTTACAGACCACCCAGTTTTAAAAGGATTTTTTATCCTTTCCAGCTAAAGTACCTTGAAATGAGAGATTTGATATCCTTTTATTTAATCTGATGGTCAACTTCTATGTTGAAAGGTACAAGCATTCCTGTAGGTTTATTTTATGTCCTCCGTCTTTTTTACCTGTCTATTGTTGCTCTCACCAAGTTTTGATGGCAATTTTACCAACGCAGACAACTCGTGGAACAAACCATTCAACGATATTTTATGTGACTAACGTCAGCATTTTCTAGAATAAATGTTGAAAGGTACAAGTGCAGATGTTTCGATGGCTAATACCTGTAGTTATCTGGCTATAAAATGACATTTCTACTAACATTCCTTATTCTTAATATAGTTGCAGCCTATTTATTGGTGTTCATTAAGAGCCCAGGCAAATGATTCCACAATTGCTTACATGAAACCTAACATGTTTTTTGTGGTGAAAAAAGTCACTGCCCCAGTAAGCATCATGAATATGTCTAGTTGCAGGAGCTGTTACAAAAAATGTAAAACCATAACATATTTTTTTGACTTTTGCATTAAAACTTGAAAATATTTTGTTGGTACAACTTTTTATTATGACTACTTGCTAGTGATGTGTGGTAACAGACCCAAACAGACAGCTAAGCTATGTATGTGTGTCAGCGTAGCACCATGGAGTTACTTCCCCTCTCGAAAGCTAGCCAGTTGACAGCGTTTGGTGTCTCTTCGGATGCATAAAAATGGAATACCTGTCTGCATTTCCCAATTTTTTATCATTTTATCTTCGTTACAAAAGACCCCGGCTTGTTGTGTTTAGCATCATCAAACCAATTGTGATAAAAAAGTCGATCCGTTCTACGACGCGAATTTTCTGTACCTTATACTATATAAACAATAGACGTAACAATAGTTATATTTGACTTGCAGTTGGCGTTTTAGGAGGGGAGATAATCCTCTGATCCGCGTCTGCTATTAATAACACCTGCATTCCCTAAATGCACACTACCCTTTCTATCTAATGACTCTCAGATTTGTATCTTAAACTGTTTGTTTTAACTTTTCATTTATCAATAACATAACAATTGTTAACTTCTATTAGTAATATCGATATAGCAATTATAACAACTACAATAACAAATACAACAACATTTTACAGACCCCTGAATACTTTCAAACTGGCACACATTGCATACTTGGTAGGTTCACATAGGAATAGTTGTACAACAGATTAGATATAACATTGGATATTGTACATAGTACACTACAGCAGTAACCTACACAAAACTTTCAGAGATATATACCAGTAGCTGTGCAAACAGGCCAACCAAAGGGTCATCAGACGTACCCCACTAGTGGGTTTACTGTGAACCCAAGTCTATTTCTCATAATAGTTAATAGTTTAAAATCTGTGCCTCTTTATCAGTCTATTTATATATCCTGTTATATACATACAAAAAGTAGGTTATTGTTGTGTTGATGTCGGTTGGACGGCTGCTTCACTTTCCTTTAACAGATTGCGTCAGGTTCTACAAGTACATAACGCAATTGACAGGCTGACCATATAATTATTGGTATAAATAACTTCGGCCATCTTGAGATGTTAAACCTGAGCTGTACCACCGTGGAGCTCTACCACCTGATATGTTAGTGGTACTGTAACCACCAGGAACCATCGGTGGGTTTTGTTGAAGTGGTGATAAACAATGCCAGCAGTTATACTGAATGAAAGGTATCCTTGAGCATACACATATCATGAGTTATGTCTGGTGGTTTAGTAAACCTTACCTGCTACTGTCTAGCAAAGGATTTCATAATCAAATGTTTTGTTTGGGGAGGAGGAGTATATACAAGGGAAATCCTCATCAGACAGTGATAGAGGAGCAGTAGAAGGGCTAGAATGGAATGTGATTGTTTGAGTAGGCGGGTTGCCCATGTCATCCACCATCTCCAGGGAAGCGTCCATCTCTAGGGAAGCGTCCATCTGTAGGGAAGCGTCCATGTGTGAGATCTGGTCCATGTGTGGGGTCTGGTCCATGTGTGGGATCTGGTCCATGTGTGGGGTCTGGTCCATGTGTGGGATCTGGTCCATGTATGAGGGATGGTTCATGTGTGCACGTTGGTCCATTTGTATCATAGAATCTCTGTGTAGGGGGCGCAATCTCTCATACTGATGCATTGTGGTTACCTACAATCATACCAAGTATATGAGTTGGTAAGAGCTAGAAAGATAGTGAGAAGACAACTCTCTATAAAACCCACCAGCTCTGATCACTCTACATTCCTACACCAACAAATTACTATCTCCAACATTTACATTTAGCTTACCATTGGCTGGTAGTTTGCATGCATCGGTGCATGCTGACGCTGTCTAACAACGTAGGATGGGTAGAAACCTGTCTGCAGCTGTTGAGACTTGGTTTTATGTTTATTTTTCTTGTGTTTCTTTGACGGATCAACGCTCTTCCTCTCCTTACATCCCTCGACATCAAAACGACCATTTTCAAAATCAGTCTACAAAATAAATCACAAAATTAAAATGAAGCTCAAAAACCAGCTTTGCGTAAATCATCAAGTAAAAAAGGAACAAACAATACTCACTATAAACTGAGGATGTATCGACCAGTAATATCCTCTACAGCCATCCGACCTCTCCTTTTTTACAAAACACTTCATGAGGCTGAGATTGTGGCGAACACTTAAACACAAACAGTAAGGTAGTAAAACTGGTAAGATATGTCAGCTAACATCGGATTACATAACTCTGAGATGTTTACCTGTTTCTCCACGAGCAAATGTTACCCATAGCAAAACACGGGAATTTTTGCATAAACCAATCATATATCTCTGCTATCAGCATTTTATTCTCTGGAGAGCTCAGTATTGCCTGCAACATATAAATAAACTATCACTCACCAGCGTAAGTGTCCATTTTAACTTTCATTTCTCAACTGAAAATTAATCAGTACTAGAGTACCTTGGCAATAAGCTCCACGTATGGCTCGCTTGGTTTGACGAAATCAGGTGGTGGGCTACAAGTTTTCTTTCTCTCTTTCCTCGGTTTAGTGGGTTTGTAGATTTCAGAGGGGAACATCTCATTGGATGGTACATACGTGGATCGAAAGCCTTCAATATATCACATCAAAAATTATTGCCGTTTTATGTTTTAACAGTTACAGCTCCTTCGACATGAACTACAGTGTAATAAACGGAATGAAAAGAGATATAATATTTCCAGTTTCCCCTCTGTCCAGGTAACCCTATACTGTATCCGAACTGCAACAATAGATATTCACATGCCTTTTGGTAATTAATCAGTAAATAACAATACCACCACCTTTCTATGTCCGCCTTTTAGATCTGTTGGATCTCTTTTTGCAAGCGTACAGAGCTGAGCTTGAAATCAGACCACATAAGTAGAAGATGTTCTCACTCACCATCATTAAAGGGTTGAGGTGTCATTATATAACTTGTGTGGTATTGGTAGTACGGTGGTTGTCCATTCTGGCACTGCTCAGTTACATAACGTGTGGATGTATTCTGTATAGGCATTTGTTGTTGTGGTCTCACTGGGACATGTTCAGAGATTCCATCACCTGGTGCAGCAAACTCCATGTTTTGATTAGTAGAAAACCAAGGTGAGGTGCCATCTGGCAGCAGATCTCTGGCATCGAGCGGAACCGATGGACTACAACAGCCAATGTCCGAGGTACCAATACAATGCACGCAATACCATACATGTAGCTTTAGCTCTCTCTCAGTTAGTAGAGTAACTTACTTGTTGTAGTTGTGGAAATACTGAGTATGCACCCTGTTAGATACTGGGGTTGTTTGTAAGATGGAGTTATCCCCTGATTGGTCATTATTTGGTACTTGATCGAATTTAGCATCTCCATTAAACCCATTTATAACTGTAACATAATTCATACCAGCTTTATAGCGAGTTGTACTTTTTCCATCAACTTTGTAAGGACAAGTTTTCACTGAGACTGACTCAAAGTTGATACATTTACTTACACTCTGCTGCCTGGTTACGTTCTCCAGTGGAGTCTCCGCTGCCAGGCATCAAGTTTGAACTGGAATTTGGGGAACTTGCCAACGCCACAATATCCTCTAGTGCTTTTATTAAGTCAGAGTTCATTATTTCTTCTAACTCTAAGTCACTCATTTTTTTCCAGTAGTTTGTATATATTTCTAGCGTTAATGCAAACAGAAAGTTGAACTCCTAAGCACATGGCAGCAGTCAAGCTAGCAGTAAAAACTACGGCTGGTTTTTAATAAAGTTGATTATATTCTAATCAGCCATTTTAGCATTCATTTTATTTTATGAGATAACTTTTGCAAAATCAAAATGGCAAAAAATTCATTTTATAGTGTTTGTGAGATAAATAATATTTTTTGAAAAGCATATCGCCATAAAAAATGCTCTATTAGAAAGTAGGAAGTAAATTGAAGCACAAGATAACTTAACTATGGTTGGTCTTTCAAACTCAATCCATGTGAAAGATGAAAACATTTTGCACACCGTCAAGATTGAACCCAAAAAAACGATTATCCTGTTGATGGAAGATTAAAAGTTTTAGTAGTGAAGATTAATCTCATAAAAATCTGCACAAGTAAAAGAACGAAGTCCAGCACAGAACACATCTTAGGAAACTGAATGCATATCCAGTTTTGTTCAACTCCATCAACCATGTCAATACTTGATGGAAAAAGTTTAATAATAAATGTAAACAGACTGGATTGTTTTGTAATTTGTGTAAGCAATTGAAATTAGCAATATCTTTGGTTGATAAACTGCAACTCGAATAACTTATTTTTTTAAATGAATAATTTTGGCGAGAAAAAAATTTGTAATAACTCTGATTGCTGATTATAGCTTTTTAAAGTCCTAGAACTTTTGAGTATTTTATTATTTTTTTCAAACTCAATTATGAAATATAATTCGGCCATTAATAATATATTTGCACATGACCTGATTGAATGTTTTATTTTAGGTCATCTCTTGATAGAAAATAATCAAGCCTAACATTTCTTATCAATGCTTGATACATAAATAAATTTTATTTTGCTGACATTGAAAGGCACACACACTGCTATTTATTCAACTGGCTAATATTTAAACTAAAAAATAATTAGTCTTTAATGATTAAAAACTACCAGCTGTTGAACTTTTAACAACCAACCTTCACTTAAAGCATAAAGCTTTGAAATTCTCTCAAGCAATCACAAAGTGAAGCTCTTCCTTTCTGTGCTGTGTCTTTCTCTGCAGCACTGCTGAACTTCTTCAAAATGATAAAGATCAGCTTTTGATTGAGCTTTATACAAGCCAACGACTAATCTTTTCTGCACTCTATCACAAAGACTAAGTTTTCAGAATACCTGCAGCACAGACTCAAAGTTGTAGACTGTAAAAGTATTATATGATCACCTAGTATCAAAGTATTTGACCACATTTACCTAGCAATGCACAGAACTACCACAACTGATACCAAATACCTAAATAGCTAGTGCATTTAAAGAGGATGTATTATGTAATCCCATAATTGGTTGACTAACATGCCAACAATGATATTATGGTGGAGTTATGTGCACATGATGCAAAGATGAATATAGTTGTTAGTTGTTGTTAAAGGTTTGATTTTAGAGAAATGGTAGTTGACAGCCATTTTAATTTTGGATTCTCAGCAGAGCAAATAGTGCTTTATTCTGTGTGCCAGTAGCATGTTATATTGTTAGTAAAAGTTCGTACGAGTGGTTCAAGCAACAACACTGTAGTATAGTTGTGGCTGGCAGTGAGTGATACAAGTGAGCGATACAAGTGAGTGATACAAGTGAGTGATACGAGTGAGCGATACGAGTGAGCGATACAAGTGAGCGATACGAGTGAGCGATACGAGTGAGTGATACAAGTGAGCGATACAAGTGAGTGATACAAGTGAGTGATACAAGTGAGTGATACAAGTGAGTGATACGAGTGAGCGATACGAGTGAGCGATACGAGTGAGCGATACGAGTGAGCGATACGAGTGAGCGGTACGAGTGAGCGGTACGAGTGAGCGGTACGAGTGAGCGGTGCGAGTGAGCGGTGCGAGTGAGCGGTGCGAGTGAGCGGTGCGAGTGAGCGGTACGAGTGAGCGGTACGAGTGAGCGATACGAGTGAGCGATACGAGTGAGCGGTACGAGTGAGCGGTACGAGTGAGCGGTACGAGTGAGCGATACGAGTGAGCGATACGAGTGAGCGGTACGAGTGAGCGGTACGAGTGAGCGGTACGAGTGAGCGGTACGAGTGAGCGGTACGAGTGAGCGGTACGAGTGAGCGGTACGAGTGAGCGGTACGAGTGAGCGGTACGAGTGAGCGGTACGAGTGAGCGGTACGAGTGAGCGGTACGAGTGAGCGGTACGAGTGAGCGGTGCGAGTGAGCGGTGCGAGTGAGCGGTGCGAGTGAGCGGTGCGAGTGAGCGGTACGAGTGAGCGGTACGAGTGAGCGGTACGAGTGAGCGGTACGAGTGAGCGATACGAGTGAGCGATACAAGTGAGCGATACAAGTGAGCGATACAAGTGAGTGATACAAGTGAGTGATACAAGTGAGCGATACAAGTGAGTGATACAAGTGAGTGATACAAGTGAGCGATACAAGTGAGTGATACAAGTGAGTGATACAAGTGAGTGATACAAGTGAGCGATACGAGTGAGCGATACAAGTGAGCGATACAAGTGAGTGATACAAGTGAGTGATACAAGTGAGCGATACAAGTGAGCGATACAAGTGAGTGATACAAGTGAGTGATACAAGTGAGCGATACAAGTGAGCGATACAAGTGAGTGATACATGTGAGCGATACAAGTGAGTGATACAAGTGAGTGATACAAGTGAGCGATACAAGTGAGTGATACAAGTGAGTGATACAAGTGAGCGATACAAGTGAGCGATACAAGTGAGTGATACAAGTGAGTGATACAAGTGAGTGATACAAGTGAGTGATACAAGTGAGTGATACAAGTGAGCGATACAAGTGAGTGATACAAGTGAGTGATACAAGTGAGCGATACAAGTGAGTGATACAAGTGAGTGATACAAGTGAGTGATACAAGTGAGTGATACAAGTGAGCGATACAAGTGAGTGATACAAGTGAGTGATACAAGTGAGCGATACAAGTGAGCGATACAAGTGAGTGATACAAGATGAATTAGAATACACTTGTACGATAGTTGGTGCGAAGTGTATGTGTGAACTGATAATTTATAGATTGTACTACTCGTGCATAGAGTCAGCAGATGATGTCAAGTGCATAAGTTACCTTTCAGGTAACCCCCAAGTGGTGGTAGGGTGTAACCAGAGATTGATCAGAAATATCAGAAACTCGCTATCACCAGCCAGCTATCATCACTAGCTATTGAAGCGTTTTTAAGTAACATTAATCTACAGAAAGCTTCTGGATTTGACGACATGCCAGCTAAATTATTGAAAACCAGTGCAAATATTATAGCTGTACCATCAGCTTATATTGTAAAGAAATGTTCCACTTGTGGTAAATTTTCTGATTCTTCAAAAACAGCAGAAGTAAAACATTTTATAAAAAAGGCTCAACAACAGACTGTTCAAATTATAGACCGATATCTATTCTACCAATTTTGAGTAAAAATTTTGAAAAAATGATAAACAATCAATTAGTAGATTTCCTGGAGAAAACCAGCATACTCGATCACAAACAATATGGGTTCAGAAAAAACAAAAGTACATTTCTTGCTCTCATAAAGTTTACAGATAAAATACTGGAGGCAATGAATAATGACAATTCTGTCTTGGGATTATTTTTAGACTTTAGTACAGCTTTTGATACAATCCATCAGGTGATTCTACTAAACAAGCTCAAGTTTCTAAACTTTTCAAACATCAGCATTGATCTCATCTCTAATTAACTTTCACACCGCAGACAACTGACTATGGTAAATGAGACAGTTTCTAGATTCTGTGACATTAAGTGCGGTGTACCACAGGGTTTCATCCTGGACCCAACTTTGTTTTTAATTTACATAAACGACCTCTCCAAGGTTACAAAATGTTTTGACCCTATTCTGTATGCCGATGATACTAATCTATTTTTTGAGAGTCTACATGTGGACAAAATAAATGAAGAATTTAAATTTGTGAAAACTGGTGCGACTCAAACAAACTTACTTTAAATCTAGATTAAACTAATTATATTGTACTAAAAACTCACCAAAACACACCCTCATTAAAATGTAATTTAAATAAATTAGACGATTTTAATTTGGAAAAGAAATCCTCAATAAAATACTTCGGAGTTGAAATTGACAAATATCTATCTTGGAACTTACAAGTTTCTAGAACTTCACAAAACACTTGGACCTAACATAGGAATGCTATTTAAATACTCCAGCTTTTTACCAAGAAAAATATTGCTTTTAATTTAAAACTTTTATTAATTCAAAAATTAGTTATTAGTAGTAATATATGAGCAGATCTCCCTACCAAGTGTTTTTTTGTGGATTAGGCCTTGGAGTTGAGGTAATGGGTTACGGCGTTGGATGGATTCGCCGAGTTTATATTGTATTTTATTTGGGGGTATTTGTGTGGCATTTGTGTGGCATTTAAGTGGCATTTAAGTTTTGATTATTTTTTTACTTAATTTGAACTTATATGGCATCTAAATTTTGAATGTATGGCATTTAGGTTATGATAATTTTTTACATAACTGTATACATAATTATAACTCATAGGGTATCTAGATTTTGAATGTAAGACATTTAAGGTTTGATAATTTTCTGTAATTCCGACTCATATGATATCTTGAGAGAGAGGAGAGAGAGGAGATATATCTACATTGAATAAATACAGTGATTAAAAATGAAACAATATGTGAATATATACATTTATTGTGTAATAAGTAGGGAAAATCTCTCCATATAATATAGCTAGAGTCAGTAAATACTAAGTAATAACAATTAATACATAGTCTTTTTTTACAATGATGTCTTTGATGTAGTGATGTTATATCTTAAGAAGGGAGACTTCTGTTTTATGTGCTTTTGAATTCGTAATGAACTAAAATAAAAAGTTATGTATTAGTATAGAATGATTAAACAAAAATTTAAAATACTTACATGAATTTGAATTATAGCTTTAGTTACATTGGATAGTTTACATTATATAGAAAAGGGAAATAGCTCACCAAGTCACATTATCCAACTTGTTTTTTTTGAATTAGAGACTATCCATCACTAAAACAAAAAATTATTTGAGGTAAAAATAACTACAACTACATCTAAATTGAGTTGAAGTATTATTTACAATGATTAGAGAAAAAACTCTCACCGAGTTTTATCATGTATCTCATCATTTTTTTCAGCAACATATCCTGTCTCAAAATCATCAAAATCTCCACGTAGAAAATCTTCAAGTTCATCATCATCATCAATTTCTAATATTGTTTTGTTGTGCTTTGCTTGATCACAATATTGTTTCCAATACATTCGACTGAGACTGTATGGAGAGCAAAATGAAAGATCGTATTCTGTCTTAAATTTTCCGTGGGTTGTTTTTCCTCTGTAGATCATCACACCTGGAGTATATCGGTTAGCTTCTGAAGCATATTTGTCTGGTATGGCAAGCGTCTCCAACAGCGTTTCTCCACATTGTTCAATGCTATAACGGATACAAATTACATTCGACTGTCCTCCTTTAAATCGATGAGGAACGAATCTATCAACAACATCTTGGTAAGGAAAAATAGCGCCGGGTTGAAATCTATTGAGGGTGTTGATGTTCAAGAAGCGTTTGAGCTGACCTTTAGTCAATGTACTCAAATATAGTGATTCCTCTTCAGCTTTCTTTTTGCTTAGAGGATGTCTGGTAACACGTCTGACATCATACCAAAGAACGCTTTTAATTTTTGGTTTTCACTTTCTACCCAAATATACAACGTTAAACGGAGGGGGGTAATTATCACAGTTGAAGTTTCTAGCTATTTCAACTGGACAGAGGAGTATTTTGGGTTCGAGTTCATTTATATCTGAAGGATCATGGTAGTGTACTTGAGAATATCTACACTTCTCCTTACTTGATGGATGTATCACACTAGTCACTCGCATAATGCTTGGGATAGGAAGATCTTCAGATGTTTTGCAAATCGGAACTTTTGGTGAGTCAATCACTTGAGAACCTTTAGACTTTTCTAATTCCCTAGCTCTCCTTTCGTTGAGACATTCAACTGTTAAATGAGTTATAGTTGCACTCTCCATTGTTTGCTTATCAACGGAAGTAGTTTGTTTTCTCACTATTTGTTTTCGTTTCCTTACTATTCGCTTTTTTGGAGCAGTTTTCCTTCTCTTAGGAGTTGTTTTGCCGTTTTTCATTTTATTTTCTGTTGGATATGGATCTGTGCTAAGGAGCTCTTCAGAAAGAGCATCCATAACATTCTAAAAAGAAAAGGGTAATATTTGCATGAGTGGCTAAGAGTGTATTTATTACTTAGAGTGTCTTATATATATATATGTATTTATGCCAAAAGCAGTTAAGATCATAGAGTTATGGTAGATTGAGAATGTGCTTATTAAACTATTGGGATGTGGAGACAAACAACAAAGGATGCATTCAAATATATATATATATATATGTATTTACTTAATATCATACTGCTTTTAACATCTCAATTGGTAAGAAATAAAATATAATAGTTTGAACAAAATATTGTAAAATAATAAAAAACAACTAAAAATTTTTCATAAATATGTATGAAACGCTTCTAACATTAGTTCTAAAATACCTACAGAAGAGGATAGAGCTTTATCTATTTTGACGTAATTATAAATATGCTTTCTGAATTTATAAAAAGTTTTTTTGTTCCACGTCATGTTATATAATTTTTTGAAAACTATTTGATTCCAAGCACTTCTTTCAATTTCTTTTAAAAAATTATTAATATTAACGACTTCCACCATTGACAAAACGATTTCGAAACCGTTTTTTATAATGTCATCAAAACGTTCTGTAGATATATCATGTTTCTTACAACACATCCCCATACTCATCATGTGTTGAGTTATACAGAATATTATAACTTGAAATGTCAAACGTTCTACAGCTTTTTCTTCAACAACATCATTATTTATCACATAGTTATGATACATTTCTGGAAGGAAGTCCTTTAAGTAGATTGGATTTGTTGTTGCATTGTTCTAAAATACAAGCGATAATTAGATAACTAAAATAATTAAAGGTTTTCAACAGGGGTTAAATAGTATTTTTTATTAATTCTTACCTTTTCATCAGGCTGAGATTCCAACTTTAGATACAATGGTTGACTTCCTACGTCTTGAGTATTCATTCTGAAAAACAGAAAAAATTGGTTCAATTCTTTATAATCAATTTAAAGATAGATATGTCATAAAGATTTCAGATAGTTGTGTTAGCTAGCGGAAATAATTGAATTTAAGTTTTACCTTTATGAAGAGAGAACTCTTAGTAGTTGCAATGGAAGATGTAGTAGATAGATGTTGCTCCTTTGCTCACTGTTGTTGAACTGGATGCTCTCTGTCTGAAACCGTTGTCTCTTATATAGGTAAATGTGTGAAAATAAATGTTTTATTCCCGCGAAAGAATTGGTTTCTATTCGCGTGAAAATAAATTTTTTATTCCCGCGAAAGCATTGGTTTGTATTCGCGTGAAAATAAATTGTTTATTCCCGCGAAAGCAACGGGTTCCATTCGCGTGAAAATAAATTATTTATTCCCGCGAAAGCATTGGTTTGTATTCGCCTGAAAATAAAATGTTTATTCCCGCGAAAGCAACAGTTTCCATTCGCGTGAAAATAAAATGTTTATTCCCGCGAAAGCATTGGTTTGTATTCGCGTGAAAATAAATTATTCATTCCCGCGAAAGCAACAGTTTCCATTTGCGTGAAAATAAAATGTTTATTCCCGCGAAAGCATTGATTTGTATTCGGGTGAAAATAAATTATTCATTCCCGCGAAAACAATGGTTTTCATTCGCGTGAAAATAAATTTTTTATTCCCGCGAAAGCATCAGTTTCCATTCGCGTGAAAATAAAATGTTTATTCCCGCGAAAGCATTGGTTTGTATTCGCGTGAAAATAAATTATTTATTCCCGCGAAAGCAACAGTTTCCATTCGCGTGAAACTAAACTGTTTGTTCCCGCGAAAGCAACAGTTTCCATTCGCGTGAAAATAAAAAGTTTATTCCCGCGAAAGCAATGGTTTGTATACGCATGAAAATGAAATGTTCATTCCCGCGAAAGCATTGGTTGGTATTCGCGTGAAAATAGAATGTTTATTCCCGCGAAAGCATTGGTTTGTATTCGCATGAAAATAAATTATTCATTCTCGCGAAAGCAATCGTTTCCATTCGCGTGAAAATAAATTTTTTATTCCCGCGAAAGCAACAGTTTCCATTCGCGTGAAAATAAAATGTTTATTCCCGCGAAAGCAACGGTTTGTATACGCGTGAAAATAAAATGTTTATTCCCGCGAAAGCATTGGTTTGTATTTGCGTGAAAATAAAATGTTTATTCCCGCGAAAGCAGTGGGTTCCATTCGCGTGAAAATAAATTATTTATTCCCACGAAAGCATTGGTGTTCTTCCGTAAAAACAATGTTTCATTAATTTAACCTTATGATAAATGGCATGATTTCAGCTATATAAGAAGCACTGTTTTTACACAGAAAGCAGTCACTTCGACATTAGCAACTGAAGGAGCAAGATCTACTACAACATCATCTACTACAACTGCTAGAAGGACTTTTCTGTTTGGAGGTAAGTCAACTTGATTGAGTATAAATTTAATTTTTATTGATTTAGATACTAACAGCGGTATGATATTGAGTAAATATATATATGTATATATATCTTCAAATTGGTTTGAAAAAGAAATCATAACATGGATTTTTACTTTATCTTTTAGAATGTCGACACAAGTCAATACAAAACAACTGAAGAATGAAGAACCAAAACCTTCACAAGATAAGAAGGTGATTGATGACAATGTACTTCTTTAACGCACTACGATTCCCTTTCAAAGGGCCAGTCTGAATACTCTGGCAACTCTCATCATCAAAAGCGCCTCTCTGTTAAGTACTCTATCTCCAGCTTCCAGAAGAAACATTGAAAACATAGTCAAAGTTGAAGATTTACCAATACCTACAGTTATGCAGGTGTTAACCGTTGAGCTCCATGATGAAACGAACTGCACCATCATCTACAACTATAAAAAGGATGGAAAGGTAGTTAGAGTGAAGAGCACTATTCCATTAGCAGCAGGATTACTTGTCAATGAAGCTTCGCAAATAAGACCACTGGTTTTGATCTACATGGGTGTTGAAAAGACTGGAAAAGCAATTTTTCGTGCTGCTACAGAAACAGGAACTACTTTGAGGTGTAAGAATGCGTTTGATATTACCAGAAAAAAAGTATGCGACAAATCAATGCTTATTTCGAGGTAGCTAATCTTCAGGATTTCCCAACAGATAGTGTCATATGTTTCCAAAACCCTGAAGTTATAACAAAATCTGACAGGCGATGGAATGGAAGTGAAGAGACTCTTCTAGTTCAATACAGAAGTGTTGTAGATGAAGAATTACTGATCGGAGATATGCGCATTCCTCATCAAATAGCTTTTGCTGTGACATCGGAGAGATTTGGAGTGATTCTGTTCAAGGGTCTGAGTCGAAACGCGGACAATTCAATTTTCTACAACATCAGTGTACTCACAGCTCATCAAGCCTTCGTCCAAGCCTCGGAACTGGCTGATAATCCAAAATTTGAGGATTTTCTCAACCACTTCGATGATGCTGAAAAAGAAAACTGTGGAGAACAAACTCTCGAGAAGCTAATCTATAACTCAAGGGATTCATATCACTATACGTAAGTTTTATTAATTTTTACCATAATTTTAAAAAAGTTGATTTGTGAAAATTTTGTGTATTCTTACAATGAAAAACCACTTAAAATGATAAATTTGTGAACATTTTTGTAAAACATTTTTAAGTTATATATATATTTCGAATTAAAAAAGGATTTTGTTGTGTCATCATTGTATTTTTTTACATAAAAGTTGGAAAAATAACAAAAGGTGATAATTATTTTACAAAAATGTTCAATTTTTCACATGAATGATCAACTCATAACCTTTTTTTGTAAAACATTTTTAAATTATATATATATTTCGGATTAAAAAAAGGACTTTTTTGTGTAATCAGTGTATTTTTTACATAAAAGTTTAAAAAATAACAAAAGGTTATAATTATTTTGCAAAAATGTTTAGTTTTTCACATAAATGATCAATTCATAAACATTTTTTGTAAAACATTTTTAAGTTATATCTATTTCGGATTAAAAAAGGGACTTTTTTGTGCAATCAGTGTATTTTTTTTACATAAAAGTTTAAAAAAAAACAAAAGGTTATAATTATTTTACAAAAATGCTTAATTTCTCACGTAAAGAACACGTTTTATCACATAAATGGCTTATTCATGAGTGTTTGTTGTAAAACATTTTTAAAATTATATATATATATATTTATATTTATACATTCCGAATCCAGATGAAAAAAAGGACTTTTTCGTGTGTAATCAGTGTATTTCTTTTGCATAGAAGTTGAAAAAATAACAAAAGTTTATAATTATTTTACATTAATTTTAATCATGCTATACTAATACATCACTTTTTATTTTAGTCCATTATATCGTAAAAAGAAAACAGAGTAAAGAACTTTCCCTAAAAAATAATGAGCTGAATGATGTAACTCAGTAAGTTATTTTCCTGTTATATATAATGTAAACTATCTAATGTAGCTAAGAGTAAAATTTAAATTCGGTAAAATTTATTTATATAATGAATAACTTTTGTATTTTAGTCAATTATTTGATCACAAAGAATACGGAATACAAGAATTCCTCTCTGGGTCTAATAATATGCCAGAAGAACATCAAAGAAGATATTGTTCAAGAAAAGCGCTTTGTAACCATTGATATCGTAAGCTATAGTAGTTTGTATTACAGAAAATTTACTATAAAACAGTTTTATGAATGTAAAAACTAGATATGGTATTTTCTATTACAATTATTTACTTGTAAATTTTATTCATCTAGAGAGGTAATTTGGTGATTTTTTGACAGTTTTTAAAAAAGTTAAAAGTACAAAAAAATTAAAAAATATCGAAAACTATATATTTCAATGATTATTTTTTAAAAAAAATCAAAAAAAAAAAAACTAATAAAGCTCTGTTTTGAAACATAAAAAATTTAAAAGGATTGTGTAGGATAAAATTCTCACTCAAAAAATTATTGAAAATTGAATGAAATAAAAGAATATTTTCCTAAATACCAAAGTTTTGTAATTATAAAGTGAAAATCTCTATATATATATTTATTTTTTTAAAAAAATATCGAAAACTATATATTATGATGATTATTTTTTTTAAAAAGTTGACAAACAAAAAAACTTTGTAAGAAAACCCTGTTTTAAAACATAAAAAATTAAAAAGGATGCTGTAGGATAAAACCTTCGCTCAAAAAATTAATGAAAATTGAATGGAATGAAAAAATATTTTACCAAATACTGCATTTTTCTTGTAAATATATTGAAAATTGAATGGAATAAAAGAATATTTTACCAAAATACCACATTTTTCTTGTAAATATATAGTAAACATTTCTAAAATATTGTTGGTGAAATTTACTGGAAAATGGTTTCAAGTGTGTCAAAGACTAAATATGATGTTTTCATTGAAATGTTTATTTTCAAAAGATCCATATAATAACATTGAATCAATTAGTTAAATTTAACAGTCAAATTCTTTTTTTATCAAGTAGGCTCAATGTTTCTATTGTGATTAATTCTCAAATATTGTAAACTTGAACTATCTAGAGGAGTAATTTGTCGATTTTAATGTGTTTTTTTCTTTTAAAAGAATTATCATGTAATACCACATACTTCAGTTCTAATTCATTTTGAACAATTTCATGGGAGACAAAGAATAAAAAAGTTACATTGATTTAGTTTTTAGAATTAAAGTTGCTATCAAAAATGGTTTGTTCTTGAATGAGTAAATCCATAACCTCCTCATCATCATGACAGAAGTTTTCTGATGATTGCATTTTGAAAAACAATTTTTTTTCTTTTAAAAAAATTATTACGTAATACCACATACTTCAGTTCTAATTCGTTTTTAGAATTGAAGTCGCCATCGAAAATGGTTTGTTCTTGAATGGGTAAATCCATAGCCTCCTCCTCATCATGACAGAAGCTTTCTGATGATTGCATTTTGAAAAACAAATTACATTGATTTAGTTTTCAGAATTGAAATTGCCATCGAAAATGGTTTGTTCTTGAATGGGAAAATCCATAGTCTTCTCATCATCATGTCTAAGTTTTCTACCCCAATATCTCCAACCTCTCAGAGATAGAGATTGTTCTGTTTAAAAAAATAATGGAAATTGTATATATAAATGATTGTTTTTGAAAAAAATGGTAAATTTTTGAAAAAAATTCAAAAGGAAAATGCAGGATAAAACCCTCACTCAAGAAACTAATTTTGTATGATAGGTTGCTTACGTAATAATAAGAAAATAATGAATAACTTATATTTAAGCAATTATTGAAAAAATTAATGAAAATTTAATAGAATAAAGGAAATATTTTACCAAATAGCGTGTTTTTTTGTAAAGATATACAAACAGATAAAATTTAACCATTTAAAGGATGATTTCTTTTTTGCAAAAAAAATAATGAAGATTTAATGAAATGAAAAAATATTTTACCAATTACCTTGTTTTTTTGTAAATTTGTACAATTAGATGAAATTTAACCATTTATAGGATGATTTGTTTTTGTAAAAAATTAATGAAAATTGAATAAAATGAAAAAATATTTCACCAAAATACCTCTTTTTTGTAGATGTAAACAAATAGATGAATATCTAACTTTATCCATTTTTTCCATTTGGGATCATGTTTTGAAGGTTTTCAAAATAGTTTTAGTAAAAGCTTATGCATTGATTGTCATTACAAGTTGTAGTGTTTGGTATTATTTAATATTTACTGACTCTAGCTATATTATATGAAATTTTTCCTACTTATTACACAATAAATGTATATATTCACATATTGTTTCATTTTTAATCACTGTATTTATTCAATGTAGATATATCTCCTCTCTCTCCTCTCTCAAGATATCATATGAGTCGAATTACAAAAAATTATCAAAACTCAAATGCCATACATTCAAAATCTAGATGCTCTATGAGTTAAAGTTATGTATATAATTATGTAAAAAATTATCAAAACTTGAATGCCATACATTCAAAATCTATAAGTTCAAATTAAGTAAAAAAATAATCAAAACTCAAATGCCACTTAAATGCCACTCAAATGCCACTCAAATGAAATACAATATAAACTCGGCGAACTCACCCAACGTCGTAACTCATTGCATAACCCCCCAAGAACTAATCCACAAAAAAACACTTGGTAGGGAGATCTGCTCATATATTACTACTGTTATTGCGGTGAATACTGGGGAAATGCTGGAACCAGTTATCTTAACCAAATTCACCTTCTGCAAAAGGAATTAATACAAATAATATATAAAAAGTCTGTGACTACTCACACAATACCTCTTTTCCAGAACTCATTAATTTACCTGCTCATTCAATATACAAATACAAACTACTAATACTTGCTCACAAAACTTCCTACTCTACCCAATCTCACTCGCATCACAAATACTTGACTCTTGCTTCCCAACTTAACCTACTTCTACCAAAATCAACCACTGCTGCAAGACATCACAGATTGAGTTACCGGTGTGCTTCTATGTGGAATGGGCTGCCGAGTTTGATTCAATCTTTTTTAGGGGGGGGGGGGGGGGGGGAAACTGCTTCAGGCAAACTCTGAGGCGTCATCTACTCAACCTGATGTAGAGACGACTGCTGACTGCCAGCATACCGGGCCTGGCGCCTCGACTAGCTGCAGTGCTATCGCGCCTCAGGCCCCAACATTTCCTCTGCTGCTAAACTTCTTTCTATTACTATATGTTTTTGCTGAAATAAATAAAACAAACAAACAAACCAATCTAATCAAAACGAGATGTTAGAAATAGCTCAAGCAAAACCTTTCCTTGTTGTGTTACAAGAACAATGGCTGTTGTATGAGAGATGACTAGCCATTCTGTTTCTCTGTATTTCTTGTAACCTTGTCTGAAATAAGTCTTGCATCATATCCAGCAACTGAAATACCACATTATCTCTTGTAGTACATACAACCTCATCTCTCTCTGAAATATCATATTGAGCTCTCAGCTCAGATGTAAGTAGTAATTGATGAGCAGATCTCCCTACCAAGTGTTGTTTTGTGGATTAGACCTTGGAGGTTATGCAATGGGTTACGACGTTGGATGAATTCGCCGAGTTTATATTGTATTTCATTTGAGGGGTACTTGAGTGGCATTTGAGTGGCATTTAAGTGGCATTTGAGTTTTTGATTATTTTTTTACTTATTTTGAACTTATATGGCATATAGATTTTGCATGTATGGCATTTGATTTTTTTGATAGTTTTAACATTGTATATAAATGAAAACGTGATAAGATTGTATGGTTATTGGAAGTTAAGATGTCGACAGAGGATGATGTTGAGATGAGACCGATGAATGAAGTTGATACTATTGATGGTACTGAACGTGATATGATAGATGTTTTACCGAGTATGAAGCGTAAAGCGTTGATAATTATGATAATTTTGGTATTTGTCGTAGGGCTTTCCACTTTTGGAGGTGTTACTGAGTTTAGTATGTATGAAGAAGCTATGGAAAAAATACAAAAAGCGAGAAACTCTCCTGTTGGAATCATAAATGAAACTACTGTTGATTGATGAACATCTTTTTATGATGAATGGGAAACCTGAAGATTATGACCCGAGGATGCGATCTCTTTTTACAGCAATGATTGCAGGACCAACTGGATCGGGAAAGACGCAAGCGATTTTTCGAATGATTGAAGCTAGTCAGACTATAGCACACCCTCCACCAACAGAGATTCACTACTGTTATGGAGCCTACCAAAAAGCCTTTGATGATGTATCAGGAGTGATTTTTCATGAAGGCATGATAGATATAACAGTGAGTTTTCCCAGAGATGGTAAAAATCGATGGCTGATAATTGATGATCTCATGGATGAAGTTTCTGGTAAAGCCGATGCTAATGCTTTGTATACAAAACATAGTCATCATTTGAACATAAGTGTGTTTTTTATTGTTCAGAATCTGTTTTTAAAAGGAAATCGTACAATTTCCTTGAATAGTCATTATTTTTTTCTTTTTAAAAACCCTAGAGATGCTTCTTCTATTTCCTATTTGGCTCGACAATGTTTTCCATCAAAAATAAAATATGTACAAGAGGCTTTTGAAGATGCGACAAAGAAACCATACTCTTATTTACGAATAGATACGACTCAACAAACAGATGATCAACATAGACTATTGGGAAATTTTACATCAGTTCTCCCTATGATATTATATGTACCCAAGTAAAAGGATATAAATACAATTACTATTCACTTCACCTCAATCATATTTTGTTATTCAACGACGCAACACGAAAGCATTATAATGTCTAAAGCTTTGGAGAAAAAATTAACAAAAAATGCAGCTGTGTTGTTATCGCTCAACAATACAACCTTTGCTATTCAAAAGTCTGTTATAGCCAAAGCCAAAAAGGAGTTTATTATGACTCTAATGGAATGTGCTAAAGCTATTATAAATGGAACGATACCATTGACATCATCTCAGTATAATGAGTTGCAGCGAAACGTGAAGGATATTAGCGCTTTAGTAAGAAAATCAACGTTAGATGATAAGAAAGCTGTATTGCAAAAAGGAGGATTTTTAGGCGCTCTACTAGGACCTATCATCAGCAATATAGTTCCTGGGTTACTTAAAAGTGTGCTAGGCGGAGGGAGAAGATAAAGATGAAACTCTCAACACGAATGATGCGAAATAGAATGGCGATTTTAGCTCTGGATGATCTGAGTAAGAAAGGAAAAATCGCTATAGTCGAAAAGGCTAACTCAGATTTGTTTCAATCATTGATAGAAAGTGTTAAAAATATTATATTAGGTAATGTTCCTCTTGATTCTGAGCAGTTTATTGAGTTGCAGCGTTACAAGAAGGAGCTACATAAACTTAGTGGTAGAGGGAGAGTTGATGATAAGCGTAAAATTTTGATTCAGAGTGGTAGAGGGAATCTTTTGGATGCTATTATAACACCTATTGTATCTGTTTTATCATCAATAAAAAGATGAATCGTCAGCCTTTAACATTCTCCAGACGTAATTTTATACTCACTGAAGATGAATACTATAGATTAACAGAAAGAAAGGATGATAAAACAGTGGTAAAGGAAGAGAAAACCAGACCTCCATTGTATTATAATCCTATGGAAGCTATAACAGTGAGAAATATGAAGCGAAAGCGAAATGATCTACTGGAAACGGCCTATGATTCTGACTTATCCTCATACGAAAAGTTTGATGAAAATGTTGAAAACCTACGTAGGTATTTGTCTGATGTCAAAAAGATTAAAAATAACCAAAACCAGACACAAAAGGATAGTTGGAATCTCATTAAGAAAAAAAAGACAGAGTCTACTTTTCCTTTGGCCAATAGCACAGTTATCGATAATAAACCTAATGTCTTTTCACCAAATGTCGATAAAGACAATGAGTTAGAATCAGTGAAAGTGGTTGATGATGATGATGATATTGGGATGGAATTAATAAAAGGAAGGTTGTTTGATACTGAAGACACAACCTTACTAGGAAGTACATTTCTTACTGATGGAGAAGATGGGCACGATAGTGAAAGCGAAAATTTAAAAGATTTTGAAAAAAAGCAGCTGATTTAACAACAAAAAAGAGTGATCAAACGATCGCTGTCAGAATGTTGAATAATCTGAGTAAAATTGGTAGATTCGACTCGGAGAAGAACAGACTGAAAATTGGAGAACATTGGTTGAATCCTAGGACTTCCAAAACTTTACTACGAGACGTTCTAACCGAAGGAGGTAAAATACAATCGGGAAATACCAATTACAGTAGATTTAAAAGTCTGCTAACTGATGAAGGAATCACAACTGTCAGAAAATCCCCGCATCGAACACGTACTCAGAAGAAAAAGTTGGTCGTTCCCGGTACTAATTCATGGACATCGACACGCTAAAAGAGTTGTATTACAATCCTGCATTACATACATCTCTACGAGGAGCTAGAGCTTTACTGAAAGCTCGTAGAAAACGAGAGGGAGAAAAAAGAATCCGTGAATGGTTGAGTGGTGAGGATGCCTACACGTTACATAAAAAAGTTGTAACCAAGTTTAAGCGTCGTCCTACAATTGTAGCTGGAATAGGGGAGCAGCTACAGGTAGATTTGATGGATGTTCGATCTCGAAGAGATGAAAATAATAATACAGCATTTTTACTGACTGCTATTGATTCTTTATCTAGAAAAGGTTGGGCTGTGCCGCTCATCAACAAATCAGGACCGGTAGTAGCAAGAGGATTGAGAAGAATACTAGAAGGGGAAAACTATAAAGCTTTACAATCTGATAAAGGTAAAGAGTTTGACAACGTCAATGTCAAGACTCTGCTGGCGGAAAAAAAGATCAAGCGCTTTACAACCGAAAATGAAACGATAAAGGCATCAATGGTGGAGCGTTTTAACAGAACTTTAAAAGAGAAGATATATAGATATTTGACATATAAAGATGACGATAGATACATTGATGTTTTACCAGAAATGGTTAATGCATACAACAACACAATTCATGGTGCTATAGGTATGAGACCAAATGATGTGAATTTTCAAAATCAAGAACTTGTATGGAATCGTGTGTATGAAGGAGGTGAACATAGTTTAACTCAAGAAGCAAAACTAAAGGTTGGGGATTATGTGAGAATAAGTAAGGCAAGAGGAGTGTTTGAAAGAGGATACACCCCGAATTGGACGATTGAGATTTTTATAATCACCGATGTACTTATTGATGAAAAACCTGTTGTATATAGGGTGAAAGATTTAGCTGAGGAGATGATTGATGGTACCTTTTACGAAAAAGAGTTGCAAAAAGTAAAAAAACCCACGATTTTCAGAATTGAAAAGATACTGGGAAGAAGAATGAGAAGAGGTAAAAGACAGATTCTGGTTAAGTGGTTAGGTTATGGAGAAAAGTTCAATGAGTGGGTAGATGAATAGTTTATAAGGAAACAACGCTTGATATAATCATCATACGTTGGGAAAATGTCGATGCTGATAACTTTACCCTCAAACTCTAGTGGTGAAGAGTTTCCTGATAATAACAATTCAGAATTTACAGTGAGACTGTATAAATATTTGGTTATCAATGGCGGTAAATGGGAGGTAGCTCTGCTAGATATGACTTATTCTAATAATTGGAAAAATGTTACCGAAGGGAAAATATATCTAGAAAAGACTAATGTCTCTGGTAAAAGCGAAAAGTCCTTCATCCTAATCGGTAATGGAAGATATGATAGTATAGAGGAGTTGGAGGAGATTATACGAAAGAGAATGAATGAAATGGATTTAGACAAGAAATTCGCCATCTCCTACAACAAGATCACCAACACCGCTTTACTAACTAACAGTGATCCTGATACTGCCATAAGCTTTTCCAAAGATATAGCATATATTTTTGGATTTGAATCAAAAACTACATACCCTCGTGGTAGATACAATAATATCACACCCCCTGATATAAATTCCGGTTTAACATCCCTGTATGTTTATTCCAACATTGTTGATAATAGAATGGTAGGAGATACGAATGTACCTTTATTGAGAGTAGTTCCAGTTCAAGGAAAGAAGAATAGTGTTGTGTATCAAGAATTTAAAAATCCCCACTATGTTGACGCTTCATCACTAAATAGTGATATGATTAAAGTACTTATAACGAGTGACGACGGTCAACGAATACCATTTGATGGTGGAAAGGTTGTGTTGACGGTTCACTATAGAGAGAAAGAATTATAATGAGTTTGGTATGATACACCCCTGAGGATTCAAAAGATTTTTTTGATGAGTACTACAAGATGCAAGCTGGAAATGGAATTGGAATGTATAGTGGACGACGAGTGATGCCTAATATGAGAGGAAATGGACTTGGTAGTATTTTTTCAAGTTTACTTAAATCTGCAGCACCAATGCTGAAAAGAGGAGCAATTAGTTTGGGGAAAAGAGCATTGTCTGTAGGTGGAAATGTAGCGCGTGATGTCATCGATGGTCAAAGTTTTGCAGCGTCAGCAAAGAAGAGGGGATTGGCAGAGTTGAATGATCTGGGGGGAGATGTGCTCAATGCAGTTCGTCCAGATAGAATGAAAAGGAGAAAAACAAGAGGTGGAAAGAAGAGGAGAGGTGTTGGTAATCGTGGTATATTTTAATAGCAGTAGAATCCGGTATAAAGACAGCTGAGCTTGATATCTATATTCATTAAGCGGTAACGCTTCAAGCATTCATCACTCGCAAAAGATGGCTAGCCTAAATGGAACAACAGGTAATAAGTTGGAAGGTTCTTCCTACAACATAAATCCAACGTTGGATGTATTTGCTACGGAACCAACAAACATATCGGTAGAAAGATCGGAATATGTTGTCATCAGACCTGATAGGTTAGATCCTTATGGTAGTATTGAGTTAACCTTGTCAGGGAGCACTGAACATTACACAGATCTTTACAACTCGTTTCTGCAAGTTGAAGCCACGGTTGTTCAAGAAGATGGAGCCAATATTGCAGGTAATGATAATGATGCGGTTGTGTGGATGGGGGATTCAATGCACGCATTATTCTGTGAGTTGAAAATGTCGATAGAAGGAACCACCGTTGAATACGCTAACAACTACGGTTTACGCTCCTACTTTTCACAACTACTCGAAAACAGTGCAGAAAGAAAGAAATATCAAGGTAAGATGGAAGGATGGTTGTATGATGATTCAACTAGCAAAGACGGTGCTGATCACAAAACCGCTGATAAGAAAAAGAGGACAGCTCTAATCATAGGTGGAAAGACAATAGAATTAACTGGAAAACCTCATCTCGCATTATTTCAGCAGAAAAAACTAATAATACCAGGTCCTACTATGCAGCTGGAGTTTGAGCGCGCCTCTGCCAAACTAGCTTTGTTTGCTGCGGATGAGGTGCCTGCAGGAGGGGCAAAGATTAGAATTGATAAATTTGAACTTCATCTTTGTAAAGTTAAGGTGAATCCTACAATACAAAACTCCCAACTCAGTTTGGCATTGGAAGGCCACAACTACATTTATCCTGTTGATCGAAAACGGATAAAACTATATGGAATTCGTGCTGGTGTTGCGCAGATCGACATCACTTTGGAAGAAAACAAACAAAAACCTAAACAAATTTATTTAGGTTTAGTTAATCACAACGCAATGAACGGACGTTTCGCCTTGAATCCATATAGAATGCAGCATGCTAGTGTTGATAGTATTGTATTGAGAGTTGGTGATTGTCCAATTGGAAGGAGATTTGAACCAAATTATGCTAGAGGAATTTTTGGAAGAGAATATCATCAGTTTCTACACGCTACCGGAACTTTGCTTGAAGGCGATAGTCTTGGTATTACGAAAGAACAATACCTTGATGGTACTACACTTTATGGATTTGATTTGACTGGTGATTTTCTTAAAGAAGGTTTTCACTCTATGAAAAATGTCACAACAAGTGTGGAAATTCGTTTTAGCGCTAACACGACGGATGGATTATCCCTGGTAGCATACTTTGTAAAAGACGGTGTGTTGGAGATGGATAGCATTCTTCAATTAACTATCGGAGGCGACGCAGTGCTTTAAACAGAAAGTTACAGATGAATACCATACAAATTCGATCGATCTTATCTTCAGACGTTTTATGTCAAAGCGTAGGGATTCATGTTGGAGCTAGAGAACAGTTTTGGAAGCAAATTTGCAATTTTCCAACCGGATGTTTCGTATTCAACACCCATTATTCTCATCAACCCGGAGAGCATTGGTTGGCTGTGTACGCTAATGATTCAGAGGTGGATTTTTTTGACTCGTTTGGACGTTCTGTTTCCTTTTATCCGGATGTAAATGAAATACTAAGTATTCATGGAGGATATGAAACAATACGAAGTAATGAAACACAACTACAAAGTTTTTTGTCAACTGTATGTGGCGACTATTGTGTATACTTTTGTTTACTGAGAAGTAGAGGATGGAGTATGGATGAAATTGTTAGAAGTTTACGAGACATAGGAGATAGTGAGATGAGAGATCACTCAATACGGAGATTTATCATACAGACCTATCCTAACTTCGAGTTCATAGAAGATAATACAGTAGAAGGAATAGATGGTGTACATATACAAGGAACTAATTTACTAAGTAAATTGTTAAAATAAATTATTATAATTGATTTTTATTTGATATAACAAATATAATGAATAAAATACAACTTATCTCATTATTTGTGCTAAACACTACAGAACCTATAAAAACTATTATTTTGTAATGTTTCAAGCAAGAAGTAAATAAGATCTTCTCATTTTCTTCCTCAGGAGCGCTCTTTAGTTATATCTAAAAGACATAGTAACTAATGACTCTATCATACATAGTTATATGAATTAATTTTACAAAAATACTTCAGATCTTTCTTTAAATAGATATGAAACTTACCATCATAGAAGACGAGTCACATCCTTTGTGTTATCGATTAAGACTCTGATATGCTGTTCTGGACAATTCTCTTTTTCATTTTCATCAAAGTAGGAGAGACAGGTGTGCTGCAGCGAAGTATCAAACAGTTCTGAGACTTGAATGAAAGCTTGAAGAGCTGAGAGTAGAATGATGTCGTAGGAAATCATGTTGTTCGTATTTTGTTTCAGTCCTCTGAATACGATTACACCACTTTTTTCCGCCACCACAGATGAAGCTATTTGAGCAGGGATGCTAAGATCTCCAATCAATAGCTCTCCTTTCACCATACATCTGTAATTAGCCTCTATAACATCAGCAGTCTTGTTCCAACGAGTATCACATTTTCTTAGCATTCCAGGATTCTCATAAGCTATAACACTTCCTGTCGGAAAATCGTGTAGGTGAGCAACACTGAAATAAGCCTGTATTTGTCTCAAACTCTTGCCATACAATGAGTTGAATGGATCGTTGATCTTTCGATTACATCCATGAGATTCAGCAGTACGAAAAATCGCATCTCCTGTCTTTCCTTCTCCCATATAAATTAAAACAATTGGACGTGTTTGCTTAGCTTTATTAACAAGCAATCCTATTTCGGTTGAAACATCACTCTTCACCCGAGTTATCTTCTTATCCTTTCGGTAGTTGTAAATCATGGTGCACTTTGATTCATCACGAAATTCAACAGACAACACCTCCATAACTGTTGGTACAGGTAGTTCGCGGATTTCCATAGATTCTTCAAGTTTTTCTAGACTATCTGGAGAGAGAGAGTTTATTAACCCAGCGCTCTTGTAGGTGAGAGTGGTTAGTTCATTACTTCCAGCATCTTGAAAGGGTATTCTGGTGTGACGAAAAAGCGTTTCATCTCCAACATCCGTCAAAACTAGTTTTTTGCACTTCGAGCCAGTTTCATTATCATCTTTTGTCAAATCAATAAAAGATCGTTTCCTCATCGATGTTCTTTTTGAAGACAGCTTGTTAGTAGGAGATGTGAATGAAGTAAAATCTTGTTGGGATTCTGGTTCATCAACCACCAATTGACTTTCTGCCATATCAAAGATAGGAGAAGGTGA
Organism: Cryptosula pallasiana; assembly: GCA_945261195.1. NCBI lineage: Eukaryota > Metazoa > Bryozoa > Gymnolaemata > Cheilostomatida > Cryptosulidae > Cryptosula > Cryptosula pallasiana. Next base: position 26,083,765 of record OX183140.1, on the reverse strand, counting down.
TGGGGAAAGGGTTTGCTGGGATCCTGCTTCTTCATTCATCGCTTGACTTCCTTCGTCTTGAGTATTCATTCTAAAAAAACAAAACATTTTGTTTAATTTTTCGTAATTATTTTTAAAAGATCATAAAGGTCATAAACCTTCAGCTAGTAGTGTTAGCTAACAAAAAATAAATATTTTTACTCTTACCTTTATAAAGAAGATGAGCTCCTAGTTGTTGCAATGAAAGACTTAGTAGATGTTGCTTCTCCGCTAGCCGTTGTAGAACTGGATGCTTTCTGTGTGAAAACAGTGGCTCTTAAATAGGTAAAGTTGCACTGATTAAATCCTATTAATCAACATTTTTTCACGCGAATACAACCCAATGCTTTCGCGGGAATAAATAATTTATTTTCACGCGAATGGAAACCGTTGCTTTCGCGGGAATAACAATTTTATTTGCACACGAATACAAACCAATGCTTTCGCGGGAATAAATAATTTTGTTTCACGCGAATAGAAACTGTTGCTTTCGCGGGAATGAATACTTTATTTTCACGCGAATACAAACCAATGCTTTCGCGGGAATAAACATTTAATTTTCACGCGAATGGAAACTGTTGCTTTCGCGGGAATGAATACTTTATTTTCACGCGAATAGAAACCAATGCTTTCGCGGGAATAAATATTTTATTTTCACGCGAATACAAACCAATGTTTTCGCGGGAATAAATAATTTATTTTCACGCGAATGGAAACCGTTGCTTTCGCGGGAATAAACATTTTTTTTTCACGCGAATAGAAACCAATGTTTTCGCGGGAATAAATAATTTATTTTCACGCGAATGGAAACCGTTACTTTCGCGAGAATAAACATTTTATTTTCACGCGAATACAAACCAATGTTTTCGCGGGAATAAATAAATTATTTTCACACGAATGGAAACCGTTGCTTTCGCGGGAATAAACATTTCATTTTCACGCGAATACAAAACAATGTTTTCGCGGGAATAAATAATTTATTTTCACTCGAATACAAACCAATGCTTTCGCGGGAATAAACATTTCATTTTCACGCGAATACAAACCAATGTTTTCGCGGGAATAAATAATTTATTTTCACGCGGATACAAACCAATGCTTTCGCGGGAATAAACATTTTATTTTCACGCGAATACAAACCAATGTTTTCACGGGAATAAATAATTTTATTTTCACGCGAATGGAAACCATTGCTTTCGCGGGAATATAAATTTTATTTTCACGCGAATACAAACCAATGCTTTCGCGGGAATATATACTTTATTTTCACGCGAATGGAAAACCGTTGCTTTCGCGGGAATGAAATTTTTTATTTTCACGCGAATAAAACAGGGATATTTCACGCGAATAACACTATTCTGATAGAGTTTTCGCGTGAGTGTTTTTAATGGCTATGAGCTAAATGAGTAGGAGTGGCTTATACTATATAAGAACAGCTCTCTCTGCATAGAAATCATTCTCTCCAGCAATAAAACAGCGACTACTACAGCTGATTTCATCAACTACTACAACTGATTCATCAACCGCTACAACTGATTTCATCAACTACTACAGCTGATTTCTTGGTGATAAGGTAAGAATTAATAGAAAAATTACTTCATAAAAGTTAAAATGTAATTATTTTTCAACACTGTTTAATCATCGTATACTAATACTTAACATTTTATTTTAGTTCATTATGAGTTCAAAAAGATACACAATCAAAGACTACCTTCCAAAGATATATCATAGCTATATTAAAGAAAATGTTGAAGTACAGGAAAAAATTGGATATCGCTTGACATTACAAGCTATATTATTATGTATGACACAGCATTTGCTAACTGTAGCTTCTTTACATGGAGAACTTTCACCGATACAATACCGACCATACACTACGCATAAATACGTTGACAATTCAGTAGAAATATTTAAGCTTATGACTAAAAACAATTTTCAAACAGTTGTAAAAATGTCAAAAACTGTCAGTATTAATGATTACTTAAAGAAAATTCAAAGAAAAGTGTGGAATAAAGAGCTCACTCAAAAATTGATTTCAATACAATGGACTACTGAATTATTATATCATTTTCAATCAGATATATGTAGATACATACAAACGGATGAAAATCTTTCATCATCCATTTTTTCATTTGAAATGATATTGGAACTATTTCAAGCTCACAATATTTAATATGTTCTCTTTATGTATCCCTACTTATTATACAATAAATGTATATATTCACATATTGTTTCATTTTTAATCAATGTATTTATTCAATGTAGATGTATCTCCTCTCTCCTCTCTCTCCTCTTTTTCCTCTCTCCTTTCTCTCAAGATGCCATATGAGTTCAAATTATGTGAAAAAAGTATCAAAACTTAAATGCCATACATTCAAAATCTAGCTGCCATATGAGTTCAAATCAAGTAAAAAAATAATCAAAACTCAAATGCCACTTAAATGCCATTCAAATGCCACTCAAATACCCCTCAAGTAAAATACAATATAAACTCGGCGAATTCATCCAACGCCGTAACCCATTGTCTCAACTCCAAGATCAAATCCACAAAAAAACACTTGGTAGGGAGATCTGCTCATATATTACTACTGATGTATAACTCGGTGCTTTCAAGCCTATACATTTATTGTCTGATACAATCCCAGTATAAGAGCAATGGTAGCAGTGGCAACAAGTGGCAAAGGCAACAGCATTTGGCAAGTGGCAATGAATGCTAGAAAGCTTTGCCTTTTATAGGCTAAGTACAGGAAGTTAACAGGAAGTAGTTGACCTACTTTATGAGTAGACCAATCAAACATAACACATTTACAGGTACGTGAATAACATACACAGGTTATTTATATAATCCAATAAAGTAACAGGCAAAAGGTTAATTATAAATAGCGCCCAGAAGTAAGGGGCGGAGCTAATAGTTCCATACCAATGTAATTTGTCCCTAGATCTCTCCTTGTCTTTGAGGTAGGTCCTAGGTCCTTTTGGAGCCTTTTGTCTTGAAATACCGACATCTGGAATCATCTAAGATGTGAATAGGCAGTGCTGGTTATCCTTAGGCTATGTTTCATTCTTCTTGCTATGGCAGCCATCTTGTTACCGGCCTAGGATACCCTCCAAGGGCTGATATTGTGCCAGTAGTCAGCCGGTAGACTGCTGAAAGCTTGCCAGTAGGTTGCTGGTATGGGTATTTGTATTTGGTGGCAACTTTTCAGGCCCATTCTGTAGCTTGTACCAGGGCTAACTACAAGTCTCTCTGATGCCAAAGGGCTATCAGTGGCACCTCTATAATGCATTGGTCACGACAGAGCTCTGCAAAAATCCACAACAGCGGAGAGCAAAAATATTTTGCCAGAAATGAAACAGGCATAAAGTCGCACTCCGCTCCATTTGATTGACTAGCCGCAGCTTACCAATGTGCGCTAGGTACATCGGCATGCTACAATTGTCTGGCATATCGTAGTGATCCATTGCAAAGGTAGATTGACACCAAAACATCTGATGCAGTGTAACCAAGCATTAGCTCGCCTGTCTACTTGTAATGGATTCCGGTCTGTTACCACGGACATCCACTAATCTCGAGTATTCTACCTCTCTCCAGAGGGGACACTGTACTGACCGACAGTGACAACTGTGTTGGGCAACCGAATTACCCGGTAAGGCAAGAGCCCATGGCTCAGACAAACAGTACCGAGTAGTGTCTGTAATAATGGCTTTATTCTCTAAGCTGTCCTGAGGGTTATTATTCCTCTAGGGTTTAGCAATATAAGAGTATATGCCATGGCAACATTGTAATGAATGCAAAGATTAACAGTGGGAGCTCTCCTTTTATAGGAGAGCTAACAAACACAAAACATATAACAGTCAATGCACAGGAAGTAGATGAACCAATTACATTAACTATATAAATAATCAACCAATCAACAATTCAATGTAAATAATAAAGGGAGGTGCCAAGTGGCTAAGGGCGGAGTCCTTTCTCCTAATTGTCCAATGAATGCTCCTACAGGGTTCCCAGGCTGTACATAGAGTTAGGTCCATGAAGTTGGTCATTTAGGGGTAAGCACTTCCTGTTTACGACCTTGACTAAGTTCTTAGACATCTTTGCAGATCCTCCTCTAAGGCGGCCATCTTGTGCCGGCCCAGTACAGCTGTACCGGGTCGGTAGAGGTCACTACCGACCCTGCAGGGGTCAATACCGGCCCTGCTTACTATGCTACCGGCACAGTAGGACTTTCTACCCAACAGCTATTAGCCAAACGCTGTGGGCAAAAGTCTAACGCATTGTCTCGCAAGGTTACTAGCGTAAACGACCTGTTTACTACTAGTGTGCACTAAAATCTACCACATACCTCTCTCCATTAAAGTCATAGCCTGGCTTTAATAACAAAATATCAAGAGCAGATATGTGTGGGGGTAACACCCGTACCCAGATTATATATTTGATTATATATATAGTCGAGTGCTATGCCATGAGATGACATAGCACCTCTCTCCAGAGAAGGTCGCCCTTGCAGGTGACCTCCCATAACTCAACTCCTCCTGGATCATAGGGGAAGCTAGTAATCAGCTCCTTTTCCTCCTCTACGGGAGGGCTTGATGCTTGTACCTATCGTATGGTAAGCTTGGGCGTCACGTTCATTTGTGAGCATGGGTCTATAGCAATATGTGCATTACCAGTTTTATGCAACATGTCAAAGGGCTGCCTATAGTGCAGCGGGGCTTGCTGTACCATAGCGTCATGTATGGGTGCGAGCAGTGGCCCTGGAAGTTCTAGTGCTGGCAGAACCTTCCTTATCTCAACTTTAGGAGACCGCCGTTCCTTTTCTAAGGAAAGCCAGCGCCTTCTCTCCTCTTCCCACTGTACCGTGGGGGTGCAAGCAACATCCCGTGCCGGGGTGTGGTGCACTGTGCTGTGTGGCACTAAGGTTGGTGGTGAAGACGTCGTGGGACGTTCACCCTTAGCTGCCACCACAGGCTTTCTCTTTCGGAAAGCTCTACAAGGGTAACTACTGCCTTGTAACTTCTCAGTCTTCCCTGACTGAATCTCTGGAGGACCCCAGGCCGGTAGGGAGTCATCCCGGGCCGGCAGGCAGGCAGCATCAAGCGGTGGGCACTTGATCTCCCGCTCTTTCTTATCTACTGCCCTTATGAGGGTGTCAGCAGTCCCAACTTGTGGGAGAGCGCATACTCTACTGTCACCAGCGCATGGTGAGTCTAAAGGTACAGGTTTAGCATAGCTAGGTGGGCGGCCACTCCGTAGTGCTAACGGATCTCGTGGTGTGCAGTTCTCAAATAACCATTTTGAAAATGCTGCATTTAATTGCTCACCCTCTTTCTCTTTCTCTGCTAGCTTGACCTTCTCTACCTTGGTATACAGCTCTGCCGTTGGCATCGCTTCCAGTATTTCTGTGTCTGCACAGTTGGCTGATGGACAATTATCAAGGCCTGCATCCTGCAGCAAATCTGCCTTTTGGTCCTCAAGCTCTATGCATTGGTCAGCCGCCATGGCTAGTTGGGGGATGGTCCTGTCACTGTCACTGCTAGGTACGAGTGGCTGGTCTGTGCTGCAGAGTTGTTTACAACTTTGTCTCACTCTGCCCGGCTTAACAGGAAGGGTTCGAGTACTGGGAGGTTTTGGCCACTTTTCCAACATCTTTAGACGGTCAGCTACAGTGATTCTGTTCACTGGAGGTTGCCGGGGAGCTCCTCGGGGTAGTCTACTTTTCTTTGTAGGGGTTGGATGGCTGAAGGGTGGCTGCCTCTTTCCAGCAGTGGGGGTCTCCTCTCTCCATCACAGGGGCGTAGCCAGCGGGGGGAAAACACTGTTTCGCCTATAGCTCCTACAGTTGTTGTCCGATCCGGCTCAAATCTTCTGCCATCTACCTGTGGCGGGGGGCTCTTCACAGCCTGATACATTCCACCTGTAGTTCTCTCTACAGCGGGTGGTTGTGTGGGGACGTCCTCTTCTTCAGGGGTGTAAGGGGGTTCCTCCGTCAGCTCTGCTCGCGCTAGATGGACACTGTCATTAAGTGGCCGCCCGTGCTTGTCCGTGCAAGGTAACACATGTCCGTCAATGATGACATGGGAGTCTGGAAACCGTAGGGCACACTCGTGTAAGGTGAGGAACGGCATGCCAATTATGGCATCTTCATTGATGTCACTAATGACGAAGTTAACGCTCGTTCTCAGTTTACGAAGCTGCAAGTTTACTTGCAGGGTACCGTAAAAGGGAATCCTAGACCCGTCAGCCATGAGTCCATGTGCCTCGCTGCGTTGCAGCGTGTCCTTCACTGACTGTGGCAATTGCTGATACAGATGCTTCGACAACAAGTTGGTTGTGCAGCCTGTGTCAATCAACAGGGAAGCTGGTCTACCGGCTAACCTTCCAGCCAGGAAGTAGCTGGCCTGGTAAGGTCGCTCCAGCGGTGGCGCTGCCATTTGTGTTCTCCTGGGGGTTTGTCCACTCTCTCCTAGAGTTGCAGGACTGTAAGGGGGTTGACGAGCTTTCCGGCTACTGTCAGTCTGTGTTCTCCTGGGGGGTTGTCCACTCTTTCCTAGAGTTACAGGACTATAAGGGGGTTGGTGAGCAATCCGGCTACTGTCAGTCTGTGTTCTCCTGGGGGGTTGTCTACTCTTTCCTAGAGTTACAGGACTAAAAGGGGGTTGTCGAGCTGTCCGGCTGTCCTCAGCGGGCGTCTGTGCTCTCTTGGGGGGTTGTCCACTCTTTCCTAGAGTTCCAGGACTGTATGGGGTGTCAGGAGTTGTCCAGCTGCAGTCAGCGGGTATTGATGCTCTCTTGGGGGGTTGTCCACTCTCTCCTAGAGTTCCAGGACTGTATGGGGTATCAGGGGTTGTCCAGCTGCAGTCAGCGGGTGTTGATGCTCTCTTGGGGGGTTGTCCACTCTCTCCTAGAGTTCCAGGACTATACGGGGCATCAGGAGTTGTTTGGCTTGTCCAGCGGTGGTTGGTTGCTGTCTGTAGCGCCTTGGGGAGTTGTCCACTCTCTCCTAGAGTTCCAGGACTATAAGGAGTTGTGGGTGTGGTCCGGCTTGCCCAGCTGCAGTCAGCTGCCGGTGGCGCTACTGCGGGCGCCGGCCGTTTCCCGTCTGTCTGGGGTTGTCTGCAAAGTGAACTGCGCGCTGAGTTCGGGGGCAGGTGCCCATCATGTGGCCTGGTTGCCCGCAGCCCCAGCTGCGTATTGCAGGTGCTGTCTCCCACTGTGGAGAGGGAGCCGCTTGTCTTGCCGCTCTCAGCGACCGTATCTCTTCCGTCAAGAGCTCTAGGCTGTCCATGACTGTTGTCATAGGATCCGGTATGGCAGGTGTAGGGGTGTGATGTGTCTGCTGTACTGCAGTAGCGGTGGAGACACGTTGGGACGGGCCCTTGGCAACCGTCTTCATCCATTCCTCTTCCTCCTTGTCGGCATCCTCTTCAAACATCCGTACATGAGCCTTGCGTTCTTCAAACGGCGTCTTTATCTGCATATACTCGTTGCCGGCCCTGACTGCTTCAGCAATGTCAACGGGCTGCATGGCCAACAAGTGTCTTTGCAGGTAAGCATTTCCAACTGTGGTGCTGAAGATGTCCAGCATCATCCTCTGCATGGGTTGGTGAGGTAGATCTGCATACGCAATGCGCACTAGGCGCTCTACTTAACTTGCATGCTCTTGGAGCGACGTCTTGTGTTGGCGGCGTAGGCTGGTCAGCCGGGACATAGCTTCCCTGGGTGTTAGCCCAAAACGTGCTCGTAGTGCAGCAAAGATACCCTGCAGATGTGGAGGCTTTCCACAGTCCAATGCTTTACCTCGTAATGCATCTCTCAGGTACAACCTGGCCATGTTCTCTGGCCAATCGTTCATCTCGGCTACCCCCATGAATCTAATGATAAAGTACTCAACGTCTCCTTCGCCGTCGAACTTTGGAGCTTTTAGCCTAGCTGGTGCATTGTCTTGGTTGGGCCTCATCATAGCCGTCAATGCTTCGGTCAATCTATCAATTGATGTAGCTTCTGGGTTGCCAGCGGGTGCTCGACCAGCGCTGCATGCTCTCTGGGTGGCCATTCTTTGCAGATAGAGGAGTGATCTCAACTCAAATCTAAGAGATGGTCAGTACAACTGGATCCCGGGCCGGTATAGGTGAGATCCGGGTCGGTAGCAGTGTTTCCAGTGGCTCTAGCAGTTCTAGGGGTTGGTCCAATGGATACTGTGGCAGTATCTGGCACTCTGTAGCTTGTAACAACCGTTACGAAACTTCTTGTACTGCTGCAGGGCGGAGCAAAGCTCTACGGACCTACAGGCAGTAGTGTAGGGACACTGTAAATGGATACAGTGCCGGGGTCACTGTTACCAGCTGAGTAGCAGTCCAAGCTGAATAACTTCTGGTAGCTGAGTCTGTATAGCTGATACACGACTCTCTCTTCTTTTCGCACAGTGCCGGTATCTCTATGTCCAGGTCGGAGCGAACTCTACGAGCCTGTAGAAGATACGGTAGCGTCTGTACTGGACTGTTGCAAACGGAGCAAGCTCTACGGTTGAAGCAGACAGCCTTTAGTAGTGGATACTGTGCCGGGATAGCTGCTGCAGTTCGGAGCAAACTCAAACGAACCTGCAGAAAAATCCGGTAGTATCTTGTGTCAATTGCTTCTTCAGATCTACTACTTCGGTAGATCAATTTCTTCTCCTCTCTCCAGATCTACACCCGGTAGATCACTTCTCCTTCTTCAGTGGTAGCTGGCCTGCAGTGCATTCGCAGGGCCAGAGGGTAGCGTGAAAGAGCACAGCGTGGGAAGGTACCGTTTATCCCACCGCTGCCACCAATGTAATGGATTCCGGTCTGTTACCACGGACATCCACTAATCTCGAGTATTCTACCTCTCTCCAGAGGGGACACTGTACTGACCGACAGTGACAACTGTGTTGGGCAACCGAATTACCCGGTAAGGCAAGAGCCCATGGCTCAGACAAACAGTACCGAGTAGTGTCTGTAATGATGGCTTTATTCTCTAAGCTGTCCTGAGGGTAATTATTCGTCTAGGGTTTAGCAATATCAGAGTATATGCCATGGCAACATTGTAATGAATGCAAAGATTAACAGTGAGAGCTCTCCTTTTATAGGAGAGCTAACAAACACAAAACATATAACAGTCAATGCACAGGAAGTAGATGAACCAATTACATTAACTATATAAATAATCAACCAATCAACAATGCAATGTAAATAATAAAGGGAGGTGCCAAGTGGCTAAGGGCGGAGTCCTTTCTCCTAATTGTCCAATGAATGCTCCTACAGGGTTCCCAGGCTGTACATAGAGTTAGGTCCATGAAGTTGGTCATTTAGGGGTAAGCACTTCCTGTTTACGACCTTGACTAAGTTCTTAGACATCTTTGCAGATCCTCCTCTAAGGCGGCCATCTTGTGCCGGCCCAGTACAGCTGTACCGGGTCGGTAGAGGTCACTACCGACCCTGTAGGGGTCAATACCGGCCCTGCTTACTATGCTACCGGCACAGTAGGACTTTCTATCCAACAGCTATTAGCCAAACGCTGTGGGCAAAAGTTTAGCGCATTGTCTCGCAAGGTTACTAGCGTAAACGACCTGTTTACTACTAGTGTGCACTAAAATCTACCACATACTAACAGTTGCCCAACTTCCCTGTCTACAAACAGGTGCCCGACCTACCTGTTCACTAACAGGTGCCCGACCTACCTGTCCACTAACAGTTGCCCAACTCACCTGTCTACTAGGAGTCCAACAGCAATATTGAATACCATCTCCAGCCCAGGTTTGAGGCTGACCAGTAATGACACTTTCAGAGCATATTTCTTAGCTAGATCTTCTCCGGATGTCCAGTTAGCTTTTGAAGGGTGGGAAGTAAGAAATCCATTTCCGACAAGTTTATCTGGTTCCATGTCCATCTCGAGCATCATGTCTGGTAAGATTGGGTCTGTAGACACAGCAACTAAATGGTAGCCTAGGACACCTTACTATATAGTTTAGACTGAGGGTGGTCTAGGTAACTTTACCATGGAATAAACACACGAGGTTACAACTTACCGATAACAGTCATCAGCATACAGTCCATCATAATAGCTGGAAATACAATTAAAATGGTCAGGTTCGGGTGCAATCTGCTCCGCCATTTGCAGCAATTGCTTTTGACGGCTTCAACTCTCTCGTTTAGAGCATCAGGATCTACTGAAGGACTACAAAAGAGAAATTTTATTTGATTCTATGATAAGTTCATTAGATAATCAATGCTATCAGTCCCAGTCAACTATTAATTTTATTGAACTATTAGTCAAAGTTAACTGTTAATCTTCTTTGACTATTAGTTTCAGTTCACTAATAACCTTACCTAACTATTGTTAACTAACTAGTTAACACTTAGTTAACTATTAATTTTATTGAACAATTAGTCCTAGTTAACTATGAATCTTAGTTAACTATTAGTCCCATTTAACTATTAATTTTAGTCAACTATTAATCTTAGTTAACTATTAGTCCTAGTTACTTATTAATCTCAGTTAACCATCAATCTTAGTCATTTATTAGTCTTCGTTAACTATTAATCTTGATTAACTATTGGTCTTAATTAACTATTAACGATAAGTTAACCATTAATCTTACTTGGCTATTAGTCCCAGTTAAGGATTAGTGTTAGTTAACTATTAATCTTAGTTAGCTATTAGTCTTAGTTAATTATTCCTCTTAGCTAACTCTAAATCTTAGTTAACTATTAGACTTTGTTAACTGGTAATAATAGTTAACCATTAATCTTAGTCAACTATCAGTCCTAGTTAACTATTTAGCGCTAGTTACCTACTAATCTCAGTTAACCATTAGTCCTAATTAACAATTAATCTTAGTTAGCTATTAGTCTTAGTTGATTGATAATCTTAGTTAACTATTAATCTAAGCTATTAGTCTTAGTTCGTTATCAATCTTAACTATTAGTCCTAGTTAATTATTAATATTAGTTAACCATCAAACTTGGTCATTTATTAGTCATAGTTAACTATTAGTGCTAGTTAACTATTAATCTTGGTTAACCAATTAATCTTAGTGAAATATTAACTAAATTTAATCATTAATCTTAGGTAATTAATAATCTTAGTTAACTATTATTCTTCGAATTGGTAAAAGTCAAACAAAAATATGGATATGAAAAAATGGTATTTTATGGGAGTGAAAGTTGGATAAACAAAAATTTTTGTACAAAGAGATCATTTTCCATGAGGATTTTAAGCATCCAATTGTTGTTTGTTGTTGGTTTTTCTAAACATATACAGGAGTCAGAGCTTTCAACATTATAGGTGAAATCAAATGGCAGTAAATAAAACTACTTGCAGTGTCCAAAAAAGAGTTTATCTCTTGCTGTAACAAGTTTGACTTCAAATGATGATAGAAAGTTTCAGCTACAATAATAATTACGATAGCACAATAACTAAAATGATAATAAAAATTAATCAATGTTTGCGTGTGACCAATCAAAAGCTGACTTACCATGCTGCATTTTCTGAGACATTTGCAGCCCGTGAACAAGATGAAATCAACTTTTCAGAATCCATTTGTTTGAGCAGCTCTTTCAGCAGCAGGTCTGCACAGGAAATGAAGACATCTGGTGTGATAATAGCCAGCCAATTAGCTGGCTTTAATGTGCATTGGTCTTCCGCTGTTAGCTTTCAATGCTTTCATCTATGGCCTTAAGACTTGTGTGCCAACAGGCATTTGACAAGACGAGAGATGAGAGAACTACCTGGACTTGTTAGAGGCTTTACTAAGGCTGCACCAATCACTGACCCTCAAAATTGGTTTCAACCAATCACTGATATAGATTGTAAGTTTACTTTATGTCTTTTGTGTTATACACTATAGTAACATACGTGCGTATTATGCATTAGAATATACTGTCCCATGAGTGAAATTTTGTTTTGCGCAGTAATAACATCCAAAAACAATTTTTTGCTCAAGTATTGCCCATCTTTTAAGCTGTGACAATCTGAAAAGACTATCGCATACATCCGTATTTTATATGGCGATGCGTGCAACAAACACGTCTTTTTCTGTAACTCAAGTGATAAAATGAATAAAGTCAGTACCAATAGTAAAGGAGATGGCAGTGTCCAATCACATGCCAAAAAGCTGATCAATAGTCGCTCTAATACCAAAAGATTGTAAGTTATACCAAGATAAAAATAATGCTGTTTATCTCACAAGGTTTGCATACACATGGCAGCACAACAACGTTTTGTTCAAACAGCATTTGATGAGTAGTATTGTAAGAGCAGATCTACCCTTACAATATTAGTTGTGTAGCAGCATGCACATCAATTAACAAAATATAAATTGTTTGAACTGATTAAATAAAAACTAAAGCCTTGAAAGTTAGCATAATCTGTCACAGTAATATATATCCTATGTGTTTCCAATTGTGTACATACAAAATAAATATAAACTAGGCTGGACTGGCTCAGTATTGGACTTTGTTGTGTTTTACAATAAATGAATTTACTATTATGGTTAAAAATGCTGATGTAAATTTGACTCCAAAATGCATATTAATCGATTGATTGCAATCAAACTCCATTGTGAAATCATGCTATTTGTGTGAAACTAGGTTTATCCATCTTGATAAACACTCGAACTTTTGCAGTAAAACAAAATGGTTTTCAACTCGGCACCAAAACTGCTAGACCCTCTTTTTTGCTCTCTCACTCAGCATAACAACTTCTACCGGCTCGGTGGAACAACTTCTAGTGGCTCGGTGGAACAACTTCTACTGGCTCGGTGGAACAACTTCTAGTGGCTCGGTGGAACAACTTCTACTGGCTCGGTGGAACAACTTCTACTGGCTTGGTAGAACAACTCCTACTGGCTCGGTGGAACAACTCCTACTGGCTCGGTGGAACAACTCCTACTGGCTCGGTGGAACAACTTCTACTGGCTCAGTGGAACAACTTCTACTGGCTCGGTGGAACAACTTCTACTGGCTCGGTGGAACAACTCCTACTGGCTCGGTAGAGCAACTTCTACTGGCTCGGTGGAACAACTCCTACTGGCTCGGTAGAACAACTCCTACTGGCTCGGTGGAACAACTTCTACTGGCTCGGTGGAACAACTTCTACTGGCTCGGTGGATACCAACAAATTATTATTTGGGCCGACTGTCTTAATTGACACGGAGAGGTCAGAAAGTATAACTTGGCTTAACTTAAATTCATGAACTTCCTTCTCACTGTTGGTTTGATTTCTTTTGACTTTTATGTTTCAAGTGTATCTTCTGGGCCCATTTGTAAGTTCTTATTCACTGAAGAGTGCATGATTAAGACTTCTGTTATGTCTGTGAAAGAGGTTTTTGAGATGGGAGTGAGAGTGATGGATGGAATGAAAGGTTTACCTGGACAAGACATCAAACAATTGCCAACATTTACCACAAAAAGCTAATTACCAGCGTAACGTGTAATCTCTAATTAGTAACCACAGCTGATTGGTTAGTTTTATCTGGAGCAAAACCAACTACAGTAAATCCTAAGGTAAGTCCTAAGGTAAGTCCTAAGGTAAGTCCTAAGGTAAGTCCTAAGGTAAGTCCTAAGGTAAGTCCTAAGGTAAGTCCTAAGGTAAGTCCTAAGGTAAGTCCTAAGGTAAGTCCTAAGGTAAGTTCTAAGGTAAGTCCTAAGGTAAGTCCTAAGGTAAGTCCTAAGGTAAGTCCTAAGGTAAGGTATTGTACTGTTTACAGACCACCCAGTTTTAAAAGGATTTTTTATCCTTTCCAGCTAAAGTACCTTAAAATGAGAGATTGGATGTCCTTTTATTTAATCCGATGGTCAACTTCAATGTTGAAAGGTACAAGCATTCTTGTAGGTTTATTTTATGTTCTCCGTCTTTTTTACCTGTCTATTGTTGCTCTCACCAAGTTTTGATGGCAATTTTACCAACGCAGACAACTCGTGGAACAAACAATTCAACGATATTTTACGTGACTAACGTCAGCATTTTCTAGAATAAATGTTGAAACACTGCAGTGCAGATATTTCGATGGCTAATACCTGTAGTTATCTGGCTATAAAATGACATTTCTACTAACATTCCTTATTCTTAACATAGTTGCAGCCTATTTATTTGTGTTCATTAAGAGTCCAGGGAAATGATTCCACAATTGCTTACATAAGACCTAACATTTTTTTTTGTGTTGAAAAAAGTCACTGCCCCAGTAAGCATCATGAATATGAGTAGTAATATATGAGCAGATCTCCCTACCAAGTGTTTTTTTGTGGATCTGGTCTTGGGGGGTTATGCAATGAGTTACGACGTTGGGTGAATTCGCCGAGTTTATATTGTATTTCATTTGAGAGGTATTTGAGTGGCATTTGAGTGGCATTTAAGTGGCATTTTAGTTTTGATTATTTTTTTACTTGATTTGAACTCATATGCCAGCTAGATTTTGAATGTATGGCATTTAAGTTTTGATACTTTTTTCACATAATTTGAACTCATATGGCATCTTGAGAGAGAGGGGAGAGAAGACAGAGAGGAGAGAGGAGAGAGAAAGGAGAGAGGAGTTTTATCTACATTGAATAACTATATTGATCAAAAATGAAACATTATATGATTATATACATTGATTACATAATAAGTAGGGAAAATCTTCCTATATAATATAGCTAGAGTCAGTAAATACTAAGTAATACAAAGCACTACAACTTGTAATGACAATCAATGTATACATACATACATACATATGGTATCTTGAGAGAAAGAAAGAGAGAGAGAGGAGAGAGGGAGAGAGAGAGGAGAGAGGAAGAGAGAGAGAGGAGAGAGGAGAGAAGAGATATATCTACATTGAATAAATATATTGATCAAAAATGAATCATTATATGATTATATACATTTATTACATAATAAGTATGGAAAATCTTCCTATATAATATAGCTAGAGTCAGTAAATACTAAGTAATACAAAGCACTACAACTTGTGATGACAATCAATGCATTCATACATACATACATACATACATACATACATACATACATACATACATATGGTATCTTGAGAGAGAGAAAGAGAGAGATGAGAGAGATCTTTTAGTTTTCTATACATTCATGTACATATGGTTGATTATGTACATATTTATGGGTATATTTATATCTACATAGAGAGAGGAGATATATCTAAATTGAATAAATACATTGATTAAAAATGAATCATTATATGATTATATACATTTATTACATAATAAGTAAAGAAAATCTCTCCATATAATATAGCTAGAGTTAGTAAATACTAAGTAATACAAAGCACTACAACTTGTAATAAATACAAAGTAATAACAGTTATTGCATAGTTTGTTCCTTTACAATAATGTTTTTGATGTACTGATGTTTGGTAAAAAAACTACATTAGTTAAGTTTTAAATTCATATGAAAAAAATTTGTGTCAATTTAGTATCTACTCCATTATATATTTACAATATTACTTTGTAATTATTAGTGAAAGAAATTATGAAATACTGGGGAGTAATTAAGTAATTCAGTAGGGAAATTGGTTGGAATTGAAGTAATATTATTTAAATACAACATTGCTTCGCAACAACTATTAATAAAAGCAATTATGAATGTTGATGAGTTACTAAGTAATCTAGTAAAGAAAACTGATTGAAATTACGGTAATATTTGTTAAAAGATACTTGCGACATGTTTTATCAACGAAAAAATCAAACAATTTTCAAAATAATTACGATTAACTAAGTGATTCAGTAGGAAAAACCAACTGAAACACACAATATCCGTTTTGAAATATTTACAATAAACACAATTGGGTAATATTTGTTAAAAGATACTTGCAACATGTTTTATCAACGAAAAATTCAAACAATTTTCAAATATTTACGCGTAACTAAGTGATTCAGTAGGAAAAACCAACTGAAACACGCAATATCCGTTTTTGAAATATTTACGATAAACACAATTGGGATATTACTGTTATCAAAGAAATCAAGCGAGTATCAAATGTTTACGAGTAACTAAGTGTTTAAGTTGAAAAAAATCGATTGAGATCGTGTGACATCCGTTACAAAATATTTTACGTCAAGTTACCAACGAGAAAATAAATATTTCTTAGAATATCCGCTATAGCGAGTTACGATAATTTTTACGCACCTTGAAGGTTTTCAGTCCATTTTCAGTCAGATCAAAATTTATGCGAGACGTTTTAGGTATTATTTCAGTCGACGTAATGTTACCAGTTCATTTTTAAAAAGTAATTAATTATAATATAACGCAAGTGCCCCGCAAGTGTCATTTTACTAATAAACTCATTCCAGAAAAGACATTAATCATCATCTCGCTTAATCCTATATGTTTTGATCTTTTTAATATCAAGTGTTATAAAGTCGCTCGAGAAAAGTCATTAGTTACACCTAAGCACTATTTATTATCATGCTATTTCTATTTAAAACAAAACAACAAACGTCCATAGATGATGGAATTATAGGTCGAATTCAACCTAAAAAGGAAGAGAACTTGATTGCATCTATCTCCTGTTTTTTATTGTTTCATTACATATTAGTTAATATAGATACAGCCTTCCACCAAAACGGATTTGTGGTTTTACTTTTAATCCTAGTTATCTCCGCTATCGTCTAAAAAACATGAGCAAAGCATGACTTTATCCACTTGTTTTATTAGTTAGACTGTTACTTTTTTTAAAATATCTCATTGTTTTTTGTGTGAAATACAAATAATGTATCAACATACATAGTATATTTTCTATTTTTAGGAAGCTGTTTTGTCTAATAAATCAAGAGTTATATGTTACATATACATATTTAAATGCTATCAGATATCTTTAAAGTGTTTATTACATTCCTAACTCATACTTAATGTTGTAAACTATAATTGGAGCTCTCACATTTTAATTTACTGTCTGATGATATAAAGATGGAACTACACTACATCATTGTTTTGCTGATGATGTGTCTATATGATTGTTTGTGGTAGTGTGTGTTATAGTAGAGTATATCAATAAACTGCAATTGAACTAGTTATTAAATGCTATCAGTACCTGTAAAGTATTTTATTACATTCCGAACTCATACTTAATGGTGTAAACTATAATTGAAGCTCTCACATATTAATTTACTGTCTGATGATATAAAGATGGAACTACACCGCATCAATGTTTTGCTGTTGATGTGTCTATATGAAAATTGTTGCTATAAAAATATGTTTGAAGGATGTGAGTTGTCATTCAAATGAAATGTAAGTTTCATCCTAGCTAGTTATATTTAAAAGAGTATCAACCTAGAGGTTGTAAAATTTGTTTATCCAACGCTCTACATTCAAAAATTTTAGCTAGATGGAAAGACAGTTTACAGGGGTGTATGTGGTGGTTAAGCTTATTAATCTATCTAATCTCTATCTTCCTATTTTTTTAACCAACTTCCTAATCGTCTTCCGCTTTTTTAAAAAACAATATCATTTATCATAGTAATAATCAGAAAATCAGTCTACAAATTAATCTTGATAAATGACTTCAATGTTTTGTATATAAGAGAAACTATTTTTTTAAACAGTATCAGTTTTCATTTGTACTTCATTTCAAGTATTAGTCTGCGAAAACTACAAAAAATGGCTAGCAATATTCCTACAACAAATGAGTAAGTTATATATACTATCTTTTACAATTTTGTTGCAGTTACATTTATAAATTTATACAAATGTATATATATATATATTACTTGTAGGTCTACAACCTCAAATGATGCATTAGAACTAAATATAGATGAAATAGATTTCAGTGCCATGTAAGTATATTATTGAAACTTTATTATTCAACTGTATTATATAGAGTTTTTAATTAATCACAATCTTGATTTATTGTTTTATTAAGCTCTACCGATGATGAAACAATGAGGTGGCTGGAAGAATGTTTTAAGGAAACGGAGAAGCCAAAAAAAGACCAAGCCTACCACGCATATTGCTATGAGTAAGTATTTTTCTGTATTATGAAAAATGTAAATTTTTCTGTAGGTAAAATAATAACGACTCTACATTTACTACGTTATTTTTGTAGAGAAAACATCTACACGCTTTATTGCAAGCGCATGCTATGTAGGGAAAGATGAATCCTTTCTCTCCTATGATCGACACACATTTGAATGTAAGTATGATAAAAATATTATTTACTACATACTCATTCAATTTTAATAAATTCTTTTCAAAAACTAACATAATTACATTCGTATTTTCTATTTTAGTTCAAGCAGAGAACCTGCAGCTAGAGCAGTACAGAAGCAGAAGTGTTATAGATGGGGAAATAAAAGATGATAAGGAGTGCTTCAAGTGTAAGTGATATGCATTATCTTTATATACATATACCATACTCAAGACAGTTATCTATATATATATAATGAGAATTTGTTTATTTTGCTTGTAGATATCGATAACAAAAACACAAGGTATTTTCTTTCAGTGCTTTCGTTATTATTGATATCGTATTGTACAAAGACGCTGAGCGAAGCACTGAAAGAAAAAAAAGACAGTATTTCGTGTATATTTTGTGGTAAGAAGTTTAAATTAGGGAAGATGCATGAGCCTGGCCGAGTTCTTTCAAGACATTTTTTTGCTCACTTGTTTATTTTTTATTGTTTATGCGGAAAATCACATACAACTTTGAGAGAACTCCAGCAACATACTTGTATTTTGAAAACTAAAATGTTTTTTGTTGTTGATATTGCTAGTTATGATAATTTTGTTTTATTTATTAATAAAAAATATTCTGAGTTAGTTATGAACATTACTTTTCCCAAAAATTTTATGTTAGTATATCTCTATCCAATAGAAGGTTATTTTTCTGGAAACATCGATTTAGATTTTGAATTAGGGTGTAAATGGTTGGCAATAGCTAAAAAACCGGTTGCTGGAGATCGAAAGCTTTTACTTAAAACCCAGAGTAAAAAAATGAGAGCACTTATATCTTCAGATTCTGATTTTTCAGAAACTGAAGAAAGTAATAATGACTTAATTTCTGTTGCTAGTTCACAGTGCAGTCCAAAAACCAGTGTTTTAGAATCTAATACAACAGATAACCCACAAACTCAAGTAGATTTAAAACAAAGCCAAAAGATTGATATAACTTCACTTAAATTAATTTTGAATATAAAAGATGGACTGAAAAAAAAGGGTTTTAATGATTGTGTTAAATTGAAATTAGCGTCTATTAGACAGAAAATGCAAAAAAATTCAGATTTTTCTCAAGAAGAAATTCTTGTATTAACTGCACTCTTAGGTGAGTTTTAAAACTTTTATTTCACTATATTTTTTAATATTATCATGGCTCTGGAATAGGCTTTATGCAACTATCCTATTTTATAATTTCTTACCACAAAATATATAGTTAATAGGATGTTTTTTTTTTATAAATACTCTCTATATATATTATATATACAGACAATAGTCTGTGTTTTTATGAACACTTTATTCATATGTATACACTTCATGTAGAATTGTTCTGTCATTAGTTTACCTAATGCATTATTTTTATTTGTTTTGTGGTTGAGAACTCCATACGCTTCATTCTTACTGTATTACTTTGCATAATATTACAAAATAAATATTACATCAACTACCTTCATACTGCATCCAAGTGATGAAACAGTAAATTTCACATCTGTATTACTGAATCTATAGCATTGTTATGAAAAAGACTATAATTACTTAATTATTATGTCATATCGTGACAAACTATCAACACCCAATTCACAAAACTGTAAAACCTAAAGTATAATGCTTGTGGTTGTAAAAAGTCTTCTACCGTTTTGGTTTCTCAAACAAATTATAAAACATTTTTCACAATTTTTTTGTGTAAAAGCGGAGTTGTCTTACCATTTTGACACAATGTGCCGACAACTTTTACATATTTTTTCAAAAACGAAGTTTAGAAATTATAAATGGGGGTTGTCTTAACATTTTTGAAAAATGAGACGATAACTTGAAATATTTATTTTTGTGTCGGAACATTGAAATTTTGTAACATTTTAGAGTTGTAACCCCGAAAGTTTTACAAATTGGCTAAATTACTAATGTTAAATATGAATAAAATACTTTATTACACTAAATATATACAAATTATTGCACAATACAAATAATATATAATTTAATGTTCATGAGTTGTTGCTGATAGATTTGGCGAGCCGACGGTCATTCACTTGTACACGTATTCTATCTAAAAGCATACATAGATGTCGTTATAACAACTACATTATACTATGGTGAAAAATACGGCTATTAGTAGTTACTTATTACTAGTGAAGATTAACATACCTTAATTAAATTTCAAATATTGAAATCCTGCTAGCTTCGCTTGAAATGTGATTGTCATCTTCATTGCTTTTCTCACTATCATTGTCGACAACTTCATCTTTTTCCTCAAATTTTTTGTTTTCAGAGTCATCATCCGTCATATTATCATCTTCTTCATCAGTATAAGCATCAATGTTATCATCGTCATCATCATCATCAGCAGCATCATCAGCAGCAACATCATCATCATAACTTTTCATCAGCTCAGCATCATCAAATAGAGAAAGTCTGAAAGCTATTCCTTCTTTTTCACTTGAAGTAGATAGAAGCATCAAAGCTTCTTCAACACTCAGAATCGTGAGAATGTGTTTCTTTGTGCCGCTTTCAGTTGTCATCGTACTTTTATAGTGGATCATACCACATTCATGATTTTTGATCTTCAAAACGTTCTCAGGAGGGACAACAATCTTCCCAGTCATCAAAGATCCGTCATTCATCATGTATCTGTAAGTGACAGTGTGAGTGATACGTAAAGGCGATGTATCTTGTTTTCGTTTTCGCTGCTTCGACTTCAAATTTTTCCAAACTGAAAGTCTAGTGAATGTCAGAAGAGTGTTGACAGGAATATTATCGAAAGTGATGATATCAAAGTATGCTTGCAACCGTTTCAATGATTTTTTTCTCAAGATTTTGGCTATAACTCGTTGTTTTAGCCCTTGATGATGATTATCTCCTACAATACGCAGATCGGGTTGATTTTCTTCTAGCTTTCCCATGTACACTAGGATTTGTGAAGAGCCGGGATCAAGTTCCTGTAGCTCCACCGTAAGTTCTTTGTCAATCAGTGACTTGACTCGAATTCGATGATTGTTTTTTAAAACATATTCATAGTCCAATATACCATAATCTTCAACGTAATTAACATCGAAAACCTCCAATATCATAGGAATTGGTAAATCCAACAAACTCACAAAATTTCCGATTTCCAACATTCCTTTCTGCATAGCTCCTGTCATTATTCCAGCCATCTCGAGCAATTCAAACTCTCTAAGTTTGTTTACGGTATTATTGTTGCTGTTGCTGAATAAAAAGGAAATTGAAGCTCGAGATAATGTCACTGTCGGTTTTTTGATATCCTCCGTTCGTTTGACTTCACTGTTCTCATGCAGATATGTGTAGTCCGGTGTGGGACTCAAAGGAGAGGCAGCTGAAACTATATGATGTTTCATTGCTATATCAGCATGAGTATTGGTGTTTGAGCGAGAAGATGTATCATTAAAGGTGTTAGGATTGGATCTTTTATCATCAATGTGAATGCCATTGGTGGTGGAAATGATGGTTGTAGTGGAAATAGCGTTAGTGTTGTTGGTAGCTGTGGTTGGTTCAATATGGAGCTTAGGAAGTGCTTTGGAGTGTGATGTCATCATACCTGCAAAAAGTAAAAGAACTTAGTTTAATGATGTAAATATACTGAAATTATTGTTTTATTAAAAGATTGTTTTTAAAAACTAAGATTCAAAAACCTAGATGTTTCAATTAATTAAAAACAAATAATTATTTTAGTGCTTCTTACCTTGTTGCTCTCCTAATAGCTGTAGTAGATGTTGCTCCTCTGTTAGCCACTGTAGAACTGGATGCTTTCTGTGTGAAAACGATGGCTCTTATATAGCTAAAGTTGTACTGATTAAAGCCTATGAACCCCATCTCGTGTCAATTTCTATGAATCAGCATCTTTTCACGCGAAGGAAAGTCAATGTTTTCGCGGGAATAAATGAATTATTTTCACGCGAATACAAACCAATGCTTTCGCGGGAATAAATATTTTAGTTTCACGCGAATGGAAACCATTGCTTTCGCGGGAGTAAATGATTTTATTTCCCGCGGATGAAAGTCAATGTTGTCGCGGGAATAAATACTTTATTTTCACGCGAATACAAACCGTTGCTTTCGCGGGAATAAATAATTTATTTTCACGCGAATAGAAACCAATGCTTTCGCGGGAATAAATGATTTCATTTCCCGCGAATGAAAGTCAATGTTGTCGCGGGAATAAATACTTTATTTTCACGTGAATACAAACCGTTGCTTTCGCGGGAATAAATACTTTATTTTCACGCGAATGGAAACCGTTGCTTTCGCGGGAGTAATTATATTATTTACTCCCGCGAAAGCAACATTCCATTTGCGTGAAAATAAAACTTGTATTCCCGCGAAAGCAACGATTTGTATTCGCGTGAAAATAAAGTATTTATTCCCGCGACAACATTGACTTTCATTCGCGGGAAATTAAATCATTTATTCCCGCAAAAGCATTGGTTTCTATTCGCGTGAAAATAAATCAGTTACTCCCGCGAAAGCAATGGTTTCCATTCGCGTGAAAATAAAGTATTTATTCCCGCGACAACATTGACTTTCATCCGCGGGAAATAAAATCATTTATTCCCGCGAAAGCATTGGTTTCTATTCGCGTGAAAATAAAGTATTTATTCCCGCGACAACATTGACTTTCATTCGCGGGAAATTAAATCATTTATTCCCGCGAAAGCATTGGTTTCTATTCGCGTGAAAATAAATTATTTATTCCCGCGAAAGCAGTGGTTTGTATTCGCGTGAAAATAATTCATTTATTCCCGCGAAAACATTGACTTTCCTTCGCGTGAAAAGATGCTGATTCATAGAGATTGACACGAGATGAGGTTCATAGGGTTTAATCAGTACAACTTTAGCTATATAAGAGCCATCGTTTTCACACAGAAAGCATCCAGTTCGACAACAGCTAACTGAGAAGCAACATCTACTATAGCTATTAGGAGAGCATCAAGGTAAAAACTTAATAAATTACAGTTTTTACTCATGCATTATTTATTATACTAAAACAACTGAAAAAAATTAATTATCTGTATTTTTTTAGATTCAACCACAAAAAATGGAAATAGTTAGAACACAGAATCAGAAACTCAGCCTAAACCTTTGACTCGAGAGGACTTGATACTTCTACAAAACCTATGCAATAAAAAAATTGAAGAGAGAGTGCGAATTATCTCAAACAATTGTAAATTCATCCAGAAAGACTTGATAAAACAGCTAAATAATTTTCGAACTGAATCTTTTCTAACATTAAAGCTCTTAGGGAATGAAGTTACATCAGACATTCAGAGATTACATTATGTATTACAACAACGACAATATCAACTAGAACAGGTAAGCACACCAATTTCTATCGAGTGTGCTCGTAAAGATCTTGCTCTAAAAAAAAGAAACATGCAACGACAGTCCGCTCAAAGACAAGCTAGAAGGGTAAGGACTCAACAACGTAAGGCACGACAAGCTACAAAAACATCTGATTAACAGTCAATTTTTGATGATAAGGTAATAATTAATAAAAAAAACACTATTTAGTAAAAGTTTGTAGTTGTTTTAAATTTTCTGTTTAACCATTCTATACTAATACATAACTTTCATTTTTGTTTAATTATCCTATGCTAATACATAACTTTTTATTTTAGTTCATTATGGAATCAAAAGTACATAGAACAGAAGTCTTCCTTCCTAAGATATAACATCAGTACATCAAGTACATCAATGATGACATTGTAAAAAAGATTATGTATTAATTATCATTACAAGTTGTAGTGCTTTGTATTACTTAGTATTTACTAACTCTAGGTATATTATACAAGGATATTTTCCTACTTATTATGTAATAAATGTATATAATCATATATTGGTTTAATGTAGTTATATCTCCTTGTTCTTCTCTCCTTTCTCTCCAAATATCATATGAGTTCGAGTTATGTAAAACAATTATCAAAACTTAAATGCCATACATTCAAAATCTAGCTGCCATATGAGTTCAAATTAAGTAAAAAAAATAATCAAAACTCAAATGCCACTTAATTGCCACTCAAATGCCACTCAAGTACCCCTCAAATGAAATACAATATAAACTCGGCGAATTCATCCAACGTCGTAACCCATTGCCTAAACTCCAAGGTCTAATCCACAAAAAAACACTTGGTAGGGAGATCTGCTCATATATTACTACTAATATGTCTAGTTGCAGGAGCTGTTACAAAAAATCTAAAACCATAACATATTTTTCTGAAGTTTTGCATTAAAACTTGAAAACATTTTGTTGGTACAACTTTTTATTATGGCTACTTGCTAGTGATGTGTAGTAACAGACCCAAACAGATAGCTAAGCTATGTATGTGTGTCAGCGGGCACCATGGAGTTATTTCCCCTCTCGAAAGCTAGCCAGTTGACAGCGTTTGGTGTCTCTTCGGATGCATAAAAATGGTGTTTCATGATATTTTATTATCGTTACAAAATGGCTCAGGCGCATTGTGTTTAGCATCATCAAACCAATTGTGATAAAAAAGTCGATCCATTCTACGACGCGAATTTTCTGTACCTTATACTATATAAACAATATACGTGACAATAGTTATATTTGACTTGTAGTTAGCGTTTTAGGAGAGCAGACAATCCTCTGATCTACGTCTGCTATCAATAACACCTGCATTCCCTAACTGCACATTACCCTTTCTATCTAATGGCTCTCAGGTTTGTATCTTAAACTGTTTATTTCAACTTTTCATTTATCAATAACATAACAATTGTTAACTTCTATTAGCAATAAATAACGATATAGCAATTATAACAACGACAATAACAAATACAACAACATTTTACAGACCCCTGAATACTTTGAAACTGGCACACATTGCATACTTGGTAGGTTCACATAGGAATAGTTATACAACAGATTAGATATAACATTGGATATTGTACATAGTACACTACAGCAGTAACCTACACAAAACTTTCAAAGATATATACCAGTAGAACTGTGCAAACAGTCCAACCAACCAACTAACTTCTGCCATTCATGGACTGAGTTGTAGAGGTGATGGCAGTGACTTTGTGAGAAGGCCAGGATGGAATCACAATCTGGTTCGGTCAGAGAGCGCAGACAGATGGGAGGGAATCTCTGCCCTGATTACCATACGTACTCAGATGTCTTGTCTAGTGCAGAGCTCAATGTACCAGCCGGATGTTTGGTTTGCTTTATTCCATGTTCTCTTAGCAAATGGCTGACTGTAAGCATCGGGCAGACAATTGGTAATGAGTTTTCAAGTATTTTTTAAGAGGCCATTTCAATGCAATTCAGAAAGAGATTTGTAGAAGTTGTTGATGGAAACAAATTAAGGATGGCTGAATGATTTATGCTTGTGGTAACTCTATTAATTGATAGCAGGTACAACTCTATGAACTAATGACAAGTATAACTCTATGAGTTGAATCTTGTACAACTCTATGCATTAATAGAAAGTTTAACTCTATGAGTACATAGCAAGTGCAACTATATGAAGTCATTGCAAATACAGCTCTATGCATTGATAGCAAGTATAACTCTATGAATTGATAGCAAGTATAACTCTATGAATTGATAGCAAGTATAACTTTATGAATTGATAGCAAGTATAACTCTATGAATTGATAGCAAGTATAACTCTATAAATTGATAGCAAGTACAACTCTATGAATCATTATCTATTGGTTTTTATTCATGTATCGAGGACAATTTATAGCATTTTTTGCAGCTTCATTGGCATGAAATAAGCTAAACTAAATTGCATCACTGTACCACAATTCTGTGGAATACCCAGAATAGCCGAGAGTTATCCACTCTCTGGTACTCAGGTAAGTTAGTACCACAGGCTATGGTTATTCATCAAGTACTACAACAACACGGCAGCTGCTGCCAGACGACATTCAGCTAACAAGAATGCTAATATTAGTAGATGTATAATACCCAGTAATAAATGCATAGATATGGCGTGTGTGCCACATGAAACATCCTGTTATTATACAAACTGATTACCAACTATTGCCTTGCATATATCAACTTGGTAGCTTTGTGGAAACTCAGGCTTCTTACAAGAAAAGCCTCTGACACCTTTTGAGAGAAATGTTTGCGTGGTTTGAAATTATATTGGATAGTATTAGTATATGTAGATAGAAGCACGATGTGTAGCATATAACATGCATAGCTAATGTAGCTTTTATAGCATACGTAGCGTAGCGCGTGTAGAATCTAGAGTAGCTTTAGAAGGAAAATGAAAAGTGCAATCCGGTTAGTAGAAGTTTGAAGAAACAAACTTGCCAATTAAAAAGCAACAAACGAGCGTATAGAAAGCTTAGTTTTGCTTTTTTATTGAATTATTTGACCCCAAAGACATAAACATCTGGTGAGGAAGGTGGGGGATGAATAACATCTGCGAAATACTTCAACAGATTTTCTGGTCAGAGAGAATGTCCTGTCAGAAATTGTAATTAAAACTTTAGTGTTCAGACAACCCGGTGTGAGACCAAACATAGCTTGTGGCACAGTGTTTGGTTAAGCAATTCATTGATATTGTTATAGGGATGGTTTCTGGCCTGTCGTTTCCTGTCGCTGTGGTTATGAGAGTGAAGGAGTCAAGGATGCATGGATGTTTGATCAGTTTTCAGTCAAATATTTAGTTATATAACACACACAACCGGGCAGCAATTGATGCCAGATAATGTTGATTGCTGCTGCCACAGGAAGCTGGTAACCGCTGCCAAGAAAAATCAATTAGTGATTGGTTGCAAGAGAGGCAATTCCCTGCAATGCTGAGTATAATGGTCAGCAGACAGATCACATGGTATGAACAGGTTGACCTTGCATCACTTCCTGTTGTGGAGAGTCAGTTATTCACAGTAAATAGTTTGTACCTCATGCATGTCTACGGCTTTCCCACCGACATGCCTCTGCCGATGAGAAATTACAACAAAGTTTTCCTCCATGATGTTCTTTACTTGTCATTTCCATGCAATTTGGGCCAAAGTCGTTGTGTGTGACGTTACTGTTAGCAATAACATGCTTTATACCACCAAACTAAATGAATCTCTTTGTATAAATACTTGTAATAATTTTATTGGAAACACTGACACCATGAGGAATAATCTGATTGGATAAATTACAAATGGTTACTGATTATTTGATCATCCTTAAAAAATACTGATAGCCTCAAATAAAATGCTGCCAGCTGTTTTATCAAGTTTCACCAAAAACTAAAAAAGAAAATCAATCGGGAGGCAGTTGATAGATGGTTTTGAGGCTTGAATAACATCAGGTAACTGCAAGTGGCGCCCTCTGGTGCACTTGTCATCCTATGACTACCTGCGGCTCACTTTATAGTGCATAAGGACTAACCAGTTGGGCTAACAAACTTGGTGCTGGCTCAGATGGAACAAGGTTTCACGTGTACATAAAGTCGTGTGCTCAACGAGGAGACAACTTTTTATTTGTATCGAGTGATATAACTGCCTGCAGATTCTCTTACACATTTGCAATAAATACATTATCAGACAGAGCTGAGAACATTATCCTAAGCTGTGACACTCAGTTTTAGCTGTGACACTCAGTAGCTGTGACACTCAGTTCTAGCTGACATGTTGGTTGTCTCCAAAATGAATGTTTGTTTGTATCAAAAACGTTTAAATAACAACAATTTGCTTTGAATATCTTTGATGTATAGCATTTCAAAATCTGTGATCTATGGGACAGAAACTAATGAGCTAGCTTTTATCTCACAATTGATACAAATCCATAAATTCGGTTTTATTGCAAACTAAAAATTATGTTAACTACAAGTTTTATTCCTATGAGATATGAACTGGACTTATGGGTAATTTCCTTGTTTAGGGAAGTTTTTAAAGGAAAACTTGCCGTGTTGTGATCGATTCACAAAACTGCAAGACACAAATGCCTGAAAGTCATTTAATCAAAAAGCAAGTAAGTTACAATTCATTTTTAATGAACTATCAATTCAAGTGTCTGTATACTAATTGATGCTAAAACCAAATTATTAATTAAAAAGCCAAAGACTCGAGTCAGACTCGAGTCTGACTCAAGTCTGACTTTGATTCAAGCTACCAGCACATCCAATTGGTGGTTCATGGCTCAATTATAAGTTCTGGTCTAAACCGAACAGAAGTTTGTACAACACAAGTTGCTGACTCAATTATAAGTTCTGGTCTAAACCGAACAGAAGTTTGTACAACACAAGTTGCTGACTCAATTATAAGTTCTGGTCTAAACCGAACAGAAGTTTGTACAACACAAGTTGCTGACTCGCTGAGCAGCAAACTACCTCATGTTCCAAATAATTTTTATGAAATAATTAAATCCATGAAGGTGATTAATTATTATTTAGTATTCTCGACCAAGAAATGTGTTTGGTTGGTTCACTCGAGCGCAAAAGGTGTAACCATACGTAGGTAAATGCACGCAGATAGGTCAGGTGCTTAGCACTGTGCACACCACACTTGGTATACCGCAGTACACAGGTGCTTAGCACTGTGCACACCACACTTGGTATACCGCAGTACACAGGTGCTTAGCACAGTGCACACCACACTTGGTATACCGCAGTACACAGGTGCTTAGCACAGTGCACACCACACTTGGTATACCGCAGTACACAGGTGCTTAGCACAGTGCACACCACACTTGGTGTACCGCAGTACACAGGTGCTTAGCGCTGTGCACACCACACTTGGTGTACCGCAGTACACAGGTGCTTAGCGCTGTGCACACCACACTTGGTGTACCGCAGTACACAGGTGCTTAGCACTGTGCACACCACACTTGGTGTACCGCAGTACACAGGTGCTTAGCACAGTGCACACCACACTTGGTGTACCGCAGTACACAGGTGCTTAGCACAGTGCACACCACACTTGGTGTACCGCAGTACACAGGTGCTTAGCACAGTGCACACCACACTTGGTGTACCCCAGTACACAGGTGCTTAGCACTGTGCACACCACACTTGGTGTACCGCAGTACAAACTTCTACGGTTCATTTTGTCCAGAGCCGAAAGATTACTGAATCAACCAAAAATCAATCAATGCTATGTCACGGAAATACTGTAAAAAACAAATCTTATATAATCTCTCAGTTAATCAGTTACATAAGAACCATTTGAGAGACAAAGAAATGAAAACAAACAGGTACCAGGTGATACTTTGGAGTCAGCTGATGTGGTGATGACTTTATAACCAAAAGTCTCATTTATTTCAAAGCCGTAATTGCTTGAGTAGGTGTTATGTAATCAATCAAATATAATTAATGATTTGTTGATTATGTATTGTCATAAGTAAAGCATTTATTTGCACCCGATAACTATTAAACATTAACATATTCAGAAAAAAACAAAATTTTTAGATCGCCAGACTGCGGTTACTTCAATCGATTGCAAAAAAGTTAATGTTGCATTTAATTCTTGGATATGCAAAATAAACTTTTTTGCGCAAACTATTTTGGAAAGAATAACAAATTTATGTTTTTTATTGCAGTGTCTCAATTTTAGTTCATTTCAGCCTCTTCTACATCCTTATTTTTCATACACAAATATCTGTAGTGGGCTGTTTCTTGCCTCGCAAAAGAGCTCAAATCAATAACTGTTTTATTAGGTATAGTTTCTTTTGCACTGAGATCTATCATTTGGTCAGAATAGCTTCATAAACAACCAAAACCATAACAATAGAGGGCCAAAAATAATAAATTATTTACTAAATGCGTCAAACTATTTTTATATACGATTATATAAAATATATTTATTACAAGTTTGCTTGACAAATAAACATTTTCTTCTGCCCTCTCAATAGTAAAGGTCATTTGGTTGATGTTCTAGCCGTGTGATTATTTATTGCAGTTGAGTTGTTAGCATAAAGTTGGTAGCACACCTGTCACACTGGCTTGCTACCATGTTACGCATGAGATTTGGTTCAAAAAGTATCACATAAGCGAACTAAAACTATGTTAAACGATAATAAAAAACGATGTACACCATAATCTACCTCCAAGTCTGGTTTTTGATCAATAGCACAAACAAAGTTTACACAAGAATTTAAACAAACGATTAAAGTTTCAGGAGTTTTCAAATGGTTCAGCGATTTCAAGTTGAGAAAAACTGTACATAAGTTGCAGAAAGCTCGTTGACAAATCCCCAGACATGACAGATATGGTTGGTAGATATTATACGCATATTTAAATGTAATCAATTGTATTAAATTCATTAGAAACCAGAATAAAACATTGATTATATCAAAATTATGCAAAAATAACTTCAGAAAGAATAGGCCTTGCTTTTAGACTGTAATAAATTGCTTATAGTTACACTTAATTAGAATAAAAAATGTTTAGACTTGCTCAATAATTAGCAATAATTTTTATTCGGATAAACAGAAAAAAATAATTATTATCAATGTAAAATACAAATTTGTTAGGAAACCAATCGGTTACTAGTTGGTGAGATTAGCAGAGATATAGCCCTAATTGCCTTAATCTGGTTGAATCCTTTGTGAGAGATTTAAGGGTTAATCGTGGCGTACAACTGGCGTAAGGTGAGCATAAAGTGATTTAAGGTATCTCGCTTCTTCCTTCAACACCATAAGGCGAAAAAACTAAACAAGTTTTAGCAAATTTCCCTGCATGAAGTTGAACCAAGAAAAGTAAAACAGCAATTTTTAACAATTAACAAAGTTTGGTTTTTTGCAATCGAACAGGTAACTAAACGTAAATGCAGGTAAATGCAAATGGAGGCACTCTGTAAAAATTTTATTTACGCAAATGAAAGTTACATGAATTTTGAGATGGAAAACACAGC
Source organism: Cryptosula pallasiana (assembly GCA_945261195.1). Classification (NCBI taxonomy): domain Eukaryota; kingdom Metazoa; phylum Bryozoa; class Gymnolaemata; order Cheilostomatida; family Cryptosulidae; genus Cryptosula; species Cryptosula pallasiana. The sequence goes on along the minus strand of OX183140.1, from coordinate 26,052,753 downwards.
AAAGAATTTGTTATACTTTTTTTGTATTTGGATTTAAAATGAATTATTTTTCTTTTTGTTATACAAGTTTTGCGTATCAACTACTAGAAAATGTATTTTTTATGAAACTGAGTTTTAATTATTAAATTTGTTGCCATGGTAACAGACTTATGACTTTACACCATTGTTTGAGAAGCATTAAAGTAAGTAAACAAAGGCTGTGTGACCCATAATTATCGAGGATTTATCTCCGGTCTGGTTTTCATGTGGCTAGCAAAACCAAGTGCAGTACTGGGGAAAGAACTATCATGAGAATTTTGTATCTGCAAACAGTAGTAGTTACACTGAAGCTAAACCGACTATTCTCAAACTGCAACATGTACAAGTAAAGTTATATAAATAACTTGACTATGAAAATTACTTAGCAACAAACAATATTTTGACAATTAAACATTTTTCCGCACAATAAAAACGTTAAATTTTGTAACAATTTTGCAATGATATTGTGCTTGACAAAATATTTCACTGATTGTTTTGTTGCAAGCCATGCATTGCATAAGCTTCAGTAGCAATCGATGAGTATTTTATAGCAAAAGGATGCAACAAACAAACTATGTGATAAATTTTTTATTACCAGATATTTTCTAGTGACAATAAAAACATTAATTTTTTGTTTTTTTCTGTTGAAAATAATGACAGTGCACAAAATGGTGATGATAATTGACAAGCTAGAAGCCGGTAATAGAAAGCATAATATTTAGGTTTTTTAATTTTTTTGGTCAACAACTTTTGATGTAGGGACACTTGAAAGCAGAGACGACGTAATCAGTATTGTTGTGGTGAAGGAGGGAGTAGCAGATGAGATTATAACGCGACCTCTCTATTGTCGTATTCTGCAGTCGAAACTATTATACAGGATAAGAATTAAGGATCTAAGCTAGCTAATCCCACACACACCGGAACGATCTAGAAAGTGCGTGCGATGTAAACGAGAGAGATTCCTAGGTGAGCTAAACCAGTATATAAGTGGAGGAAAGAAGAGTCGTAAGCATTCACCGACGCTAGCTTGGGCAATAACAACGAGTAAAGTTTATTCATTTTTTGCTCAGTTTTACAAAAGGATAATTCACCTACACGCAATGGGAGTTAATCTGTCAACAAAAATATTACTAGCTACGATTACGCTCACAACATTGATAGCTCTAATGCAGTGCGGTAAGTCAATAATTGTTAACAGAAATTCATAATCTTACTCTAAGAAAATTTTAGGTTTAAAAAATTAAAAGTTGGATATTTTTGATTGCGCTAAATATGTATTATAACGCTGCATAGGTCCGCTTGGTCAGATGGAAATGAATGCAGAGCCTCTCAGAAACAACATCAGACAGAAAAGGTATTCTGGTGGAAGAAATACCTGCACATTTCTGGTAAGTCTAATTGGTGAGCACTTTTGTGGATATATTAGAGCGTGCAGTACGTACATGTATATACACTTACTATTGTAGATTGCTTGTTTACCTGGCAGTTGTGGTACAGGTATTTGCAAATATACAAGTTGTGGATTCTTTTGCCACCCAAATTGATCTTCAACTCTGTGGCTCTCCTTGTATTCTACATCCTTTTATGGCTATTTCATATTTCACATTTTAAGGTTTGATCATTTTGTCTCTGAGCTGCAAGGATCATTTCACAGCACACCATTATCATATCTTATATTAGCGATGAGCCATTTTTAATGTTCCTTATAGATAATTATTTTGTACGCCATTTTATCTGATGATTTTATGTAACAGCTTTTACCGGTGAATAAGTGTAGTCGTTGGCGCTGACTTTTGTATTTATTAGTTTTTTAATGTTATTATAATAAAATATTGTTTATTTTGGTAAAGAAAACTCTTACATAGTCTGTTTGTGAAACCTGAAACTTCACATTCTTCAACCCTAACATTAAGGTAAAACAGTTTTTATGGATAATGGGAATTGTTACCTTGTTGGTCAATTATAAAGTTGTTGTAGTTGATTTTTTATTAAAACAAAACCAGGTACAGATTTGATCGCTTGTTTTCCAACAAAACTGTGGGCTTTTTAAAAGGTTGGTTCAATATTTACTCGATATAATTAATTTACTAACGACAAGCTATAGTTAAAAATATGAAATATCAATTTATAAACAATAAATATTGGTTATCACTTCAAAAAGTAAATCCCAAATAAAGAATATCATTTACCAAAAAGGACCTCTTGATTTATGATCAATAATATTATACATACTTTAAATGTTGTTTACTACAGGAAATGCAAATGATAATTAAACCGCTGGTGAAAAAGCAATTATAAGAGTAGCTACAATTTTGTCTTCTATTAGACCAAAGTAAAAATTGATCATTAATAATTCTGCTCATTTTCAGACAGCACATTTTTTAAAAACTCGTTTTAGAGCGAGCACTTTCAAACGTCTTGAACGTAAACAAAACAATATGTTTACGTAAGACATGCTATGCAAGGTCCATAGACATCTATCTACATTGTTCAAACCCACATGGATATATTCTTCACATTGTTTATTGGCCAAGAGGGATAAAGAAAAGGATTAAATATGGATTGTTGGGGCGGCTAATGCGCTACTGGTAGATTTATTATGCATTCAGAGCATCTATGTATCCCACGAGCACTCGCTACTTCCTGTCTAGACTGCTTGTTTGGTAAACAGCCTGTGTGAGAACATCTGCACATGCAGACAAGTCAGAAACAATGTTAATCAAAGTATATGACAAATGTTGGCTCAATATTTGTGAGCAAATGCAAGTTTGACCCAAAAACTGATAAAAGGATTTGAAAAGTGTACGATATGTGGTGTTCAGTACAGAGTGAAACCCTTCTTTATATGACGAGAAGCAATAAGTTAGCGTGTCAATTAACACACCGTTATGAAGATGCTGAATGACTGTTGTACCATACAACATATCACATAAAATATAACGTAAAATACAACATACAATTCAATACAACTCAACTCCTGAAGGATTACTTGCAAAAAATAACGTTTTTATGAAATCTGTTTGCGCATTGGATATTTTCCGAATCATTGTTCAAACGGGTAAAAACAAACTGTGTATGTAACAGTTACATGCGATATTGTGTATGTAACAGTTACATGCAACAATGTGTATGTAACAGTTACATGCAACATTGTGTATGTAACAGTTACATGCGATATTGTGTATGTAACAGTTACATGCAATATTGTGTATGTAACAGTTACATGCAACATTGTGTATGTAACAGTTACATGCAACATTGTGTATGTAACTGTTACACGCAACATTGTGTATGTAACAGTTACATGCAATATTGTGTATGTAACAGTTACATGTAACATTGTGTATGTAACAGTTACATGTAACATTGTGTATGTAATAGTTACATGCAACATTGTGTATGTAACAGTTACATGCAACGTTGTGTATGTAACAGTTACATGTAACATTGTGTATGTAATAGTTACATGTAACATTGTGTATGTAACTGTTACACGCAACATTGTGTATGTAACAGTTACATGCAATATTGTGTATGTAACAGTTACATGTAACATTGTGTATGTAACAGTTACATGTAACATTGTGTATGTAATAGTTACATGCAACATTGTGTATGTAATAGTTACATGTAACATTGTGTATGTAACAGTTACATGTAACATTGTGTATGTAATAGTTACATGCAACATTGTGTATGTAATAGTTACATGCAACATTGTGTATGTAACAGTTACATGCAACATTGTGTATGTAACAGTTACATGCAACATTGTGTATGTAACAGTTACATGTAACATTGTGTATGTAATAGTTACATGCAACATTGTGTATGTAACAGTTACATGCAACATTGTGTATGTAACAGTTACATGTAACATTGTGTATGTAACAGTTACATGCAACATTGTGTATGTAACAGTTACATGCAACATTGTGTATGTAACAGTTACATGCAACATTGTGTATGTAACAGTTACATGCAACATTGTGTATGTAATAGTTACATGTAACATTGTTTCTACTTCTAACACCATTCAACCATAATCAAGCGATGTAGTACACTTGCATTCTATCTAGCAAAATTATTCAGTTCCATTTTTGGGTTCAACGAGCTGATCAGGATTGTGCGGTTGTGCAGGTGCACAGCTGTCACCAATGCCCCACAGACATAGAGAGGTGAAAGAGAAAGCGGCTAGAAATATTCCCAAACCCCAGTACAACCTAAAAAGTACAGAGGAATGTTATATAATAAAATGGAGCAGATGTAACCTGCTGGTACATTCAATAGAATACTATTATGTAACACTACAGTGGTCAGGTTGTGTGGTAATACTTACCTGTTGAAGGAAATTACCTCTATCAAAGCTCCGCCTACATTCGGCCCTAAATGACAAAATCAGCAGTCACTATCGTGCATCAACCGAATGTACAAACCATAAGTTGGATGTTTCTATACGCAAACTATATATCGCACGTACGACGTACTCTACATTTATGTGGGCAAGGATGTATATGATGAACAAGAAACCGACCATTTTATTATAAAAACACTAATCCTCATGTACAACTACTGATTGCTTTACCGATTCAAATTTTTCTTTTTCTCTTTCGTCAAACTTTGGTAAAATAATTGTTGGTATTCTATTTGAGGATATCGGTAGGTTTTGATTGTGAACAGAAGACCGGTAGACAATTTGCGATTTAACCAATCATATCACTTCTCATCGTATAACCGCTGCCAATAAAATAGTTTCTTAGCCACAATTGGTTACATACGGTAGTTTGTTTGTAGACGCCCCAGTTTTTGTTGTTGCAAAGCATTTGTATGGCTAACAGTGACATCACATAGAGCAATTTTAGCTGGGATTTCATAATAATGGAAAGTAGAGAATGGGATAAGGAAGTGCCCAATTGTCATTTTCGATTGGCAGAGGCACATTGGTAGATGTACATACACCATGAATCTCTGTAACAAGGCAATAGCAATCTTGCTGGGGTGAATCGTTAAATTTGAATTGAGACATGCCTGGTGCACATATACTGATAATTTGGGAAAGGAAGACAACTCTACAAATAATGTACCTAGCATATCAAGCTATATATTCAAAGTGTATATCAGTAGCTCTGATTATTTACCAACAAACTGAGCCAAGTTGTATGAAGCTGTGTACAGGCCATTGATGACTCCATAGTGGGAGTTATGTCTCATGTCTACTATATGTGTGAGCAATGGATTGAGACAAGCGATGACAACTCCATGTCCACTCCTAGTGATGCATTCTGGTATAAGTACCTTCCATATCCCTCCAGCAAACGGGTACTGTAACGTATTCGGTGTGTTAACAAATGAAGTAAATGGAAGAGTTACAAAAAGCATCAAGTAGTGAACTCACAGCAAAAGTACCCATAGCTGTCATCCACAGGCCAAAACACAAAAACATCCAATGACTCGCTGCCTCTGTGAACCTCCCCGTCACAAACTGCGCTGACACGTGAAACACAGACGCAACTGAGAGAATAACTCCTGTAATAGAATACAACAGAGATTGATGTTCTACCTTTGTGAGTGTTTTAATAATTAAAAATTATTTAGTAACATTATCTATACATTACCGATGTTCCATTGCTGTCCATGCAATGTGTATAACATCCAAGCTGGCGCTGTGCCAAGAAATACTCCTAAGATGAAATTGTCCACAAAGTTTATTACTGCAAAACATAATGTATTGCATAATGTGTATATACAACAAACATAAATGTCGATACACACATCATATATATTGTACATGTTATGTCATTCATTATATATACACTACATGTATATAGATACTATATATATACTATGTGGATATATAAAATAACACTTACACAGGCTGACCAGTATAAGTCTATCACAAAGCAATGACTTGATGTACTTGAGGCTAGTCTCATGTTTAGAGTAAGTGTTGGGTACCACGACTAACACAACAAGTATACTGTACATGATATTGATGACGGACAGTACGAGGAACGGAGATTCCCTGCCACAGACGTGGTACATGATACTTCCTAGTGCAAACCCACCTACAAGTCACATGACATGCACAAACTACCACCTGCAGATTTATATAAACAAGTTACCCACAATTATTTAACAGAACATAGAGTCCATTAAATCCATGTCTTTGTATTACGATAAAATTGAATCTTTTTGTCATTTCGTTATTTTTCTTTTTCAAGCTATACTCCATTGTCACAGCTTTGCATTTTTCGTCCTAACTTCTATCACAATAAAAAGAAACTTAGAAATTTCATTTTTGCATTAAGTGTAAGTTTTTGTGGCTAGTTTTTGTGGCAACATTCCAATGAAATACACAAACCGATGAACCAACAAAAGAAAGTTGTGGTGGTTGTTGGTAAGTGGCGGCTGGTCAGAGACAAAACTGGAGAGCAGTTACATTTTCTTTGTCAGGAGATATAAGCCCAAACCTACAGAGTTCTGTGAACAAGTGAGGCCACACAAATAATTCACACCAATAAATAACTTGTTACTATTTTGTGATCTTAGTTGTTGGCAGTTTCTATGACAAGCCTGAGGTTAAGCGCCCCTCGTTGTGCGGGGGGGGGGGGGGGGGGGGGTAATTACCCCTTGCATCACTGTCATTGTCCCTAGATAGCATTCCATTTAAGGCAGTTCTGCACATCTGCTTACATCGCCCATAAAACAGCTTAGATTAGCAATAAAAACAGCTACAACTCTGTTTTCATATTGTAACATGCATACTTTTTGATGATATAATTTATCAACATTATAGGTTTGTGGCCTCAATCATTACCAATATTACATGCAAGCATTTCATTGGCCCACAGTTTACTCATTTTGAAGTTTTGGACAACCTATAATGAGACCGTTTAGATAAAGAATTGTTCAAAAACTTGTTTGAAATCTTCATTTGCCTCATTTTGATTTTAACTAAACTTCTGCACCTCGTTGTAGAAAATATTGTAAATGATCAGTCAACATTGTTAAACCATTTCTCTAACTTAAAAAGTGTGAGTTTTTAAGCTCACATTGTAGTAAAGAGACAGCAGTGGTTGATACAAATATAAAGTACATAGACGTCAGTTCAGCTATATACAATTCTACACAAGCGTATCATCCAAACATTTTCGTTTGTGGTTACATCCAATCACAGACCTGACACTCCAATGGAAACGCCACAGAAAGCTTTACTTGATGCTTTGGTTCTGGATCTGTCGTCAGTGAAAGTAGCTGCCAACAATGTGAGCCCTGGAAGCATTTACTACATAGTGAGTAGACAACTCCACTAGCAAGCTTGTTACGGCACTAGTGAGAAAACAACCCCACTAGTGAGTTTACAATTTTACTAGCCGGGGCGGCTCTCAAGGGGTGGGGTTTGTAGTTGAGCCACCCTGGCTACAATTTTACTAGCTAGCTGACAATTCCAGTATCAAGCATGTAACCGCAATAGTGAGCAGACAACTCCATTAATGAACCTACAACTTCACTAGCCAGTAGAGAACTCCACTAGCAAGTAGATACCTCCACTAGTGAGCAGATAGCTCCACTAGTGAGCAGACAACTCCACTAGTGAGCAGACTGCTCCACTAGTGAGCAGACAACTCCTCTAGCGAGCAGGAAACTCCACTAGTGAGCAGACAACTCGACTAGTGAGCAGACAACTCCACTAGTGAGCAGACAATTCTACTAGTGAGCGGAAAATTCCACTAGTGAGCAGACAACTCGACTAGTGAGCAGACAACTCCACTAGTGAGCAGACAACTCTACAAGTGAGCAGAAAACTCCACTAGTGTGCAGACAACCCCTTGCACTATTACCTCCTATAACAGAGAGACTTGACCCAGCTGCCTGGAAGCTCCTTGCCACTATCAGTAGATAGTAGTTTCTCAAGTACGCAAAGCTTATAGTGGCAGCCAGATTAAACACACAGCCAATCAGCATGGGGCAGCGGTAACCAACCCTACATACATCATAGCGTAACAATAAAACATATATAAAGTCTCAATAGGTCCACGAGCTATCTTAACATTGCCATTTTCTTTTGGCTATGATTGGCAATAAATAGCATAGAAAACGGTTCTATAAACTGTATAATAAAAATATTATACCAAATCTTTTCATCTCGAAGATTGTAGCACCGAAAGAAGGAATGGAACAAAACATTATACAATCAAAACACAATAAAACCTTCCATGTTTGTGTGAAGTTATCTCGCCTTTAGCATATGAGAATTCCCAAAGGCATTAGCTGCACAGTTTACACAACAATGCCAATTTACTGTTTATAAAATATTTATTATTAAGTAATAATTTATCTCGGTTAGCGATCAGAGAAGACAACTTCACATTATATGATTAATGAACTATTTTGTATATATTATATGAGAAAGGCTGCAAGTAATCCAGAAGCTGCGTTTCTAAAAATAAATGTATATATCTATACTATCACTTGTGTCAGTGTGACATAAACAAGAGCTCTATTACAAACTGGGAGTAGCTCTATGAGTCATTTAAGCCTCTACTAACTAGTGACTAATGGGCCGGCTACACAAGTCTATGTTTGCCATCAGAAAGCGTTACGAGCTTCTCCGATATACCTGCACATCACGAGGCTTGATCGCAAGCTAAACCAACATCTTGGCATATGCTTCATGACGAAAGCACGTCGGTGCTGTCTGATTGGTTACAACAAACGATGTTTACAAGTTTATCAGTTTTAAACATTTACAACACATTTCTGCTAGTAAAAAATATTATCAACTTCTGAAAAAATGCTAATGTTATAAAACATATACGTCCACCCTTCGCACTTAAATTATTTTAATGTGATGCAGTGTTGATGCAGTTCATAAAATAGTTGGCATTGATAGTAAAATTTGTTTAACCAAGTTAATAATTAATGAATAATCATAACAAAAAATTATGAATAACAGCAATATTCTAATGGTTTGTTAACAAGTAAATATAAAATAATGAATAAAAACCATACATTACAGTAAACTTGCTTTTCAATTGTTTTTAACGTATAAGGTGTGGTGGATTCCGCTGTCCACGCAATGAAACCACGAACTGTTCTCCAATGACTGAATACCAGCAGACACTCTGTCTGTTGGCACTGCAACTCGGTGAGCCTCTACAGGCCTGACAACCACTATCTCCTCTCACCAAGGAGGACCCAGGGCCGGTATGGCACCAGCAAACTGTTATGGAGGAGTAACCCAACTCCACAACTAATGATGAGCTCTCAGCTGAGGCGTATAACTCGGTGCTTTCAAGCCTATACATTTATTGTCTCATACAAACCCAGTATAAGAGCAATGGTAGCAGTGGCAACAAGTGGCAAAGGCAACAGCATTTGGCAAGTGGCAATAAATGCTAGAAAGCTTTGCCTTTTATAGGCCAAGTACAGGAAGTTAACAGGAAGTGGTTGACCTACTTTATGAGTAGACCAATCAAGCATAACACATTTACAAGTACGTGAATAACATACACAGGTTATTTATATAATCCAATAAAGTAACAGGCAAAAGGTTAATTATAAATGGCACCCAGAAGTAAGGGGCGGAGCTAATAGTTGCATAGCCAATGTAATTTGTCCCTAGATGTCTCCTTGTCTTTGAGGTAGGTCCTAGGTCTTTCTGGAGCCTTTTATCTTTAAATACGAACATCTGGAATCATCTAAGATGTGAATAGGCAGTGCTGGTTATCCTTAGGCTATGTTTCATTCTTCTGGCTATGGCAGCCATCTTGTTAGCGATCCAGGATACCCTCCCAGGGCTGGTATTATGCCAGTAGTCTGCCGGTAGACTGCCGGTAGCTTGCCAGTAGGTTGCTGGTATGGGTATTTGTATTTGGTGGCAACTTTTCAGGCCCATTCTGTAGCTTGCACCAGGGCTAACTACAAGCTTGTTTGATACCAAAGGGCTATCAGTGGCACCTCTATAACGCATTGGTCACGACAGAGCTCTACAAAAATCCACAACAGCGGAGAGCAAAAATCTTTTGCCAGAAATGAAACAGGCATAAAGTCGCACTCCACTCCATTTGATTGACTAGCCGCAGCTTATCCAATGTGCGCTAGGTACATCGGCTTGCTACAACTGTCTGGCATATCGTAGTGATCCATCGCAAAGGTAGATTGACACCAAAACATCTGATGCAGTGTAACCAAGCATTAGCTCTACTGTCTACTGACAGGTGCCTAACTTACCTGTCTACTAACGGTTGCCCGACTAACCTGTCTACTAACAGGTGCCCAACTTACCTGTCTACAAACAGGTGCCCGACCTACCTGTTCACTAACAGGTGCCCGACCTACCTGTCCACAAACAGTTGCCCGACCTACCTGTCTACTAGGAGTCCAACAGCAACATTGAATACCATCTCCAGCCCAGGTTTGAGGCTGACCAGTAGTGACACTTTCAGAGCATATTTTTTAGCTAGATCTTCTCCAGATGTCCAGTTAGCTTTTGAAGGGTGGGAAGTAAGAAATCTATTTCCGACAAGTTTATCTGGTTCCATGTCCATCTCGAGCATCATGTCTGGTAAGATTGGGTCTGTAGACATAACAACTAAATGGTAGCCTAGGACACCTTACTATATAGTTCAGACTGAGGGTGGTCTAGGTAACTTTACCATGGAATAAAGACACGAGGTTACAACTTACCGATAACAGTCATCAGCATACAGTCCATCATAATAGCTAGAAATACAATTAAAACGGTCAGGTTCGGGTGCAATCTGCTCCGCCATTTGCAGCATTTGCTTTTGACGGCTTCAACTCTCTCGTTTAGAGCATCAGGATCTACTGAAGGACTACAAAAGAGAAATTTTATCTGATTCTATGAAAAGTTCATTAGATAATCAATGCTATCAGTCCCAGTCAACTATTAATTTTATTGAACTATTAGTCAAAGTTAACTGTTAATCTTCTTTGACTCTTAGTTTCAGTTCACTAACAACCTTACCTAACTATTGTTAACTAATTAGTTAACACTTAGTTAACTATTAATTTTATTGAACAATTAGTCCTAGTTAACTATGAATCTTAGTTAACTATTAGTCCTATTTAACTATTAATTTTAGTCAACTATTAATCTTAGTTAACTATTAGTCCTAGTTACTTATTAATCTTAGTTAACCATCAATCTTAATCATTTATTAGTCTTAGTTAACTATTAATCTTGATTAACTATTGGTCTTAGTTAACTATTAACGATAAGTTAACCATTAATCTTACTTGGCTATTAGTCCCAGTTAAGGATTAGTGTTAGTTAACTATTATTCTTAGTTAGCTATTAGTCTTAGTTAATTATTCATCTCAACTAACTCTCAATCTTAGTTAACTATTAGACCTTGTTAACTGGTAATATTAGTTAACCATTAGTCTTAGTCAACTATCAGTCCTAGTTAACTATTTAGCACTAGTTACCTATTAATCTCAGTTAACCATTAGTCCTAATTAACAATTAATCTTAGGTAACTATTACTCTTAGTTGATTAATAATCTTAGTTAACTATTAATCTTAGCTATTAGTCTTAGTTCGTTATCGATCTTAACTATTAGTCCTAGTTAATTATTAATATTAGTTAACCATCAAACTTAGTCATTTATTAGTCCTAGATAATTATTAGTGCTAGTTAACTATTAACCTTGGTTAACCAATTAATCTTAGTGAACTATTAACTAAATTTAATCATTAATCTTAGGTAATTAATAATCCTAGTTAACTATTATTCTTCGACTTGGTAAAAGCCAAAAAAAAATATGGATATGAAAAATTGGTATTTTATGGGAGTGAAAGTTGGATAAACAAAAATTTTTTGTACAAAGAGATCATTTAACATGAGGATTTTAAGCGTCCAATCGTTGTTTGTTGTTGGTTTTTCAAAACATATACAGGAGTCAGAGCTTTCAATTTTATCGGTGAAATCAAATGGCAGTAAATAAAACTACTTGCAGTGTTCAAAAAAGAGTTTATCTCTTGCTGTAACAAGTTTTACTTCAAATGATGATAGAAAGTTTCAGCTACAATAATAATTACGATAACACAATAACTAAAATGATAATAAAAATTAATCAATGTTTGCGTGTGACCAATCAAAAGCTGACTTACCATCCAATGTTTGCTTGTGATCAATCCAAAGCTGACTTACCATACTGTGACCAATCAAAAACTGACTTACCATACTGTGACCAATCAAAAGCTGACTTACCATACTGTGACCAATCAAAAGCTGACTTACCATACTGTGACCAATCAAAAGCTGACTTACCATACTGCATTTTCTGAGACATTTGCAGCCTGTGAACAAGATGAAATCAACTTTTCAGAATCCATTTGTTTGAGCAGCTCTTTCAGCAGCAGGTCTGCACAGGGAATGAAGACATCTGGGGTGATAATAGCCAGCCAATTAGCTGGCTTTAATGCGCATCGGTCTTCTGCTGTTAGCTTTAAGTGCTTTAATCTATGGCCTTTAGCCTTTTGTGCCAACAGGCATTTGACAAGATGAGAGAGGAGAGAACTACCTGGATTTGTTAGAGGCTTTACTAAAGCTGCACCAATCACTGACCCTCAAAATAGGTTTCAACCAATCACTGATGTAGATTGTAAGTTTACTTTATGTCTTTTGTGTTATACACTATAGTAACATACGTGCGTATTATGCATTAGAATATACTGTCCCATGAGTGAAATTTTGTTTTGCGCAGTAAAAACATCAAAAACAATTTTTTGCTTAATTATTTCACATCTTTTAAGCTGTGACAATCTGAAAAGACTATCGCATACATCCGTATTGTGATAGATTTGCATTATTAAAAACATCCGGATGGTGTGAATTGGAAAGCCAATGATAAAGACCAAGGCACAGAGAAGAAGTGAAGTGAAGCTCGTTGCTAATGAAAATTGCATTGTGATTATGATATAGCAAGTAATTATATACATACTGTTGGAGATTATCCCCCCTTGTTTGTGAACAAAAGGTATAAATGTACAAAAGAGGGGAAGATAAAGCTGGAATTAATGTCATGGTTACCTTTCATTGAACATTGTTATTCATATGTGTTATGTATTACATTTTATCACTTTCTATTGATGAACATAGGACTTTTTTAGTGAGCCGCACTAGTTTCCGTTTTTATATTATATGCATAAGTTTGGCTGAGCCAGTTGGCTCAGTGCAGTTGGAGCTATACTGATCAATAAAGAGAGTATTATCTTGAAGTAACTCTTCTTTACACTTGACTTTTCTCTGTTGACGAGTTAGTCTGGATCTTTGGACCTTCCCCCCCTCCCGAATTCCTTCGGTCCTTCTCTATTTATAGAAAGGACCCTCCCCTCTCCCTCTAAGACCGGATCTACTAGCTTATTGAAGCTGCTAAAGCTGACATAAGATAGTATAACCGGCAGTGACACCTCGTAGTCATCCAGTGTGACCGAAAGGGTGGAGGATTGTGGCTGAACTTAGTCACATGCTACCAAAATCCTCTACATTGGTGGCAGCGGTGGGATTGGATGAATCTCATCCGGTCACACCTAAGGACTACGGAGGAACTGAGAAAGGACTTTCACTCTTGGATTCAAAAGACCCCCCCCCCCCTCCGAATGACAAACAGGCAACAGCGCCGAGCTAGTAGTGCTGGACGGCAACCCCAACTTGCAGGAATGGATGTGCTTGAGAGACTGACCGAAGCCTTTCGGAGTGCAGTACAGCCTCCCAGACAAGCCCCTTTTAAAACACCCCGCTACGAAGGCAAGGGGGACGTAGAATATTTTGTAAACCTTTTCGTAGAAGTAGCTGCGGCTAATGATTGGAATCAGGAAGCAGCCTTCCTACATCTAAAAGAACCCCTGCGAGGAGAGGCTCAAGACTGTGGGAAGCCAAACACAGTGGCAGGAGTATTCAATGCCCTACGCGCTCGTTTTGGAAGCTCACTGCCCGTGAGGCTAAGGCGCGTTTAGGAAATTTAAGGAGAAACTTCAAAGTTCCATTGCAGGATCATGCCAATGAGGTGGAGAGACTAGTCAACATTGCATATGAAGACCTGCCTCCCCTACACAGAGAAAGAATGGCCTTAGATACTTTCTCTGCTACGCTGGGTCACGCTTACTTACAGCGGCACCTCTTGGCCGTACAACCCCTTACGTTGGAAGACGCCGTAAGGGCAGGAGGAGAATTTTTACAGATTCGGACTATAGGAGAAGACAGGCAGGCACAGATCCGGATGATTGAGGATCAGGAAGAGGAAGAGCCTCCTAAAGCACAGAAGGTGGCGCCTGTAGTCGAAGACCCTCTCAATATCCTCATGAAAACCGTCCAACAACTGGCTGAGAAAATAGAGCGAATGAGTAAAGAGACACAGGCTATGCCCGAAGTCCCACAGATCCGGATGGAAGCTCCACCTAGTTGTTGGGGCTGTGGAGGAACAGGACACCTCCGAAAGGTCTGCCCGTCCCAGCCTTGGCCATCAGTAGTTAGAGACAACCACCGAAGGTCAGCAACGAGCAGCTCCCGCAGCAGTAAACAACAAAACTGGCTGCGAAAGGGCACCCCAAAATTCTAGAAAAAGGAATGGCCCAGTATCTAATTATAACCCTTCTGGAGAAAGGCCCCAACAGAGGAACTACAGAGAGACCCCCCGACACGACCCTTGGGAACTACCAATCCGAAATAGGTATGCACCACTGACAGAAATGGATGATTCGGATTCAGAAGCCAATCCAGACCCATTTCCTTACCCCTCCCCTGCTATACCATCCTTGCTGGATCTACCCAGGTTGTCGCCTACCGGACCACTCATGGAATCTCCTCATAAGAAAAGGGTAAGGACTCAGTCCAGACCTCAAGAGTCGGCTGGGACCCCTTTTTTAATGCCTACGGAACGTCCCTCCAGACCCAGACAAAGAAGAGACCCTCCTATTCCGGAAGTGAAGCCCACTGTGCCCGCTGGACTGTATTCTGACAGACCCTATGAGGCCAGCTACTTCGTACCTGGGAAACTAGAAGGGAGAGTCGTATACTTTTTGTTGGATACCGGCTGCACCACAAACTTGCTGTCAAAACACGCCTACAACCAATTACCCCGGCTAGTCAGGAATCAATTGGAAGAAAGCGAGTCCTACGGATTGATGGCAGATGGGACACAACTCCCATTCTATGGAACCATAAGACTCCCCCTTCGGATTCGTGATATCAAAACAGAAGCTACGTTTGTAATCAGTGATATTCATGAAGATGCCATTCTGGGCATGCCATTCTTGGCCTCACATCAGCGTTCGCTGGAGTTTCACCGTTCAATACTCATATTGGACGGACAGGAGCTTCAATGCACTGATAAGCATGGACGGTTACTGATAAACAATATACAGGTGATAAGAGACACCCTCATACCCCCTTGTACCGAAATGACGGTCAAGGCCCGCGTCAACAAGCACAACTTCTGCCCCATAGGACTGGTGGAGGGACAAGAAACAGGGCCCCCCATGGCAGCTAGTTTGAACCAGCCGGACCCTCAAGGAAGACTCCTGATACGATGCCTTAACCCTACGAACCAGCCCCTCGAACTTAAGGCCGGAAGCACGGTAGGAAATTACAAAGGTGTAGAACTTCAAGATATTGATGAGACTACACCCTACCTAACAGAACAGCAGACCAGAGACAGACAGAATGTCTCCCAAGGGCAAAACATGCCCATGCACGTCCAGAAGCTCTACCAATCTGCCTGCCAGAATTGTAAGAACCATGGTGAAGCAAGACAACTGGCAAGCTTGTTAAGAGAGTATAGTGCCGTGTTCAGTACGGGAGAAGAGGACATAGGAAGGACCACATTGGTGGAACACAGCATTCCTTTGCTGCCTGGAGCCCGGCCAATCCGGCAGCACCCCCACAGGCTTGGACCCCAAAAAGAGGCAGTGGCCGAAAGGCAAGTAGCCCAATTGTTAGAAAAGGGATTGATAGAACCTGCAACAGGCGCCTGGAGTTCCCCGGTGGTCCTTGTTAAAAAAAAGGACGGATCCTGGCGCTTCTGTATAGATTACCGAAAGTTAAATGCGGTAACCCACCAGGATGCCTACCCCCTCCCTAGAATAGATGAGAGCTTGGATGCGCTAGCCGGTAGTAAATATTTTAGCACGCTAGACTTGGTCAGTGGGTATTGGCAGGTGCCCTTGGACGCTGATGCAAGTGAGAAGTCCGCTTTCTCTACTAGGACAGGTTTATGGAAATGGAAGGTGTTACCCTTTGGATTGACCTCCGCACCAGCTACGTTTCAACGGCTAATGGAACGGGTCTTACAGGGTCTCCATTGGAAGACGCTACTTCTATACTTAGACGACATAATTGTCATTGCCCCAGATTTCCCTACTCACATACAGCGCTTGAAGGAAGTGTTGGAGCACCTAAGGCAAGCCGGACTCAAACTCAAGCCGAGCAAATGTGAGCTGCTCCAGAAAGAAGTGAAATACTTGGGACACATTGTCAGTGCCGAAGGAATCGCTACCGATCCAGTAAAGGTGGCTGCTATCAGGGAATGGCAAGCTCCGAAAGAGTTGAAAGGATTGCAAGCCTTCCTGGGGACCATAGGTTACTACAGACAATACCTTCCGGAATTCTCTACCTTGGCCAAACCCCTCACCAAACTTACTAGCAAGCATACCCCTTGGGAATGGGAAGATGCACAGGAAACTGCTTTCCGACAATTAAAACAAGGCATGACGTCGGCCCCTATACTAGGTTATCCAGAGGCCACAGGAACGTACATCTTGGTTACGGACGCTAGTAATGTTGGAGTGGGAGCCGTCTTGTCTCAGCAGCAACAAGGGCGGGAACGTGTTATAGCCTACTTTAGCAAGACATTAAGTCCATCCGAGAAAAACTACTGTGTGACCCGAAAGGAGCTACTAGCAGTGATCAAAGCAGTCAAGCATTTTCGGCCTTACCTCTATGGCCAGAAGTTCCGCCTGCGGACAGACCACGCTTCCCTTATATGGCTGTGTAGAAGAAGGGAGCCTACCAGTCAGGTGGCCCGTTGGCTGGAGATACTGTCAGAGTTTCAATATACAGTAGAGCACAGCGCGGGACTCAAGCATGGCAATGCAGATGGACTGAGTAGAAGGTGTCCAGAAGATTGTAGACAGTGCC
This sequence comes from Cryptosula pallasiana, assembly GCA_945261195.1. Taxonomy (NCBI): domain Eukaryota; kingdom Metazoa; phylum Bryozoa; class Gymnolaemata; order Cheilostomatida; family Cryptosulidae; genus Cryptosula; species Cryptosula pallasiana. Next base: position 26,035,570 of record OX183140.1, on the reverse strand, counting down.
ATCACATAGAAGAGAGAGATGGAGGACCATCTAAACAAGAAATACGAAACGGAGAGTGGACAGGAGCAACTACCCGCAATCAAACAGAGGCCTTCAGGCAGAAGGATAAGGAGCAAGAGGCTCATCACGTTGAAAGGTGCACCGAGATAGAGTTGCTGGAAGCCCAAAGGACAGGCAATCATCCGGTGGCCCTCCTATACAGAGCCATCAAATCCGGAATCCCTCTCACCAAAGGACAATTGGAAATGGGAAGCAGTGAACTAAGGAAGCTGGAGCAATGCAAGGAGTCAATGCGGATCCGGCCCGACGGTATTCTTGAGATACAGTCTCCCCTAAAGGTAGAGCTAGATGGTGCGCCATTTGCCCAGCTAGTCTGCGCGGAACAATTCTCTGGCAGACCCACGCCATGGCCCACCAAGGAGTAATAAGGACCCTGAAGAGGCTACAACTCACTTGGTACTGGCCCGGCATCACTGCCGATGTCAGGCGTACAGTACGGACATGCGAAATATGTCAGAGAGCCAAGACCGGAGGGACCAAACCTACAGCAGCCCGGCAACAAATGTACGCTGGCCGACCCTGGCAACGAGTGGCAGTGAACCTCGTTGGCCCCCTCCCAGAGACTGCTAAAGGAAATGCATGGATACTGGTACTCACTGACCACTTCACGCGGTGGCAAGACGCCATCGCTATTCCGGACGCTACAGCCCCAGTAGTGGCGGCAGCTCTTGACGAGAGAGTGTTTTGCTATCTTGGTCTTCCAGAGCAAATACACACTGACCAAGGCGCCCAATTCGAGTCGCGTCTAATGCAAGAATTGTGTCTCCTGTGGAAGATAGAAAAGACACGAACTACCCCCTATCATCCGCAAGCCAACGGAATAGTGGAAAGAAATAACAGAGTGTTGGGAGACTCATTGAGAGCTTTGCTGCTCCGGAGGGGACAGGAAGAGTGGGATCTCCTGCTGCCACAACTAATGAGAGCTTTCCGAGGCACCCCCCATACTACCACAGGTGAAACTGCGAATTTCTTGATGCTTGGAAGAGAGCTAAGGCTGCCGGATCAGCTGTCCTACCACCCTCCACTCACGGATAACATGCCCGTGCATGAATATGCACAAGCCTTGAAGGATCGGTTAGAGGAAGCACATGAGGCCCTGCGAGAAGAACAAGTACACATCCGGGGTGAGGGTGGAGAGGAGCCCTCATTGTTTGCCCCAAAGGACTTAGTTTGGCTAGAAAATAGAAGAAGAAAAAAAGGGAGAGAACCCAAAATTACTGGCCAAATTCATCGGACCGTATGAAATACTAGAAGCATATCCCAACCATTCTTACTTCATTGATAGAAATGGCCAACAGTCCGTACAGAATGAGAGCCGCCTGAAGTTGTATAAACCATGTGCTGATCAATGGGGACAAGCTCCTGCAGCCACGGAGCCACACAGGCGGCCAAACATGAAAGGGGCCACCAGAGCTCGTCGTAGGGAACCGCCCCCCAACCCACTGGACGTGGAAGTGCGACCACCTGAAGTGAATAGGGAAGACCCCCGAGAGCTGTCTCGACAGATGCAAAGGGAGTTGTTGGAAGCCCTACCAAGACTCCTTTTCCCTCCGGAACCAGAAGTAAACCCCCAACCCAGCTCAGAATTGGAAAGAAGGGAATTGGCCCCTATAGAAAGATCCTCCGGATCTGGAGAAGTTCAACCCCCTTTCCCTGCCCAACCAAGTCAAGAAGTCAGTGCGGAGCCTAGAGAACAGAGGCCCAGGAGAAACGTGGGACCCCCAATAAGGTACGGAGAACAGTACTGCCATCAGACCAGCTCTTCAAGACAAAGAGGTGTTGGAAATGATCCAGAGAGAAGGATACACACCCCCCATCCGGATGATAGGAGAATCAACCATATTCCATATACCCAGGTCCCCATCTCTGTTATTAGTGGACAACCAGTCAGAATACCCCCTCAGGAACAAAAACAAGGATAAAATAGAAGAGTCAGAGTTAGAAAACGACAGAAAAAGAGAGGACAAATCACCCCTAGGAATCAACCAATGATAAGACATCCGGAGGCAGTAAAATATTTGTCCCCCACACCCACCTTAACCGAAAAATTACACTTATCAGTAAAAAGCCCTAGTAGGATGCCTCCCACCCAGGAAGTTGAGAGAAGCAACACAGAAATTAATAACAAGACAACCAAACCACATCCGGTCCTAAAAACACCCCTAGAACCCCCTACAGGACCCCCAGTGAGTCAGAGGATGACAGGAAATGTACAGCTGTCATTCACACAATCTGAAGATGCGAACAACAGAAAAAATTATCCAGATCGGTCAGAAATTGCCAATGTCCTACATGAAAGAGCCCCCCATAATGCAATCCCCACAGAGCCTCCCAGCACTCATGAGCAGCAGCCAATCAGAATGCTCGAACCTGGCCATATGCTCAAGCAGACGACATTACAGCTGCATTCATTTACTAATAGTAGTGCAAGCAGTACACATACAGCTGAGCAGCTTCTAGCCCTACTTGCAGCAGACATGGAGCATACGGAGCTAAATACTCCAGGTAAGCTGGCTACTATGCTTGGCGAATTGGAGGAGGTTTTGGGCAGTATATATTTGGAACGACAAGAAACAAATGCAGTGGCAGAGGAAGAAATTATGAGTAAAGAATTAAACATTCCTACGCCGAATTAGTTGAAAAATAGAGATCTAGAAGAGCAATTTCTTGCCAAAATAGATAAGAGAGCTTCCTATCCCTTGCGATCAAAATCTACAGCAGAAAAAGGCTGTGATTTCTCAAAGAAAATTTTAGAAGTAGATACAACGGCCCGAATGGAAGGGCAAAAACCAACCTCTTTGCTCACCGGATCAACCCCCACTTGTTTCGGTCACATTGATGTTGTAGTTAAAGGACAAAAGAAAGAAGAGATGTGCTCTATGCAAGAGTTAATGGAGGACCAGTCCTTTCCTGGTGGTTATATGGACCTGATGGATCCGGATGAAGAAGATGCCATCCTTAATGGTCAAGATATACCCTTTCCCCCCGGACTAGCCCAACCATTAGATGACATAGCCAGTGAGATATTATTGGAAGATGTTCCTGCCGATACAACCATGGAGGAGGAAGCAATAGGACCATACATAACCACCACCTCTCTGAATAGCCCCCCATCCGGTCTAGAAGAGAAGAAGAAGACTGAACTGAAAGTTAGCCTAGTACGAACCCGGGTTACCCCACCAGAACCTAAATCCCCTAGCATGCTGGACGAACCATTAAATCATCGAGGAGAGTCTGAGAAGAGACACCCGCCCAGCTGACCCTATCTTAACTGGGTAAGCGATTCCTCATTGAGAGAGATAGAGAGACTGCGGGGACGACCAAATAATACCTACTGTAGAGAGTGCAGGATCTATTTAAAGAACCCCCGCCAACTGAAGATTCATGCCAACCAACACTTCATCAAGTATTACTGCAGGTGTGGATTCGCCAGCGCCAGCCGTGATGGCACCTATCACCACCAGAATGTTTTGGACAACAGTGGTGACATTGTACATAGGTCACGAACCGGGTATATATATGCAGTGGATGCGATGAAGTATCCAGCCTTCTGTAACTACGCAGGATGGAAGAATGCCCTCCCCTTCTCAAGATGCAAACCCACCATAGACGACAACGGAAAGCATTGCCGAATAGAATACGCTCTCCCCCATAGGAAAAAGAGTCCCTCTCCTTTACCACTGAAGAGATCCCCACCCGCCAAGAAGGAGGCTTCTATAAAGCGCCCCAGAAGTACGTGCCCACCCCCCCACTGACAGAGACAAGAGGAAACCACTAGAGAGATATAAGATTCCAAGGAAGGAGCGGGAACGCCGCCCCAGACCCAAGAACGATTGTATAAAAAGAAGTACCTTCCGAGTCTCAAGTAGGGAAGATAAAGAGAACGTAAAGCCCCCCAAACGTAGAGAATCCAGTACCGCATCTCGAAGTTACCAGGACGTCCCATCGCCTCCCCCCTCCTCTGTTCCCATCTCACCCGTAAGAGTCGCCACTGTCCGCTACCCCTTGCCACAGACAGTGCGTCCCCCATCTCCCCACAACCTACATTGCCGCTGACAAAAAAGGATCCGAAGAAGTTGACACCAGAATCTCTCCCATCCCATGACATATCAAACAGCCGGGAAGAATTTGTACAGACTATCCGGTCACAGATAGAAAAGCACCAACTCGGAATATTGTCACTGAGAACGATGGCTAAAGAAGGACAACCTAAACCCCCAGAGAAGAAGCTGTTGGCAGAAGACGCATACCGAGTAAAAGAAGAAATTGCATTTCTGAATAATTTGATCAATACACTCAATGGAGATGAGTTTTAGTGTCATTGTGGTGTTTCTAAATACAATCGCAACAGAAATGCTGTTGTCCTGGTACAATAATTAATTGATGAACATATCTAATTAGTTGTGACCCTAGCTCAACTAATGGGGGGGGGGGAGAATGTGATAGATTTGCATTATTAAAAACATCCGGATGGCGTGAATTGGAAAGCCAATGATAAAGACCAAGGCACAGAGAAGAAGTGAAGTGAAGCTCGTTGCTAATGACTGAACGTTGTTCATAACTATATTAAATTGCATTGTGATTATGATATAGCAAGTAATTATATACATACTGTTGGAGATTATCTCCCCTTGTTTGTGAACAAAAGGTATAAATGTACAAAAGAGGGGAAGATAAAGCTGGAATTAATGTCATGGTTACCTTTCATTGAACATTGTTATTCATATGTGTTATGTATTACATTTTATCACTTTCTATTGATGAACATAGGACTTTTTTAGTGAGCCGCACTAGTTTCCGTTTTTATATTATATGCATAAGTTTGGCTGAGCCAGTTGGCTCAGCGCAGTTGGAGCTATACTGATCAATAAAAAGAGTATTATCTTGAAGTAACTCTTCTTTACACTTGACTTTTCTCTGTTGACGAGTTAGTCTGGATCTTTGGACCTTCCCCCCCTCCCGAATTCCTTCGGTCCTTCTCTATTTATAGAAAGGACCCTCCCCTCTCCCTCTAAGACCGGATCTACTAGCTTATTGAAGCTGCTAAAGCTGACATAAGATAGTATAACCGGCAGTGACACCTCGTAGTCATCCAGTGTGACCGAAAGGGTGGAGGATTGTGGCTGAACTTAATCACACGCTACCAAAATCCTCTACAGTATTTTATATGGCGATGCATGCAACCAAAATCCTTTTAACAAAAACGTCTTTTTCTGTAACTCAAGTGATGAAATGAATAAAGTCAGTACCAATAGTAAAGGAGATGGCAGTGTCCAATCACATGCCAAAAAGCTGATCAATAGTCAATCTAATACCAAAAGATTGTAAGTTTTACCAAAATAAAAATAATGCTGTTTATCTCACAAGGTTTGCATACACATGGCAGCACAACAACGTTTTGTTCAAACAGCATTTGATGAGTAGTATTGTAAGAGCAGACTTACCCTTACAATACTAGTTGTGTAGCAGCATGCACATCAATTAACAAAAAATTAATTGTTTGAACTGATTATATAAAAATTAAACCCTTGAAAGTTAGCATAATCTGTCAAAGTAATATATTCCCTATGGCAAGCGAAGGTATACTTACAATTGTGTACATATAAAATAAATGTAAACTAGGCTGGATTGGCTCTCTCGCTCAGCATAACAACTTTTACTGGCTCGATGGAACAACTCCTACTGGCTCAGTAGAACAACCTCTACTAGCTCGGTGGTACAACTCCTACTGGCTCGATGGAACAACTCCTACTGGCTCGGTGGAACAACTTCTACTGGCTCGGTAGCACAACTCCTACTGGCTCGGTGGAACAACTATACTGGCTAGGTGGAACAACTCCTACTGGCTAGGTGGAACAACTTCTACTGGCTCGATGGAACAACTTCTACTAGCTCGGTGGAACAACTTCTACTGGCTCGATGGAACAACTCCTACTGGCTCGGTAGAACAACTTCTACTGACTCGATGGAACAACTTCTACTGGCTCGGTGGAACAACTTCTACTGGCTCGGTGGAACAACTCCTACTGGCTCGGTGGAACAACCCCTACTGGCTCGGTAGAACAACTTCTACTGGCTCGGTGGAACAACTCCTACTGGCTCGGTAGAACAACTTCTACTGGCTCGGTAGAACAACTCCTACTGGCTCGGTGGAACAACTCCTACTGACTCGATGGAACAACTCCTACTGGCTCGGTGGAACAACTCCTACTGACTCGATGGAACAACTTCTACTGGCTCGGTGGAACAACTCCTACTGACTCGGTAGAACAACTTCTACTGGCTCGGTAGAACAACTCCTACTGGCTCGGTGGAACAACTCCTACTGACTCGATGGAACAACTCCTACTGGCTCGGTGGAACAACTCCTACTGACTCGGTAGAACAACTTCTACTGGCTCGCTGGCTGGGTTTCTTAATACCAACAAAATATTATTTGGGTCGACTGTCTTAATTGACACGGAGACATCAGAAAGTATAACTTGACTTAACTTAAATTCATGAACTTCCTTCTCACTGTTGGTTTGATTATTTTTGACTTTTATGTTTTAAGGGTATCTTAGGGCCCATTTGTAAGTTCTTATTCACTGAAGAGTGCACGATTAAGGCTTCTGTTATGTCTGTGAAAGAGGTCTTTGAGATGGGAGTGATGGATGGAATGAAAGGTTTACCTGGACAAGACATCAGACAATTGCCAACATTTACCACAATAAGCTAATTACCAGCGTAACGCGTAATCTCTAATTAGTAACCACAGCTGATTGGTTAGTTTTATCTGGAGCAAAACCAACTACAGTAAGTCCTAAGGTAAGTCCTAAGGTAAGTCCTAAGGTAAGTCCTAAGGTAAGTCCTAAGGTAAGTCCTAAGGTAAGTCCTAAGGTAAGTCCTAAGGTAAGTCCTGAGGTAAGTCCTAAGGTAAGGTATTGTACTGTTTACAGACCACCCAGTTTTAAACGGATTTTTTATCCTTTCCAGCTAAAGTACCTTAAAATGTGAGATTTGATGTCCTTTTATTTAGTCCGATGGTCAACTCCAATGTAGAAAGGTACAAGCATTCCTGTAGGTTTATTTAATGTGCTCCGTCTTTTTTGTCTGTCTATTGTTGCTCTCACCAAGTTTTGATGGCAATTTTACCAACGCAGACAACTCGTGGAACAAACTATTCAACAATATTTTATGTGACTAACGTCAGCATTTTCTAGAATAAATGTTGAAACACTCCAGTGCAGATGTTTCGTTGGCTAATACCTGTAGTTATCTGGCTATAAAATGACATTTCTACTAACATTCCTTATTCTTAACATAGTTGCAGCCTATTTATTTGTGTTCATTAAGAGTCCAGACGGAAATGATTCCACAATTGCTTACATAAGACCTAACATTTTTTTTTGTGGTGAAAAAGTCACTGCCCCAGTAAGCATCATGAATATGTCTAGTTGCAGGAGCTGTTACAAAAAATTCAAAACCATAACAAATTTTTTTGACTTTTGCATTAAAACTTGAAAAGATTTTGTTGGTACAACTTTTTATTATGACTACTTGCTAGTGATGTGTAGTAATAGACCCAAACAGACAGCTAAGCTATGTATGTGTGTCAGCGTAGCACCATGGAGTTATTTCCCCTCTCGAAATCTAGCCAGTTGACAGCGTTTGGTGTCTCTTCGGATGCATAAAAATGGTGTTTCATGATATCTTATTTTCGTTACAAAATGGCTCAGGCTCATTGTGTTTAGCATCATCAAACCAATTGTGATAAAAAAGTCGATCCATTCTACGAAGGGAATTTTCTGTACCTTATACTATATAAACAATAGACGTAACAATAGTTTTATTTGACTTGTAGTTAGCGTTTTAGGAGGGGAGATAATCCTCTGATCCATGTCTGCTATCAATAACACCTGCATTCCCTAAATGCACATTACCCTTTCTATCTAATGACTCTCAGATTTGTATCTTAAACTGTTTATTTCAACTTTTCATTTATCAATAACATAACAATTGTTAACTTCTATTAGCAATATCGATATAGCAATTATAACAACTACAATAACAAATACAACAACATTTTACAGACCACTGAATACTTTCAAACTGGCACACATTGCATACTTGGTAGGTTCACATAGGAATAGTTGTACAACAGATTAGATATAACATTGGATATTGTACATAGTACACTACAGCAGTAACCTACACAAAACTTTCAAAGATATATACCAGTAGAACTGTGCAAACAGGCCAACCAAAGGGTCGTCAGACGTACCCACTAGTGGGTTTACTGTGAACCCAAGTCTATTTCTCATAATAGTTAATAGTTTAAAATCTGTGCCTCTTTATCAGTCCATTTATATATCCTGTTATATACATACAAAAAGTAGGTTATTGTTGTGTTGATGTGGGTTGGACGGCTGCTTCACTTTCCTTTAACAGATTGCGTCAGGTTCTACAAGCACATAACGCAATTGACAGGTTGACCATATAATTATCGGTATAAATAACTTCGGCCATCTTGAGATGTTAAAACTGAACTGTACCACCATGGAGCTCTACCACCTGATATGTTAGTGGTACTGTAACCACCAGGAACCATCGGTGGGTTTTGTTGAAGTGGTGATAAACAATGCCAGCAGTTATACTGAATGAAAGGTATCCTTGAGCATACACATATCATGAGTTATGTCTGGTGGTTTAGTAGACCTTACCTGCTGACTTTAAGCTACGGTCGAGCAGAGGTTTTCATAATCAAATGTTTGGTTTGGGGAGGATGAGTATATACAAGGGAAATCCTCATCAGACAGTGATAGAGGAGCAGTAGAAGGGCTAGAATGGAATGTGATTGTTTGAGTAGGCGGGTTGCCCATGTCATCCACCATCTGTAGGGAAGCGTCCATCTGTAGGGAAGCGTCCATGTGTGGGGTCTGGTCCATGTGTGGGGTCTGGTCCATGTGTGGGGTCTGGTCCATGTGTGGGACCTGGTCCATGTGTGGGGTCTGGTCAATGTGTGGGGTCTGGTCCATGTGTGGGGTCTGGTCCATGTGTGGGATCTGGTCCATGTGTGGGGTCTGGTCCATGTATGAGGGATGGTTCATGTGTGCACGTTGGTCCATTTGTATCATAGAATCTATGTGTAGGGGGCGCAATCTCTCATACTGGTGCATTGTGGTTACCTACAATCATACCAAGTATATGAGTTGGTAAAAGAGCTAGAAAGATAGTGAGAAGACAACTCTCTATAAAACCCACCCGCTCTAATCACTCTACATTCCTACACCAACAAGTTACTATCTCTAACATTTACATTTAGCTTACCATTGGCTGGTAGTTTGCATGCATTGGTGCATGCTGACGCTGTCTAACAATGTAGGATGGGTAGAAACCTGTCTGCAGCTGTTGAGACTCTGTTTTTTGTTTATTTTTTTTGTGTTTCTTTGACGGATCAACGCTCTTCCTCTCCTTACATCCTTCGCCATCAAAACGACCATTTTCAAAATCAGTCTACAAAATAAACCACAAAATTAAAATGAAGCTCAAAAACCAGCTTTTCGTAAATCATCAAGTAAAAAAGGAACAAACAATACTCACTATAAACTGAGGATGTATCGACCAGTAATATCCTCTACTGCCATCCGACCTCTCCTTTTTTACAAAACACTTCATGAGGCTGAGGTTGTGGCGAACACTTAAACACAAACAGGAAGGTAGTAAAACAGGTAAGATATGTCAGCTAACATCGGATTACATAACTCTGAGATGTTTACCTGTTCCTCCAAGAGCGAATGTTACCAAAAGCAAAAAACGGGAATTTTTGCATAAACCAATCATATATCTCTGTTATCAGCATTTTATTGTCTGGAGAGCTCAGTATTGCCTGCAACATATAAATAAACTATCACTCACCAGCGTAAGTGTCCATTTTAACTTTCATTTCTCAACTGAAAATTAATCAGTGCTAGACTACCTTGGCAATAAGCTCCACGTATGGCTCGCTTGGTTTGACGAAATCAGGTGGTGGGCTACATGTTTTCTTTCTCTCTTTCCTCGGTTTAGTGGGTTTGTAGATTTCAGAGGGGAACATCTCATTGGATGGTACATACGTGGATCGAAAGCCTTCAATATATCACATCAAAGATTATTGCCGTTTTATGTCTTAACAGTTACAGCTCCTTAGACATGAACTACAGTGTAATAAACGGAATGGAAAGAGATATAATATCCCCCAGTCTCCCCTCTGTCCAGGTAACCCTATACTGTATTCGAACTGCAACAATAAATATTCACATGCCTTTTGGTAATTAATCAGTAAATAACAATACCACCACCTTTCTATGTCTGCCTTTTAGATCTGTTGCATCTCTTTTTGCAAGCGTACAGAGCTGGGCTTGAAACCAGACCACATAAGTAGAAGATGCTCTCACTCACCATCATTAAAGGGTTGAGGTGTCATTATATAACTTGTGTGGTATTGGTAGTACGGTGGTTGTCCATTCTGGCACTGCTCAGTTACATAACGTGTGGATGTATTCTGTATAGGCATTTGTTGTTGTGGTCTCACTGGGACATGTTTAGAGACTCCATCACCTAGTGCAGCAAACTCCATGTTTTGATTAGTAGAAAACCAAGGTGAGGTGCCATCTGGCAGCAGATCTCTGGCATCGAGCGGAACCGATGGACTACAACAGCCAATGTCCGAGGTACCAATACAATGGACGCAATACCATAGATGTAGCTTTAGCTCTCTCTCAGTTAGTAGAGTAACTTACTTGTTGTAGTTGTGGAAATACTGAGTATGCACCCTGTTAGATACTGGGGTTGTTTGTGAGATGTAGTTATCCCCTGATTGGTCAATAGTTGGTACTTGATCGAATGTAGCATCTCCATTAAACCCATTTATAACTGTAACATAATTCATACCAGCTTTATAGCAAGTTGTACTTTTTCCATCAACTTTGTAAGGACAAGTTTTCACTGAGACTGACCCAAAGTTGTTACATTTACTTACACTCTGCTGCCTGGTTACGTTCTCCAGTGGAGTCTCCGCTGCCAGGCATCAAGTTTGAGCTGGAATTTGGGGAACTTGTCAACGCGCCAATATCCTCTAGTGCTTTTATTAAGTCAGGGTCCATTATTTCTTCAAGCTCTAAATCACTCATTTTCTTCCAGTAGTTTGTATATATTTCTAGCGTTATGGCAAACAGAAAGTTGAACTCCTAAGCACATGGCAGCAGTCAAGCTAGCAGTAAAAACTAAGGCTGGATTTTAATAAAGTTGATTATATTCTAATCAGCCATTTTAGCATTCATTTTATTTTATGAGATAACTTTTGCAAAATCAAAATGACAAAAAAATTCATTTTATACTGTTTGTGAGATAAATAATATTTTTTGAAAAGCATATCGCCATAAAAAATGCTCTATTAGAAATGTTTTCATTGGAGGAGGATAGGAAGTAAATTGAAACACAAGATACTTTAGCTATGGTTGGTCTTTCAAACTCAATCCATGTGAAAGATGAAAACATTTTTCACACCCTCAAGATTAAACCCAAAAACAATTATCCTGTTGATGGAAGATTAAAAGTTTTAGTAGTGAAGATTAATCTCATAAAAATCTGCGCAAGTAAAAGAACGAAGTCCAGCACAGAAAACATCTTAGGAAACTGAATGCATGTCCAGTTTTGTTCAACTCCATCAACCATGTCAATACTTGATGGAAAAAGTTTAATAATAAATGTAAAAAGACTGGATTGTTTTGTAATTTGTGTAAGCAATTGAAATTAGCAATATCTTTGGTTGATGAACTGCAACTCGAATAACTTATTTTTTTTAAATGAATAATTTTGGCGAGAAAAAAATTTGTAATATCTCTGATTGCTGATTATAGCTTTTGAAAGTCCTAAAACTTTTGGAATATTTTGTCATTTTTTTCAAACTCAATTATGAAATATAATTCGGCCATTAATAAAATATTTGCACATGACCTGGTTTAATGTTTTATTTTAGGTCATCTCTTGGTAGAAAATAATCAAGCCTAACATTTCTTATCAATGCTTGATACATAAATAAATTTTATTTTGCTTACAATGAAAGGCACACACACTGCTATTTATTCAACTGGCTAATATTTAAATTAAGAAATAATTAGTCTTTAATGATTAAAAGCTACCAGCTGTTGAACTATTAACAACCAACCTTCACTTAAAGCATAAAGCTTTGAAATTCTCTCAAGCAATCACAGAGTGAAGCCGATTCCTTTCTGTGCTGTGTCTTTCTCTGCAGCACTGCTGAACTTCTTCAAAATGATAAAGATCAGCTTTTGATTGAGCTTTATACAAGCCAACGACTAATCTTTTCTGCGCTCTATCACAAAGACTAAGTTTTCAGAATACCTGCAGCACAGACTTAAAGTTGTAGACTGTAAAAGTATTATATGATCACCTAGTATCAAAGTATTTGACCACATTTACCTAGCAATGCACAGAACTACCACAACTGATACCAAATACCTAAATAGCTAGTGCATTTAAAGAGGATGTATTATGTAATCCCATACATGGTTGACTAACATGCCAACAATTATATTATGGTGGAGTTATGTGCACATGATGCAAAGATGAATAGATTGTTAGTTGTTGTTAAAGGTTTGATTTTAGAGAAATGGTAATTGACAGCCATTTTAATTTTGGATTCTCAGCAGAGCAAATAGTGTTTTATTCTGTGTGCCAGTAGCATGTTATATTGTTAGTAAAAGTTCGTACGAGTGGTTCAAACAACAAGTGTAGTTGTGGCTGGCAGTGAGTGATACAAGTGAGCGATACAAGTGAGTGATACAAGTGAGTGATACGAGTGAGTGATACAAGTGAGTGATACAAGTGAGCGATACAAGTGAGCGATACAAGTGAGCGATACAAGTGAGTGATACAAGTGAGTGATACAAGTGAGCGATACAAGTGAGTGATACAAGTGAGTGATACAAGTGAGTGATACAAGTGAGTGATACAAGTGAGTGATACAAGTGAGTGATACAAGTGAGCGATACAAGTGATACAAGATGAAGAATACACTTGTACGATAGTTGGTGCGAAGTGTATGTGTGAACTGATATTTTATAGATTGTACTACTCGTGCATAGAGTCAGCAGACGAGGTCGAGTGCATAAGTTACCTTTCAGGTAACCCCCAAGTGGTGGTAGGGTGTAACCAGAGATTGATCAGAAATATCAGAAACTCGCTATCACCAGCCAGCTATCATCACTAGCTATTGAAGCGCTTTTAAGTAACATTAATCTACAGAAAGCTTCTGGATTTGACGACATGCCAGCTAAATTATGGATAACCAGTGCAAATATCTTAGCTAATATCATCAGCTTATATTGTAAACAAATGTTCCACTTGTGGTAAATTTCCTGATTCTTTAAAAACAGCAGAAGTAAAACATTATATAAAAAAGGCTCAACAACAGACCGATATCTATTCTACCAATTTTGAGTAAAACTTTTGAAAAAATGATAAACAATCAATTAGTAGACTTTCTGGAGAAAACCGGCATACTCGATCACAAACTATATGGGTTCAGAAAAACCAAAAGTACATTTCTTGCTCTCATAAAGTTTACAGATAAAATACTGGAGGCAATGAATAATGGCAATTCTGTCTTGGATTATTTTTAGTAAAGCTTTTGATACAATCGATCAGGTGATTCTACTCCAAAAAGCTCAAGCTTCTAAACTTTTCAAACATCAGCATTGATCTCATCACTAATTAACTTTCACACCGCAGACAACTGACTATGGTAAATGAGACAGTTTCTAGATTCTGTGACATTACGTGCGGTGTACCACAGGGTTCCATCCTGGACCCAACTTTTTTTTAATTTGCATAAACGATCTCTCCCAGGTTGCAAAATGTTTTGACCCTATTCTGTATGCCGATGATACTAATCTATTTTTTGAGAGTCTACATGTGGACAAAATAAATGAAGAATTTAAATTTGTGAAAACTGGTGCGACTCAAACAAACTTACTTTAAATCTAGATTAAACTAATTATATTGTACTAAAAACTCACCAAAACACACCCTCATTAAAATGTAATTCAAATAAAATAGACGATTTTAATTTGGAAGAGAAATCCTCAATAAAATACTTCGGAGTTGAAATTGACAAACATCTATCTTGGAACTTACAAGTTTCTAGAACTTCACAAAACACTTGGACCTAACATAGGAATGCTATTTAAATACTCCAGCTTTTTACCAAGAAAAATATTGCTTTTAATTTAAAACTGTTTTATTAATTCAAAAATTAGGTATTGCGGTGAATACTGGGGAAATGCTGGAACCAGTTATCTTAACCAAATTCACCTTCTGCAAAAGGAATTAATACAAAGAATATATAAAAGGTCTGTGACTACTCACACAATACTTCTTTTCCAGAACTCATTAATTTACCTGCTCATTCAATATACAAATACAAACTGCTAATACTTGCTCACAAAACTTTCTACTCTACCCAATCTCACTCGCATCACAATTACTTGACTCGTGCTTCCCAACTTAACCTACTTCTACCTAAATCAACCACTGCTGCAGGACATCACAGATTGAGTTACCGGTGTGCTTCTATTTGGAATGGGCTGCCGAGTTTGATTCAATCTTTTTTAGGGGGGGGGGGGGGGGGAACTGCTTCAGGCAAGCTATGAAGCGTCATCTACTCAACCTGATGTAGAGGTGACTGCTGACTGCCAGCACACCGGGCCTGGCGCCTCGACTAGCTGCATTGCTATCGCGCCTCAGGCCCCAACATTTCCTCTGCTGCTAAACTTTTTTCTATTACTATATTTTTGTGCTGAAATAGATAAAACAAACAAACAAACAAACCAATCTAATCAAAACGAGATGTTAGAAATAGCTCAAGCAAAACCTTTCCTTGTTGTGTTACAAGAACAATGGCTGTTGTATGAGAGATGACTAGCCATTCTGTTTCTCTGTATTTCTTGTAACCTTGTCTGAAATAAGTCTTGCATCATATCTAGCGACTGAAATATCATATTATCTCTTGTAGTACATACAAACCCATCTCTTTCTGAAATATCACATTATCTCTTGTAGTACATACAACCTCATCTCTCTCTGAAATATCATATTATCTCTTGTAGTACATACAATCTCATCTCTCTCTGAAATATCATGTTGAGCTCTCAGCTCAGATGTATAACTCGGTGCTTTCAAGCCTATACATTTATTGTCTCATACAAACCCAGTATAAGAGCAATGGTAGCAGTGGCAACAAGTGGCAAAGGCAACAGCATTTGGCAAGTGGCAATGAATGCTAGGAAGCTTGGCGTTTTATAGGCTAAGTACAGGAAGTACACAGGAATTAGTTGACCTACTTTATGAGTAGACCAATCAAACATAACACATTTACAGGTACGTGAATAACATACACAGGTTATTTATATAATCCAATAAAGTAACAGGCAAAAGGTTAATTATAAATAGCGCCCAGAAGTAAATGGCGGAGCTAATTGTTCCATACCAATGTAATTTGTCCCTAGATGTCTCCTTGTCTTTGAGGTAGGTCCTAGGTCTTTTTGGAGCCTTTTATCTTGAAGTACCGACATCTGGAATCATCTAAGATGTGAATAGGCAGTGCTGGTTATCCTTAGGCTATGTTTCATTCTTCTGGCTATGGCAGCCATCTTGTTACTGGCCCAGGATACCCTCCCAGGGCTGGTATTGTGCCAGTAGTCTGCCGGTAGACTGCTGAAAGCTTGCCAGTAGGTTGCTGGTATGGGTATTAGTATTTGGTGGCAGCTTTTCAGGCCCATTCTGTAGCTTGTACCAGGGCTAACTACAAGTCTGTTTGATGCCAAAGGGCTATCAGTGGCACCTCTTTAATACATAGGTCACGACAGAGCTCCACAAAAATCCACAACAGAGGAGAGCAAAAATATTTCGCCACAAATGAAACAGGCATAAAGTCGGACTCTGCTCCATTTGATTGACTAGCCGCAGCTTACCAATGTGCGCTAGGTACATCGGCATGCTACAACTTTCTGGCAGATCGTAGTGATCCATCGCAAAGGTAGATTGACACCAAAACATCTGATGCAGTGTAACCAAGCATTAGCTCACCTGTCTACTAACAGGTGCCCAACTTACCTGTCTACTAACAGGTGCCCGACCTACCTGTCAACTAACAGGTGCCCGACCTACCTGTTCACTAACAAGTGCCCGACTTACCTGTTCACTAACAGGTGCCCGACCTACCTGTCCACAAGCAGTTGCCCAACTCACCTGTCTACTAGGAGTCCAACAGCAACATTGAATACCATCTCCAGCCCAGGTTTGAGGCTGACCAGTAGTGACACTTTCAGAGCATATTTCTCAGCTAGATCTTCTCCAGATGTCCAGTTAGCTTTTGAAGGCTGGGAGGTAAGAAATCCATTTCCGACAAGTTTATCTGGTTCCATGTCCATCTCGAGCATCATGTCTGGTAAGATTGGGTCTGTAGACATAACAACTAAATGGTAGCCTAGGACACCTTACTATATAGTTTAGACTGAGGGTGGTCTAGGTAGCTTTACCATGGAATAAAGACACGAGGTTACAACTTACCGATAGCAGTCATCAGCATACAGTCCATCATAATAGCTAGAAATACAATTAAAATGGTCAGGTTCGGGTGCAATCTGCTCCGCCATTTGCAGCAATTGCGTTTGACGGCTTCAACTCTCTCGTTTAGAGCATCAGGATCTACTGAAGGACTACAAAAGAGAAATTTTATTTGATTCTATGATAAGTTCATTAGATAATCAATGCTATCAGTCCCAGTCAACTATTAATTTTATTGAACTATTAGTCCTAGTTAACTATGAATCTTAGTTAACTATTAGTCCTATTTAACTATTAATTTTAGTCAACTATTAATTAAGATTAATAGTTGACTAAAATTAATAGTTACTTATTAATCTTAGTTAACCATCAATCTTAGTCATTTATTAGTCTTTGTTAACTATTAATCTTGATTAACTATTGGTCTTAGTTAACTATTAACGATAAGTTAACCATTAATCTTACTTGGCTATTAGTCCCAGTTAAGGATTATTGTTAGTTAACTATTAATCTTAGTTAGCTATTAGTCTTAGTTAATTATTCCTCTTAGCTAACTCTAAATCTTAGTTAACTATTAGACTTTGTTAACTGGTAATAATAGTTAACCATTAATCTTAGTCAACTATCAGTCCTAGTTAACTATTTAGCGCTAGTTACCTATTAATCTCAGTTAACCATTAGTCCTAATTAACGATTAATCTTAGTTAGCTATTAGTCTTAGTTGATTAATAATCTTAGTTAACTATTAATCTAAGCTATTAGTCTTAGTTTGTTATCAATCTTAACTATTAGTCCTAGTTAATTATTAATATTAGTTAACCATCAAACTTGGTCATTTATTAGTCCTAGTTAACTATTAGTGCTAGTTAACTATTAATCTTGGTTAACCAATTAATCTTAGTGAACTATTAACTAAATTTAATCATTAATGTTAGGTAATTAATAATCCTAGTTAACTATTATTCTTCGACTTGGTAAAAGTCAAACAAAAATATGGATATAAAAAATTGGTATTTTATGGGAGTGAAAGTTGGATAAACAAAAATTTTTGTATAAAGAGATCTTTTTACATGAGGATTTTAAGCATCCGATGGTTGTTTGTTGTTGGTTTTTCAAAACATATACAGGAGTCAAAGCTTTCAATATTATCGGTGAAATCAAATGGCAGTAAATAAAACTACTTGCAGTGTCCAAAAAAGAGTTTATTTTTTGATGTAACAAGTTTTACTCCAAATGATGATAGAAAGTTTCAGCTACAATAATAATTACGATAACGCAATAACTAAAATGATAATAAAAATTAATCAATGTTTGCGTGTGACCAATCAAAAGCTGACTTACCATCCAATGTTTGCGTGTGACCAATCAAAAGCTGACTTACCATCCAATGTTTGCATGTGACCAATCAAAAGCTGACTTACCATCCAATGTTTGCGTGTGACCAATCAAAAGTTGACTTACCATACTGCATTTTCTGAGACATTTGCTGCCTGAGAACAAAATGAAATCAACTTTTCAGAATCCATTTGTTTTTGAGCAGCTCTTTCAGCAGCAGGTCTGCACAGGAAATGAAGACATCTGGTGTGATAATAGCCAGCCAATTAGCTGGCTTTAATGTGCATCGGTCTTCCGCTGTTAGCTTTCAATGCTTTCATCTATGGCCTTAAGCCTTGTGTGCCAACAGGCATTTGACAAGACGAGAGAGGAGAGAACTACCTGGATTTGTTGGAAGCTTTACTAAGGCTGCACCAATCACTGACCCTCAAAATTGGTTTCAACCAATCACTGATGTGGATTGTAAGTTTACTTTATGTCTTTTGTGTTATACACTATAGTAACATACGTGCGTATTATGCATTAGAATATACTGTCCCATGAGTGAAATTTTGTTTTGCGCAGTAATAACATCCAAAAACAATTTTTTGCTTAATTATTTCCCATCTTTTAAACTGTGACAATCTGAAAAGACTATCGCATACATCCGTATTTTATATGGCGATGCATGCAACAAAAATCTTTTTAACAAAAACGTCTTTTTCTGTAACTCAAGTGATGAAATGAATAAAGTCAGTACCAATAGTAAAGGAGATGGCAGTGTCCAATCACATGCCAAAAAGCTGATCAATAGTCAATCTACTACCAAAAGATTGTAAGTTTTACCAAGATAAAAATAATGCTGTTTATCTCACAAAGTTTGCATACACATGGCAGCACAACAACGTTTTGTTCAAACAGCATTTGATGAGTAGTATTGTAAGAGCAGATCTACCCTTACAATACTAGTTGTGTAGCAGCATGAACATCAATTAACAAAATATAAATTGTTTGAACTGATTAAATAAAAGTTAAAACCTTGAAAGTTAGCATAATCTGTCAAAGTAATATATTCCCTATGGCAACCGAAGGTATACTTACAATTGTGTACATATAAAATAAATATGAACTAGGCTGGATTGGCTCTCTCGCTCAGCATAACAACTTCTACTGGCTCGGTGGAACAACTCCTACTGGCTCGGTGGAACAACTTCTACTAGCTCGGTGGAACAACTACTACTGGCTCGGTGGAACAACTCCTACTGGCTCGGTAGAACAACTCCTACTGGCTGGGTGGAACAACTCCTACTAGCTCGGTGGAACAACTCCTACTGGCTCGGTGGAACAACTTCTACTGGCTCGGTGGAACAACTTCTACTGGCTCGGTGGAACAACTCCTACTGGCTCGGTGGAACAACTCGTACTGGCTCGGTGGAACAACTTCTACTGGCTCGGTGGAACAACTCCTACTGGCTTGGTGGAACAACTCCTACTAGCTCGGTGGAACAACTTCTACTGGCTCGGTGGAACAACTCCTACTGGCTCGGTGGAACAACTCCTACTGGCTAGGTGGAACAACTTCTACTGGCTCGGCGGAACAACTCCTACTGGCTCGGTGGAACAACTTCTACTGGCTAGGTGGAACAACTCCTACTGGCTCGGTGGAACAACTCCTACTAGCTCGGTGGAACAACTTCTACTGGCTCGGTGGAACAACTCCTACTGGCTCGGTGGAACAACTCCTACTGGCTCGGTGGAACAACTTCTACTGGCTTGGTGGAACAACTTCTACTGGCTCGGTGGAACAACTCCTACTGGCACGGTAGAACAACTTCTACTAACTCGGTGGAACAATTTCTACTGGCTAGGTGGAACAACTCCTACTGGCTCGGTGGGACAACTCCTACTGGCTCGGTGGAACAACTCCTACTGGCTCGGTAGAACAACTCCTACTGGCTAGGTGGCTGTGTTTCTTAATACCAACAAAATATTATTTGGGTCGACTGTCTTAATTGACACGGAGGGATCAGAAAGTATAACTTGGCTTAACTTAAATTTGGGAACTTCCTTCTCTCTGTTGGTTTGATCATTTTCGAATTTTTTATCTAAGGGTATCTTCTTGGCCCATTTGTAAGTTCTTGTTCGCTGAAGAGTGCTTCTGTTATGTCTGTGAAAGAGGTTTTTGAGATGGGAGTGAGAGTGATGGAGGGAATGAAAGGTTTACCTGGATCGGACATCAACCAATTGCCAACATTTACCACAATAAGCTAATTACCAGCGTAACGCGTAATCTCTGATTAGTAACCACAGCTGATTGGTTAGTTTTATCTGGAGCAAAACCAACAACAGTAAGTCCTAAGGTAAGTTTTAAGATAAGTCCTAAGGTAAGTTCTAACATAAGTCCTAAGGTAAGTCCTAAGGTAAGTCCTAAGGTAAGTCCTAAGGTAAGTCCTAAGGTAAGTCCTAAGCTAAGTCCTAAGGTAAGTCCTAAGGTAAGTCCTAAGGTAAGGTATTGTACTGTTTACAGACCACCCAGTTTTAAACGGATTTTTTATCCTTTCCAGCTAAAGTACCTTAAAATGAGAGATTTGATGTCCTTTTATTTAGACTGATGGTCAACTTCAATGTTGAAAGGTACAAGCATTCCTGTAGGTTTATTTTATGTTTTCCGTCTTTTTTGTCTGTCTATTGTTGCTCTCACCAAGTTTTTGTGGCAATTTTACCAACGCAGACAACTCGTGAAACAAACAATTCAACGATATTTTATGTGACTAACGTCAGCATTTTCTAGAATAAATGATGAAACACTCCAGTGCAGATGTTTCGATGGCTAATACCTGTAGTTATCTGGCTATAAAATGACATTTCTACTAACATTCCTTATTCTTAACATAGTTGCAGCCTATTTATTTGTGTTCATTAAGAGTCCAGGCAAATGATTCCACAATTGCTTACATAAGACCTAACATGTTTTTTTGTGGTGAAAAAAGTCACTGCCCCAGTAAGCATCATGAATATGTCTAGCTGCAGGAGCTGTTACAAAAAATCAAAAACCATAACATATTTTTTTGACTTTTGCATTAAAACTTGAAAAGATATTGTTGGTACAACTTTTTATTATGACTACTTGCTAGTGATGTGTAGTAACAGACCCAAACAGACAGCTAAGCTATGTATGTGTGTCAGCGTAGCACCATGGAGTTATTTCCCCTCTCGAAAGCTAGCCAGTTGACAGCGTTTGGTGTCTCTTCGGATGCATAAAAATGGTGTTTCATGATATTGTGGGAGAATTTGCTGGCGAGTCGAGCTCACTGGGTACTAAGTGAGATAGTTGTAGCTGACCATGATTGCTAGTAAAGGTTACACAAAGATTACAAGTTGTCTCCCCCCAAACAGTATCAAGAGTAGACGATTCTGGACAATTTAAACAAGTGATATTAAGGGGTCAAAGGTCGAACAGGAGCCCGCCCCTATTCTAAGTTGAGGACCAATAAGACATTGAATAAGCGTTATGCTTGAGCGACTTACCATATGCTTCATTATTATCGTGTAATCTGATTGGTGCTATATTATATCATATATACTATATTTTTGTATAAATATAAGGGACTGAGCCAGAGAGCTCAGTTTTATTCCTTGCAATAAAGCTCAAGCTTCAAGACCAGTCTTGTTGATGCCCTATATAGGGAGTTGCAGAATAATAAATAGACAAGCAGATTAGCAGTTGTGGCCAAGTAGCAGCAAAAAGCACTACATTGGTGGCAGCGGTGGGATATTGCATTCAATACCCACAAGGTCACAACTGCTCAAAGAGACAACCACGCTACCAAGCTAACCATTACGGAGAAGCATGGCTACCAGGAGAACAAGAAATGCAGCTGCCCAGCCAGCTGCTCAGACAGCTGTACAGCAAGCAGGAGAGCCAGCTGCTCAGACAGCTACACAACAAGCAGCCCAGCCCGCTGCTCAGACAGCTGTACAGCAAGCAGGAGAGCCAGCTGCTCAGACAGCTACACAGCAAGCAGCCCAGCCGGTTGCTCAAGCAGCTACACAGCAAGCAGTAGAGCCAGCTGTTCAGATAGCTGCACAACAAGCCAATCAACCGGCACTGCAAGCTGCTCAACCAGGCATACAGCCTGCAATACAGCAAGCTGTTCAACCAGCTAATCAGCAAGCCATTCAACCGGCACAGCAAGCTGCTCAACCAGTCATACAGCCTGCAATACTGCAAGCTGTTCAACCAGCTAATCAGCAAGCCATTCAACCGGCACTGCAAGCTGCTCAACCAGTCATACAGCCTGCAATACAGCAAGCTGTTCAACCAGCTAATCAGCAAGCCATTCAACCGGCACAGCAAGCTGCTCAACCAGTCATACAGCCTGCAATACTGCAAGCTGTTCAACCAGCTAATCAGCAAGCCATTCAACCGGCACTGCAAGCTGCTCAACCAGTCATACAGCCTGCAATACAGCAAGCTGTTCAACCAGCTAATCAGCAAGCCATTCAACCGGCACTGCAAGCTGCTCAACCAGGCATACAGCCTGCAATACAGCAAGCTGTTCAACCAGCTAATCAGCAAGCCATTCAACCGGCACAGCAAGCTGCTCAACCAGTCATACAGCCAGCTGTTCAAGCAGCTAATCAACAAGCCATTCAACTGGCACAGCAAACTGCTCAACCAGTCATACAGCCAGCTGTTCAAGCAGCTAATCAACAAGCCATTGAAGCGGCACAGCAAGCTGCTCAACCAGTCATACAGCCTGCAATGCAGCAAGCTGCTCAACCACTCATACAGCCAGCTGTGCAACCAGCTAATCAACAAGCCATTCAACCGGCACAGCAAGCTGCTCAACCAGGCATACAGCCTGCAATACAGCAAGCTACTCAACCAGGCACACAGCCTGCAATGCATCAAGCTGCTCAACCAGTCATACAGCCAGCTGCTCAGATTGCTGCACAGATAGCTGCACAGCAAGCCATTCAACCGGCACAGCAAGCTGTTCAACCAGGCATACAGCCTGCAATGCAGCAAGCTGCTCAACCAGTCATACAGCAAGCTGCTCAACCAGCTAATGATCAAGCATTTCAACCAGCACAGCCTGCTGCAGTACAGCCAGCCATTCAATTGGCAGCACAACCAGCTGTCGACCCGATTCAACTGTTGGCACAAGCGCTGCAAGGCGCCACTCAACATTGTGCTGCACAGACTGCATTTAAAGTACCGAAGTTTGAAGGGTCAGGGGACGTGGAATATTTTATTGCACGTTTCACAGAAGTTGCCGATGCCAATGACTGGGGACACAACACCACACTCCTGCATTTAAGAGAGGCTCTCAGAGGAGACGCTCTAGAGTGTGGCAAGCCTAATAATGTGCAGAGAGTATACACTGCTCTTAGGGCTCGTTTTGGCCTGACGGCCAGAGAAGCACTAGCCAAGCTATCCAGCATGCGTCGGTCGCACAAAACAACTTTACAAGAACACGCCAATGAGGTGCAACGCCTCGTGAATGTGGCGTATGATGATTTGCCACCCCGACGGGTGGAAAGGATGGTGCTAGATACCTTTTCCAGCACTCTGGGAAATGCGGCCTTACAACGCCACCTCCTCGCAGTTCAACCACAAACCGTAGAGGATGCAGTCCGAAGTGGCAGTGAATACTTGCAGATCAAGTCATTCCCAGAAGAACGACCCAACAGGGTTCGTATGGTGGAAAGTGAGGAAGAAGAAGAGGATGAGCTACAAACTGCTCAACCAACTTCACTCCCAGTCACTCAAGTCAAAGAATGTATGGAACAAAACATGTTGATGATGATAATGAAGACTGTACAAGGATTGTTGGAGGAGATCAAAACACAGAAACACACTCCACCTGCTCTCCAAACAGACAAGGAGGAGCTGGTCCCACCAAGTTGCTGGGGCTGTGGGAAGCAAGGACACTACCGCAGTGGCTGCCCCTCCAAGCCATGGAGCAGTAGGCCCAAGCAGACCAACAAACAGCCGGGAAACGGAAAAGGCCCGGTGCAGTAACTCCAACTGCTAGCCAACCACGGGCAACCCGGAGATTTGACAAAACAATTCAGCGCTTGGAACAACACAATCCTGTAGATGGCCAACCTACAACGCTGACAACACCAGTGGCCACCCAACTACACTGGGAAGTACCTACTTCCAACCGGTTCGCAATGTTACAAGAGGCAGATGAACTAGAGGCAAGCCCGGAGCTATGTGGCCAACCACACTGGCATATACAGTCGGCAAAGCCTGCTACCTCAACTGAACTGCGTACCCTACCCAAGCGAAGTTCCAGACAGACAACTCCTAAAGTACAACCAGCCGAGATAATGGAGGAACCCCTTGAACGCCCCTATACGGCGAGCTACTTTCTGCCGGGCAAGTTGGAAGGGAAAGCAATCTCTATCCTAGTAGATACAGGCTGTACTACTAATTTGTTGTCTCAACACACCTTTCGGCGACTTTCATCTGTTACTAGGCAAACTTTGCAAGAGAGTGACACGCACGGAATCATGGCCGACGGCTCCCGCATCCCCTTTTACGGCACGATTCGGCTTCCTCTTAGGCTCAGAGATGTCAAGACTGAAGTTACATTCGTAGTTAGCCACATAAGTGAAGATGCAATTGTTGGGATGCCTTTCCTACAGTCACACCAGTGTCAGCTCAAATTCGATGAAGCCATAATTGTTCTGGATGGGCAGGAACTTGCATGTACTGATAAGCATGGCAGAATGATGGTCAGTCAAGTGCTAGTACTCAGGGACGCCCAACTCCCACCATGCTCAGAAGCCATGCTATGGTGTAAGCTGAACAACTCAAACCACCCTCCACTGGGGTTGATAGAGGGGCGGACAGATGGACCACCTTTGGCAGCTAGCTTAAACCACCCAGATGAGCAGGGCAGAATTCTAGTACGATGTCTGAACCCCACGGACCAACCGGTACAATTAAAGGCAGGAAAAAAGGTGGGAAAGTACCTGGCTGTCTCACCAGATGAATGCATGGATAAAGATCCACCAGCCGAAAGAGCACCCTTACGTGGCACGACAGTACTCACCCACCCGGTGCCAGAACACCTGCAAGAAGTCTATGACGCAGCATTGCCAAACTGCAAGAATCAGGAAGAAGCCCAACAGCTAGCACAGCTGTTGGGACAATATCAAACAGTTTTCAGCAAGGGAGAACAAGACATGGGTCGCACAGACCTTGTAGCTCACAGCATCCCCTTACTGCCAGGCACCAAGCCAATAAGACAGCCCCCACATTGCCTGGGGCCTCAAAAAGAAGAGGAGGCAGAAAGGCAGGTGGCCCAGTTGCTGAAAAGAGGTTTGATTGAACCAGCCTCAGGGGCTTGGAGTTCGCCAGTGGTGCTGGTGAAGAAAAAAGATGGAAGCTGGCAATTCTGTATTGATTACAGAAAGTTGAATGCCGTAACCCACGTGGATGCATACCCACTGCCTCGGATCGACGAGAGCTTAGATGCACTCTCAGGTAGTAAATATTTTACTACACTGGACCTGGTCAGTGGCTACTGGCAGGTGCCGCTAGACGAAGATGCCAGAGAGAAGTCCTCTTTTGCCACCAGAACCGGACTGTGGCGATGGAAAGTTCTGCCTTTTGGGCTGACCTCAGCTCCTGCCACGTTCCAACGCCTTATGGAAAAGGTGCTGCACGGACTCCATTGGCAAACGCTTCTCCTATACCTGGACGACATTATTGTCATTGCTCCAAACTTTCAGACCCATCTACACAGACTGGCAGAGGTGCTACAACGACTCCAACATGCCGACTTGAAACTCAAGCCGGAGAAGTGTGAGCTGTTACAGTCACAAGTCAAATACCTAGGCCATGTGGTCAGTGAGAAAGGGGTAGCCACCGACCCAGCTAAAGTGGAAGCAGTTAAAGGCTGGAGACCTCCGAAGGACCTAAAAGGCCTTCAAGCATTCCTTGGAACTGTAGGCTATTATAGACAGTTTATTCCCGACTTCGCTACAGTCGCCAAACCACTAACCAGATTAACCAGCAAAGAAGCCACTTGGGAGTGGGACACTGACCAACAGAGAGCGTTCCAGCAACTCAAACATAGCCTGCTTACAGCACCCATTCTGGGCTACCCAGAGGCCAAGGGAACCTACATCTTGGACACTGATGCAAGTCAAGATGGCCTGGGAGCAGTGTTATCACAAGAGCAAGGAGGACGAGAGCGAGTTATCTCGTACTACAGCAAAACATTGGGTCCAGCCGAACGCAATTACTGCGTCACAAGGAAGGAACTGCTTGCTGTTGTTAAAGCTGTTAAGCATTACCGCCCATACCTGTACGGGCAGAAATTCAGACTGCGCACTGACCATGCCTCGCTCTTATGGCTGTGTCGAAAAAAGGAGCCAACCAGCCAGGTGGCTCGCTGGCTAGAAATCTTGTCAGAGTTCACCTACACTCTGGAGCATAGGAGTGGATTGCAGCACGGCAATGCAGACGGCCTCAGCAGGCGTTGTGCTACTGATTGCCGACAGTGCACCCACATCCAAAATAGAGATGGTGGACCTACCAAGGCAGAAGTAGCTGAGGATGCAGGGGTAAACTTTCCGTGGACAGGAACACCCCTATCCAGCACCGCCACTGATGGAACCCAGGTCGCAGCTGTGAGCAGAAGCAATGCTGCACCCGCTGACAAAGACCTGGCTAAAGCACAAAAGGAGGGCAACCATCCCACAGCAGTTATCTATGCAGCCGTAGAGAGTGGGACCCTGTTGACTAAGGAGCAACTGGAGTTGGGTTGTCGGGAACTCAGACAGTTGAGCGCACGTCAACCATCACTCCGCATAAGGGCTGATGGTGTGCTGGAAGTTCATATAGTGGTTGGCAATAGAGCCCGTTGGTGTGCCATCTGCCCACCCAGCCTTCGAGGAACTGTGATGTGGCAGACCCACTCACTAGCCCATGCAGGCATAAAAAAGACCACCAAACGACTACAGTTGACCTGGTACTGGCCAGGAATGAATGCAGATGCGCGCCGATTGGTTGCAAGCTGTGAAGTTTGCCAGCGTGCAAAAAGTGGTGGCACGAAGCCCAACCCTGCCAGACAGCGAATGTATGCTGGTCGCCCCTGGCAAAAGCCGGCTGTCGATCTGGTTGGGCCCCTGCCTGAAACCGACAGAGGAAATGTGTGGATACTAGTGCTCACAGACCATTTTACCCGATGGCAGGATGCACTAGCTATTCCTGATGCAACTACGCCAGTGGTGGCTGCAGCTCTCGATGAGAGAATATTTTGTTACTTTGGCGTCCCTGAACAAATCCACACAGACCAGGGTGCACAATTTGAGTCAGGTCTGATGAAAGAGCTGTGCACCCTGTGGAATGTTGAAAAGACCCGAACAACACCCTATCACCCCCAAGCCAATGGAGTGGTCGAGAGAAATAATTGAGTGCTTGGTGACTCACTACGTTCTCTGTTACTAACAAGGAGGCCTGAAGAATGGGACTTGGTGCTACCTCAACTCATGAGGGCATTCAGGGCTACTCCCCATTCAGTGACAGATGAAACACCCAACTACCTAATGTTGGGAAGAGAACTCAGACTCCCAGACCAAATTGATTACCATCCACCACTTACCGACCATATGCCAGTACACCAATATGCGCAGAACTTGAAAGAGCGTCTAGAGTCAGTACATGACACGTTAAGAGAGACGCAGAGACAAATCAGGAATGAAGAGGGGGAGGAGCCAACCCTTTTTGCTGTTGGAGACCAAGTCTGGCTCGAAAACAGAAGGAGGCGCAAGGGTGAAAACCCCAAGCTACAGCCAAAGTTTGTGGGCCCTTTCACGGTGGAAGAAGCATACTCCAACCACACCTACTTGATCACACGCCATGGGCAGTCATCAATACAGAATGGATCACGCTTGAAGCCATACAAGAGCTGCCCGGATCCCAGAGGACAGGCCCCTGCTGCCGTAGAACCCAACAGGCATCCCAACATGAGAGGAGCGGTAGCCCGGCGCCCCAAAGCGGCCCGTTTGGCTAAACCAGCAGAGCCTACCCCTCCTGCTGACTTATTAGCACCGGCACCCCAGCTAACAGAACCAATAATGGACAATCCTTCCCTGCAGGGAGAGGAAGTCACCACCAACCTCCCCTGCAAACTATATGAAGGTGGACCAGATATTCTACCAGCTATAGGTGAAAACGGTGCAGCAAGCGCTACACCCCTGCTGGCTACACCACTGACAGTCCAAGGGCATTGCCCTGTTGCAGGTGAAGAAGAAAGGGGATTACCCAAAAGAAATACAGGACCACCCATAAGATATGGCCAGGCAGTTTGCCATCAAGTAGAGAGGCACTTTCATGACAATGATGCAAGGTCACAATGGCAGACCGCGAGAAAACACACCTCACAAGAGAAAAAATTTATGCTAGCCAGAGAACCACTGGGAGGAGCACAGCCATTCTTGGTGTCAAATGAGCTCACGAGAGCCACTAATTCACCCAAAATACAACCTGAGACCAGAAGAAAAACTGGCAAAACTTTCCAGAATTCAAAAATGCTTCCAGTAGGTCATGCCAGACAGACGATGAGTCAACAATTTGTAGACTGGTGTGCAGTAGTGAGCAAATTCACTTGTACACAACAGCCTGAGGTAGCCACACCTAATCCAACTGCTCTTCTAACTACAAACAACATGGCTACAAACTACTCTGAGAAGGATTCATCTGAGGTAGATGAAGAGGCGCTCCTACAGGAGAATCTAGACAGTTTCGACCCTATCCTACCGGAAGAAGAAGAAGCGTTGTTGTCCACACCTGTGATAGGTGCACCTAAAGGGGGGCAGACGGAGATGGTTGATCAAGAACGACCATCTAACGTTGCAGAAAACCACACTGAAAGCAAAGGAGAAAGGAGTAAGGCTAATGGTGATGAGTGTGACTATTATAGTAATTGGGTGATAGCCAATAGAAGTAGCAATGACCCACTGGCTCTTAAGAGCAGGGTGCCCTCGCCCACATTCTTTGAGGACTTTCCTCCGCTTCCTACGGGGAGAGCTGCAGTAAAAAATGACAGCAAAAGCGTTATTGAAAGTAAAACTTTGTATAGCCAATGCCACCTAAGGTTCCAGAACCCCCCGGGCCAGGCATGAGTTGCCCCGGGCCGGAGGCACCCAACAGAGCCATCTAGCTTGTGTATACCTGCCCAAAGACTTACAAGAGGGTTTAAAAACCATACCATCAGTGTACCAACAGAACCACTGGCAGTGAGGGCTGTACAATCTCTATGTTGTAACACCGCCTCTCTGAATGATGCAGATCTCATCCAAAGCTGGGATGAGAGATATCAGCCTTTAGGCTATACTGTTGCAGACAAACAACTGGGCATTGGTTGTATGCTTTTAGGAAAAGAAAGGCGGATCCGATCAAAGGTAAATACTCAACCTAAACTGTCTGTAGGAGTAGTAAAAGACAGCAAGAAAAGTTTGGTGGGGGAACCACCAGCAAATGCTATATTATTGTTATTAGAGCCCACAGCCTCTAATGGGGCGGAGTATGTGGGAGAATTTGCTGGCGAGTCGAGCTCACTGGGTACTAAGTGAGATAGTTGTAGCTGACCATGATTGCTAGTAAAGGTTACGCAAAGATTACAAGTTGTCTCCCCCCAAACAGTATCAAGAGTAGACGATTCTGGACAATTTAAACAAGTGATATTAAGGGGTCAAAGGTCGAACAGGAGCCCGCCCCTATTCTAAGTTGAGGACCAATAAGACATTGAATAAGCGTTATGCTTGAGCGACTTACCATATGCTTCATTATTATCGTGTAATCTGATTGGTGCTATATTATATCATATATACTATATTTTTGTATAAATATAAGGGACTGAGCCAGAGAGCTCAGTTTTATTCCTTGCAATAAAGCTCAAGCTTCAAGACCAGTCTTGTTGATGCCCTATATAGGGAGTTGCAGAATAATAAATAGACAAGCAGATTAGCAGTTGTGGCCAAGTAGCAGCAAAAAGCACTACAATATTTTATCTTCGTTACAAAATGACTCAGGCGCATTGTGTTTAGCATCATCAAACCAATCGTGATAAAAAAGTCTATCCATTCTACGAAGCGACTTTTTTGTACCTTATACTATATAAACAATATACGTAACAATAGTTATATTTGTCTTGTAGTTAGCGTTTTAGGAGAGGAGATAATCCTCTGATCCACGTCTGCTATCAATAACACCTGCATTCCCTAACTGCACATTACCCTTTCTATTTAATGACTCTCAGATTTGTATCTTAAACTGTTTATTTTAACTTTTCATTTATCAATAACATAACAATTGTTAACTTCTATTAGCAATATCGATATAGCAATTATAACAACTACAATAACAAATACAACAACATTTTACAGACCACTGAATACTTTCAAACTGGCACACATTGCATACTTGGTAGGTTCACATAGGAATAGTTGTACAACAGATTAGATATAACATTGGATATTGTACATAGTACACTACAGCAGTAACCTACACAAAACTTTCATATATATATACCAGTAGAACTGTGCAAACAGGCCAACCAAAGGGGATCGTCAGACGTACCCACTAGTGGGTTTACTGTGAACCCAAGTCTATTTCTCATAATAGTTAATAGTTTAAAATCTGTGCCTCTTTATCAGTCTATTTATATATCCTGTTATATACATACAAAAAGTAGGTTATTGTTGTGTTGATGTCGGTTGGACGGCTGCTTCACTTTCCTTTAACAGATTGCATCAGGTTCTACAAGCACATAACGCAATTGACAGGCTGACCATATAATTATTGGTATAAATAACTTCGGCCATCTTGAGATGTTAAAACTGAGCTGTACCACCATGGTGCTCTACCACCTGATATGTTAGTGGTACTGTAACCACCAGGAACCATCGGTGGGTTTTGTTGAAGTGGTGATAAACAATGCCAGCAGTTATACTGAATGAAAGGTATCCTTGAGCATACACATATCATGAGTTATGTCTGGTGGTTTAGTAGACCTTACCTGCTGACTTTAAGCTACGGTCGAGCAGAGGTTTTCATAATCAAATGTTTGGTTTGGGGAGGAGGAGTATATACAAGGGAAATCTTCATCAGACAGTGATAGAGGAGCAGTAGAAGGGTTAGAATGAAATGTGATTGTTTGAGTAGGCGGGTTGCCCATGTCATCCACCATCTCCAGGGAAGCGTCCATCTCTAGGGAAGCGTCCATCTGTAGGGAAGCGTCCATCTGTAGGGAAGCGTCCATGTGTGGGGTCTGGTCCATGTGTGGGGTCTGGTCCATGTGTGGGATCTGGTCCATGTGTGGAGTCTGGTCCATGTGTGGGGTCTGGTCCATCTGTAGGGTCTGGTCCATGTATGAGGGTTGGTTCATGCGTGCACGTTGGTCCATTTGTATCATAGGATCTCTGTGTAGGGGGCGCAATCTCTCATACTGATGCATTGTGGTTACCTACAATCATACCAAGTACATGAATTGGTAAAAGAGCTAGAAAGATAGTGAGAAGACAACTCTCTATAAAACCCACCAGCTCTGATCACTCTACATTCCTACACCAACAAGTTACTATCTCTAATATTTACACTTAGCTTACCATTGGCTGGTAGTTTGTATGCATCGGTGCATGCTGACGCTGTCTAACAACGTAGGATGGATAGAAACCTGTCTGCAGCTGTTGAGACTTGGTTTTTTGTTTATTTTTTTTGTGTTTCTTTGACGGATCAACGCTCTTCCTCTCCTTACATCCCTCGACATCAAAACGACCATTTTCAAAATCAGTCTACAGAATAAATCACAAAATTAAAATGAAGCTCAAAAACCAGCTTTGCGTAAATCATCAAGTAAAAAAGGAACAAACAATACTCACTATAAACTGAGGATGTATAGACCAGTAATATCCTCTACAGCCATCCGACCTTTCCTTTTTTACAAAACACTTCATGAGGCTGAGATTGTGGCGAACACTTAAACACAAACAGGAAGGTAGTAAAACTGGTGAGATATGTCAGCTAACATCGGATTACATAACTCTGAGATGTTTACCTGTTTCTCCACGAGCGAATGTTACCCATAGCAAAGCACGGGAATTTTTTCAGAAACCAATCATATATCTCTGTTATCAGCATTTTATTCTCTGGAGAGCTCAGTATTGCCTGCAACATATAAATAAACTATCACTCACCAGCGTAAGTGTCCATTTTAACTTTCATTTCTCAACTGAAAATTAATCAGTACTAGACTACCTTGGCAATAAGCTCCACGTATGGCTCGCTTGGTTTGACGAAATCAGGTGGTGGGCTACACGTTTTCTTTCTCTCTTTCCTCGGTTTAGTGGGTTTGTAGATTTCAGAGGGGAACATCTCATTGGATGGTACATACGTGGATCGAAAGCCTTCAATATATCACATCAAAGATTATTGCCGTTTTATGTCTTAACAGTTACAGCTCCTTAGAAATGAACTACAGTGTAATAAACGGAATGAAAAGGGATATAATATCCCCCAGTCTCCCCTCTGTCCAGGTAACCCTATACTGTATTCGAACTGCAACAATAGATATTGTAATGGAATTTAGCATAGGTGGCCTCTCTCATTGATGTCAAGCTAGCCAGTATGCAGTGTGTAAACACTCATTAGCCATACTAGACTCAGCTCCGCCTGACTGCCCTCAGTACAGAGGTGTATGCGTGCCTACCGCAAGGATGGATGAGTCAAGAATTCAAGCAGGGGATTTCCCGCCTTACTGAAGAACTGGACTGGCGCTTTATTGTAGTTACCTATTGATAAGTATATGTTTGCATTGCGCCTGTTTATCTGTTATTTTTGTTGACCTATATTATTGTTATGAACCAATCATCTTATGCTATTTTTCAACTGATTCATTAGCATATCTACTGCATAACTTTGTCAACATGTGGCCCAGTGGGCAGATTGGATTGTGCGCTTACAAAGAGAGGTACTCTGAGTAAGCTTTTGTCTCTTGAAGCAATAAAGTGTTAGCTATTGTAACCCGGTGTGTTCAGTTGGCAGTTGGCCAAATAGTATTAGGATACTTGCACACGGCACAACAATACGGTGTGTTCAGTTGGCAGATAGCCAAATAGTATTAGTATACTTGCACACGGCACAACACGGAGCTTATTGACTCATAGCTCATCTATACATAGAGCCACTACTAGCGAATAAGTAGCTCTCATTAGCAATTACTGTTACATTGCTAAACAGGTACACTTCTCTAGTAGCTGTTTGGTAAAGGTGCGACAAAATCCTTTACATTGGTGGCAGCGGTGGGATACTAGTGAACGTTAGACACTACTAAAGAAGCTGTACACGGCCAAACACCACCCCTACTCATTCCCCGAGTATTGGTGTTTCCTATACCGTAATAGTTGCCTGGTAGCAGCCAAACTACCACCCAGGGACACTGTTACACCCCTTGCTCTGACCCGGTGGTACCCCCCACCCGGCAGAACACCCCCCTCTCCTTGCTGTGTTTGATAAGAGAACTACAGTCACCCTGCTCGGTGAACTCGGTAGTCGCTGTACTGCTCACGCGAGATCGTACAGGCATCTCTTTCGAACCCTGGGTACCCCTCTCAGTTCTGCAGGGTACCCCTCTCAGCTCTGCAGTGTACCCTGCATACGCTGTACCGAGTGATTTAGAAACTGTCCTGCCTATATACGGCCAGAGTTTCTCACCTAGTGTTGACACGGCATTGACGCAGTGTGCTGTCAGTCTTCCACTGTTCATCTGGTACACGGAGTTGTCTCCTCCCGTGCTGACAGACCCTGCTGATTGTGAAGACTATACTCCATGTTGATGACCACACAGAGAGCCAGGAGCACTGGGCGGTTGCCAGTGGGCACGGCAGAAGCTGAGGCGTTAGACAGACTCACACAGACCCTGCGAGGAGTGTTGCAACACCCTGCACCACCCCCTGCTCCTACACGGAACTTCAAACCTCCTAAGTTCAATGGGCAAGGTGATGTAGAGTACTTCATCACACGGTTTCTAGAGGTCGCTGAAGCAAATGAGTGGAATGCTCGCCAAACCCTACTCCATGTGAGAGAGGCACTTCGTGATGAAGCACTGGAATGCGGTAGACCCAACACCCTGCAAGCGGTGTTCACAGCACTCCGTGCTCGCTTTGGCCTTACACGCCGTGAGGCGCTACAGAGTGTAGCACACTTGAAGAAGGCATCGAAGACTTCCCTCCAAGAACATGCTAGCGAGGTGGAAAGACTAGTTCGAATAGCCTATGAAGATTTGCCAGACAGACACGTAGAACGCATGATACTAGAGACGTTCTCCTCCACCCTGGGTAACCCATATCTGCAACGCCATTTGTTAGCAGTGGATCCACAGAGTTTGGAAGACGCAGTTCGTGCTGGAAGCGAGTTCCTCCACATCAAGGCAGTTCCTGACTTGAAACCATCCAGGGTACGAGTTGTAGAAAGTGATGAAGAGGAAGAAGAACCCTGTAAGCCTTCCATGAAACCATTCCATCATTATCAGACTTCTGCCATGGTGTCGCAGGCTCCAGGAGAGATGGCTCACCCGTGTTCAGTTACTAACAGCTACCCCACAGTGAGCTACTCCTCTCCACCCCAGCAGCCAGCGCCCGTGCCGGAAGGCGTGATGACTCATTTACTCCAGGCAGTGCAGAACATGGCTATAGAGTTGCAACAAATGAAGCAGTGGCCACAACCGGTGCATGCACCCCCTGTTGGTGCGTACCCTGCTCCTGCAGTGATGCAACCTCCTGCCCGGGTTCCCCACTACACTCCTAATGTGGTGCAAAACCTTTCACCAGCAACACCTGTCATCCCTGTCATGGAACAGATCTCTCCACACACGGTGTCAGAACCCGCTACCGCTCAGTTGGTTCCCCCTCAGTGTGGGGGCTGTGGACAGACAGGCCACTACAGTAGAGGCTGTCCGTCTAAACCTAAGACAACCATCGTACCCAGAGCAAAACCCGTGTCGAGAAACGACCAACCGGCCTCAACTCAGAGACACGAACCAGTAGTTGCACCAGTCAGCCCGTCAGTGGAGTGCCTTTCGCGCCCTAGAAATAGAGCGTCGCCTCCCCCCTCCCGAGCTGCAAAGGTTCAACCTAACTGCCTGTCTAACACTGAGATAGAACGGCCATACCGGGCAAGCTACTTCCTCCCAGGGAAGCTTGAAGGCAAGTCAGTCACCGTTCTAGTCGATACCGGCTGCACCACAAATCTCCTATCCAAGCACATCTCTAACCAGTTACCTGAGTCAGTAAGACAGTCAGTACAGGAGAGTGAGCCACATGGTATCCTAGCCGATGGTACCCAGATCCCTTTCTATGGCACGGTGAGAGCTACCCTTCGTCTCCGTGGTGTGAAAACTGAAGCCACATTTGTTGTCAGTCACATAAACAAAGACGCTATCTTGGGGATGCCCTTCCTCACCGACCATGATTGCCGAATGAGGTTCAACGAGTGTGCCATTGTCGTAGCAGGAAAAGAGATGCACTGTACCGATAAGGACGGTACACTGCTAATGAACAATGTTCAGGTCCTACGTACCACGCAGCTACCTCCAGGCGAGGAGTCTACCATCCTGTGTAAGGACACCACACAGAGTTGCCTACCCCTTGGGTTAGTAGAGCCCCGACACGGAGGCCCTCCAATTGCTGCTAGCCTGAACAAACCAGATAGCAAAGGACATGAAGTAGTGAGGTGTGTGAACCCGACTGCTCAGCCAGTAGAACTGAAGGCGGGAAGCACGAGAGACCACTACAGAGGAGCGGGCCCTGGAGAGGTTGAGCCGACCGAGGCGGTTGCCATCCCCGCTTTCACCCCTCCTGTTCAATCTTCTCCACCCCTGTCTCCCCTGCCTGCGTCCCCTCTGTTTGAACCACCGCCATTGAAGACTGAATTGCCTCTTCCACCAGAAAAGAGAGTGTCAAATTTGGAGCGGCCAGTTGCAAGAAGGCCTGCCACTCCCCCAGTTGTTGACAGCAAATCTGGTGAAGATCGGACGAGCGGTTCAGCTAGAAATGGCCAAAACGTGCAGGAGCTGTCTCCCCCAGTAGCCGAGACACCCTCACCCCCTGCAGAGACTGAGAGCCAACTACCATTTGTGTCATCACAACGGCCACGAAGGAACGTCGGCCCACCCAGGCACTATGGACAGCCACTATGCCATCTGATTGCAACTGCAAAAGAAGTGGATAGAATGTCCAAAAATGCCAAAATGCCTGAGATTCAAACGGATCTCCTGGGTGGAGTTCTTATGGAAACCCCCACAAACTGGGTATCTGAAGGAAGGCCAGGTTTTAGCACTGCTGCCTGCCGAGATTTAGATTGCTGGCAGCAAAACCCATCAAGCGCTGAGGCCCAAAAGTTGACCCGTTTTCCATCTAGGGGTGATGATTTCCAAAAACGGTTAGTGCCGCCCGGAAAGAAGAATAGCTCCGGACGACATGTAGCCACACCCCCATACTGGGTGTCGTTGGAAAGAGCACACTCTAGCAAAGATGCCAGAAAAAATCCAGGAGAATATTCTTCTCCATCGGGGAACTACGGCCGGTCAAAATCTGAGTTGAACCACCATGGAAGGAAGATAGAGTGAGTTGATGGATAATTGGGTTCGCCGCCATAGCTCCTCTCGTGACCCCTTGGCACTCAAGCAGACACCTCCTCTTCAGTGGCAGTCCACGGAGTCTCCACCACTCCCAGCTGCCCCCACACCCTCCAGTGTACCCACGGTGCCGGCAGCGAACACTCTCCCTTGTAGCC
Source organism: Cryptosula pallasiana (assembly GCA_945261195.1). Taxonomy (NCBI): domain Eukaryota; kingdom Metazoa; phylum Bryozoa; class Gymnolaemata; order Cheilostomatida; family Cryptosulidae; genus Cryptosula; species Cryptosula pallasiana. Next base: position 25,998,771 of record OX183140.1, on the reverse strand, counting down.
AGAGTGTTGCGAAGCTTTCTGCCAGTTCTCCCCCGACCCGGGAGGACCCGGGGCTGAGTCTAAGTACAGTAGTGGTACAGGAAAAGCCACCTATAGGTACTAGACTGCCTCACGCGGTCACCAGGGAGCGTATGCAGACGCTGGGGAAGATCATCCCTAGTAAGAGGAGCAGAGCTCTTGGCTGGACCTTCTAAGCGGGGTAACTCCCCCCTTACAGCCACCCCCTCCTCTACACTAGGTTCTCCTCCACTGACCGTGCGAGCCATTGTCACTTTGCCTGACTGCACGGCGTCCAGTGGACAGATTCCGCTCCTTGACCTGATTCCCACACGGAGGAAGGCGAGGACTCCTGCTGTGCCCCCAGCACCTGTACCCACCTCCCCTTTGCCAGTAGACGAACCGCCTCTTTCGGTGTCTACGCCTGTAGTCAAGTTAGTTGACATTGCTGCCTCCTGCCCTTCCTCACCAACCGTGGAGGAAGAGGTGGTAGCACCTCACCTGGTAGGCAAGAAACCTCCTATTGCCCGGCGGCTCTTACAGTGGGTTGTACCCAATACGGAGAAAGCCATCCAGAGAGATTTGAGAAGGGCACGGCGCAGTACCTGCCCAAGTTGTAAGTTCGCAGCAAAGAACATGAGACAACTGTCGGTGCATGTCCACCAGCACCACGTACGCTACTTTTGCCGCTGTAGATACTCGAGTAGCAGCAGAGACAGCATATACTGTCACCAGAGGGCGCGTGGAGGTTCAGAAGATACTGATCACCACCAACGCCTTGACTATATTTATGCTGTAGACCGAGAGAGTTACTCGGCTTTCTGCAGGTACCAAAAATGGACCAATCCAGCGCCTTTCGGTACCTGCCAACCTACCCAGACTGGAAAGATCCAGTCTCCTCCCCCAGCACCTTCGAGGTGTGATGCAGTCATGGCTCCCCTCCCAGGACCCTCCTCTACACCACCGGGCATTGTGCCGCTGATGGCTTTACCCCTAACCGGGTACAAGATACCAAAGAAGCCGCACACGGTGGTTGTACCAAGTCCTGAAACCATGATTGTCTCCACTGGGCCCCCTCCTTCTCCACCCCCTGCTCCCCTTGCAGTACGCCGGACCTCAACACCCAGTGTTCCCTCCGTGCTCTCACCAGCAGAACCTCCAGTCTTTGAGGTAGATCTGCCAGTACGGTTTATGCAGAACAGGGCGCGATGGGCTGCTGCGATAGAGCAGGGTGCCGCTGAACTGGACTCTCAGTTGCAGGGCCTTCGGATGAAGGTGGTCACGGGCACCCTCTCAGAGATAGAAGTCGCCAGGCTAAAGGCGCAAGCAGAACTCCTGAAGGGAGAGATAGTTGAACTAAAGCAAGCCGCACAGACGGTGCGAGGCCAGCTGTTCTAGGAAAGGTGTTCCTCCGCTCCCTTCGGCAGTCACACGGGTTGTGTGCAACCCTCCCTCCGTTAGTCACACTGGTTGTGTGCAACTCTCTCAGTCGGTCATACTGGTTGTGTATACCTTCTACCGTATTAACCACCGGGTGATGTGTTATCCTTCTCACCCCCCCTTTTATTAGCCCACTGGTTGTGGGCCCCCTTCACTCCCTCTGTCAACTATGCAGGGCGTGATTCCCCCTACTGTAGACGCACATGGACTTGTGCAAAGGGTTGCGCGGTAAGCGTAGATCTCTCTCCTCTCCTGAGTCGGCCCTGTGATTCGCGGCCACCTCATGACTAGTTAACTATGAGTACGGCGATACTAATAGTTGAAGCGGTATATGTAATGGAATTTAGCATAGGTGGCCTCTCTCATTGATGTCAAGCGAGCCAGTATGCAGTGTGTAAACACTCATTAGCCATACTAGACTCAGCTCCGCCTGACTGCCCTCAGTACAGAGGTGTATGCGTGCCTACCGCAAGGATGGATGAGTCAAGAATTCAAGCAGGGGATTTCCCGCCTTACTGAAGAACTGGACTGGCGCTTTATTGTAGTTACCTATTGATAAGTATATGTTTGCATTGCGCCTGTTTATCTGTTATTTTTGTTGACCTATATTATTGTTATGAACCAATCATCTTATGCTATTTTTCAACTGATTCATTAGCATATCTACTGCATAACTTTGTCAACATGTGGCCCAGTGGGCAGATTGGATTGTGCGCTTACAAAGAGAGGTACTCTGAGTAAGCTTTTGTCTCTTGAAGCAATAAAGTGTTAGCTATTGTAACCCAGTGTGTTCAGTTGGCAGTTGGCCAAATAGTATTAGGATACTTGCACACGGCACAACAACACGGTGTGTTCAGTTGGCAGATAGCCAAATAGTATTAGTATACTTGCACACGGCACAACACGGAGCTTATTGACTCATAGCTCATCTATACATAGAGCCACTACTAGCGAATAAGTAGCTCTCATTAGCAATTGCTGTTACATTGCTAAACAGGTACACTCCTCTAGTAGCTGTTTGGTAAAGGTGCGACAAAATCCTTTACAATATTCACATGCCTTTTGGTAATTAATCAGTAAATAACAATACCACCACCTTTCAATGTCTGCCTTTTAGATCTGTTGGATCTCTTTTTTTGCAAGCGTACGGAGCTGAGCTTGAACTCAGACCACATAAGTAGAAGATGCTCTCACTCACCATCATTAAAGGGTTGAGGTGTCATTATATAACTTGTGTGGTATTGGTAGTACGGTGGTTGTCCATTCTGGCACTGCTCAGTTACATAACGTGTGGATGTATTCTGTATAGGCATTTGTTGTTGTGGTCTCACTGGGACATGTTCAGAGACTCCATCACCTGGTGCAGCAAACTCCATGTTTTGATTAGTAGAAAACCAAGGTGAGGTGCCATCTGGCAGCAGATCTCTGGCATCGAGCGGAACCGATGGGCTACAACAGCCAATGTCCGAGGTACCAATACAATGCACACAATACCATAGATGTAGCTTTAGCTCTCTCTCAGTTAGTAGAGTAACTTACTTGTTGTAGTTGTGGAAATACTGAGTATGCACCCTGTTAGATACTGGGGTTGTTTGTGAGATGTAGTTATCCCCTGATTGGTCAATAGTTGGTACTTGATCGAATGTAGCATCTCCATTAAACCCATTTATAACTGTAACATAATTCATACCAGCTTTATAGCGAGTTGTACTTTTTCCATCAACTTTGTAAGGACAAGTTTTCACTGAGACTGGCCCAAAGTTGTTACATTTACTTACACTCTGCTGCCTGGTTAAGTTCTCCAGTGGAGTCTCCGCTGCCAGGCATCAAGTTTGAGCTGGAATTTGGGGAACTTGTCAACGCGCCAATATCCTCTAGTGCTTTAATTAAGTCAGGGTCCATTATTTCTTCAAGCTCTAAATCACTCATTTTCTTCCAGTAGTTTGTATATATTTCTAGCGTTAATGCAAACAGAAAGTTGAACTCCTAAGCACATGGCAGCAGTCAAACTAGCAGTAAAAACTACGGCTGGTTTTTAATAAAGTTTATTGTATTCTAATCAGCCATTTTAGCATTCATTTTATTTTATGAGATAACTTTTGCAAAATCAAAATGGCAAAAAATTCATTTTATAATGTTTGTGAGATAAGTAATATTTTTTGAAAAGCATATCGCCATAAAAAATGCTCTATTAGAAAGTAGGAAGTAAATTGAAGCACAAGATAACTTGGCTATGGTTGGTCTTTCAAACTCAATCCATGTGAAAGATAAAAACATCTTTCACACCGTCAAGATTAAACCCAAAAAAACAATTATCCTGTTGATGGAAGATTAAAAGTTTTAGTAGTGAAGATCATAAAAATCTGCACAAGTAAAAGAACGAAGTCCAGCACAGAACACATCTTAGGAAACTGAATGCATATCCAGTTTTGTTCAACTCCATCAACCATGTCAATACTTGATGGAAAAAAATTAATAATAAATGTAAAAAGACTGGATTGTTTTGTAATTTGTGTAAGCAATTGAAATAGCAATATCTTTTGTTGAACTACAACTGGAATGACTTATTTTTTTAAATGAATAATTTTGGCGAGAAAAAAATTTGTAATATCTCTGATTGCTGATTATAGCTTTTTAAAGTCCTAGAACTTTTAAATATTTTATTTTTTTTTTCAAACTCAATTATGAAATATAATTCGGCCATTAATAAAATATTTGCACATGACCTGATTGAATGTTTTATTTTAGGTCATCTCTTGGTAGAAAATAATCAAGCCTAACATTTTCTTATCAATGCTTGATACATAAATAAATTTTATTTTGCTGACAATGAATGGCACACACACTGCTATTTATTCAACTGGGTAATATATAAATTAAAAAATAATTAGTCTTTAATGATTAAAAGCTACCAGCTGTTGAACTATTAACAACCAACCTTCACTTAAAGCATAAAGCTTTGAAATTCTCTCAAGCAATCACAGAGTGAAGCCGCTTCCTCTCTGTGCTGTGTCTTTCTCTGCAGCACTGCTGAACTTCTTCAAAATGATAAAGATCAGCTTTTGATTGAGCTTTATACAAGCCAACGACTAATCTTTTCTGCGCTCTATCACAAAGCCTAAGTTTTCAGAATACCTGCAGCACAGACTTAAAGTTGTAGACTGTAAAAGTATTATATGATCACCTAGTATCAAAGTATTTGACCACATTTACCTAGCAATGCACAGAACTACCACAACTGATACCAAATACATAAATAGCTAGTGCATTTAAAGAGGATGTATTATGTAATCCCATAAATGGTTGACTAACATGCCAACAATGATATTATGGTGGAGTTATGTGCGCATGATGCAAAGACGAATATAGTTGTTAGCTGTTGTTAAAGATTTGATTTTAAAGAAATGGTAGTTGACAGCCATTTTAATTTTGGATTCTCAGCAGAGCAAATAGTGTTTTATTCTGTGTGCCAAGAGTATGTTATATTGTTAGTAAAAATTAGTACTAGTGATTCAAGTAACAACACTGTAGTATAGTTGTGACTGGCAGTGAGTGATACAAGTGAGTAATACAAGTGAGTGATACAAGTGAGCGATACAAGTGAGCGATACAAGTGAGCGATACAAGTGAGTGATACAAGTGAGTGATACAAGTGAGCGATACAAGTGAGTGATACAAGTGAGTGATACAAGTGAGTGATACAAGTGAGTGATACAAGTGAGTGATACAAGTGAGTGATACAAGTGAGCGATACAAGTGAGCGATACAAGTGAGCGATACAAGTGAGTGATACAAGTGAGTGATACAAGTGAGTGATACAAGTGAGTGATACAAGTGAGTGATACAAGTGAGCGATACAAGTGAGCGATACAAGTGAGCGATACAAGTGAGCGATACAAGTGAGCGATACAAGTGAGCGATACAAGTGAGCGATACAAGTGAGCGATACAAGTGAGCGATACAAGTGAGCGATACAAGTGAGCGATACAAGTGAGCGATACAAGTGAGTGATACAAGTGAGTGATACAAGTGAGCGATACAAGTGAGTGATACAAGTGAGTGATACAAGTGAGTGATACAAGTGAGTGATACAAGTGAGCGATACAAGTGAGCGATACAAGTGAGCGATACAAGTGAGTGATACAAGATGAATTAGAATACACTTGTACGATAGTTGATGCGAAGTGTATGTGTGAACTGATAGTTTATAGATTGTACTACTCGTGCATAGAGTCAGCAGACGATGTCGAGTGCATAAGTTACCTTTCAGGTAACCCCCAAGTGGTGGGTAGGGTGTAACCACAGATTGAACATAAATATCAGAAACTCGCTATCACCAGCCAGCTATCATCACTAGCTATTGAAGCGCTTTTAAGTAACATTAATCTACAAAAAGCTTCTGGATTTGACGACATGCCAGCTAAATTATTGAAAACCAGTGCAAATATCTTAGCTGTACTATCAGCTTATATCGTAAACAAATGTTCCACTTGTGGTAAATTTCCTGATTCTTTAAAAACAGCAGAAGTAAAACATTATATAAAAAAGGCTCAACAACAGACTGATATCTATTCTACCAATCTTGAGTAAAACTTTTGAAAAAATGATAAACAATCAATTAGTAGATTTTCTGGAGAAAACCAGCATACTCAATCACCAACAATTTGGGTTCAGAAAAAACAAAAGTACATTTCTTGCTCTCATAAAGTTTACAGATAAAATACTGAAGGCAATGAATAATGGCAATTCTGTCTTGGGAATATTTCTAGACTTTAGTACAGCTTTTGATACAATGATCATGTTATTCTACTAAACAAGCTCAAGTTTCTAAACTTTTCAAACATCAGCATTGATCTCATCTCTAATTATCTTTCACACCGCAGACAACTGACTATGGTAAATGAGACAGTTTCTAGATTCTGTGACATTACGTGCGGTGTACCACAGGGTTTCATCCTGGGCCCAAATTGTTTTTTAATTCACATAAACGATCTCTCCAAAGTTACAAAATGTTTTGACCCTATTCTGTATGCCGATGATACTAATCTATTTTTTTGAGAGTAAAGACTCAAATGAACATGTGGGCAAAATAAAAGAAGAGTTTAAACTTGTGTGAAACTGGTGCAACTCAAACAAACTTACTTTACATCTAGATTAAACTAATTATATTGTTCTAAAAACTCACCAAAACACACCCTCATTAAAATGTAATTTAAATAAAATAGACGATTTTAATTTGGAAGAGAAATCCTCAATAAAATACTTCGGAGTTGAAATTGACAAAAATCTATCTTGGAACTTACAAGTTTCTAGAACTTCACAAAACACTTGGACCTAACATAGGAATGTTATTTAAATACTCCAGCTTTTCACCAAGAAAAATATTGCTTTTAATTTAAAACTGTTTTATTAATTCAAAAATTAGTTATTGCGGTGAATACTGGGGAAATGCTGGAACCAGTTATCTTAACCAAATTCACCTTCTGCAAAAGGAATTAATACAAAGAATATATAAAAAGTCTCTGACTACTCACACAATACCTCTTTTCCAGAACTCATTAATTTACCTGCTTATTCCATATACAAATACAAACTACTAATACTTGCTCACAAAACTTCCTACTCTACCCAATCTCACTTGCATCACAAATACTTGACTCGTGCTTCCCAACTTAACCTACTTCTACCAACATCAACCACTGCTGTAGGACATCGCAAATTGAGTTACCGGTGTGCTTCTATGTGGAATGGGCTGCCGAGTTTGATTCAATCTTTTTTTTTTTGGGGTGGGGGGAAATTGCTTCAGGCAAGCTATGAAGCGTCATCTACTCAACCTGATGTAGAGGTGACTGCTGACTGCCAGCACACCGGGCCTGGCGCCTCGACTAGCTGCAGTGCTATCGCGCCTCAGGCCCCAACATTTCCTCTGCTGCTAAACTTCTTTCTATTACTATATTTTTGTGCTGAAATAAATAAAACAAACAAACAAACAAACCACTCTAATCAAAACGAGATGTTAGAAATAGCTCAAGCAAAACCTTTCCTTGTTGTGTTACAAGAACAATGGCTGTTGTATGAGAGATGACTAGCCATTCTGTTTCTCTGTATTTCTTGTAACCTTGTCTGAAATAAGTCTTGCATCATATCTAGCGACTGAAATATCACATTATCTCTTGTAGTACATACAAACTCATCTCTCTCTGAGATATCATATTATCTCTTGTAGTACATACAACCTCATCTCTCTCTGAAATATCACATTATCTCTTGTAGTACATACAAACTCATCTCTCTCTGAAATATCACATTATCTCTTGTAGTACATACAAACTCATCTCTCTCTGAAATATCACATTATCTCTTGTAGTACATACTGACTTTATTCATTTCATCACTAAAATTTTAGAAAAAGACGTTTTTGTTAAAAAAGATTTTGCAGCAGGCATCGCCATATAAAATACAGGTGTATGCGGAAGTGTTTTTCAGACTATCACAGCTTGAAAATTGTGAAATAATTTAGCAAAAAACTGTTTTTGAATGTTATTACTACGCAAAACAAAATTTCACTCATGGGACAGTATATTCTAATGCATAATACGCACGTATGTTACTAGTGTATAACACAAAAGACATAAAGTAAACTTACATTCTATATCAGTGATTGGTTGAAACCTATCTTAACTGTCACTGATTGGTGCAGCCTTAGTAAAGCCTCTAACAAGTCCAGTTAGTTCTCTCATCTCTCGTCTTGTCAAATGCGATGTCGGTGTAAAAGGCGTAAAGCCTTAAAAAAGCAATGAAGACTAATAGCGGAAGACTGATGCACATTAAAGCCAGCTAATTGGCTGGCTATTATCACACTGGATGTCTTCATTTCCTGTGCAGACCTGCTGCTGAAAGAGCTGCTCAAACAAATGGATTCTGAAAAGTTGATTTCATCTTGTTCCCAGGCTGCAAGTGTCTCAGAAAATGCAGTATGGTAAGTCAGCTTTTGATTGGTCACACGCAAACATTGATTAATTTTTATTATCATTTTAGTTATTGTGTTATCGTAATTATTATTGTAGCTGAAACTTTCTATCATCATTTGAAGTAAAACTTGTTACAGCAAGAGATAAACTCTTTTTTGGACACTGCAAGTAGTTTTATTTACCGCCATTTGATTTCACCTATAATGTTGAAAGCTCTGATTCCTGTATATGTTTTGAATAACCAACAAAAAACAACCATCGGACGTAGGTAGCTCGCGTTGTAGAGAAGTGTGCTTGTGAAATCTAACTAGTTTGCTCTCTGAAGACTGAGTAGGTATTTGCGATGACGAAGAGAGAATTTTTATCCCAGAGAGCAAATTAGACTCTATTTATTAGATAGGATTATCTATGTAGTAATATATGAAACACTTGGTAGGGAGATCTGCTCATATATTACTACTATTATCTATATGTAGCTAACCATTCTTCTACATTGTATTATCTATTAAACCAGAGATTTACTATTATCTAACTCGTTTTTTTGTCTTTTCTGTTTCAGTTCAACTTCTCACTGAACACCATGGCTAAGATTGATGATCTCTTGATTAGAAAGAAAACTTCCCATCTGAGTCGTCTACGGTCAAGAAAAATTAGACCAAAACCATGGAGTTTCGACAAAAGTAAAACGTACGAGTGTGTGTTTGCTCTAGAAAATCTTTCTAGTTCAAGCATTTCCTACTTATAAAAAAAACCTCCAGTATGCTGAATTTATGTCAATTAAATGAAAAAATGATTGGCAGGTTTCACCACTTTATTTGGATCAACAACTGTCGCTTTTGGAAATAACTTCCATTAATATGCTATCCGAAGAGATCTACAAAGACTTGTTTGTTATCCACTACGTGGTCGAAACATTTATTGACCAGCGTTTAGTCAGAACTCTCGTGAATAAAAGTGAGACTGTCAAGCTAAGATCGATGCAACTCGATGTGCCTAAGCTGGTGGTCTTCTTAGGATTTGATGAAGAAAACAACCACTTCTTTACCCGATCAAGTTTCTCGCTGATATAATGGTTAAAGAGGACAGTCGAATAACTAGGCTAATGGAAAACAAAAGACGATCTGCATCTCAACTCTGTCTCAATTTTCCGAAGGCAGCGTGATTAGCTTTGAAGCTCCTCAAGTCGTGAGTAGTAATATATGAGCAGATTTCCCTACCAAGTGTTTTTTTGTGGGGTTGCATCCCGGGGTGAATGCAATGGGTTACTGCGTTGACTAGAGTTGCCGAGTTAATATTGTATGGCGTTTAAGTTTTGATAATTTTTTTATATAATTCGAACTCATATGGCATCTTGAGAGAGAGGAGAGAGGAGAGAGGAGAGGGGAGAGGAGAGAGAGGAGAGAGGAGTTATATCTACATTGAATAAATACATTGAATAAAAATGAATCAATATATGATGAGAGAGAGAGTTTTGATAATTTTTTTTACATAATTCAAACTCTTATGGCATCTTGAGAGAGAGAGAGATAATATTTATGAATATATTTATATTTACATTGAATAAAAATAAAACGATGTATGACTATATACATTTATTACAAGTACATTGAATGCTATAAAATATATTGGAAAACTTCTAACATAATTTCAAACATAAAAATAGATGAAGCTAAATATTCATCTATTTGTTATCGATATTTATAAGGATGATGAATGACTTTTTGTATTATATATAGATATAAATATGTTATATATAGTTATAGTAACTGTTGTAAAAAGAAGTCTATTATGAAGGCTTTTATTTAAGCCAAAGTAGGTTCAGTAGATACTCCATCAGAACACACTAGTCTTTTAGCATAAAAATATGTGAGCCTTCGCTTTATTTGATTGTATGTCAACATTTTTTTATCCTTTACTACAAATCCTCGATTTTTACCCATAAACGTCTTCTTTGTGTTCAATACAATCAGATAACTATCTTTGTTCAATTGATTAATTCGTTTGTTCAAACCTTTTGAGCTAAACTTGTTTCCTTTTTCTCCCCAACAGTAATAGGATTTAGAGTTAAGCGCAACAATTCCATCTCCGGTAAATTCCTCTTTAAACAATCCAGGTGTTCTTTTTCCATGTTTTAGTACTTTTTCACAACAGTCTTGCATGCTCCATTCTAAACCCATTGTTTTGATTCTTAAAAAATCACCCTATGTTTGTCACAGTATGGTCGTGAGTAGTAATATATGAGTAGTAATATATGAGCAGATCTCCCTACCAAGTGTTTTTTTGTGGATTTGATCTTGGAGTTGAGACAATGGGTTACGGCGTTGGATGAATTCGCCGAGTTTATATTGTATTTCATTTGAGGGGTACTTGAGTGGCATTTGAATGGCATTTAAGTGGCATTCGAGTTTTGATTATTTTTTTACTTAATTTGAACTTTTAAATTTTGAATGTATGGCATTCAAGTTTTGATAATCTTGTACATAATTATATACATAACTTTAACTCATAGAGCATCTAGATTTTGAATGTATGGCATTTAAGTTTTGATATTTTTTTGTAATTCGACTCATTATATCTACATTGAATAAATACAGTAATTAAAAATGAAACAATATGTGAATATATACATTTATTGTGCAATAAGTAGGGAAAATTTCATATAATATAGCTAGAGTCAGTAAATATTAAATAATACCAAACACTACAACTTGTAATGACAATCAATGCATAAGCTTTTACTAAAAACTATCTTGAAAACCTTCAAAACATGATCCCAAATGGAAAAAAAAATGGATAAAGTTAGATATTCATCTATTTGTTTACATCTACAAAAAAGAGGTATTTGGTGAAATATTTTTTCGATTTATTCAACTTTCATTAATTTTTACAAAAACAAATCATCCTCTAAATGGTTAAATTTCATCTAATTGTACAAATTTACAAAAAAAAACAGGGTATTTGGTAAAATATTCTTTCATTTCATTAAATATTCATTATTTTTTTTGCAAAAAAGAAATCACCCTTTAAATGGTTAAATTTTATCTGTTTGTATATCTTTACAAAAAACAGGGTATTTGGTAAAATATTTCCTTTACTCTATTCAATTTTCATTAATTTTTTCAATAATTGCTTAAATATACATTATTCACTATTTTCTTATTCTAATTGTATAAATTTACAAAAAAAAACAAGGTATTTGGTAAAATATTCTTTCATTTCATTAAATCTTCATTATTTTTTTGCAAAAAAAGAAATCATCCTTTAAATGGTTAAATTTTATCTGTTTGTATATCTTTACAAAAAAAACAGACTATTTGGTAAAATATTTCCTTTATTCTATTCAATTTTCATTAATTCTTTCAATAATTGTTTAAATATAAATCATTCATTATTTTATTATTATTAGGTGAGCACCCTATCATACAAAATTAGTTTCTTGAGTGAGGGTTTTATCCTGCATTTTCCTTTTGAATTTTTTTCAAAAATTTACCATTTTTTTCAAAAACAATCATTTATATATACAATTTCCATTATTTTTTAAACAGAACAATTCCTATCTCTGAGAGGTTGGAGATATTGGGGTAGAAAACTTAGATATGATGATGAGAAGGCTATGGATTTTCCCGTTTAAGAACAAACCATTTTCGATGGCAATTTCAATTCGGAAAACTAAAACAATGCAATTTGTTTTTCAAAACGCAACCATCAGAAAGCTTTTGTCATGATGAGGAGGAGGAGGCTATGGATTTACCCATTCAAGAACAAACCATTTTCGATGGCGACTTCAATTCTAAAAACGAATTAGAACTGAAGCATGTAGTATTACGTAATCATTTTTTTTAAAGAAGAACAATCCATTTTTGATAGCAACTTTAATTCTAAAAACTAAATCAATGTAACTTTTTTATTCTTTGTCTCCCATGAAATTGTTCAAAACGAATTAGAACTGAAGTATGTGGTATTACATGATAATTTTTTTAAAAAAACACATCAAAATCGACAAATTACTCCTCTAGATAGTTCAAGTTTACAATATTTGAGAATTAATCACAATAGAAACATTAAGCCTACTTGATAAAAAAGAATTTGACTGTTAAATTTAACTAATTGATTCAATGTTATTATTTGGATCTTTTGAAAATAAACATTTCAATGAAAACATCATATTTAGTCTTTGACACACTTGAAACCATTTTCCAGTAAATTTTACCAACAATATTTCAGAAATTTTTACTAGATATTTACAAAAAAAAAATGAGGTATTTTGGTAAAATATTCTTTTATTACATTCCTTTTTAATTTTTTATGTTTTAAAACAGGGTTTTATTACAAATTTTTTTGTTTTTTCAACTTTTTAAAAAAATAATCATTATAATATACAGTTTTCGATATTTTTTTAAAAAAATAAATATATATAGCGATTTTCACTTTATATTCTTTTATTCCATTCAATTTTCGATAATTTTTTGAGTGAGGATTTTATCCTACACCTTCCTTTTAAATTTTTTTATTTTTTTAAAAAATAATCATTGAAATATATAGTTTTCGATATTATTTTAAAAATAATGTATATATATATATAGAGTTTTTCATGGTATTTGGGAAAATATTTTTTTATTTCATTTAATTTTCAATAATTTTTTGAGTGAGAATTTTATCCTACACAATCCTTTTAAATTTTTTATGTTTCAAAACAGAGCTTTATTACATTTTTTTGAACTTTTTAAAAAATAATCATTGAAATATATAGTTTTCGATATTTTTTGATTTTTTTGTACTTTTTAACTTTTTTAAAAACTGTCAAAAAATCACCAAATTACCTCTCTAGATGAATAAAATTTACTTTTTAAAAAATAATCATTGAAATATACAGTTTTCGATATTTTTTGATTTTTTTTGTACTTTTTAACTTTTTTAAAAACTGTCAAAAAATCACCAAATTACCTCTCTAGATGAATAAAATTTACAAGTAAATAATTGTAATAGAAAATACCATATCTAGTTTTTACATTCATAAAACTGTTTTATAGTAAATTTTCTGTAATACAAACTACTATAGCTTACGATATCAATGGTTACAAAGTGCTTTTCTTGAACAATATCTTTCTCGATATTCTTCTGGTATATTATTAGACCCAGGGAGGAACTCTTGTATTCCGTATTCTCTGTGATCCAATAATTGACTAAAATACAAAAGTTATTCATTATATAAATAAATTTTACCGAATTTAAATTTTACTCTTAGCTACATTAGATAGTTTACATTTTATATATAACAGGAAAATAACTCACTGAGTTACATCATTCAGCTCAATATTTCTTAGGGAAAGTTCTTTACTCTGTTTTCTTTTTACGATAAAATGGACTAAAATAAAAAATGATTAAAATTAATGTAAAATAAATATAAACTTTCGTTATTTTTTCAACTTCTATGTAAAAGAAATACACTGATTACACACGAAAAAGCCCTTTTTTTTCATTTGGTGTGATTTTTTTTCAACTTCTAGCTAAAAAAATACACTGATTACACAAAAAACCCTTTTTTTTAATCCAAAATATATATAATTTAAAAATGTTTTACAAAAAAAATGTATATGAATTGATCATTTATGTGAAAAACTAAACATTTTTGTAAAATAATTATAACCTTTTTGTTATTTTTTAAACTTTTATGTAAAAAATACACTGATTGCACAAAAAAGTACTTTTTTTAATCCGAAATAGATATAATTTAAACATGTTTTACAAAAAATGTTTATGAATTGATCATTTATGTGAAAAACTAAACATTTTTGTAAAATAATTATACCCTTTTGTTATTTTTTTAAACTTTTATGTAAAAAAGAATACACTGATTGCACAAAAAAATCCTTTTTTAATCCGAAATAGCTATAATTTAAAAATGTTTTACAAAAAATGTTTATGAATTGATCATTTATGTGAAAAACTAAACATTTTTGCAAAATAATTATAACCTTTTGTTATTTTTTAAAACTTTTATGTAAAAAAAATACACTGATTACACAAAAAAGTCCTTTTTTTAATCCGAAATATATATAATTTAAAAATGTTTTACAAAAAAGGTTATGAGTTGATCATTTATGTGAAAAATTGAACATTTTTGTAAAATAATTATCACCTTTTGTTATTTTTCCAACTTTTATGTAAAAAAAAACACTGATGACACAACAAAATCCTTTTTTAATTCGAAATATATATATATATATATATATATATATATATATATATATATATATATATATATATATATATATATATATATATATATATATATATATATATATAACTTAAAAGTTTTTTACAAAAATGTTCACAAATTTATCATTTTAAGGGGTTTTTCATTGTAAGAATACACTAAATTTTCACAAATCAACTTTTTAAAATTATGGTAAAAATTAATAAAACTTACCTATAGTGATATGAATCCCTTGAGTTATAGATTAGCTTCTCGAGAGTTTGTTCTCCACAACCTTCTTTTTCAGCATTATCGAAGTGGTTGAGAAAATCCTCAGATTTTGGATTATCAGCCAGTTCCGAGGCTTGGACGAAGGCTTGATGAGCTGCGAGTACACTGACGTTGTAGAAAATTGAATTGTCTGCGTTTCGACTCAGGCCCTTGAACAAAATCACTCCAAATCTCTCCGATGTCACAGCAGAAGCTATTTGATGAGGAATGCGCATATCTCCGATCAGTAATTCTTCATCTACAACACTTCTGTATTGAACTAGAAGAGTCTCTTCATTTCCATTCCATCGCCTGTCAGACTTTGTTATAACTTCAGGGTTTTGGAAACATATGACACTATCTGTTGGGAAATCCTGAAGATTAGCTACCTCGAAATAAGCATTGATTTGTCGCATACTTTTTTCTGGTAATACATCAAACACATTCTTACACCTCAAAGTAGTTCCTGTTTCTGTAGCAGCACGAAAAATTGCTTTTCCAGTCTTTTCAACACCCATGTAGATCAAAACCAGTGGTCTTATTTGCGAAGCTTCATTGACAAGTAATCCCGCTGCTAATGGAATAGTGCTCTTCACTCTAACTACCTTTCCATCCTTTTTATAGTTGTATATGATGGTGCAGTTCGTTTCATCATGGAGCTCAACGGTTAACACCTGCATAACTGTAGGTATTGGTAAATCTTCAACTTTGACTATGTTTTCAATGTTTCTTCTGGAAGCTGGAGATAGAGTACTTAACAGAGAGGCGCTTTTGATGATGAGAGTTGCCAGAGTATTCAGACTGGCGCTTTGAAAGGGGATCATAGTGCGTTGAAGAAGTACATTGTCATCAATCACCTTATCTTGTGAAGGTTTTGGTTCTTTATTCTTCAGTTGTTTTGATATGACTTGTGTCGACATTCTAAAAGATAAAGTAAAAATCCATGTTATGATTTCTTTTTCAAACCAATTTGAAGATATATATACATATATATATATATATTTACTCAATATCATACCACTATTAGTATCTAAATCGATAAAAATTAAATTTATACTCAATCAAGTTGACTTACCTCCAAACAGAAAAGTCCTTCTAGCAGTTGTAGTAGATGATGTTGTAGTAGATCTTGCTCCTTCAGTTGCTAATGTCGAAGTGACTGATTTCTGTGTAAAAACAGTGCTTCTTATATAGCTGAAATCCTGCCATTTATCATAAGGTTAAATTAATGAAACATTGTTTCTACGGAAGAACACCAATGCTTTCGCGGGAATAAATAATTTATTTTCACGCGAATACAAACCAATGCTTTCGCGGGAATAAACATTTTATTTTCACGCGAATGGAAACTGTTGCTTTCGCGGGAATGAATACTTTATTTTCACGCGAATACAAACCAATGCTTTCGCGGGAATAAACATTTAATTTTCACGCGAATGGAAACTGTTGCTTTCGCGGGAATGATTACTTTATTTTCACGCGAATACAAACCAGTGCCTTCGCGGGAATAAACATTTAATTTTCACGCGAATGGAAACTGTTGCTTTCGCGGGAATGAATACTTTATTTTCACGCGAATACAAACCAATGCTTTCGCGGGAATAAACATTTTATTTTCACGCGAATGGAAACTGTTGCTTTCGCGGGAATGAATACTTTATTTTCACGCGGATACAAACCAATGCTTTCGCGGGAATAAACATTTAATTTTCACACGAATGGAAACTGTTGCTTTCGCGGGAATGAATACTTTATTTTCACACGAATACAAACCAATGCTTTCGCGGGAATAAACATTTTATTTTCACGCGAATGGAAACTGTTGCTTTCGCGGGAATGAATAATTTATTTTCACGCGAATACAAACCAATGCTTTCGCGGGAATAAACATTTTATTTTCACGCGAATGGAAACTGTTGCTTTCGCGGAAATGAATACTTTATTTTCACGCGAATACAAACCAATGCTTTCGCGGGAATAAACATTTTATTTTCACGCGAATGGAAACTGTTGTTTTCGCGGGAATGAATACTTTATTTTCAGGCGAATACAAACCAATGCTTTCGCGGGAATAAACATTTAATTTTCACGCGAATGGAAACTGTTGCTTTCGCGGGAATGAATACTTTATTTTTACGCGAATACAAACCAATGCTTTCGCGGGAATAAACATTTAATTTTCACGCGAATGGAAACTGTTGCTTTCGCGGGAATGAATACTTTATTTTTACGCGAATACAAACCAATGCTTTCGCGGGAATAAACATTTAATTTTCACGCGAATGGAAACTGTTGCTTTCGCGGGAATGAATACTTTATTTTCACGCGAATACAAACCAATGCTTTCGCGGGAATAAACATTTTATTTTCACGCGAATGGAAACTGTTGCTTTCGCGGGAATGAATACTTTATTTTCGCGCGAATACAAACCAATGCTTTCGCGGGAATAAACATTTTATTTTCACGCGAATGGAAACTGTTGCTTTCGCGGGAATGAATACTTTATTTTTACGCGAATACAAACCAATGCTTTCGCGGGAATAAACATTTAATTTTCACGCGAATGGAAACTGTTGCTTTCGCGGGAATGAATACTTTATTTTCACGCGAATACAAACCAATGCTTTCGCGGGAATAAACATTTTATTTTCACGCGAATGGAAACTGTTGCTTTCGCGGGAATGAATACTTTATTTTCACGCGAATACAAAGCAGTGCTTTCGCGGGAATAAACATTTAATTTTCACGCGAATGGAAACTGTTGCTTTCGCGGGAATGAATACTTTATTTTCACGCGAATACAAACCAATGCTTTCGCGGGAATAAACATTTTATTTTCACGCGAATGGAAACTGTTGCTTTCGCGGGAATAAACATTTTTTTTTCAGGCAAATAAAAACCAATGCTTTCGCGGGAATAAATAATTTATTTCCACGCGAATGGAACCCATTGCTTTCGCGGGAATAAACAATTTATTTTCACGCGAATACAAACCAATGCTTTCGCGGGAATGAAAGATTTATTTTCACACATTCACCTATATAAGAGACAACGGTTTCAGACAGAAAGCATCCAGTTCAACAACAGTGAGCAAAGGAGCAACATCTATCTACTACATCTTCCATTGCAACTACTAAGAGTTCTCTCTTCATAAAGGTAAAACTTAAACTCAAATATTTCCGCTAGCTAACACAACTATCTGAAGGCTTTATGACATATCTATCTTTAAATTGGTTATAAAGAATTGAATCAATTTTTTCTGTTTTTTTCAGAATGAATACTCAAGTCGTAGAAAGTCAACCATTGTATCTAAAGTCAGAATCTCAGCCTGATGAAAAGGTAAGAATTAATAAAAAATACTATTTAACACCTGTTGAACACCTTTAATTATTTTAGTTATCTAATTATCGCTTGTATTTTAGAACAACGCAACAACAAATCCAATCTACTTAAAGGACTTCCTTCCAGAAATATATCATAACTATGTGATAAATAATGATGTTGTTGAAAAAAAAGCTGTAGAACGTTTGACATTTCAAGTTATAATATTCTGTATAACTCAACACATGATGAGTATGGGGATGTGTTGTAAGAAACGTGATATATCTACAGAACGTTTTGATGACATTATAAAAAACGGTTTCGAAATCGTTTTGTCGATGGTGGAAGTCGTTAATATTAATGATTTTTTAAAAGAAATTGAAAGAAGTGCTTGGAATCAAATAGTTTTCAAAAAATTATACAACATGACATGGAACAAAAAAACTTTTTATAAATTCAGAAAGCATATTTATAATTATGTCCAAATAGATAAAGCTCTATCCTCTTCTGTAGGTATTTTAGAATTAATGTTGGAAGCGTTTCATACATATTTATGAAAAATTTTTAGTTGTTTTTTATTATTTTACAATATTTTGTTCAAACTATTATATTTTATTTCTTACCAATTTAGATGTTATGTTCAAACTATTATATTTTATTTCTTACCAATTTAGATGTTAAAAGCGGTATGATATTAAGTAAATACATATATATATATATTTGAACGCATCCTTTGTTGTCTGTCTCCACATCCCGATAGTTTAATAAGCACATTCTCAATCTACCATAACTCTATGATCTTAACCGCTTTTGGCATAAATACATATATATATATATAAGACACTCTAAGTAATAAATACACTCTTAGCCACTCATGCAAATATTACCCTTTTATTTTTAGAATGTTATGGATGCTCTTTCTGAAGAGCTCCTTAGCACAGATCCATATCCAACAGAAAATAAAATGAAAAACGGCAAAACAACTCCTAAGAGAAGGAAAACTGCTCCAAAAAAGCGAATAGTAAGGAAACGAAAACAAACAGTGAGAAAACAAACTACTTCCGTTGATAAGCAAACAATGGAGAGCGCAGCTATAACTCATTTAACAGTTGAATGTCTCAACGAAAGGAGAGCTAGGGAATTAGAAAAGTCTAAAGGTTCTCAAGTGATTGACTCACCAAAAGTTCCGATTTGCAAAACATTTGAAGATCTTCCTATCCCAAGCATTATGCGAGTGACTGGTGTGATACATCCATCAAGTAAGGAGAAGTGTAGATATTCTCAAGTACACTACCATGATCCTTCAGATATAAATGAACTCGAGCCCAAAATACTCCTCTGTCCAGTTGAAATAGCTAAAAACTTCAACTGTGATAATTACCCTCCTCCGTTTAACGTTGTATATTTGGGTAGAAAGGGAAAACCAAAAAATAAAAACGTTCTTTGGTATGATGTCAGACGTGTTAGCAGACATCCTCTAAGCAAAAAGAAAGCTGAAGAGGAATCACTATATTTTAGTACATTGACTAAATGTCAGCTCAAACGCTTCTTGAACATCAACACCCTCAATAGTTTTCAACCCGGCGCTATTTTTCCTTACCAAGATGTTGTTGATAGATTCGTTCCTCATCGATTTAAAGGAGGTCAGTCGAATGTAATTTGTATCCGTTATAGCATTGAACAATGTGGAGAAACGCTGTTGAAGACGCTCGTCATACCAGACAAATATGCTTCAGAAGCTAACAAATATACTCCAGGTGTGATGATCTACAGAGGAAAAACAACACACGGAAAATTTAAGACAGAATACGATCTTTCATTTTGCTCTCCATACTGTCTCGGTCGAATGTATTGGAAACAATATTGTGATCAAGCAAAGTACAACAAAACAATATTAGAAATTGATGATGATGATGAACTTGAAGATTTTCTATGTGGAGACTTTGATGATTTTGAGACAGGATATGTTGCTGAAAAAAAATGATGAGTGTTTTAACGATGGATAGTCTCTAATTCAAAAAACAAGTTGGACAATGTGACTTGGTGAGCTATTTCCCTTTTCTATATAATGTAAACTATCCAATGTAACTAAAGCTATAATTCAATTTCATGTAATTACTTTAA
Source organism: Cryptosula pallasiana (assembly GCA_945261195.1). Classification (NCBI taxonomy): domain Eukaryota; kingdom Metazoa; phylum Bryozoa; class Gymnolaemata; order Cheilostomatida; family Cryptosulidae; genus Cryptosula; species Cryptosula pallasiana. The sequence continues at coordinate 25,978,451 of OX183140.1, read as the reverse complement.
ATTTTTTCCCTACTTATTACACAATAAATGTATATATTCACATATTGTTTCATTTTTAATCACTGTATTTATTCAATGTAGATATATCTCCTCTCTCCTCTCTCCTCTTTTTATCTCTCCTCTCTCTCAACATACTCTCTCCTCTACCAAATACTCCTCTCTCCTCTCTTGCAGTTATTTCCCAAATACTGTAGATTTTAACCATCTAGAGGTCTAATTTGGTAATTTTCCAACATATTTTATAGCATTTAATATACTTATTATGTAATAAATGTATATTATTCAATGTAAATGTAAATATATCCATAAATATGTACATAATTATCCATATATACATAAATGTATAAAAAACTAAAAAAAAATCTCTCCTCTCTCTTCTCTCCTCTCTCATCTCTCCTCTCCCCTCTCTCCAGAAGATTTTCCCTACTTATTATGTAATCAGGTATATAATCATATAATTTTCATTTTTGATCAATATATTTGTTCAATGTAGATATATCTCCTCTCTCTATGTAGATATAAATATAGCCATAAATATGTACATAACTAACCATATATACATGAATGTATAGAAAACTAAAAAATCTCTCTCCTCTCTCTCTCTCCTCTCTCATCTCCCATCTCTCCTCTCTCCTCTCCCCTCTCTCTCAAGATACCATATGAGTTCGAGTTATGTAAAAAAGTTATCAAAACTTGAATGCCATACATTCAAAATCTATATGCCATATAAGTTCAAATTAAGTAAAAACTAATCAAAACTCAAATGCCACTCAAATGCCACTCAAGTACCCCTCAAGTAAAATACAATATAAACTCGGCGAATTCATCCAACGCCGTAACCCATTGTCTCAACTCCAAGGTCAGATCCACAAAAAAACACTTGGTAGGGAGATCTGCTCATATATTACTACTTATATGAGCAGATCTCCCTACCAAGCGTTTTTTTGTGGGGTTGAATTCCGGGGTTGATGCAATGGGTTACGGCGTTGACTAGATTCGCCGAGTTAATATTGTGTGGCATTTAAGTGGCATTTGAGTGGCATTTAAGTGACATTTAAGTTTTGATTATTTTTTTACTTAATTGGAACTTATACGCCATCTAGATTTTGAATGTATGGCAATTAAGTTTTGATAATTTTTTTTACTCAATTCGAACTCATATGGCATTTAGATTTTGAATGTATGGCATTTAAGTTTTGATAACTTTTTTACATAATTCGAACTCATATATACATCTATTACATAATAAGCGCATTGAATGCTATAAAATATATCGGAAAACTTCTAACATAATTTCAAACATAAAAATAGATGAAGCTAAATATTCATCTATTTGCTATCGATATTTATAAGGATGATGAATGATTTTTTGTATTATATATAGTTATAGTAACTGTGGTAAAAAGAAGTCTATTATGAAGGCTGTTATTTAAGCCAAAGTAGGTTCAGTAGATACTCCATCAGAACGCACTCGTTTTTTAGCATAAAAATATGTGAGTCCTCGCTTTATTTGGCTGCATGTCAACATTTTTTTATCCTTTGCTACAAACCCTCGTTTTTTACCCATAAACAACTTTTTTGTGTTCAATACATTTAGATAACTGTCTTTGTTCAATTGATTAATTTGTTTGTTTAAACCTTTTGAGCCAAACTTGTTTCCTTTTTCTCCCCAGCAGTAATAGGATTTAGAGTAAAGCGCAACAATTCCATCTCCGGTAAATTCCTCTTTAAACAGCCCGGGTGTTCTTTTTCCATGTTTTAGTACTTTTTCACAACAGTCTTGCATGCTCCATTCTAAAGCCATTGTTTTGATTTTTTAAAAACTTATCCCTATGTTTGTCACAGTATGGTCATGGAAACCAATCACCATATTCATTGTAAAACTCTTTTTTCATACTTGGTTTTACCAGTGTTTCTAATGTTCCGCTCAACGCCATGTATGCGCTATCTGTATCTATTTCAACATACTGGAAATCACTTCTGTCAATATATCTATAAATAAAAAGATTGTTTCGATTATTTGGAAGTTTGTCTACTGTTTAAGTTAACTATAAGATTTAATAGTAGGGAATTAAGTTTTACTTACTTATGCATAATAATAGTAGGGAATTAGGTTTTACTTATTTATCCATAAAGTCGTAGTAAAACTGTAGCATTCACAGTTTAGCATACTGTAGCATGGAGAAACCCAAGTGTACTGGAACATTCATAGTTAGCTGAAATGATGGTGATAATGATTACCAAAGTAAACTTGAAGAATATAAATTTTGAATTGCAAAATAATTGTTTTAAAACTTACTAGTTGTTTAGAGGTTACGATTTCATAGAAATCATCTGCTATCTCTTCCATGGAGATGAATTTGTTCCCTCTGATACGAAATGAAGCTTTTCTCGCGCCTTCGATGAACTTGATGTTGGTGCGTTTTTCTTTATCAGTGATTGTTTTTCCATAAGCAGCATTTCCTACCAACTTGCTAGTAGTAGCGAGTAATTCTTGACTAGGATCCGCATCTCCCATTCTCCTAGCGTCTGAAACTGATGTTCCAAAAGCTTCAAAAGCTTTTCTAGGAATATATTCTATCAGCTGATAGACTTTGGTGACTTTCAATCCTTGTTTCAAGTACCATTTCAACAAAGGACTCTTTAGCAATATCTTATTTCCATACATACTTCCAACTAATGAGCGTTGAGGAGTCTTTAGAAAACCTTCAGCTTCAGCAAAGACTTTCATTTCATCGCTCAAGTGTTCTCTGGTTAACATCGTATTTTTAAAAATTGGGGGCATTTCGGAGAACTTTTCTTTCATTTCCTCAGGAACTTCGATGTCGCATTCAACAAATCCGAAGAATTCTTCTGATTGAACTCTCTCCAACACTTCTTCTTGGTTCAGCTTTTTTTCAAGTATTTTAGGGTAGAAAGAATTGTAAAACGTGTTGAAAAGTTTTTTGTAAATTTGTATGAGTTTTTACACGTTTCATCCACTCACACTCCCAAATCGAGATTACGGTGTAACCTAGTGCTTGGAGATATTCTTCATTTTCCATCGTAGTTTTAAACAGATTTGCTTTTGATTTTCTTCCACTAGCTTGAAGCTCTTGCTCTTTAGCGTTGTCATAAGAGCAGTTGTGTCCATGCCAAAAACACCCGTGGAATTGAAAGACATGACGATTTTCAACACAGAATCCATCAACTGGTAATGATCGCTGTCCAAGCGTAACTTCTCCTCCATTGAGCTGATGTCTGATATTGATTTTTTTTGAAAACATTTGGAACTGTAACCAGCTATGAGCTACCTTGCTAAATTTTACTGGTTCAGCGACAAAGGAGTTTTCAATTTTTCTTCTTCGAGGATAACCAGTAGGCATTGATTGCATCATACACCATAAATAGAGCGCATTTGCATCAACTCCATAGATTCTTTCACAAACTTTTGCTTCGTTTCCCAACCAATGTTCTCTAATTTTAGTTATACCTTTTTCGTGATATCTATGCATCACTAGACTTGGTCCACCAACTATGTTTTTCTTTATTAGAGGATAAAGTTCCGCATTGCAGTTGTCAATCAGACAAATTGGGAGAGTCTGTCAAAACGAGTTACCGAGTTCACGGAAATCCAAGTATGTAGAGAGGTATGGAGGGTGTGGTTGGGGAGCTTTGTTGAACATCCATCGAATCGCTAATCCTGGTAAAGATATACCATCTTTTAACATACCAATCCCATGCTCTCTGTAGATCGATCTTTGCCTTTCCAACACTTGAACAAATGGTTTTACATCCAAGCTGTTGTACCATTTTAAAAAATCCCTCATTGTCTTCATGTTGTTATCTTCCCACGCTTTTCGACAAATCATGTACTCTTTTTCACTGATGTTTTTTGTTTTAAAGAACTGTAAAAAGCTTCTCTTGGAGGTAGATGTTCTTGATTAAGTTGTTCCAAGTCTTTCATCCATTCATAAGGAAAAAATCCTTTTCCGGCTTCACATTTGTATGCTTTGAGATACATTTTATAGTTGTATCCAGGAGCGATGAAGTTTGTACAATCTATAAACAAAAAAGATCCTATTCCGATACCAGGCATCTTGTATCCTTTTTTATAACAAAATCAAAATCTTTGTCGGAGACATCTCTCAATTTTTGAAGCAGTTTTTCTTTCATCACATTGACATCATAAGTTAGTGAATTGAAACCAAGTATATAGCTGTACAAATCATCCAGAACTTTTTCAGGTCCTGTTCTCTGTCTGAAACGTTTCTGTTCATAATCACTACGAAACTTTTCTTCAGCTTATTCCAGTCGTTGTAATTCACCTTCTATCTGTTTTATGATCTGCGAAAATTGTTTTTCCAATCGTTGATACGATTCTTCACTAATCTCTTCCAAGTATTCGATGAACTTTCCAACGCATTCATCACCATCTCCATTATTGACAATACATCGTGGGTTGACAAAGCTAGGCACGTTTGAACAAATTGAAATACTTAAAAGTTTATGCTCGTTAGTGAAAAGGTTGTGTCTGTATCTCGATCTTTTTTGCAATTAGGTAACAAACACTTTATGTTGAATGTTGCAAAAAACGGATAGTATCTCAAAGAATCATCTGACCGGATATCTATCCCGAATTGAATCTTCAGTTTATCAAATATTGTAGCACTAGGAGCGTATTGTCCTCCAAAAAACTCCATAGTTGTTGCGTCTGAGATTGAACATCTGTGTCTTTTCAGATTCCCCAATCTGTCATAAAAAGTAGAACACGTTGGACATCTGTAGGCTCTGACATATCCTTCCAAGTTTGTAATAAGGCTGAAGTGATTGATATAAAGATCCAGATATAGATTTTCCTTGTAACTGGAGTTTGAATTCCAAATAACTGTTGAAGTCATGTCATCATTTAGAGAAAACACTGTTATCTTCAGTTGAAATGCTTTTTCCAAAAGCAATAAATCAGCTTCTGTTACTCCTTTCTCATCATACTCCTTAGTACTATCACCATAGATGAAACTATGATATCGTCGTTGGTACTCCTTCACCTCCTTAACTATTGGATCTTTTGCAAATCCATTGTTTTTTAGTAGTTCTTTGTGTAACGCTAGACATCTAAAAAAACAAAGATTGTCAGTAATTCGTATTCTTTTTGTGTTTTTTAACATGGTTCGTACGTGTCTGTTGTTGATGAGGTGAGGGGGTAGATGCATTGGTGGTGATCCAACTTTTCCCATTTCGAGTAGTTTGTAGAAATAAAACGAAATGTTTGTGATCAGCATCAATCTCCAAGTCAGATTTGGTCTCCGCCTCAAGCTATTAGTACGATGATCAGTTTCCATAACATCAACAAAAAAGTCATCAAGCTGTCCTTCAGTTTCAATCAATTTAGCTGTTGGATATACGGTAGCATTGTTTGATGATGAGTGAAAGTATCGGAGTTTACCATAATTTTTATTTTCTAGTATACAACCTACGCTACAGTTGACTTTTGCTCTCGAGCTCAATTGTCTCCAAACTTGTTTTAGCAATTCTAACACTCCTGAATCATGATAGTCATTTTGGTAGGTATCAGCTTGATCTCTTGGAATCCCATCCCAAAGTCTTACATTTAAAAGTTCTATGACTTTTCCAGCTCTATGTTTGGTTTTCATAGCTCCCCAATATCTGGCTATCAGATCATCCCATTATTCATCATGAAAAGTAGGAGCTATGCTATCATCAACAATACCTAAAGTCGATACTCGAGTAGGTCGTTCAAAATTTAAATCTCCCATTTTTTGTTCTTCTTGTTTTTCTTCTTGTGGTTCTTCTTCTTCTTCTTCTTCTTCTTTTTCTTCTTCTCCTCCTCCTTCTCCTTCTCCTTCTCCTTCTCCTTCTCCTTCTCCTCCTTCTCCTCCTTCTCCTCCTTCTCCTTCTCCTTCTCCTTCTCCTTCTCCTTCTCCTTCTCCTTCTTCTTCTTCTTCTTCTTCTTCATTTTCCATCATTGGTTCATTCTCATTTTCTTCAACTATATCCTCCACAACTGGCTCTATATCTTGGGCTATTATGCTAGTGTCTGGTGCTGAACCTTCAGCACCAAAACCTATTTGATTGGTTGTTTCATCTGGTAAACGAAAACAAATGAGATTTTCTTCCAGCCATTTCCAATTAGAGCAAGTTCCAGGGGTTTTTTTTTCTTCTACTTTCTCCTCCTGATAATTTAAATCTTGTCTACCATAGAAATGTTAACACATATTAGTTCTGCTATAAAACATTCACATACATTTTGTATAAAATGGAACAGGAAAAAAATGTCCCAAACATTATTATCAATTAAGTTTTAAAAAACTTATTGTGTGCTATGGGATTGAACCCTAACTTTCTCTTTTACATTCAACCCCTGTTGTTCTGACTCTTGTCTACAATAGAGCGGTATTCGTATTATTGCTACTGTTTTATGGAATTAGGAAAAGAATGTCTCAAACATTACTATTAGTTAAGTTTTAAAAACTTACTGTGTGCTATGGGATGAATTCCCAACTCTCTCTTTTACATTCATCCCCTGATATTCTGACTCCTGTCTACAATAGAGAGATATTCGTATTATTTTTGCTGATTCATGAGATGTGTATAGAAAAACCAGAAAAAAGAATTACTCTACTAACATTATTAATTTATGATTTAAAAACTTACTGCATACTGAGGGCTATAGTATTTTCAGTAGATGATGAAACTTGAAAAGACAAAGGTTTGTCTTGAAAAGCATTTTCAAGTTCAATCTCCATTTCATTTCTATATTCAGCATTGTATTCATCATCTATGTATTCATTATCAGCGTTTGAAAAACTGATATCATTTTGATTTTTCATGAGCCATTCCCATTCCTTATGTATGTTTACATCAGTATCCTCCTCTTCCGTTTCCATAGCGCTATAATAACAATAACATCATTATTTTTTAATAGAAGTAACAATAGTACATAGAGAGGTAAGTTAAATGACTCAGCTAATAAAAAATTATTATTTTGTAATTTTTTACCTTGTGAATAAAACTTCTAGTAGTCAGTCAGTTGGTATATTGTATAGTAGATGTTGAGTCTTCAGTTACTGTTGTTAGAATCGTTGGTTTATTGCTTGAAAGCACTACTTTTTAAATAGCCAAAGTCCGTCTGATTATCATGTCTTGAGTTCAATGAAAACTTTTAAATTTACATAGAAAAACTTTTAATAGTTAGTGGATGTAGTAATAGATGTTTACCCTTCAAACGATCTTGTTGAAATGGATGCTTTCTGTGTGAGAGCACTGCTTCTTAAATACCCTAGGGTGACTGTGTAAAAAAGTATGTGGAAAATTCTGTGTATATTCGCGTGAAAAGAGACTTTTATTTATTGTTATTTGCGTGAACAATTGGGTTGTTTTTCATGTTATATTCGCGTGAAATTAATTATTTTATTCCCGTGAAAGCATTGTTTTTTATTTGCTTGAAAATATGTTTTTTATTCCCGTGAAAACATTGGTTTTATTCGCGTGAAAATAATTGTTTTATTCCCGCGATAGCATTGGTTTTTATTCGTGTGAAAATAAATTTTTCATTCCCGCAAAAACATTGGTTATTATTCGCGTGAAAATAAATGTTTGATTCCCGCGAAAAAATTGGTTTCATTCGCGTGAAAATAAATTTTATATTCCCGCAAAAAGCAATGGTTTTTTTTTGAGCAAAAATAAATTTTTTATTCCCGTGATAACAGTAGTTTTTATTTGCGTGAAAATAAATTTTCTATTCCCGCGAAAACATTGGTTTTTATTCGAGTGAAAATAAATTTTTTATTTCGCGAAAACATTGGTTTTTATTCGCGTGGAAATAAATTGTTTATTCCCGCGAAAACATTGGTTTTCATTCGCATGAAAATGATTTTTTCTTCCCACAAAAACATTGGTTTTTACCAGCGTAGAAATAAATTTTTTCTTCCCGCGAAAACATTGGTTTTATTCGCGTGAAAATAAATGGTCTATTCCCGCGAAAGCATTGGTTTTCCTTCGCGTGAAAAAAATGCTGATTCATAGATATATTATAAAGAAGGTTGACACGATATGGTATTCATAGGGTTTAATCAGTGCAACTTTAGCTATTTAAGAGCCACTGTTTTCACACAGAAAGCATCCAGTTCTACAATAGCAAGCGTAGAAGCAACATCTGCTACACCTTCCATTGCAACTACTAGGAGTTATCTCTTTATAAGAGGTAAAATTTAACAAAATTATTATTCCCTACATAACAAAGATTAAAAATAGTTTGGCTACAATATAAAGTATAAAATAGTTAATCTTTTAGATCCACTTGAAAAGCTGAATTATATATTATTTTAAACATTACTCCTTTCTTTTTTAGAATACTATGGATGGATTTTCTGTTTCTTACACGGATTCAAAACCAATTGAAAACAGACATAAAACGCTCAAAACAACTCCCAAAAGAAAAAAACTATAACTCTATCACAAAATAACCAACAATAAAGAAACGAGCTCTCCCAAAACTAGTTTTACCCACAACATCAAACACTATGGAAAAAAAAGAATTGCTCACCGATGCTGATAAAGCTCTCAAGATGGCCAAATCTCTCAAAAAATGGAAGACAAGTGATTTGAAAAAGATTGGAGGGTTTTTTACATTATCATCCACTTTTTTCGCTCTCCAAAAAATGAAGGTATGTTTTTTTGGAAACAATGTTTTCATTCTTCTGTTCACTTTCACATATTAATTGAAGCAAAAACTTCGATTTCAACAATGATCTTTGTGGTGCAACATTATTGTTATCATTCCAGGTGTAAACGTTGGATCATCAATTGCCGCGCCCAGCATTATTTAGATGGTGTGTCTACACACAAAGCTCAGGTAAATTGTGTAAGTATTGTCTAATTATTAATTCTCAAATATGAATGACTGTTTTTGCACTTGTTTGTGATAAGATGATGCTCATTAGAAAACCATATGATGTCCAAATTGGCGATGCGCAATCTTGGTTGCTAGGCTAGGAGGCGCAGGTTTTTCTCCAATTGTGTCTCCTTGGTTCAGCACAGTCTTGCAAATCGTTTTAGAGATTGTGCTTTGATCACTTTGAGCACTCTCAGTTAACTAATGATGACCAAAATATGCTCAAGTGGAATGCTGTACCAACACTTTTCAGTGGATTGGCAAATCCGTTGCCTTCTATTGAATGTCAGAGGTCAGTACCAAAGAGAAAAGTTTCGGAGGTAAGTAAGTAATGTTTTTCAACGCTTTTATTTCTCATGATAGCTCTCTTAGCTAAACTCAGTTGTGTTTTGTGCCTCCTTGTCGGAATAAATTTCAATATGCAACCAGTGTTTGATCAGAGATTACATTATTGGTTAATTCACACTTGCACAGCAGTATTCATCATCCATAACAAAAAGAGCATGTCTTGCTAAACCAGGAGACTGTACGTAGTATGCTGCTTGTTATTGCTTGCTCCGTAAAGGTTTGACAATTCCTTTAGAATCTGTGATAAATCTGTAGGAATGTGCTGAAATTGCGTTCAACAATAACATTGATTGCTTTGTCTGTGAGTAGTAATATATGAGCAGATCTCCCTACCAAGTGTTTTTTTGTGGGGTTAATATCTGGGGTGAATGCAATGAGTTACGGGGTTGGGTGGATTCGCCTGGATTCGCCGAGTCAATATTGTATTTCATTTGAGGGGTATTTGAGCGGCATTTGAGTGGCATTTGAGTTTTGATTATTTTTTTACTTAATTCGAACTTATATGGCATATAGATTTTGAATGTATGGCATTTAAGTTTTGATAATTTTTTTATATAATTCTACTCATATGGCATCTAGATTTTGAATGTATGGCATTTAAGTTTTGATAATTTTTTGTAATTCGAACTCATATGATATCTTGAGAGAGAGGAGAGAGGAAAAGAAGAGAGAGAGAGGAGAGAGGAGTTATAGCTACATTAAATAAATACATCGATTAAAAATGAATCAATATATGATTATATACATTTATTGTATAATAAGTAGGGAAAATCTCTCCATATAATATAGTTGGAGTCAGTAAATAGTAAGTAATACAAAACAGTATAACTTGTAATGACAATCAATACATAGGCTTTTTTTATACATTCATACATGTATGGATAATTATGTACATATTTATGACTATTTCTGTATAAATATTGGAAAAACATCATCAAATTAGCCCTCTAGATGGTTAAATAATTGCAATAGAAAACATTATATCTAATTTTTTGACATTCTTAAATTTTGAGAAAATCATCAAATTAACCCTTTAGATGATTAAAATTTAAAGTAAATTTTGCATAATATAAAGCACTATAGCTCACTTTATCCGCTTGAGACTACATGTCGTCATCATTCGAGATTGAGTTTACATACCATCAACACCAAGCTGTTCATCAAAATGTTGTAATTCGTTTTCTAGGAATTCCTTAAGAACTTCATCCTCATTATTCGTTTTAGTTAGCTCCTCATTGGAATTTGTTTGTGTGCAATATTGTTCCCAATCACTAGCGTTGGTTGAAGAAATGAAGACGACATTGTGGTATGGAATAGGATTTCCATTTTTACTCTGTTTTTTTCCTTTGTAAATCATCACACCGGGTGCACATCTTTTAGCTTCCTTGTTGTATCTGATTGGTACTAAAAGTGTTCTCGTCTCTCTTTTTCCATCTTTTTCAGCGACATAGCGAATGCTATTTACGACGGATTCTTCTCCATTGAATCAAAAAGGAATTAATCTTTCAACAACATCAATGTGAGCAAAAATTGAACATTCTTTGAAATTGCTGAGATACTCGATGTCATAAGCGAGTTTGAGTTCTTCTTCACTCCTTTTTCTCAGTTCTTCAGCTTCAGCAGTAGCTTCCATTGTGGTTAAGCGTTTTGTGCTGATACGTTTCACATTGTAGTAAGTAGTCTCTGGTTTTTTTGAGTTTTCCATCTCACCCAAGTAAAAAATGTTGAAAGGCAATGAGTAGTTATCAACATTGAAGCTTTCAACTACTTTACTTGGGCAAACGACTTTCTGAAAATTCGTTCCAGTTGAATTATCAAGATAGGTGAGAATGTAGTAATTTCCGTATGCACCAGTCAATAGAAACGATTTGCAAAACTGATGGAACAGGAAGTGATGATAGTGTAAGAAATCCTCCAATCTTTTTCAAATCGCTTGCCTTCAATTTTTTGAGATATTTTGTGCATCTTGTGAGCTCTATCAGCATCAGTGAGCAATTCTTTTTGTTCCATAGTGTTTGATGTTGTGGGTAAAACCAGTTTTGGAAGAGCTCGTCTCTTTATTGTAGCTTCTTTTGTGACAGAGTTAGAGTTTATTCTTTTGGTGGTTGTTTTGAGTGTTTTTTTGTTTGTTTTCGATTGGTTTTAAATCCATGTAAGAAGCAGAAAAGTCCTCCATAGTATTCTAAAAAAGAAAGAAATAATGTTTGAAATAATATACAATTCAGCTTTTCATGTGGAACTAAAAGATCATCTATTTCATACTTTACATTATAGCTAAACTATTTTTGATCTTTGCTAGGTAGGGAATAATAAATTTTTTTTATTTTACATTTTATAAAGAGATAGCTTCTAGTAGTTGCAATGGAAGGTGTAGTAGATGTTGCTTCTCTGCTCGCTGTTGTAGAACTGGATGCTTTCTGTGTGAAAGCAGTGGCTCTTAAATAGCTAAAGTTGCACTGGTTGAACCCTATCTATACCAACCTTCTTTATAATATAACTATGAATCAGCATTTTTTCCACGTGAAAACCAATGCTTTCGCGGGAATAAAATTTTTTATTTTCACGCGAATAACAACCAATGTTTTCGCAGAAATAAATAAATTATTTTCACGCGAATGGAAACCGTTGCTTTCGCAGGAATAAAAATTTTATTTTCACGCGAATACAAACCAATGTTTTCGCGGGAATACAAAATTTATTTTCACGCGGATAAAAATCAATGTTTTCGCGGGAATATTATATTCCCGTGAAAGCATTGGTTTGTATTCGCGTGAAAATAAAATTTTTATTCCCGCGAAAGCAACGGTTTCCATTCGCGTGAAAATAAATTATTTATTCCCGTGAAAACATTGGTTCTTATTCGCGTGAAAATAAATTATTTATTCCCGCGAAAGCATTGATTTGTATTTGCCTGAAAACAAATTTGTTATTCCCGCGAAAGCAACGGTTTCCGTTCGCGTGAAAATTAATTATTTATTCCTGCGAAAACATTGGTTGTTATTCGCCTGAAAATAATTTTTTTATTCCCGCGAAAAAATTGGTTTCTATTCGCGTGAAAATAAATGTTTTATTCCCGCGAAAGCAACAGTTTCCATTCCCGTGAAAATGAATTATTTATTCCGGCGAAAGCATTGGTTTTCGCGTGAAAAAACTGCTGATTCATAGTTATATTATAAAGAAGGTTGATATTCATAGGGTTCAACCAGTGCAACTTTAGCTATTTAAGAGCCACAGTTTTCACACAGAAAGCATCCAGTTCTACAACAGCGAGCGGAGGAGCAACATCTACTACTACATCCACTAACTATTAAAAGTTTTTCTGTGTGAATTCAAAAGTTTTCATTGAACTTAAGACTTAATTATCTGACAGGCTTTGACTACTTAAAAAGTAATGCTTTCACACAATAAATCACTCGTTCTAACAACAGTAACTGAAGACTCAACATCTACTATATAATATACCAACTGACTACTAGGAGTTTTATTCACAAGGTAAAATTTATTAGCTGAGACATTTAACTTACCTTTCTATGTACTATTGTCACTTCTATTAAAAAAGTAATGATTTTATTGTTATTATAGCACTATGGAAACAGAAGAGGAGGATACTGATGTAGACATACATAAGGAATGGGAATGGCTCATGAAAAATCAAAATGATATCAGTTTTTTAAACGCTGATAATGAATATATGAATGATGAATGCAATGCTGAATATGAAAATGAAATGGAGATTGAACCTGAAAATGCTTTTCAAGACAAACCTTCGACTTTTCAAGTTTCATCAACTACTGAAAATACGATAGCCTTTGATATGCAGTAAGTTTTTAAAATCATAAATTAATAATGTTAGTAGAGTAATTCTTTTTGCTGGTTTTTCTATTGACATCTCATGAATCAGCAAAAATAATGCGATATCTCTTTATTGTAGACAGGACTCAGAATATCAGAGAATGAATGTAAAAGAGGGAGTTGAGAATTCATCTCATTGCACACAGTAAGTTTTTGAAAACTTAACCAATAATAATGTTTGAGACATTTTTTTCCTAATTCCATTTTAAAAATTAATTGATAATGATGTTTAAGTCATTTTTTCTCCTGTTACATTTTATACAAAATGTATGTGAATGTTTTATAGAACAACTATTATGTGTTAACATTTCTATTGTAGACAAAGTTTAAATTATCAGGAGGAGAATGTAGAAGAAAAAAACCCTGAAATTTCCCCTATTTGGTAATGGTTAGAATAAAATCTCATTTGTTTTCGTTTACCTGATGAAACAATCAATCAAATAGGCTTTGGTGCTGAAACTTCATCACCAAAGACTAGCATAATAGCTCAAGATATAGAGCTAGTTGTGGAGGATATAATTGAAGAAAATGAGAATGATCCAATGATAGAAAATGAAGAAGAAGAAGAAGAAGAAGAAGAAGAAGAAGAAGAAGAAGAAGAAGAAGAAGAAGAAGAAGAAGAAGAAAAAGAAGAAGAAGAAGAACAAGAAATGGAAGATTTAGATTTTGAAAGACCTACCCGAGTATCAACCCTAGGTATTGTTGATGATAGCATAGCGCCAACTTTTCATGATGAAGAATGGGATGATCTGATAGCTAGATATTGGGGAGCTATGAAAACCAAACATAGAGCTGGAAAAGTCATAGAACTTTTAAATGTAAGACTTTGGGATGGAATTCCAAGAGATCAAGCTGATACCTACCAAAATGACTATCATGATTCAGGAGTGTTAGAATTGCTGAAACAAGTTTGGAGACAATTGAGCTCGACAGCAAAAGTCAACTGTAGCGTAGATTGTATACTAGAAAATAAAAATGATGGTGAACTCCGATACTTTCACTCATCATCAAACAATGCTACTGTATATTCGAAAGCTAAACTGATTGAAACTGAAGGACAGCTTGATGACTTTTTTGTTGATGTTATGGAGACTGATCATCGTACTAATAGCTTGAGACGGAGACCAAATACGACTTGGAGATTGATGCTGATCACAAACATTTCGTTTTATTTCTACAAACTACTCGGATTGATCTCCACTACATGTACCTAGATTCAATTGATCTCCACTACATTTACCTAGACTCACTTGATCTCCACTACAAGTACCTAGACTCAATTGATCTCCACTACAGGTACCTAGATTCAATTGATATCCACTACAAGTACCTAAATTCAATTGATCTCCGCTACATGTACCTAGATTCAATTGATCTCCACTACAAGTACCTAGGCTCAATTGATCTCCACTACAAGTACCTAGATTCAATTGATCTCCACTACAAGTACATAGATTCAATTGATCTCCACTACAAGTACCTAGACTCAATTGATCTCCACTACAAGTACCTAAATTCAATTGATCTCCACTACAAGTACCTAGATTCAATTGATCTCCACTACAAGTACTTAGATTCAATTGATCTCCACTACAAGTACATAGATTCAATTGATCTCCACTACAAGTACATAGATTCAATTGATCTCCACTACAAGTACCTAGATTCAATTGATCTCCACTACAAGTACCTAGATTCAATTGATCTCCACTACAAGTACCTAGACTCAATTGATCTCCACTACAAGTACCTAAATTCAATTGATCTCCACTACAAGTACCTAGAGTCAATTGATCTCCACTACATGTACCTAGATTCAATTGATCTCCACTACAAGTACATAGATTCAATTGATCTCCACTACAAGCTCCTAGATTCAATTGATATCCACTACAAGTACATAGATTCAATTGATCTCCACTACAAGTACCTAGATTCAATTGATCTCCACTACAAGTACCTAAATTCAATTGATCTCCACTACAAGTACCTAGAGTCAATTGATCTCCACTACAGGTACCTAGACTCAATTGATCTCCACTACAAGTACATAGATTCAATTGATCTCCACTACAAGCTCCTAGATTCAATTGATATCCACTACAAGTACATAGATTCAATTGATCTCCACTACAAGTACATAGACTCAATTGATCTCCACTACAAGTACCTAATTTCAATTGATCTCCACTACAAGTACCTAGAGTCAATTGATCTCCACTACATGTACCTAGATTCAATTGATCTCCACTACAAGTACATAGATTCAATTGATCTCCACTACAAGCTCCTAGATTCAATTGATATCCACTACAAGTACATAGATTCAATTGATCTCCACTACAAGTACCTAGATTCAATTGATATCCACTACAAGTACCTTGAGTCAATTGATCTCCACTACAAGTACCTAGATTCAATTGATCTCCTGTACAGGTACATAGATTCAATTGATCTCCACTACAGGTACCTAGAGTCAATTGATCTCCACTACAAGTACATAGATTCAATTGATCTCCACTACAAGTACCTAGACTCAATTGATCTCCACTACATGTACCTAGACTCAATTGATCTCCACTACAAGTACCTAGAGTCAATTGATCTCCACCACATGTACCTAGATTTAATTGATCTCCACTACAAGTACCTAGAGTCAATTGATCTCCACTACATGTACCTAGACTCAATTGATCTCCACTACAAGTACCTAGAGTCAATTGATCTCCACTACAAGTACCTAGAGTCAATTGATCTCCACTACAAGTACCTAGAGTCAATTGATCTCCACTACAAGTACCTAGAGTCAATTGATCTCCACTACATGTACCTAGAGTCAATTGATCTCCACTACAAGTACCTAGAGTCAATTGATCTCCACTACAAGTACATAGAGTCAATTGATCTCCACTACAAGTACCTAGACTCAATTGATCTCCACTACAAGTACCTAGAGTCAATTGATCTCCACCACATGTACATAGATTCAATTGATCTCCACTACAAGTGCATAGATTCAATTGATCTCCACTGCATGTACATAGATTCAATTGATCTCCCACTACAAGTATTTCAGATTTGGATGAATTGACATTGTCAGCTAGTTAGGTGCAGGCAATTTCCACTCAATATAATCCATGAGCATAATGTATATATATTCAGGTGATTCCAATTGTTATAAGTAACTACAATGGGTGCAAGTACATGTAGGTATAAGTAAATCCAGGTTCATTGAGATGCTATAAAATAACAGAGTAGTTGCCAATAGACATGGAGAGATCGAAATGGTTTAAAATGCTATAGGTGACTGCAATAGTCGCGTATGAATGTGAATATATTCAGATGACTTTAACTTGCATCAACTTTCAGATGAGCTGATACTGTCGTCTAGACAGGTGTGTAGGTAACTTCATACATCCAGATATGGTCAGACAACTCCAACTTCAATAAATGTAAATGAGCTCATACATATAAATCAAACTTTATGCATCTAGACAGACTGAGATAACTGCAAACGCATGGAGCTAAATAAAAGTAAATCTATCGTACATAAATAATGCAGCTAATCACAACTTTATAGATGTTGTCTATTAATGCAGCGTATCACTCTTAACTTTCCAAATACAATTGATTAGTCATTCATACTGCCAAAACCAGATGGTTTAAATAATTTATTACTAGACATGATAGGCTTCTATTCAACAGAGATGTGCAAATATTTTCTAGAGCTTTGGCGACACTCTTGCTTCACTAGGTAGTCTTCTCAATCATAAATACAAATAATAATTATTAATTCATTATATATATCATTGGTACATTATATAATAGTAACTCATTGATAACAGTGCTGCCACCCACTAGCTCATTATATTTGAGTTCAGCATGAGGGGGACAACTCCAATGCCGTAATTTGATATTTTTAACTTTTTGAATAAACCGCTTACATCAGTAAAAGGTACAGGATATAGCAGTATACTGTAGTATACAATAGTATACAGTAGTGTATAGTATTATACAGTAGTGTATAGCAGTACACTGTAGTATACAATAGTATACAGTAGTGTATAGTAGTACACAGTAGTATACAATAGTATATAGCAGTGTACTGTAGTACACAATAGTAAACAGTGGTATATAGTATTATACAGTAGTAATAGCAGTATACTGCAGTATATAGCAGTATACTGTAGTATACAATAGTAAATAGTAGTATATAGTAGTATACAGTAGTATATAGCAGTACACTGTAGTATACAATAGTATACAGTAGTGTATAGTAGTATACAGTAGTATATAGCAGTACACTGTAGTATACAATAGTATACAGTAGTGTATAGTAGTATACAGTAGTATATAGCAGTACACTGTAGTATACAATAGTATACAGTAGTGTATAGTAGTATACAGTAGTATATCGCAATACACTGTAGTATACAATAGTAAACAGTAGTAGGTAGAGGACGAGCCAACTACTTCGTGGACTCCCGTAGGGAAGCGAAAGCCCACCAGGTGGCGTATGCTACGGTGGGTAACAGTAGCCACAGAAGCAAGGATAGACACTTTGATGCAAGAGGTATGCAACGCTGTCTGCCCCAAATGCCACTTCCAAGCCAGGAACGTGCGACAGTTGCGCATACATGTGGGGCGACATTACATAAGGCATTACTGCCGTTGCCACTACGGAAGTGAAAGTCGTGATGCGGTGTATTCACACCAAGCAAAGTTCGACGCACCAGGAGATCCGGTACAACATCTTAAAACTCGAATAGTGTATACAGTAGACAGGACAAGCTATAGCCGATTCTGCCAATTTGTGCGATGGGAGAACCCCGCAAAGTGTCAGAGGTGCGAGCCTACCCAAAGTGGTCGTCGCCCGACACCACCACCAGTCAAACGGAGATGCTCTCCAGAGCCCCAGGTGAACAAGGTGGCAGTACCCACAGCAACCGACTCATTAACGGCAGTCCGGCAGTATAAGATACCTAAGCTTATACAACGGAGTGCCAGTACCACACTACCCCCTCTTGAGAGCCAGGACCCAAAGGAAGAGCCTACTGCGCTGACAGTACCTAGGCCATCGCTGCAATTTCCACAGCATAACAACCGCTTGGCGGAAACCGTGTAACAACATGCAGCCACTATGGAACAGACATTGCATGAGCTGCGGCGCATTATTGTTGGTCAGCAACTTACCGAGGAAGACATTACCCTCGCCAAAACGGAAGCACGAGCCGTTACTCAGGAGATGGCAAGGCTCACAACGCAGGCTAACAACCTGCGTGGAGATTCGTTCTAAAGGAACAGACACTTTGTATATAGTAATAGTACTCATTTCTTGCATTTGCTCTGCTGACCTAGTCTCTGCAGCATTATTGTTATACTTTTTATCTGCAACAAAAAGACTGCAGAAAATATATATTTAATCTGAACACGGGAGTTGTTCACCCCTTATTTCTTCTCTTGTTAGATACGATTTATTAAAAACAAGAGAATGCTTTTAATGGAGAGATGTGTGTGGTGGATTTTAGCGTACACATCCTCTGCGCACAACCAGTATTACATCCTGACTTCACTACAATAGCCATTGGATAGCCAAGATACCTAGTAATTACTAACCAAGTGGACGGTGACTGTATTTATTCCTATACCGACCCTGTGTGCACCTATACCGACCTCACTGAGCCGGCAGGAATTGAGTCAGCAGAGCCTGAGATCTTAAAAGTAGCCTGGGAGAACCTAAGAGCCATCTGCCGGATGTAGCCAAGCTTACCCCTAACCAAAGATGCTGGATTAAGAGCTGGAAAGACCTAGGACCCAGAAACTAAATGTGATTGGTTAAAAAGACTATGACTCCGCCTATTTCCACAGGGCGCCTATTCCTTTTAAGCCCTTTACTGTAACCTTACTCGTTATGTATTTATATATTTACTCTCATTGGTGTATATTGTGATATTTCATGATAATTGGATAATTGTTCTTGTGCACTGCCTATAAAAGGCAGAACTTTGGCCATAACAGTCAGTTGTAATTGGGATTTCTTACAAACTCGTTTTATTCTGGTTGAATAAAGGCATGTGGACTCAACTGCTTTGAGATATGCGTCTGAGCCGAGGGCTCACAATTGGTTGCAGAGTAGCAATACTCTATCTTGTATACATTCGGTACCTCACCGACCCTGTTGTTGTAACAGGTTAATCTAACAACTGGTGGCAGCAAGCTACCAACCTCAGCTAGTGATTTTACGCCCCCAAAATCCACTACATAACAAGACTAAAGACCAGGGACAGGAAGCAGATAGGACTGTGATTGGTGCAATAGCTTATAACTCCACCTACCACTACAGGGCGCCATATCCATTTAGCCCTATATACTCTATTGATTTGTTCTCTATTTATATTTATTTTTTTATTCATTTATTGTTCTAATGTGGTTGGTTATTACTCATGATTACTTCCTGCCACTTCCTGTAAATCACCCAAGAAAGGCAGAACTTGTGCTCTTAGATCAGTTGTAATGTGCCTTTTACTAACTCGTTTTATTCTGGATGAATAAATGCATAGATACTCAACAGCACTGAGTTGTGCGTCTGAGTTGAGGGCTCCTTACTGGTTGTAGAGTTGGGAATACTCTTCTGCACATCTCTCGCATCATACCGACCCGTTGTTGTCGCAGGATAAAAGACAGCTTGTGGCAGCATAACTCTCGGATTGCTACCGACTTTAACTAGCTGGTTGAAGCTCCCAAAGTCCACTAAATTAGTGGCATCAATGGGTTCCATTGCATACCCTACTCAGCTACGTTACCTTGACTCTGCACTCTGCAGATCCAGCATCCCGACTCCGTATTCACAGTACAGGGCAATAAACTTTCACTCCTGCGAAAATTGTTGAGTTTTACTGACTGCAGCAGAGTTCTCTGCCAAGTGAGCAACATAGATTTGCAAATAGGCATTGACTCTTTTCCACCTTCAACCGTTTGCCACAGCAATTGACATCGAGTCTAGCCTCCTCCTTTGGAAAAGCATTTACTGAAATCTTTCTTAAGTGATAGGTTTTGTCTTAGAAAGTGTCTTTGCTATCAAAAGCCATCAAATAGCTCTGAAGAAGTATTTTCATTTGAAAAATTATTTTAATGCAGTTACGGTCATTCACAAACAGTATAAATCAGAGTAGTGTCTTGAGTAATTTAGAGTGTCTAGAGTGTCTTGTCTAGAGTGTCTTGTCTAGAGTGTCTTGTCTAGAGTGTCTTGTCTAGAGTGTCTTGTCTAGAGTGTCTTGTCTAGAGTGTCTTGTCTAGAGTGTCTTGTCTAGAGTGTCTTGTCTAGAGTGTCTTGTCTAGAGTGTCTTGTCTAGAGTGTCTTGTCTAGAGTGTCTTGTATAGAGTGTCTTGTCTAGAGCGTCTTGTCTAGAGTGTATTGTCTAGAGTGTCTTGTCTAGAGTGTCTTGTCTAGAGTGTCTTGTCTAGAGTGTCTTGTCTAGAGTGTCTTGTCTAGAGTGTCTTGTCTAGAGTGTATTGTCTAGAGTGTATTGTATAGAGTGTCTTGTCTAGAGTGTCTTGTCTAAAGTGTCTTGTCTAGAGTGTCTTGTCTAGAGTGTCTTGTCTAGAGTGTTTTGTCTAGAGTGTCTCGATAGTTTATATTTCAGAGGTTATCTTCTCAAAGTGAAATGGCTGTATTGGCTGTATTACCATTATTTTGTTGTTATGTTATGACAAAACAAAGCATTCAAATTTGATGAAAAGTAGTAACTTGTTTCATATATCTTCTACTAGACTCTATCGCTACCAACTTTTGACAAACGGGCACTGGCTGTTTATCTGGATATGGTGTCGCATTTCATTAGAACGCAACTTGATGAAGACACACTACTGAGGTTGTATTGTAGTGCTTTTTGCTGCTACTTGGCCACAACTGCTAATCTGCTTGCCTATCTGTTAATCTGCGACTCCCTATATAGGACACCAACGAGACGAATCTTGAAGCTTGAGCTTTATTACAAGGAATAAAACTGAGCTCTCTGGCTCAGTCTCTTTTATTTATACAAAAATATAGTATATACAGTATAATATAGAACCAATCAGATTACATGAACAATGAAACATATAGTAAGTCACTTAAGCGTTGCGCTTAATCACTGTCTTATTGGTCTTTGACAAGAATAGGGCGGGTTCCTGTCCGACCTTTGCCCCCTAATACCATTGCTTAAATTGTCCAGAATTGTCTTCTCTTGATACCGTTTAGGGGAGACAACTTGTGATCTTCTGTGTAATTCTCCACTAGTAATATTGTCACCTGCAACTATCTCACCTGGTACCAGGTGAGCTTGACTCGCCAGCAAATTCCCCGACAGTGTTCATGCAGGTGCTGCAACTCAAAATATTGAATTGCAGGTACTGCAACCCTAAGTATTCAATTGTAGGTACTGCAACCCTAAGTATTCAGTTGTAGGTACTGCAACCCTAAGTATTCAATTGTAGGTACTGCAACCCTAAGTATTCAATTGTAGGTACTGCAACCCTAAGTATTCAATTGTAGGTACTGCAACCCTAAGTATTCAATTGTAGGTACTGCAACCCTAAGTATTCAATTGTAGGTACTGCAACCCTAAGTATTCAATTGTAGGTACTGCAACCCTAAGTATTCAATTGTAGGTACTGCAACCCTAAGTATTCAATTGTAGGTACTGCAACCCTAAGTATTCAATTGTAGGTACTGCAACCCTAAGTATTCAATTGTAGGTACTGCAACCCTAAGTATATAATTGTAGGTACTGCAACCCTAAGTATTCAATTGTAGGTACTGCAACCCTAAGTATTCAATTGTAGGTACTGCAACTCTAAGTATTCAATTGTAGGTACTGCAACCCTAAGTATTCAATTGTAGGTACTGCAACCCTAAGTATTCAATTGTAGGTACTGCAACTCTAACAATCTATTCATCTTTGTATCATGTGCACATAACTCCACCATATTATCATTGTTGGCATGTTAGTCAACCATCTATGGGATTACATAATACATCCTCTTTAAATGCACTAGCTATTTAGGTATTTGGTATCAGTTGTGGTAGTTCTGTGCATTGCTAGGTAAATGTGGTCAAATACTTTGATACTAGGTGATCATATAATACTTTTGCAGTCTACAACTTTAAGTCTGTGCTGCAGGTATTCTGAAAACTTAGTCTTTGTGATAGAGTGCAGAAAAGATTAGTCGTTGGCTTGTATAAAGCTCAATCAAAAGCTGATCTTTATCATTTTGAAGAAGTTCAGCAGTGCTGCAGAAAAAGACACAGCACAGAGAGGAAGAGCTTCACTTTGTGATTGCTTAAAAGAATTTCAAAGCTTTATGCTTTAAGTGAAGGTTGGTTGTTAACAGTTCAACAGCTGGTAGCTTTTAATCATTAAAGACTAATTATTTTTAATTTATATATTAGCCAGTTGAATAAATAGCAGTGTGTGTGCGTTTCATTGTCAGCAAAATAAAATTTATTTATGGATCAAGCATTGATAAGAAATGTTAGGCTTGATTATTTTCTACCAAGAGATGACCTAAAATAAAACATTCAATCAGGTCATGTGCAAACATTTTATTAATGGCCAAATTATATTTTATAATTGAGTTTGAAAAAAATGACAAAATATTCCAAAAGTTTTAGGACTTTCAAAAGCTATAATCAGCAATCAGAGATATTACAAATTTTTTTCTCGCCAAAATTATTCATTTAAAAAAATAAGTCATTCCAGTTGTAGTTCAACAAAAGATATTGCTATTTCAATTGCTTACACAAATTACAAAACAATCCAGTCTTTTTACATTTATTATTAATTTTTTTCCATCAATTATTGACATGGTTGATGGAGCTGAACAAAACTGCATATGCATTCAGTTTCCTAAGATGTGTTCTGTGCTGGACTTTGTTCTTTTACTACGGCATATTTTTATGAGATTAATCCTCACTACTCAATGAAACTACTGCTGCCATGTGCTTAGGAGTGCAATTTTTTTGTTTACATTAATGTTAGAAATATATACAAGCTACTGGAAGAAAATGAGTGATTTAGAGTTTGAAGAAATAATAAACTCTGACTTAATAAAAGCACTAGAGGATATTGTGGCATTGGCAAGTTCCCCAAATTCCAGCTCAAACTTGATGCCTGGCAGCGGAGACTCTACTGGAGAACGTAACCAGGCAGCAGAGTGTAAGTAAATATAACAACTTTGGGTCAGTCTCAGTGAAAACTTGTCCTTACAAAGTTGATGGAAAAAGTACAACTTGCTATAAAGCTGGTATGAATTATGTTACAGTTATAAATGGGTTTAATGGAGATGCTACATTCGATCAAGTACCAACTATTGACCAATCAGGGGATAACTACATCTCACAAACAACCCCAGTATCTAACAGGGTGCATACTCAGTATTTCCACAACTACAACAAGTAAGTTACTCTACTAACTGAGAGAGAGCTAAAGCTACATCTATGGTATTGTGTGCATTGTATTGGTACCTCGGACATTGGCTGTTGTAGTCCATCGGTTCCGCTCGATGCCAGAGATCTGCTGCCAGATGGCACCCCACCTTGGTTTTCTACTAATCAAAACATGGAGTTTGTTGCACCAGGTGATGGAATCTCTGAACATGTCCCAGTGAGACCACAACAACAAATGCCTATACAGAATACATCCACACGTTATGTAACTGAGCAGTGCCAGAATGGACAACCACCGTACTACCAATACCACACAAGTTATATAATGACACCTCAACCCTTTAATGATGGTGAGTGAGAGCATCTTCTACTTATGTGGTCTGATTTCAAGCTCAGCTCTGTACGCTTGCAAAAAGAGAGATCCAACAGATCTAAAAGGCGGACATTGAAAGGTGGTGGTATTATTATTCACTGATTAATTACCAAAAGGCATGTGAATATCTATTGTTGCAGTTCGAATACAGTATAGGGTTACCTGGACAGAGGGGAGACTGGGGGATATTATATCTCTTTTCATTCCGTTTATTACACTGTAGTTCATGTCGAAGGAGCTGTAACTGTTAAAACATAAAACGGCAATAATCTTTGATGTGATATATTGAAGGCTTTCGATCCACGTATGTACCATCCAATGAGATGTTCCCCTCTGAAATCTACAAACCCACTAAACCGAGGAAAGAGAGAAAGAAAACATGTAGCCCACCACCTGATTTCGTCAAACCAAGCGAGCCATACGTGGAGCTTATTGCCAAGGTAGTCTAGTACTGATTAATTTTCAGTTGAGAAATGAAAGTTAAAATGGACACTTACGCTGGTGAGTGATAGTTTATTTATATGTTGCAGGCAATACTGAGCTCTCCAGAGAATAAAATGCTGATAACAGAGATATATGATTGGTTTATGCAAAAATTCCCGTTTTTTGCTTTGGGTAACATTCGCTCTTGGAGGAACAGGTAAACATCTCAGAGTTATGTAATCCGATGTTAGCTGACATATCTTACCTGTTTTACTACCTTCCTGTTTGTGTTTAAGTGTTCGCCACAATCTCAGCCTCATGAAGTGTTTTGTAAAAAAGGAGAGGTCGGATGGCAGTAGAAGATATTACTGGTCAATACATCCTCAGTTTATAGTGAGTATTGTTTGTTCCTTTTTTACTTGATGATTCACGCAAAGCTGGTTTTTGAGCTTCATTTTAATTTTGTGATTTATTTTGTAGACTGATTTTGAAAATGGTCGTTTTGATGGCGAAGGATGTAAGGAGAGGAAGAGCGTTGATCCGTCAAAAAAACACAAAAAAAATAAACAAAAAACAGAGTCTCAACAGCTGCAGACAGGTTTCTACCCATCCTACATTGTTAGACAGCGTCAGCATGCACCAATGCATGCAAACTACCAGCCAATGGTAAGCTAAATGTAAATGTTGGAGATAGTAACTTGTTGGTGTAGGAATGTAGAGTGATTAGAGCGGGTGGGTTTTATAGTGAGTTGTCTTCTCACTATCTTTCTAGCTCTTTTACCAACTCATATACTTGGTATGATTGTAGGTAACCACAATGCATCAGTATGAGAGATCGCGCCCCCTACACAGAGATCCTATGATACAAATAAACCAACGTGCACGCATGAACCAACCCTCATACATGGACCAGACCCCACACATGGACCAGACCCCACACATGGACCAGACCCCACACATGGACCAGACCCCACACATTGACCAGACCCCACACATGGACCAGGTCCCACACATGGACCAGACCCCACACATGGACCAGACCCCACACATGGACGCTTCCCTACAGATGGACGCTTCCCTACAGATGGACGCGAGATGGACGCTTCCCCGGAGATGGTAGATGACATAATCAACCCGCCTACTCAAACAATCACATTTCATTCTAGCCCTTCTACTGCTCCTCTATCACTGTCTGATGAGGATTTCCCTTGTATATACTCCTCCTCCCCAAACCAAACATTTGATTATGGAATCCTCTGTTAGACAGTAGCAGGTAAGGTCTACTAAACCACCAGACATAACTCATGATATGTGTATGCTCAAGGATACCTTTCATTCAGTATAACTGCTGGCATTGTTTATCACCACTTCAACAAAACCCACCGATGGTTCCTGGTGGTTACAGTACCACTAACATATCAGGTGGTAGAGCTCCATGGTGGAACAGTTCAGTTTTAACATCTCAAGATGGCCGAAGTTATTTATACCAATAATTATATGGTCAGCCTGTCAATTGCGTTATGTACTTGTAGAACCTGACGCAATCTGTTAAAGGAAAGTGAAGCAGCCGTCCAACCGACATCAACACAACAATAACCTACTTTTTGTATGTATATAACAGGATATATAAATAGACTGATAAAAAGGCACAAGTTTTAAACTATTAACTATTATGAGAAATAGACTTGGGTTCACAGTAAACCCACCAGTGGGTGTACCTGACGACCCTTTGGTTGCCCTGTTTGCACAGTTCTACTGGTATGTATCTTTGAAAGTTTTGTGTAGGTTACTGCTGTAGTGTACTATGTACAATATCCAATGTTATATCTAATCTGTTGTATAACTATTCCTATGTGAACCTACCAAGTATGCAATGTGTGCCAGTTTCAAAGTATTCAGTGGTCTGTAAAATGTTGTTGTATTTGTTATTGTAGTTGTTATAATTGCTATATCGTTATTGCTAATATAAGTTAACAATTGTTATGTTATTGATAAATGAAAAGTTGAAATAAACAGTTTAAGATACAAACCTGAGAGCCATTACATAGAAAGGGTAATGTGCATTTTGGGAATGCAGGTGTTATTGATAGCAGACGTGGATCAGAGGATTATCTCCCCTCCTAAAACGCTAACTACAAGACAAATATAACTATTGTTACGTATATTGTTTATATAGTATAAGGTACAGAAAATTCCCTTCGTAGAATGGATCTACTTTTTTATCACAATTGGTTTGACGACGCTAAACACAATGCGCCTGAGCCATTTTGTAACGATAATAAAATATCATAAAACACCATTTTTATGCATCCGAAGAGACACCAAACGCTGTCAACTGGCTAGCTTTCGAGAGGGGAAATAACTCCATGGTGCTACGCTGACACACATACATAGCTTAGCTATCTGTTTGGGTCTGTTACTACACATCACTAGCAAGTACTCATAATAAAAAGTTGTACCAACAAAATCTTTTCAAGTTTTAATGCAAAAATTCAGAAAAATATGTTATGGTGTTAGATTTTTTGTAACAGCTCCTGCAACTAGACATATTCATGATGCTTACTGGGGCAGTGACTTTTTTCACCACAAAAAAAGATATTAGGTTTTATGTAAGCAACTGTGGAATCATTTCCCTGGACTCTTAATGAACACAAATAAATAGGCTGCAACTATGTTAAGAATAAGGAATGTTAGTAGAAATGTCATTTTATAGCCAGATAACTACAGGTATTAGCCATCGAAACATCTGCACTGGAGTGTTTCAACATTTATTCTAGAGAATGCTGACGTTAGTCACATAAATTATCGTTGAATTGTTTGTTCCACGAGTTGTCTGCGTTGGTAAAATTGCCATCAAAACTTGGTGAGAGCAACAATAGACAGGTAAAAAAGACGGAGAACATAAAATAAACCTACGGGAATGCTTGTACCTTTCAACTTTGAAGTTGACCATCAGATTAAATAAAAGGATATCAAATCTCTCATTTTAAGGTGTTTTAGCTGGAAAGGATAAAAAATCCTTTTAAAACTGGGTGGTCTGTAAGCAGTACAATACTTTACCTTAGGACTTACCTTAGGACTTACCTTAGGACTTACCTTAGGACTTACCTTAGGACTTACTGTAGTTGGTTTTGCTCCAGATAAAACTAACCAATCAGCTGTGGTTACTAATTAGAGATTACGCGTTACGCTGGTAATTAGCTTATTGTGGTAAATGTTGGCAATTGTTTGATGTCTTGTCCAGGTAAACCTTTCATTCCCTCCATCACTCTCACTCCCATTTCAAAAACCTCTTTCACAGACATAACAGAAGCCATAATCATGCACTTTTCAGTGAATAAGAACTTACAAACGGGCCCAGAAGATACCCTTAAAACATAAAAGCCAAAAATAATCAAACCAACAGTGAGAAGGAAGTTCATGAATCTAAGTTAAGCCAAGTTATACTTTCTGATCTCTCCATGTCAATTAAGACAGTCAACCCAAATAATATTTTGTTGGTATTAAGAAACCCAGCCAGCGAGCTAGTAGGAGTTGTTCCACCGAGCCAGTAGGAGTTGTTCCACCTAGCCAGTAGGAGTTGTTCTACCGAGCCAGTAGGAGTTGTTCCACCTAGCCAGTAGGAGTTGTTCCACTGAGCCAGTAGGAGTTGTTCCACCAAGCTAGTAGAAGTTGTTCTACCGAGCCAGTAGAAGTTGTTCTACCAAGCCAGTAGGAGTTGTTCCACCGAGCCAGTAGGAGTTGTTCCACCGAGCCAGTAGGAGTTGTTCCACCGAGCTAGTAGGAGTTGTTCCACCGAGCCAGTAGAAGTTGTTCCACCTAGCCAGTAGGAGTTGTTCCACCGAGCTAGTAGGAGTTGTTCCACCGAGCCAGTAGAAGTTGTTATGCTGAGCGAGAGAGCCAATCCAGCCTAGTTTATATTTATTTTATATGTACACAATTGTAAGTATACCTACGCTTGCCATAGGGAATATATTACTGTGACAGATTATGCTAACTTTCAAGGTTTTAATTTTTGTTTAATCAGTTCAAACAATTAATTTTTTGTTAATCGATGTGCATGCTGCTACACAACTAGTATTGTAAGGGTAGATCTGCTCTTACAACACTACTCATCAAATGCTGTTTGAACAAAACGTTGTTGTGCTGCAATGTGTACCCATGAGTGAAATTTTGTTTTGCGCAGTAATAACATCCAAAAACAATTTTTTTGCTTAATTATTTCCCATCTTTTAAGCTGTGACAATCTGAAAAGACTATCGCATACATTCGTATTTTATATGGCGATGCGTGCAACAAAAATCTTTTTAACAAAAACCTCTTTTTCTGTAACTCGAGTGATGAAATGAATAAAGTCAGTACCAATAGTAAAGGAGATGGCAGTTTCCAATCACATGCCAAAAAGCTGAACAATAGTCAATCTAATACCAAGAGATTGTAAGTTTTACCAAGATAAAAATAATGCTGTTTATCTCACAAAGTAGGTCAACTACTTCCTGTCAACTTCCTGTACTTAGCCTATAAAAGGCAAAGCTTTCTTGTATTCATTGCCACTTGCCAAATGCTGTTGCCTTTGCCACTTGTTGCCACTGCTACCATTGCTTTTATACTGGGTTTGTATGAGACAATAAATGTATAGGCTTGAAAGCACCGAGTTATACGTCTCATTGGTTGTAGAGTTGGGTTATTCCTCCATAACAGTTAACTGGAGCCATACCAGCCCAGGATCCTCCTTGGTGAGAGGAGATAGCGGTTGTCAGACCTGTAGAGGCTTACCGAGTTGCTATGCCAACAGACAGAGTGTCTGCTGGTATTCAGTCATTGGAGAACAGTTCGTGGTCAGCGGAATCCACCACACCTTGAATGTTAAAAATAATTGAAAAGCAAGTTTACTGTAATGTATGGTTTTTATTCATTATTTTATATTTACTTGTAAACAAACCATTAGAATATTGTTGTTATTCATAATTTTTTTGTTACGATTATTTATTAATTATTCACATGGTTAAACAAATTTTATTATCGATGCAACTATTTTACAAACTGCATCAACACTGCATCACATTAAAATACTATTGGTGCGAAAGATGGACGTACATGTTTTATAACATTAGCATTTCTTCAGAAGTTGATAATATTTTTTACTCAGTAGCAGAAATGTGTTGTAAATGATTAAAACTGATAAACTTGTAAACATCGTTTGTTGTAACCAATCAGAGGGCGCTCGCTGATGTGCTTTCATCATGAAGCATATGCCAAGATGTTGGTTTGGCTTGCGATCAAGCCTCATGATGTGCAGATATATCGGAGAAGCTCGTAACGCTTTCTGATGGCAAACATAGACTTGTGTAGCCGGCCCATTAGTCACTAGTTAGTAGAGGCTTAAATGACTCATAGAGCTACTCCCAGTTTGTAATAGAGCTCTTGTTTATGTCACACTGACACAAGTGATAGTATAAATATGTACATTTATTTTTAGAAACGCGGCTTCTGGATTACTTGCAGCCTTTCTCATACGATATATACAAAATAGTTCATTAATCATATAATGTGAAGTTGTATTCTCTGATCGCTAACTGAGATAAATTATTACTTAATAATAAATATTTTATAAACAGTAAATTGGCATTGTTGTGTAAAACTGTGCAGCTAATGCCTTTGGTAATTCTCATATGCTAAAGGGGAGATAACTTCACACAAACATTGAAGGTTTTAATGTGTTTTGATTGTATAATGTTTTGTTCCATTCCTTCTTTAGGTGCTACAATCTTCGAGATGAAAAGATTTGGTTTAATATGTTTATTATACAGTTTATAGAACTAATTTCTATGCTATTTATTGCCAATAATAGCCAAAACAAAATGGCAATATTAAGATAGCTCGTGGACCTATTGAGACTTTATATATGTTTTATTGTTACACTATGATGTATGTAGGGTTGGCTACCGCTGCCCCATGCTGATTGGCTGTGTGTTCAACCTCGCTGCCACTATAAGCTTTGCGTACTTGAGAAACTACTATCTGTTGATTGTGGCAAGGAGCTTCCAGGCAGCCGGGTCGAGTCTCTCTGTTATAGGAGGTAAGGTTGTGTCATTGAATCATTGAATATTTGTCATTGAATCATTCTGCCTGTAATAGTACAAGGGATTGTCTGCTCCCCAGTGGAGTTGTCTGCTCACTAGTAATGTTGTCTGCTCACTAGTGGAGTTGTCTGCTCACTAGTGGAGTTGTCTGCTCACTAGTGGAGTTGTCTGCTCACTAGTAGAGTTGTCTGCTCACTAGTGGAATTGTCTGCTTTCCGGTGGAGTTGTCTGCTCACTAGTAGAATTGTCTGCTCACTAGCGGAGTTGTCTGATTACCAGTGGAGTTATACGCTTACTAGTTGAGTTGTCTGCTCTCTAGTGGAGCTGTCTGCTTAATAGTGGAGTTGTCTGCCCACTAGTGAAGTTATTGTTATTGTTATTGTTGTATATACACATTATGTAATACATTATGTTTTGCAGTAATAAACTTTGTGGACAATTTCATCTTAGGAGTATTTCTTGGCACAGCGCCAGCTTGGATGTTATACACATTGCATGGACAGCAATGGAACATCGGTAATGTATAGATAATGTTCCTAAATAATTTTTAATTATTAAAACACTCACAAAGGTAGAACATCAATCTCTGTTGTATTCTATTACAGGAGTTATTCTCTCAGTTGCATCTGTGTTTCACGTGTCAGCGCAGTTTGTGACGGGGAGGTTCACAGAGGTAGCGAGTCATTGGATGTTTTTGTGTTTTGGCCTGTGGATGACAGCTATGGGTACTTTTGCTGTGAGTTCACTACTTGATGCTTTTTGTAACTCTTCCATTTACTTCATTTGTTAACACACCGAATACGTTACAGTACCCGTTTGCTGGAGGGATATGGAAAGTACTTATACCAGAATGCATCACTAGGATAGGACATGGAGTTGTCATCGCTTGTCTCAATCCATTGCTCACACATATAGTAGACATGAGACATAACTCCCACTATGGAGTCATCAATGGCGTGTACACAGCTTCATACAACTTGGCTCAGTTTGTTGGTAAATAATCAGAGCTACTGATATACACTTTAAATATATAGCTTGATATGTTAGGTACATTATTTGTGGAGTTGTCCTCATTTCCTAAATTATCACTATATGTGCACCAGGCATGTCTTAATTCATCTTTAACGATTCACCCCAGCAAGATTGCTATTGCCTTGTTACAGAGATTCATGGTGTATGTACACTACCAATGTGCCTCTGCCAATCGAAAATGACAATTGGGCACTTCCTTATTCCATTCTCTACTTTCCATTATTATGAAATCCCAGCTAAAATTGCTCTATGTGATGTTACTGGTAGCCATACAAATGTTTTGCGACAACAAAAAATGGGGCGTCTACAAACAAACTACCGTATGTAAACAATTGTGGCTAAGAAACTATTTTATTGGCAACAGGGATACGATGAGGAGTGATATGATTGGTTAAATCGCAAATTGTCTACCACTCTTCTGTTCACAATCAAAACCTACCGATATCCTCAAATAGAATACCAACAATTATTTTACCAAAGTTTGACGAAAGAGAAAAAGAAAAATTTGAATTGGTAAAGCAATCAGTAGACGTACATGAGGATTAGTGTATTTATATTAAAATGGTCGGTTTCCTGTTTATCATATACATCCTTGCCCACATAAATGTAGAGTACGTCGTATGTATGATATATAGTTTGCGTATAGAAACATCCAACTTATGGTTTGTACATTCGGCTGATGCACGCTAGTGACTGCTGATTTTGTCATTTAGGGCCGAATGTAGGCGGAGCTTTGATAAAGGTAATTTCCTTCAACTGGTAAGTATTACCACACAACCTGACCACTGTAGTGTTACATAATAGTATTCTATTGAATGTACCAGCAGGTTACATCTGTTCCATTTTATTATATAACATTCCTCTGTATTCTTTAGGTTGTACTGGGGTTTGGGAATATTTCTAGCTGCTTTCTCTTTCACCTCTCTATGTCTGAGGGGCATTGGTGACAGCTGTGCACCTGCACAACCGCACAGTCCTGATCAGCTCGTTGAACCCAAAAATGGAACTGAATAATTTTGCTAGATAGAATGCAAGTGTACTAGATAGCTTGGTTATGGTTGAATGGTGTTAGAAGTAGAAACAGTATTACATGTAACTATTACATACACAATGTTGTATTCTAATGGATTCCGGTCTGTTACCACGGACATCCACTAGTCTCGAGTATTCTACCTCTCTCCAGAGGGGACACTGTACTGACCGACAGTGACAACTGTGTTGGGTAACCGAATTACCCGGTAAGGCAAGAGCCCATGGCTCAGACAAACAGTACCGAGTAGTGTTTGTTATAATGGCTTTATTCTCTAAGCTGTCCTGAGGGTAATTATTCCTCTAGGGTTTAGCAATATAAGAATACATGCCATGGCTCATTGTAATGAATGCACAGATTAACAGTGGGAGCTCTCATTTTATAGGAGAGCTAATGAACACAAAACATATAAGATTCAATGCACAGGAAGTAAATGAACCAATTACATTAACTATATAAATAATCAACCAATCACAATGCAATGCAAGATAATAAAGGGAGGTGCCAAGTGGCTAAGGGCGGAGTCCTTTCTCCTAATTGTCCAATGAAGGCTCCTACAGGGTTCCCAGGCTGTACATAGAATTAGGTCCACGAAGTTGGTACTTTAGGGGTAAGCACTTCCTGTTTACGACCTTGACCAAGTTCTCTGACATCTTTGCAGATCCTCCTCTAAGTCGGCCATCTTGTGCCGGCCCAGTACAGCTGTACCGGGCCGGTAGAGGTCACTACCGACCCTGCAGGGGTCAATACCGGCCCTGCTTACTATGCTACCGGCACAGTAGGACTTCCTACCCAACAGCTATTAACCAAATGCTGTGGGCAGAAGTCTAGCGCATTGCTTCGCAAGGTTTCTAGTGTAAACTACCTGTTTACTACTAGAGTGCACTGAAATCTACCACATACCTCTCTCCATTAAAGTCATAGCCTGGCTTTAATAACAAAATATCAAGAGCAGATATGTGTGGGGGTAACACACGTACCCAGATTAAATATGTGTAGTTAGGTGTGATGTTGAACCGACATCTTGACGAGGCTGTTGGCTGGGTCAAGACAGGTGGGTCGAGGGAAAGCCAACTGTTTTACTGGGTCTGGCGACGGAAGGGCAGGAAAATCTTCCTGGTATTGCTGGTCGGAATCTTTGCCGGCACATATTAAGTGGCAATAGGCTTCTCCGTATCTGGTTGGAGGTCCCACATTCCGTTGTGGCCGGATCCTGGGGCTCGTCATGGGGGTTTCCGTTGGAAGGTGAGGTGCTGGATCCGGGGTCTGTGGTAGAGGTCGTGTGGCGGTTGGAGGCGGCTCGGGTAAGCCTATTGGATCCTCCTCCGCGGGTACCGGCCTGGTGGCTTGGGGGAATTCTGGCAAGGTAGAGGGCGGAAAGTATTCCGGCTCCACGGGTTCTCGTTGCCTCCTTTTCTTCCGGGTGGCGCCCCTCATGTTGGGTCGCCGGTTGGGTTCAAGCGCTGCTGGGGCTTGGCCCCTGGGGTCGGTGCAGGGGTAGTAAGGCTTCAGGTTACAACCATTCTGCACGGATCTCTGGCCATGCCTCATAATAAGGTATGTATGATTGTGGTAGGCCTCCTCAATTTCAAAATGGTCCGACAAACTTTGGCTGGAGCTTGGGATTCTCCCCTTTTCGCCGTCTGCGATTGAGCAGCCATACATGATCTCCTGGTGCAAAGGTGGTGGGTTCCTCCCCTTCGTCTGTCCTGATTTGGGTCTGCTCCTCTCGTAAGGTGTGGTGTACTTCCTCTAGTCTTTCCTTGAGTGCCTGAGCGTAGGCGTGCACAGGGAGCTGGTCTGGTAGCGGAGGGTGACAGGTGATTTGGTCGGGTAGGCGGAGCTCTCGGCCCATCATGAGGAAGTTTGCCGTTTCTCCGGTCACTGTATGGGCGGTGGCTCTAAAAGCACGCATGAGTTGTGGCAACAGCAAGTCCCACTCGTTGGGCTGTCTTCTCAGCAGTAGGGACCTCAGGGAATCACCTAACACTCGGTTATTCCTCTCTACCACCCCGTTAGCCTGTGGGTGGTATGGGGTAGTCCTAGTTTTGTCTACGTTCCATAGGGAGCATAGTTCTTGCATCAGGCTACTCTCAAATTGTGCCCCCTGATCCGTATGGATTTGTTCAGGGATTCCGAAATATGAGAACACTCTTTTGTCGAGGGCAGTGGCAACTACCGGCGCAGTCGCGTCAGGCAAGGCTATCGCGTCTTGCCAACGGGTGAAATGATCCGTCAGAACTAAGATCCAATGATTTCCTCTTGCCGTCTCGGGTAGTGGTCCAACCAGGTCAACTGCTAGCTTTTGCCAGCGGCGGCCAGCGTACATGCGTTGCCTGTGGGGGTTAGGGCAGACTCCTCCCGTCTTTGCGCGCTGACAGACCTCGCAACTCCGTACGAGGCGCCTGACATCAGCATATACTCCTGGCCAGTACCAGGTGAGTAGTAGTCTCCGTTGGGTACGGGTTACCCCCTGGTGTGCTAGTTCATGAACTTGCCACATGGTGGCTCCTCGCAGTCCCGGAGGGCAGAGGGCGCACCACCGAGATTTCTTTTTGACCGCCACCTGGATTTCTAGTACACCGGTAGGCCTGATTCTCATGGCCGACTGGCGGCGGGCTAGGGTCCGTAGCTCACCGCTTCCCAGTTCTAGTTGTTCTTGTGTCAGGGTGTGATTCCCTAAGACTGCTGCATACATGATGGCCACTTCGTGTTGGCCTTCCTGTTGTGCCTTAACCAAGGTTGAGTCTTGGGTGGCTGCACTTGGGTAGCCTATAGCCGAGACGACGTTGCTGGGAGAGAGGGTTGTTCTCTCTTGGTGGGGAGTCAGCTCCTCTGCTACTTCATCCTTAGTGGGACCACCGTCCCTTTCCTGGATATGTTGGCACTGACGGCAGGTGTCCGGGCAGCGTCTGCTCAGCCCATCGGCATTGCCATGGTGCGAACCCTTTCGGTGTTCAATGGAATACTGGAATTCGGAGAGAATTTCCAGCCAGCTGGCCACCTGACTTGTCGGTTCCCTCTTTCGGCAAAGCCACAGTAGTGAAGCATGGTCCGTCCTCAACTTAAACTTCTGCCCGTACAGGTATGGCCGAAAATGCCGTACAGCCTTCACTACTGCCAGGAGCTCCTTCCTGGTGACGCAGTAGTTACGTTCTGCTGAGCCCAGCGTTTTGCTGTAGTACGAGATCACCCTTTCCTGACCATTCTGGATCTGGGATAGGACAGCCCCTAGGCCGTCATTGCTAGCGTCGGTGTCCAATATGTATGACCCTTGGGGTTCAGGGTATCCTAAGATGGGAGCCGTAATGAGGCTCTTCTTTAAATGGGTAAAGGCTTGTTCCTGTTCTGGGCCCCACTCCCACGAAGCGTTCTTCCCTGTGAGTCTGGTGAGGGGTTTGGCTACTGTTGCAAAGTCCGATAGGTACTGGCGGTAGTACCCTACCATCCCTAGGAAGGCTTGGAGATCTTTCAGGTCCCGAGGGGAGCTCCAGTTGGCGACGGCAGCAACTTTATCAGGGTCGGTAGCTACCCCTTGCTCACTGACAATGTGTCCTAAGTAGCGGACTTGCTTCTGTAGTAAGTCGCATTTGTCAGGCTTCAGTTTGAGTCCCGCCTGTCGTAGCCTGTGGAGGACTTCAGCCAGCCGCTCAAGGTGAGTGGCAAAGTCTGGGGAGATGACTATAATGTCATCTAAATATAGGAGCAAGGTTTTCCAATGCAACCCGCAAAGGACCTTCTCCATTAGTCTCTGGAAGGTGGCTGGTGCCGAGGTGAGGCCGAACGGCAGTACCTTCCATTTGTAGAGTCCTGCTCGTGTAGAGAATGCCGATTTCTCGCTGGCGTCCTCATCTAGGGGTACCTGCCAGTAACCACTGACGAGGTCTAGTGTGCTGAAGTATTCGCTTCCAGCGAGGGCATCCAGGCTCTCGTCTATCCGAGGCAAGGGATGAGCATCTAGTTGGGTTACCGAATTGAGCCGGCGGTAGTCGATGCAAAACCGCCATGACCCATCTTTCTTTTTGACAAGTACCACGGGGGAACTCCATGCCCCGGTGGCGGGCTCTATCAGGCCCTTGCTTAGTAGGTGGGTGACTTGTCTTTCCGCCTCTTCCTCCTTTTGGGGTCCCAGCCTGTGAGGGGGTTGACGGATAGGCTTGGCACCTGGTAGAGGGGGATGCTGTGCTCCGCCAAACTGGTTCGCCCTATGTCATGATCTCCAGCACTAAAGGTGGTTCCATACTGTCCCAACAGCTGGGCGAGGTGTCTGGCCTCTTGGTTGCTTTTGCAGTTCGACAGGGCTCTTTTGTACAGGTCCTCTAGGTGGACGGGCACTGTTGGTACCGAGTCCGGGTTTGCAGGGTGCTCTGTGTCTATTTGAGGGAGGGAGTCTAGAGAGGGACAGTGCGCCGGGTCCAAGAGGGTATATCGCCCAATAGTCTCTCCGGCTTTCAATTCCAACGGTTGATCGGTTGGGTTCATACACCGCACGATTATCCGCCCTTGTCCATCTGGATGGTTGATGCTGGTCGCCAAGGGGGGAGCATCTGGGTATCCTTCCACCGTACCAAGAGGTCCATGGTTCTTGGAGTTTACTCGTCCCACTAGTGTTACTTCTGAACATGGAGGGATAGTGACGGCTCGTACTACTTGTACTTTATTGACCAGTAGTCTGCCCTGCTGGTCTGTACACTGCAGAGGGTGACCGTTCACCGTTAGCCTTGCTTCTTCAGGGTGTAACTGACACCGTTGAGAGAGGCAGAATGGTCTGCCTAGTATGGCGTCCCTACTCATTCGTCCCACCGTGAAGGTTACGTCCACTTTTACCTCCCTTAGGCGGATGGGGATCGTCACGGTGCCTAAGTAGGGTACCTTCGAACCGTCCGTCATAATCCCATACGGGGGTCCTGCTCGTAGGGTACCCTTAACGGCGGGGGACAGAATCTGGAAGACCTGTTGAGACAAGAGGTTGAGGGTGCAGTCGGCGTCCACTAGCACAGAAATGGGATGGCCTTCTATTCGCCCCGGAAGGAAGTAGAGTACTGTGGATGGCCAACTGGCAGTGGCTCTCTGAGGGGTTCCAGGTTTTTCCGAGGCATGGGTAGTCTGTGCAGAATACCCGTACGACTTATTCCGTGGTACCGAGGCCCGGTACTTTGGTAATGTAGAGTGGGTTTGCTTCAATAGTACGGGGTTATGCCGTTCCACTCGTTTGAGCAGTTCCTCATTGTGGCGGATAGGTAGTCGCGGCTCGCTGGCCGTTGGTCTTGGAGGAGTACTTGTCCCATCTCTTGGTCTCTTCTTATAGGGTTTGTGGTTGGAGGGCAACTGCCTCTCTCCAGCAGCTGCCGTCCGATCCGGCTCAAACCTCCTGCCATCTACCTGTGGCTGGGGGCTCTTCACAGCCTGGTACATTCCACCTGTAGTTCTCTCTACAGCGGATGGTTGTGTGGGGGCGTCCTCCTCTTCAGGGGTGTAAGGGGGGTTCTCCGTCAGCTCTGCTTGCGCTAGACGGACACTATTATTAAGTGGCCGCCCGTGTTTGTCCGTGCAAGGCAGCACATGTCCATCAATCATGAACTTGGAGTCTGGAAACCTTAGGGCACACTCGTGTAAGGTGAGAAACGGCATGCCAATTATGGCATCTTCATTGATGTCACTAATGACGAAGTTAACGCTCGTCCTCAGTTCACGAAGCTGCAAGTTTACTTGCAGGGTACCGTAAAAGGGAATCCTAGACCCGTCAGCCATGAGTCCATGTGCCTCGCTGCGTTGCAGCATGTCCTTCACCGACTGTGGCAATTGCTGATACAGATGCTTCAACAGCAAGTTGGTGGTGCAGCCTGTGTCAATCAACAGGGAGGCTGGTCTACCGACTAACCTTCCAGCCAGGAAGTAGCTGGCCTGGTAAGGTCGCTCCAACGGTGGCGTTGCCATTTGTGTTCTCCTGGGGGGTTGTCCACTCTCTCCTAGAGTTGCAGGACTGTAAGGGGGTTGACGAGCTCTCCAGCTACTGTCAGTCTGTGTTCTCCTGGGGGGTTGTCCACTCTTCTTCAGAGTTACAGGACTAATGGGGGCTTGTCGAGCTGTCCGGCTGTCCTCAGCGGGCGTCTGTGCTCTCTTGGGGGGTTGTCCACTCTTCTTCAGAGTTCCAGGACTGTACGGGGTGTCAGGAGTTGTCCAGCTGCAGTCAGCGGGTGTTGACGCTCTCTTGGGGGGTTGTCCACTCTTCTTCAGAGTTCCAGGACTGTATGGGGCATCAGGAGTTGTTTGGCTTGTCCAGCGGTGGTTGGTTGCTGTCAGTTGTATCTTGGGAGGTTGTCCACTCTTCTTCAGAGTTCCAGGACTATAAGGGGTGGTGGGTGTGGTCCGGCTTGCCCAGCTGCAGTCAGCTGCCGGTGGCGCTACTGCGGGCGCCGGCCGTTTCCCGTCTGTCTGGGGTTGTTTGCAAAGTGAGCTGCGCGCTGAGTTCGGGGGCAGGTACTCATCATGTGACCTGGTTGTCTGCAGCCCCAGCAGCGTGTTGCAGGCTCTGCCTCCAACTGTGGAGCGGGAGCCGCCTGTATTGCCGCTCTCAGCGACCGTAGCTCTTCTGTTAGTAGCTTTAGACTGTCCATGACTGTTGTCATAGGATCCGGTATGGCAGGTGTAAGGGTGTGGTGTGTCTGCTGTACGGCAGTAGCGGTGGAGACACGTTGAGACATGCCCTTGGCAACCGTCCTCATCCATTCCTCTTCCTCCTTCTCCTCTGCCTTCTCCTCTTCCAACATCCGTACGTGAGCCTGGCGCTCCTCAAACGGTGTCTTTATCTGCATATACTCGTTGCCGGCCCGGACTGCTTCAGCAATGTCAATGGGCTGCATGGCCAACAAGTGTCTTTGCAGGTAAGCATTTCCAACCGTGGTGCTGAAGATATCCAGCATCATCCTCTGCATGGGTCGGTGAGGTAGATCTGCATACGCAACGCGCACTAGGCGCTCTACTTCACTTGCATGCTCTTGGAGCGACGTCTTGTGTTGGCGGCGTAGGCTGGTCAGCCGGGACATAGCTTCCCTTTGTGTTAGCCCAAAACGTGCTCGTAGTGCAGCAAAGATACCCTGCAGATGTGGAGGCTTTCCACAGTCCAATGCTTTACCTCGTAATGCATCCCTCAGGTATAACATGGCCGTGTTCTCTGGCCACTCATTCATTTCGGCTACCTCAATGAATCTGCTGATGAAGTACTCGACGTCTCCTTCGCCGTCAAACTTCGGAGCCTTTAGTCTAGCTGGTGCATTGTCTTGGTTGGGCCTCATCATAGCCGTCAATGCTTCGGTCAATCTATCAATGGCTGTAGCTTCTGGGTTGCCAGCGGGTGCTCGACCAGCGCTGCGTGCTCTCTGGGTGGCCATTCTTTGCAGATAGAGGAGTGATCTCAACTCAAATCTAAGAAATGGTCAGTACAACTGGATCCCGGGTCGGTATAGGTGAGATCCGGATCGGTAGCTGTGTTTCCAGTGGCTCTAGCAGATCTAGGGGTTGGTCCAATGGATACTGTGGCAGTATCTGGCACTCCGTCGCTTGTAACAACCGTTACGAAACTTCTTGTACTGCTGCAGGGCGGAGCGAAGCTCTACGGGCCTACAGGCAGTAGTGTAGTGACACTGTAAATGGATACAGTGCCGGGGTCACTGTTACCAGCTGAGTAGCACTCCAAGCTGAATAACCTCTGGTAGCTGAGTCTGTACAGCTGATACATGACTCTCTCTTCTTTTCGCACAGTGCCGGTATCTCTATGTCCAGGTCGGAGCGAACTCTACGAGCCTGTAGAAGATACGGTAGCGTCTGTACTGGACTGCTGCAAACGGAGCAGGCTCTACGGTTGATGCAGACAGCCTTTAGTAGTGGATACTGTGCCGGGATAGCTGCTGCAGTTCGGAGCGCACTCAAACGAACCTGCAGAGAAATCCGGTAGTATCTTGTGTCAATTGCTTCTTCAGATCTACTACTTCGGTAGATCAATTTCTTCTCCTCTCTCCAGATCTACACCCGGTAGATCACTTCTCCTTCTTCAGTGGTAGCTGGCCTGCAGTGCATTCGCAGGGCCAGAGGGTAGCGTGAAAGAGCACAGCGTGGGAAGGTACCGTTTATCCCACCGCTGCCACCAATGTAATGGATTCCGGTCTGTTAC
This sequence comes from Cryptosula pallasiana, assembly GCA_945261195.1. Taxonomy (NCBI): domain Eukaryota; kingdom Metazoa; phylum Bryozoa; class Gymnolaemata; order Cheilostomatida; family Cryptosulidae; genus Cryptosula; species Cryptosula pallasiana. The sequence continues at coordinate 25,937,821 of OX183140.1, read as the reverse complement.
CACGGACATCCACTAGTCTCGAGTATTCTACCTCTCTCCAGAGGGGACACTGTACTGACCGACAGTGACAACTGTATAGGGCAACCGAATTACCCGGTAAGGCAAGAGCCCATGGCTCAGACAAACAGTACCGAGTAGTGTTTGTAATAATGGCTTTATTCTCTAAGCTGTCCTGAGGGTAATTATTCCTCTAGGGTTTAGCAATATAAGAATTCATGCCATGGCTCATTGTAATGAATGCACAGATTAACAGTGGGAGCTCTCCTTTTATAGGAGAGCTAATGAACACAAAACATATAAGATTCAATGCACAGGAAGTAAATGAACCAATTACATTAACTATATAAATAATCAACCAATCACAATGCAATGCAAGATAATAAAGGGAGGTGCCAAGTGGCTAAGGGCGGAGTCCTTTCTCCTAATTGTCCAATGAAGGCTCCTACAGGGTTCCCAGGCTGTACATAGAATTAGGTCCACGAAGTTGGTACTTTAGGGGTAAGCACTTCCTGTTTACGACCTTGACTAAGTTCTCTGACATCTTTGCAGATCCTCCTCTAAGGCGGCCATCTTGTGCCGGCCCAGTACAGCTGTACCGGGTCGGTAGAGGTCACTACCGACCCTGCAGGGGTCAATACCGGCCCTGCTCACTATGCTACCGGCACAGTATGACTTCCTACCCAACAGCTATTAACCAAATGCTGTGGGCAGAAGTCTAGCGCATTGCTTCGCAAAGTTTCTAGTGTAAACTACCTGTTTACTACTAGAGTGCACTGAAATCTACCACAGTATGTAACTGTTACATACACAATGTTCCGTGTAACTGTTACATACACAATGTTGCATGTAACTGTTACATACACAATGTTCCATGTAACTGTTACATACACAATGTTGCATGTAACTGTTACATACACAATGTTGCATGTAACTGTTACATACACAATGTTGCATGTAACTGTTACATACACAGTGTTGGATGTAACTGTTACATACACAATGTTGCATGTAACTGTTACATAGACAATGTTGCATGTAACTGTTACATACATAATGTTGCATGTAACTGTTACATACATAATGTTGCATGTAACTGTTACATACACAATGTTGCATGTAACTGTTACATACACAATTTTGCATGTAGCTGTTACATACACAATGTTGCATGTAACTGTTACATACACAATGTTCCATGTAACTGTTACATACACAATGTTGCATGTAACTGTTACATACACAATGTTGCATGTAACTGTTACATACACAATGTTCCATGTAACTGTTACATACACAATGTTGCATGTAACTGTTACATACACAATGTTGCATGTAACTGTTACATACACAATGTTGCATGTAACTGTTACATACACAATGTTGCATGTAACTGTTACATACACAATGTTACATAATATGTGATATGTTGTATGGTACTCCAGTTATTCAGTATCTTCATAACGGTGTGTTAGTTGACACGCTAACTTATTGCTTCTCGTCATATAAAGAAGGGCTTCACTCTGTACTGAACAACACATATCCTACACTTTTCATATTCTTTTATCAGTTTTTGGGTCAAACTTGCATTTGCTCTCAAATATTGAGCCAACATTTGTCGTGTACTTTTATTAACATTGTTTCTGACTTGTCTGTATGTGCAGATGTTGTCACACAGGCTGTTTACCAATCAAGCAGTCTAGACAGGAAGTAGCGAGTGCTTGTGCGATACATAGATGCTCTGAATGCATAATAAATCTACCAGTAGCGCATTAGCCGCCCCAACAATCCATATTTAATCCTTTTCTTTATCCCGTTTGGCCAATAAACAATGTGAAGAATATATCCATGTGGGTTTGAACAATGTAGATAGATGTCTATGGACCTTGCATAGCATGTCTTACATAAACATATTGTTTTGTTTACGTTCAAGACGTTTTAAAGTGCTCGCTCTAAAACGAGTTTTTAAAAAATGTGCCGTCTGAAAATGAGCAGAATTATTAATGATCAATTTTTACTTTGGTCTAATAGAAGACAAAATTGTAGCAACTCTTATAATTGCTTTTTCACCAGTGGCTTAATTAACATTTGCATTTCCTGTAGTAAACGACATTTAAAATATGTATAATGTTATTGATCATAAATCAATGAGTTCTTTTTGGTAAATGATATTTTTTATTTGGGATTTACTTTTTAAAGCGATAACTGATATTTATTGTTTGAAAATTGATATTTCATATTTTTAACTATTGCTTGTCGTTAATGAATTAATTATATCGAGTAAATATTGAACCAACCTTTTAAAAGGCACACAGTTTTGTTGGAAAACAAGCGATCAAATCTGTACCTGGTTTTGTTTTAATAAAAACTCAAGTGCAAAAACTTTACAATTGACCAACAAGCTAACAATTCCCAGTATGCATAAAAACTGTTTTACCTTAATGTTTGGGTTGAAGAATGTGAAGTTTCAGGTTTCACAACACAGACTATGTAAGAGTTTTCTTTACCAAAATAAACAATATTTATTATAATAACATTAAAAAACTAATAAATACAAAAATTAGCGCCAACAACTACACTTATTCACCAGTAAAAACTGTTACATAAAATCATCAGATAAAATGGCGTACAAAATAATTATCTATATAGAACATTAAAAATGGCTCATCGCTAATATAAGATATTGTAGTGGATTTTGGGGGGCCGACCAAACGTCCACCAACAACGCCTCACTCTAGAGGTCAACTTCCAACAGAGGAGTATGCCAACTCCACAACTGTTAGTAGTAATATATGAGCAGATCTCCCTACCAAGTGTTTTTTTGTGGATTTGATCTTGGAGTTGAGACAATGGGTTACGGCGTTGGATGAATTCGCCGAGTTTATATTGTATTTTACTTGAGGGGTACTTGAGTGGCATTTGAGTGGCATTTGAGTTTTGATTAGTTTTTTACTTAATTTGAACTTATATGGCATATAGATTTTGAATGTATGGCATTCAAGTTTTGATAACTTTTTTACATAACTCGAACTCATATGGTATCTTGAGAGAGAGGGGAGAGGAGAGAGGAGAGAGGAGAGATGGGAGATGAGAGAGGAGAGAGAGGAGAGAGATTTTTAGGTATTTAAGTGGCATTCGAGTTTTGATTATTATTTTACTTAATTTGAACTTATATGGTATATAGATTTTGAATGTATGGCATTTAAGTTATGATAATTTTTTACATAATTGTATACATAATTATAACTCATAGGATGTCTAGATTTTGAATGTGAGCCATTTAAGGTTTGATAATTTTTTGTAATTCCGAGTCATACGATATCTTGAGAGAGAGGAGAGAGAGGAAATATATCTACATTGAATAAATACAGTGATTAAAAATGAAAGAATATGTGAATATATACATTTATTATGTAATAAGTAGGGAAAATCTCATATAATATAGCTAGAGTCAGTAAATACTAAGTTACTGAAGTTTTTAGATATTTCAACTGGATAAAAAAGTACAGTCACTCGTATAATGCTTAGGATAGGAAGATCTTCAAATGTTTTGCAAAACCGGAACTTTTGGTGAGTTAATCACCTGAGAACCTTTAGACTTTTCTATGAATTATTATATGATTATATAGACTTATTGTATAATAAGTAGGGAAAATCTTTCCATATAATATAGTTAGAGTCGGTAAATAGTAAGTAATACAAAACAGTACAACTTGTAATGACAATGATTACACAGGCTTTTTTTTTTATTCATTCATTATCCGCTTGAGACTACCTGTTGTCAGCATTTGATATTGAGTTTACATACCATCAACACCAAGTGGTTCATCAAAATCTTGTAATTCGTTTTCTAGGAATTCCTTAAGAACTTCATCCTCATTATTCGTTTTTGTTAGCAGCTCATTGGAACTTGTTTGTGTGCAATATTGCTCCCAATCACTAGCGTTGGTTGAAGAAATGAAGACAACATTGTGGTATGGAATAGGATTTCCATTCTTACTCTGTTTTTTTCCTTTGTAAATCATCACACCAGGTGCACATCTTTTAGCTTCCTCGTTATATCTGATTGGTAGTAAAAGCGTTCTCGTCTCTCTTTTTCCATTCTTTTCAGTGACATAACGAATGCAATTTACAATGGATTCTTCTCCATTGAATCGGAAAGGAATGAATCTTTCTACAACTTCGATGTAAGCAAAAATGGAACAATCTTTGAAATTACTGAGATAATCGATGTCGTAAGCGAGTTTGAGTTCTTCTTCACTCATTTTTCTCAGTTTTTCAGCTTCAGCAGTAGCTTCCATTGTGGTTAATCGTTTTGTACTGATACGTTTGACATTGTAGTAAGTAGTCTCTGGTTTTTTTGAGTTTTCCATCTCACCCAAGTACAAAATGTTGAAAGGTAATGGGTAGTTATCAACATTGAAGCTTTCAACTACTCTACTTGGACAAACGACTTTCTGAAAATTCGCTCCAGTTGAATTATCAAGATAAGTGAGAATGTAGTAGTTTCCGTATGCACCAGTACTCTGCTCAATAGAAACGATTTGCAAAACTGATGGAACAGGAAGTGATGCTAGTGTAAGAAACCCTCCAATCTTTTTCAAATCACATGTCTTCCATTTTTGGAGAGATTTGGCCATCTGGAGAGCTCTGTCAGCATCAGTGAGCAATTCTTTTTGTTCCATATTGTTTGATGTTGTGGGTAAAACCAGTTTTGGAAGAGCTCGTTTCTTTATCGCTGCTTCTTTTGTGACAGAGTTAGAGTTTTTTCTTTTGGGTGTTTTGAACGTTTTTTGTTTGTTTTCGATTGGCTTTAAATCCGTGTAAGAAGCAGAAAAATTCTCCATAGTGTTCTAAAAAAGAAAGAAATAACATATACTTCAGCTTTTCATGTGGAACTAAAAGATTATTTATTTCATACTTTACATTATAGCTAAACTAATTTTGCTCTTTGTTAGGTAGGAAATAATAAGTTTTAAATTTTACCTTTTATAAAGAGAAAGTTTCTAGTAGTTGCAATGGAAAGTGTAGTAGATGTTGCTCCTCCGATCACTGTTGTAGAACTGGATGCTTTCTGTGTGAAAACAGTGGCTCTTAAATAGCTAAAGTTGCACTGGTTGAACTCTATGAATACCAACCTTCTTTATAATATAACTATGAATCAGAATTTTGTCCACGCGAAAACCAATGCTTTCGCGGGAATAATTAATTTATTTTCACGCGAATAGAAACTGTTGCTTTCGCGGGAATACAAATTTTATTTTCACGCGGATACAAACCAATGCTTTCGCGGGAATAAAAACTTTATTTTCACGCGAATGGAAACAGTTGTTTTCGCGGGAATAAATGCTTTATTTTCACGCGAATGGAAACTGTTGCTTTCGCGGGAATAAATCATTTATTTTCACGCGAATAGAAACTGTTGCTTTCGCGGGAATACAAATTTTATTTTCACGCGGATACAAACCAATGCTTTCGCGGGAATAAATACTTTATTTTCACGCGAATAGAAACTGTTGCTTTCGCGGGAATACAAATTTTATTTTCACGCGGATACAATCCAATGTTTTCGCGGGAATAAAGACTTTATTTTCACGTGAATGGAAACCGTTGTTTTCGCGGGAATAAATAATTTATTTTCACGCGAATACAAACCGTTGCTTTCGCGAGAATACAAATTTTATTTTCACGCGGATACAAACCAATGCTTTCGCGGGAATAAATACTTTATTTTCACGCGAATAGAAACTGTTGCTTTCGCGGGAATACAAATTTTATTTTCACGCGGATACAATCCAATGTTTTCGCGGGAATAAAGACTTTATTTTCACGCGAATGGAAACCGTTGTTTTCGCGGGAATAAATAATTTATTTTCACGCGAATACAAACCGTTGCTTTCGCGGGAATACAAATTTTATTTTCACGCGGATACAAACCAATGCTTTCGCGGGAATAAATACTTTATTTTCACGCGAATGGAAACCGTTGTTTTCGCGGGAATAAATAATTTATTTTCACGCGAATACAAACTTTTGCTTTCGCGGGAATGCACATTTTATTTTCACGCGGATACAAACCAATGCTTTCGCGTGAAAATAAATTATTTATTCCCGCGAAAACAACGGTTTCCATTCGCGTGAAAATAAAGTATTTATTCCCGCGAAAGCATTGGTTTGTATCCGCGTGAAAATAAAATTTGCATTCCCGCGAAAGCAACAGTTTGTATTCGCGTGAAAATAAATTATTTATTCCCGCGAAAACAATGGTTTCCATTCGCGTGAAAATAAAGTATTTACTCCCGCGAAAGCATTGGTTTGTATCCGCGTGAAAATAAAAATTGCATTCCCGCGAAAGCAACAGTTTGTATTCGCGTGAAAATAAATTATTTATTCCCGCGAAAACAACGGTTTCCATTCGCGTGAAAATAAAGTATTTATTCCCGCGAAAACAACTGTTTCCATTCGCGTGAAAATAAAGTTTTTATTCCCGCGAAAGCATTGGTTTGTATTCGCGTGAAAATAAAATTTGCATTCCCGCGAAAGCAAAAGTTTGTATTCGCGTGAAAATAAATTATTTATTCCCGCGAAAACAACAATTTCCATTCGCGTGAAAATAAAGTCTTTATTCCCGCGAAAGCATTGGTTTGTATCCGCGTGAAAATAAAATTTGTATTCCCGCGAAAACAACTGTTTCCATTCGCGTGAAAATAAAGTTTTTATTCCCGCGAAAGCATTGGTTTGTATCCGCGTGAAAATAAAATTTGTATTCCCGCGAAAGCAACAGTTTCTATTCGCGTGAAAATAAATTATTTATTCCCGCGAAAGCATTGGTTTTCGCGTGGACAAGATTCTGATTCATAGTTATATTATAAAGAAGGTTGGTATTCATAGAGTTCAACCAGTGCAACTTTACCTATTTAAGAGCCACTGTTTTCACACAGAAAGCATCCAGTTCTACAACAGTGATCGGAGGAGCAACATCTACTACTACATCCAACGACTATTAAAAGTTTTTCTGTGTGAATTTGAAAATTTTCATTGAAGCTACGACTTAATTATCTCACTTAAGTTTTTGTCTACTTAAAAAGTAATGCTTTCACATAATAAATCACTCGTTCTAACAACAGTAACTGAAGCCTCAACATCTACTATATAATATACCAACTGACTACTAGGAGTTTTATTCACAAGGTAAAATATATTAGCTGAGACATTTAACTTACCTTTTTATGTGCTATTGTCACTTCTATTAAAAAGTAATGATTTTATTGTTATTATAGTGCTATGGAAACAGAAGAGGATGATACTGATGTAGACATACATAAGGAATGGGAATGGCTCATGAAAAATCAAAATGATATCGGTTTTTCAAACGCTGATAATGAATACATGAATGATGAAAGCAATGCTGAATATGAAAATGAAATGGAGATGGAACTTGAAAATGCTTTTCAAGACAAACCTTCGACTTTTCAAGTTTCAGCAACTACTGAAAATACAATAGCCTTTGATAAGCAGTAAGTTTTTAAAATCATAAATTAATAACATTAGTAGAGTAATTTTTTTGCTTTTTTCTTATACTCATCTCATGAATCAGCAAAAATAATGCGTTATCTCTTTATTGTAGACAGGACTCAGAATATCAGAGAATTAATGTAAAAGAGGGAGTTGGGAATTCATGTCATAGTATACAGTAAGTTTTAAAAACTTAACTAATAATAATGTTTGAGTCTTTTTTCCTAATTTCATTTTAAAAATTAATTGATAGTAGTGTTTAAGTCATTTTTTTCTTCTGTTACATTTTATGTAAAATGTATGTGAATGTTTTATAGAACAACTATTATGTGTTAACATTTCTATTGTAGACAAAGTTTAAATTATCAGGAGGGGAATGTAGAAGAAAAAAACCCTGAAATTTCCCCCAATTGGAAATGGTTAGAAGAAAATCTCATTTGTTTTCGTTTACCCGATGAAACAATCAATCAAATAGGCTTTGGTGCTGAGCCTTCACCACCAAAGACTAGCATAATAGCTCAAGATATAGAGCCGGTTGTGGAGGAGATAGTTGAAGAAAATGAGAATGATCCAATGATAGAAAATGAAGAAGAAGAAGAAGAAGAAGAGGAAGAAGCCCAAGAGGAAGAACAAGAAGAAGAAATGGAAGATTTAAATATTGAAAGACCTACCCGAGCATCAACCCTAGGTATTGTTGATGATAGCACAGCTCCAACTTTTCAAGATGAAGAATGGGATGATTTGATAGCTAGATATTGGGGAGCTATGAAAACGAAACATAGAGCTGGAAAAGTCATAGAACTTTTAAATGTAAGACTTTGGGATGGGATTCCAAGAGACCAAGCTGATACCTACCAAAATGACTATCATGATTCAAGAGTGTTAGAATTGCTAAAAAAAGTTTGGAGACAATTGAGCTCGAGAGCAAAAGTCAACTGTAGCGTAGGTTGTATACTAGAAAATAAAAATGATGGTGAACTCCGATACTTTCACTCATCATCAAACAATGCTACTGTATATCCAAAAGCTAAACTGATTGAAACTGAAGGAGATCTTGATGACTTCTTTGTTGATGTTATGGAGACTGATCATCGTACAAATAGCTTGAGACGGAGACCAAATACGACTTGGAGATTGATGTTGATCACAAACATTTCGTTTTATTTCTACAAACTACTCGGAATGGGAAAAGTTGGATCACCACCGGAGCATTTACCCTCTCACCTCCTTAACAACAGACACATACGAACCATGTTAAAAAACACAAAAGGAAAACGAATTACCGACAATCTTTGTTTTTTTAGATGTCTAGCATTACACAAAGAACTACAAAAAAACGGTGGAATTGCAAAAGATCCGATAATTAAGGAGGTGAAGGAGTACCAACAACAATATCATAGTTTCATCTATGGTGATAGTGGTAAAAGGTGTGATGGGAAAGGAGTGACAGAAGCTGATTTATTGCTTTTGGAGCGAGCATTTCAACTGAAGATAACAGTGTTTTCTTTAAATGATGATATGACTTCAACAGTTATTTGGAATTCAAACTCCAGTTATAAGGAGAATCTATATTTGGATCTTTATATCAATCACTTCAGTCTTATTACAAACTTGGAAGGATATGTCAAAGCCTACAGATGTCCAACCTGTTCTACTTGTTATGATAGATTGGGGAATCTGAAAAGACACAGATGTTCAATCTCAGAGGCAACAACTATGCAGTTTTCTGGAGGGCAATACAGTCCTACTGCTACAATATTCGACAAACTGAAGGTTCAATTCGGGATAGATATCGGGTCAGATGATTCCTTGAGATACTATCCGTTTTTTGCAACATTTGACATAGAGTGTTTGTTACCTAATTGCGAAAAAGATCGAGATACAGACACAACCATTTACACGAATGAGCATAAACTTTTAAGTATTTCAATTTGTTCAAACGTACCAGGCTTCAACAACCCGCGTTGTATTGTCAATAATGGGGATGATGATGAATGCGTTGGAAAGTTCATTGAATACTTGGATGATATTAGTGAAGAATCATATAGCCGATTGGAAAAACAGTTTTCGCGAATCATAAAACAGATAGAAGGTGAATTACAACGACTGGAAGAAGCTGAAGAAAAGTTTCGTAGTGATTTTGAAAAAAATCGTTTCAGACGTAGAACAGGAGCTGAAAAAGTTCTGGATGATTTGTACAGCTATATGAAAAAACTCCCTATTCTAGGTTTCAATTCACAGACTTATGATGTCAATGTGATGAAAGGAAAACTGCTTCAAAAATTGAAAGATGTCTCCGACACAGATTTTGATTTTGTTATAAAAAAAGGAACCAAGATGCCTGTTATCGGAATAGGATCTTTTTTGTTTTTAGATTGCACAAACTTCATTGCTCCTGGATATAGCTATGAAATGTATCTCAAAGCATACAAATGTGAAGCCGGAAAAGGATTTTTTCCTTATGAATGGATGAAAGACTTGGAACAACTTAATCAAGAACATCTACCTCCAAGAGAAGCTTTTTACAGTTCTTTAAAACAAAAGAATATCAGTGAAGAAGAGTACATAATTTGTCAAGAAGCATGGAAAAATAACGACATGAAGACAATGAGGGATTTTTTAAAATGGTACAACAACTTGGATGTAAAACCATTTGTTCAAGCGTTGGAAAGACAAAGATCAATCTACAGAGAGCATGGGATTGATATGTTAAAAGATGGTATATCTTTACCAGGATTAGCGATTCGATGGATGTTTAACAAAGCACCTCAACCACCCCCTCCATACCTCTCTACATACTTGAATTTTGATGAACTTGGTAACTCGTTTCGTCAGACTCTCCCAATTTGTCTGCTTGACAACTGCAATGCAGAACTTTATCCTCTAATAAAGAAAAATATAGTTGGTGGACCAAGTCTAGTGATGCATAGATATCACGAAAAAGGTATAACTAAAATTAGAGAACATTGGTTGGGAAAAGAAGCAAAGATTTGTGATAGAATCTATGGGGTTGATGCAAATGCGCTCTATTTATGGTGTATGATGCAATCAATGCCTACTGGCTATCCTCGAAGACGAAAAATCGAAAACTCCTTTGTCGCTGAACCAGTAAAATTTAGCAAGATAGCTCATAGCTGGTTACAGTTCCAAATGTTCTCAAAAAAAATCAATATCAGACATCAGCTCAATGGAGGAGAAGTTACTCTCGGACAGCGAGGATTACCAGTTGATGGTTTCTGTGTTGAAAATCGTCATGTCTTTCAATTCCACGGATGTTTTTGGCATGGACACGACTGCTCTTATAACAACGCTAAAGAACAAGAGCTTCAAGCTACTGGAAGAAAATCAAAAGCAAATCTGTTTAAAACTACGATGGAAAATGAAGAATATCTTCGAGCATTAGGTTACACCGTAATCTCGATTTGGGAGTGTGACTGGATGAATCGTGTAAAAACTCATACAAATTTACAAAAATTTGTCAACACGTTTTACAATTCTTTCTACCCAAAAATACTTGAAAAAAAGCTGAATCAAGAAGAAGTGTTGGAGAGAGTTCAATCAGAAGAATTCTTCGGATTTGTTGAATGTGACATCGAAGTTCCTGAGGAAGAGGAAGAAAAGTTCTCCGAAATGCCTCCGATTTTTAAAAATACGATGTTAACCAGAGAACACTTGAGCGATGAAATGAAAGTCTTTGCTGAAGCCGAAGGGTTTTTAAAGACTCCTCAACGCTCATTAGTTGGAAGTATGTACGGAGATAAGATATTGCTAATGAGTCCTTTGTTGAAATGGTACTTGAAACAAGGATTGAAAGTCACCAAAGTTTATCAGCTAATAGAATATATTCCTAGAAAAGCTTTTGAAGCTTTTGGAACATCGGTTTCAGACGCTAGGAGAATGGGGGATGCAGACCCTAGTCAAGAATTACTCGCTACTACTAGCAAGTTGGTAGGAAATGCTGCTTATGGAAAAACAATCACTGATAAAGAAAAACATACCACCATCAAGTTCATCGAAGGTGCCAGAAAAGCTTCATTTCGTATCAGAGGAAACAAATTTATCGCCATGGAAGAGATAGCAGATGATTTTTATGAAATCGTAACCTGTAAAAAGCTAGTAAGTTTTAAAACAATTATTTTGCAATTCAAAATTTATATTCCACAAGTTTACTTTGCTAATCAGTATCACCATCATTTCAGCTAACTATGAATGTTCCAGTACACTTGGGTTTCTCCGTGCTACAGTATGCTAAACTGAGAATGCTACAGTTTTACTACGACTTTATGGATAAGTAAGTGAAACCTAATTCCCTACCATTATTATGTGTAAGTAAGTAAAACTTCCAAATAATTGAAATCGAAACAAACTTTTTATTTATAGATATATTGACAGAAGTGATTTCCAATATGTTGAAATGGATACAGATAGCGCATACATGGCGTTGAGCGGAACATTAGAAACACTGGTAAAACCAAGTATGAAAAAAGAGTTTTACAATGAATATGGTGATTGGTTTCCACGCCCATACTGTGACAAACATAGGGATGAGTTTTTAAGAATCAAAACAATGGGTTTAGAATGGAGCATGCAAGACTGTTGTGAAAAAGTACTAAAACACGGAAAAAGAACACCTGGGCTGTTTAAAGAGGAATTTACCGGAGATGGAATTGTTGCACTTAACTCTAAATCCTATTACTGCTGGGGAGAAAAAGGAAACAAGTTTAGCTCAAAAGGTTTGAACAAACGAATTAATCAATTGAACAAAGACAGTTATCTAAATGTATTGAACACAAAAAAGTCGTTTATGGGTAAAAATCGAGGATTTGTAGTAAAGGATCAAAAAATGTTGACATACAACCAAATAAAACGAGGACTCACATATTTTTATGCTAAAAGACGAGTGTGTTCTGATGGAGTATCTACCGAGCCTACTTTGGCTTAAATAAAAACCTTCATAATAGACTTCTTTTACCACAGTTACTATAACTATATATGTATATAAAATACAAAAAATCTTTCATCATCCTTATAAATATCGATAAAGAATAGATGAATATTTAACTTTATCGTCTGATATATTTTATAGCATTCAATGTATATATGAGTTCGAATTATGTATCTAGCTATATTATATGAGGAGATTTTACCCCTGCTTATTATGTAATAAATGTATATAGCCATACATTGATTCGCTTTTAATCAATGAATTTATTCAAGGTAGATGTATCTCCTCTCTCCTCTGTCTCAAGATGCTATATGAGTTCGAGTTATGAAAAGAAATTATCAAAACTTAAATGCCATACATTCAAAATGTATATACCATATAAGTTCAAATTAAGTAAAATAATAACCAAAACTCGAATGCCACTTAAATGCCACTCAAATGCCACTCAAGTACCCCTCAAGTAAAATACAATATAAACTCGGCGAATTCATCCAACGCCGTAACCCATTGCATAACCCCAGATAATGACCCCACAAAAAAACACTTGGTAGGGAGATCTGCTCATATATTACTACTACTGTTCCCGGAGCCCACGGCTCAAACGTACAACTCAATGACCTGTTGAGTTAACCATACTTTATTACACAGCGTAACCAGCAATGTATAATAAGGGTAAATGTATCATGCTACTTGGCTTAAGCACAGGTAGAATCCCAATACAATACAAGGAGTCTAGTGAAACGTTCTGCCTTTTATAGGCAGAACATGATTAAAACATATGCCCAAACAAGGGGCAACAAATCAGTAATGGCAGGAAGTGTTTACTCTAATCAGATCATGAGATATAAATATATGATACAGTCATTGGTTAATACAGAGTTAAATGTGCCAGGCGCCCAGAAGTAGGGGGCGGAGCTTCTTAGTCAATCTTGCTTACTCATGGTGGTGCAATGAGTAGCCCTGGTTCTTGGTCCTTATGGCTTGTGGTCCTTGGCTTTAGTCTTGTTTGAGGACAGCTATGTTGCAAAGTCGGGCTCCTGCACCTTTGGTATTAATTTCGGTTCTCAGGCTATAGTAGTTCTTTGCTCACCGACCCGGTATAGGTATGGTAAAGGCACTGCAGGGCCGGTAGTACATGCTGCAGGGCCGGCAGGGTGTGCTGCAGGGCCGGTGGTACCTCTGCAGGGCAGGCAGTGAATGCTGCAGGGCAGGCAGTGAATGCTGCAGGGCCGGTAGGGTTTCTACCGGCTGACTTGCTTATGTTCTGGCTGTGCCAGGCTCTATTCAGGCTTGCCTGACACTCAACAGTTGTCAGGGGGACCTTGCGCAGTGGTAGTAGACATAAAATTCCACCACATTCCCCTCTCCATTAAAGACTGTATCTCTTTGGTCTTTAATTACATAATTCAACAAAGAGAATAATAGTGGCGAGCAACACCCGTGCTCGGTCAAGTTTGTGGGGAGAGCATCTTACTGCCTCCTAGCATCTCTAGGGGCGGCTTCCCATGCCTGTTTCGATCCCCCAGGGTCATAGGGGAAGTCGAGAACATCTCTCATTGCACAGACTGCTACCATAGCATCTGATGCATAAGCAGAGAAAGAGTCTTCAGGGTTTCTCTCTTCTCCCTTGGTGTACGTGGTGGCCGGCTCATTCTCCAGCCTCAGCTTCTCTCCTGGAACCTCCTCTTCCAGCATCGGCGGTGGCAAGATCTGCATCCAGTACACCTCAAGGTTTGGCTTGACATCGACAGTTGACTGCGATTCAGCATCTTTTTCATTTATAGGTGCTAGCTCCGTATCAGCGGCAGCAGCAACAGGAGTTGGCTGGGGAGGTGCAGTTTCTGTCTGTAGCAACTCCTCCGCGGGCATGGCCAACAATTCCTCTTCTCCAAGTCCTGGACGGTGGTAGGCTCCTGCTAGGTCAGTTTCTAACAGCAAGCTCTCGTTCTTCATTTCTATCTCCAAACAGTCGGAAGCAGCCATAGTGCTAATCTGTGGCACGAGGCTTTCTTTAGTGGAGACAGTACACGTAGTGCCCTGGTCACTGTTTTGAGAGGGAATGACTGTCTCCTTTTTGTCAACTGCTTTCTCAGACTTCCGACTCATCCTGTCTGTGCTTGCAGGAGGCGGCTGAGCAGGGGTACTAGTAGCAAACTTTGGTGGTCCCTGGTAACTCTCACGGGGGGAGTTCAGCTGGAGCCTTGCCCTATCTGGTAGAGCAGCTTCTGGCAATCCTTTTGAAACCACACACGACCACAGTGGTGCAACTTCTTTGGCAGATATAGCTGTTTTGGCGCCTTCCACGGATTTCCCGGCTATTGCATCATGAGTGGTTTTAGCCACTGTCTTCGATGCTGGCAACCAACAGCTCTTTCCACTCGTTTTCACTGCCTGAGGGTGGTTACTACGTAACTCCTCCTTCTTTTTCTTCTGGTGACTCTCCTGCTTGTCCAGGGGTGTAGCCAACAGGGGCTTGGAGGTAAATTTCGCGCTCTTTCCTCTGGCGACCTCAGTTTTCATCCCTTCACGCTCAAATTTTCTGTGCAGGCTATCCTTCCCCCTCTCCATCGTTTGGGAGGTCCTGCAGACTACTTGCTCACTTTCTGTAGGTGCTGTTGGGGAGAATCCATCCCAACCACCAAGTGGCATAACATCCTTTTGCGCCGCGTCTATCCACATGACGCTATCTTTTAGCAGCTTTCCATGCTTGTCCGTGCATGGTACATCGTGTCCGTCTATTGTAATGACGGAGTCTTGAAATCTGAGCAAACACTCGTGAGTGGTGAGGAACGGCATCCCTATGATGGCGTCCTCGTTTATCTCACTTATCACGAAGTTGACATTGCTCTGTAACCCACAGATCTGTACGGACACCTTCACCGTGCCGTAGAACGCGATCTTCGACCCATCAGCCATCACTCCGTGTGACTCGCTGTTCTGCAGTGTGCTCCTCACACTCAGGGGTAGTCTTTGGTAGACATGCCGAGATAACAGGTTTGTAGTACACCCGGTGTCTACAAGTATCGACACAACTCGTCCATCCATTTTTCCAGTGAGGAAATAGCTTGCCTTGTACGGACGTACATGAGGGGAGCCGGTGGTGTCCGCCGCGTGCATCTTAGCAGGGGGCTGGCTCGTGTAGGGATGTTGCGTCCTCTGGCTCCGTTTGGGGGTGTTACGGCTTGCCCAATCGCAGGTAGATGCCGGTAGCTCTACTGCAGGCGACAGCCGTTTCCCGCCTGGGCAGGCATCCGTCGTGGTCTGGTACTCCACGATTTCTTTGGACACTGCCTTTGCATGTGTCCCAACTCTCCACAGTCCCAGCACTGGAGTGGTGGTTGGTCGGGCAGTGGTGGAGGAGGCTGAGGTGTAGGGGTAGCTCCTGATTTCAATGACTTGATTTCTTTCGTGAGTTCCGCCAATGCCTCCATGACCGCTGTCAGAGAGTCCTTGTTTGGCGGTGCAGGGCGGACATTCTTCACTGCAGTATGCGGTGTGTCCGACTCATCGTCAGTGTACTCCTCCTCATCTGTAGATTCGTCATCTACCATGCGCATGTGAGTAGACCTCTCTTCAGGGCCTGTCCTGATCTGCAGGTATTCGTTCCCTGCTCTCACTGCGTCTGAAAGTTCCACTGGCTGTATTGCCAGGAGGTGTCTCTGCAAATAGGGGTTGCCTAATGTAGAGCTGAAGATATCTACTATCATTCGTTGCAACGATCTGTGGGGGAGGTCCGCATACGCGACCTGCACCAGTCGTTCTACTTCAGTGGCATGCTCCTGCAGCGTAGTCTTATACGTCCTGCGGAGGCCAGTAAGTTTGTATCTTGCTTCACGGGGGGTTAAGCCAAACCTTGTCCGTAAAGCAGCAAATATGCCTTGCAGCTGTGGTGCCTTACCACACTCAAGTGCACTCCCTCTCAGGGACTCTCGCAGATGCAGCAACGCTGTCTGCTCTGGCCATTCGTTGGCCTCAGCCACTCCCATGAAGCGCTCTATAAAATAGTCCACGTCTCCGTCTCCATCGAACTTCGGTGCTTTAAATAAAGACCGGTGATTGGCAGCGGCTGGCTGCATGACGGCTTGTAACGCTTCTGTCAAACGTTCCATCACATTCGCTTCGGGGTTTGCAGGTGGTACCCTACCAGCGCTGCGTGCCCGTTGGTTCGCCATTGTCTAGACTTAGAGGAGTAACTCAACTCAAGTGTACAATGGATGGTGTGCTGGTCCGTTTTTAGCGGCACCAGGTCTCTACAGCGTCTAGGGCTGTCTATATCAAATTGTCTCAGTAAACAAGGTACTGGAAAGTAACACAAGGCCGGTACAATATTGCACAGGGCCGGTAGTAATGTGTACAGGGCCGGCGTTTAGAGCGCAGGGCCGGTCACAAAGTTAGCAGGGCAGGTATCCGAAGACACAGAGCCGGTATCAGTGTGTGCAGGGCCGGTATCAAAGATACTGGGTTGTCTGGTTGCTGCAACGGAGTAAACTCAACGTTAGTAGTAATATATGAGCAGATCTCCCTACCAAGTGTTTTTTTGTGGATTTGATCTTGGAGTTGAGACAATGGGTTACGGCGTTGGATGAATTCGCCGAGTTTATATTGTATTTTACTTGAGGGGTACTTGAGTGGCATTTGAGTGGCATTTGAGTGGCATTTGAGTTTTGATTAGTTTTTTACTTAATTTGAACTTATATGGCATATAGATTTTGAATGTATGGCATTCAAGTTTTGATAACTTTTTACATAACTCGAACTCATATGGTATCTTGAGAGAGAGGGGAGAGGAGAGAGGAGAGAGGAGAGATGGGAGATGAGAGAGGAGAGAGATTTTTTAGTTTTCTATACATTCATGTATATATGGTTAGTTATGTACATATTTATGGCTATATTTATATCTACATAGAGAGAGGAGGTATATCTACATTGAACAAATATATTGATCAAAAAATGAAAATTATATGATTATATACCTGATTACATAATAAGTAGGGAGTAACTGTATACATAATTATAACTCATAGGGTATCTAGATTTTGAATGTAAGACATTTAAGGTTTGATAATTTTCTGTAATTCCGACTCATATGATATCTTGAGAGAGAGGAGATATATCTACATTGAATAAATACAGTGATTAAAAATGAAAGAATATGTGAATATATACATTTATTATGTAATAAGTAGGGAAAATCTCATATAATATAGCTAGAGTCAGTAAATACTAAGTAATAACAATTAATACATAGTCTTTTTTTCATTTCATTCAATTTTCATAAATTTTTTTGCAAAAAGAAATCATTCTCTAAATGGTTAAATTTCATCTAATTGTACAAATTTACAAAAAAAGGAGAATGTGATAAAATAGATATCATAATAGAGTGTAATAAGTTGAATATATAGAGTTAAAGTCTATAAAAACTTTTTAATTTGTAAAGTATTTGATGACTTTACAAGAAATATCATCACATTCAGGTTCAATGATGATGAGAAGATTTTCTTCAAGCTTAAGTTTACTATTTTCCGATATAGACAGAGAAAGTTTTGAAAAACCCTCCAAATCATTATAAATAAAAACTCTATAAATCGATGGTGTTGAATTTGTAATTGATACTGAATTGTTTTCGCATATGATGTATCTATCACACACACAATCAGAATTGTATATAGTAGAGTTTGTAGGGCTTGGTTGTTCCAAAATTAAATCGACTAAACCCAGAGCTTGTGGAAGAGATGGAATTGACGGTGATAAAGCCGGAACTACTGGCTTGTTTGTAGTGGTTGTCGTCGGGGTTGTTGTCGTCGTTGTCTGTGGAGTTGTGGTGATTGTTGTCGTTGTATGTGGAGTTGTAGTTGTTGGAGTTGTTCTTCGAGTCGTAGTTAGTAATCCTTCATCGTATAAACGAATGTAATTTAAAGCTTCATCGGTTTTGCAAACAAAGTAGTGTTGAGGCCACATATCACGAGTGTCACAGCTTCTACGTAGGTGAGTAGGTTCCATGAAACATGTGAGTCTATACAAACGATATTTTAAGTTTTTTCTTAAAATACGAGTTGCTGAATCAACCGCTTCCATATTAAGAGTTCCCCGAAAACATTCAGACGCTCTATGAGATAAAGTGAATGGTGTAAACTCGGTTACAAGACAATAACCACTTAGGATTGGGAATAATAGGAGATAGATGCAATATCTCATTTTTTTTATTCAGAGAGAGAGACTTTTAACCTAGTTTATGCTTTCATCATCTAGAGTTAACTGTCTTGCATTTCGGTGGTCTTTGGTTAATATGCTTCAACTAAAGCTCTATATTTATAACCTTGGGATTGCATTTGTCTTTGCTATCTCCTTGACATGTGATACTGATGATAATCTTGTTTTGAACAGACTTCAAACTTTCAAAACTCGAAAATGACAAATTTACACCTTCAATACCATTGATGTTAGTGATGATAGTAGCTATTTTCGACTCCCTGTTGGTCAAACGATTGCATTCCACACATGCAAAGTTGGTTGTCTCAAACTCTTCTGTTGGCGGACAAATCAAACGTGAGGTGTTGTATTCAAATACACATAATTCATCATTCCAAAATAGTTTTGTATTTTGAGTAAGACCTTCCGTATTATTTTTAACCCCTATTGCGCATTCCTCCTGATTCAGAGTGTATTTTGTTGGTGTATCACAAGACACAGAATCTGTAGAAGTTATTTCCTTGCAGATCCAAGAAGCGCTTGGAGGGATGAAAAAACCACAATATAATAAGTCGGGAGGGTAGAGTCGCACACAGTTTTTTCCATTTTCATCTTTATATCGTATAGTCCTTTTGAAAGGTGAAAAAAACAAGACATCATTTTTATCCATAACTCCGGCTATACATTCATCAATTTCGTTGGTATAGAATACTCCACTAACATTGGGAAATGTTAGTGCCAGTAGCAAGATAAATACGCAGCTCATTTTTTTAAATGTTTTGCTTTCAGTGTTGAAAGTTGAATACTTTCTTTCTTGATGTTTTTTTCTATTTATATGTAAGAGGCTAGCGGCTTGTTCAGCTCTCTCAACCGATTTTGAAGATGTGAAACAATCTCATCAAAGTGGTTACCAAAATGTAAGTATGGTTCCAATCGAGATTGAGACAAAAGAACATGTGTTCCTGTCCAGCGAAATGAAGTCAAACCTCTTAAAATCGAAATATCTATCAAATCACCCAGTTCAGCATCTTTCAAACACTGCTTTATATCAACCAGTTCGATCGCTCTTTTGAGATCTTCAAAATCTATCAACTTGTCTTGCGGACAGCATACTTTTGGATCAAAGCTCCTAGAACAGTTTAAGCATTCGAGAGGATTTGCTCTTGAAATACAATTACAGCTCAAAAGCATGCTTTGTATTGATTTACGAACTAGATTGAATCCTAACACAAAATAAAATACTTCTTCGGTGATGAGTTGAACAAAAAGAGGATTCGAACGCTCTAAAGGAATGTGTTCAAAATGAGTCCTTATGAACTTAGGAACAAAATCAGCCAATGTACCAATTGACTTGAATCCTTGAGTTTTTCCACTCATGTTTCTGCTGTAGTTCAGAGATAAATGAAGCAACTTTTTTTGTAGCAGTTCTTTTATGAGTCTTCAGATATATTTGTCGAATCAATAGTTATTATCGGGTTGACTGAGTCTTCTTTTTCATCAAGAGTGTAAGCGTATGGATATCCTTCTGCTATCGCAAGTAATTTATCCTTTAGTCGTTGATAAGCCAGTTTGCTCTGACTAGTAGGTAATAGGTAGGGATTTAATCGTGCTCTCAAATTTGTTAACAAAAATGGAGACTTCAAATCATCAGTGGAAAGATCCAAAAAAGCATTAATCCATTCATCATGCACCAAAAAACCCATTTTAGCATTTTTCAAAACTTGTCTTCTATCAATCCAGTCGATAGCATCACCCAATTCTTTTTTGGTAGGTGTAGCGCCTTCAACCATTTCAGCATATCTTTTACAAGTGATACATTTGTCATCAACGTGTGAACAGTAACAGTTTAGTAGCGATAGATTGGTTGCTTGCTTGTAAAAACTTCCTCCTAGTACACAGTATACACATTCCTCCGTAAAATAAATCCTCAACATTTCATCAGAAACCTCAGCCAAAAAAGTCTTAGGACCTATAGCATCGGAAGCTTCTTGGTGAGCAAAGTCTTCAACACGTAGCATATTTGTTGTTATTCCGTTAAATTACAAAACGCGAATGATACGTTTTCAAATTGAAACATCTATTTAATCATTCATTATTTTTTCTTTTTTTGAGGTTAATTGTTATGCTAGCTCAGGTAAATCTTCATAAATGCTTTAATTTCAACCTGACAACCATCGATTGGGCAAGGTTTTACTTCTGATGAGCATTCAGTAAGCGCTTTTTCCTTACACTCACTACAGTAAATGAGATGACCACACGGAAGAGAGATATGATTTGCAATTACTTTTTTTTCATGCGTCTCAGACACACATTGAGCGAGTTTGCTTTGCTTAGTCTGATCTTTATCTTTTTTTAACGAATCAATTGATTTAGCATCATTTTTTAACAGCGGATCTTTATCTTTTTTTAACGAATCAATTGATTTAGCATCATTTTTTAACAGTGTTGACGAATTCTCAACAGTTGTAAAATCATTTTCAAAAATATGTAGGGCTTCAATCATAAAACCTATTCGCTCAAAAGGTTTTCCATTTAACACTAAAACTTGTTCGATATCGTTTTGACTGTATCCTAGTTTTTTGCAAATAAGTTTCATTTCTTCGGTGTCATTGTTGCGAGTTATTTGTTTTAATTTTTCTCGATATTTTTCAACCCGTCGCTTACACCTTTTGCCTTTTTCCGTTCGCATGTAAACATCCTCAACGTACTCTTCACCTTTACTCCCGAGTAAAAAATAACAGTCTGGGAACCATCGACAGTGTTCCTCCCATGGTAGATCACTCTCTTTCCATTCTTTAAGTTCACCTGAGCAAAAGAAGCATTTCACACTATCCCCGAACTTAGTATAGTAGAAACCTGCATTGGAAAGGAGTTTCATGGAGACTTTACCCTTCCATTGTTTGAAACTGTCTTCTCTAGATGTTTCAGTAGCAAAACGTGGTGTATCAGCACGATCAATTGATATACCTAGAGGTAATACTTCTGCAGTTAAATCTCCTCTTCTGATCTTTTGTTCCACCATCGTATAACTTTTGACAATTGAGATGTTTTTCATTTCATCTGCAAGTAGTTTCCTAGGTCTATACAGACGATTGTGAGTGTTAAATCCTCTAACAAATCGACAAAACGGAAAACTTTTAGCGTGTTCTTTCATCGGATGTTCATCTTCATCCTTCCAGTTTAGTAATACCCCTTGACAAAAAACACATCGAACAGCGTTGTCTTTTTCAAGGTTATAAAAACCAGCTGCAGCCATGTTTTCACCACAATGTTTACCTACTCGTCTCCAATTTGTAAGAAATGATTTTCTTCGATAACTTTCATCAAGCATTAAAGCCTCTCTTTCATAAAAAGAGAGTTCATTGTAAATGAACTTGAAAAAGTCCGATGGGGAAAGTTGCGCAATAGTTTTTTGTAATTTTAATGACAAAAGACTACAGTGATTATCCGGATAAGTTGCAACGACATAAGTTATTGCAGTGGTATCAGGAAAAGTTCGTTGTAAAAACAACGATGAAGTAACGAGTAAACTATCATCTATCCATTCAGCGCAGTCTTTAGTATTTTCAAAACAATTTCGAGTTTTTTGCATTTCTCTTTTTTCATTATAAATAGTGTTTGCTACATATCTGTTGTTTGTTACTCGACACATTATTTATATATAATATAAGTAGTAGCTTCAGTTATTACTCAAGTTGAAGTTTTGTTGGAAAGTTCTTTTCCTTTGATCTAGTTCGTTGTTATTCTAAAAAAAAATGATAATGCTTTATAGCAAAAAAATAAAAAAAGACTAAGGTTTCAATTTTTTTTCAATATACTTGAATTGATTACTATTATAATAGAACGTAAATACTTACATCAGAAATGAAGACTTGTCTTTTCTTTTGAATTAAAATGAATGATATTCCTAGTAGTTTGAACTTGAGAGCTGCTTTCTATAAAATTCGGATGAAGAAGGAGTACATTTTTCATTTTGAAGTCCTGAAATAATAAGAATAAACATAATTAAAACTTACATACAACATTTTTTTTGATATCTTAAATAGTGAATAATCTTGTTTTTTATTCAGAAAATGTCTTCACGCTTAAATCGATTACAATTAAAACAAAATATAAATACTTACATCACAAATGAAGACTTGTTTTTCTTTAATGAATTATATACATAGTTGTTTGAACTTCAGCTGTTTCCTATGTAACTCAAATGATGGAGAAGGAGGGATGTAGTAGATGATGATGTAGTAGATCTTCTTCCTTCAGTTAGTTTGAACTTGAGAGCTGCTTTCTATAAAATTCGGATGAAGAAGGAGTACTTTTTTCATTTTGAAGCCTCTGAAATAATAAGAATAACCATAATTAAAACTTACATACATCATTTTTTGATATCTTAAATAGTGAATAATCTTGTTTTTTGTTCAGAAAATGTCTTCACGCTTAAATTGATTACAATTAAAACGAAATATAAATACTTACATCATAAATGAAGACTTGTTGTTCTTTGAATTAGATGAATTATATACATAGTTGTTTGAACTTCAGCTGTTTCCTATGTAACTCAAATGATGAAGAAGGAGGGTTGTAGTAGATGATGATGTAGTAGATCTTCTTCCTTCAGTTACTAACGATGAAGTGAATGCTTTCTGTATGAAAACAGTGCTTCTTATATAGCTTAAGTTGCACTGCTATGAATCAGCATTATTTTCACATGAATGGAAACCGTTGCTTTCGCGGGAATAACAAAATTATTTTCACGCGAATACAAACCAATGCTTTCGCGGGAATAAATAATTTATTTTCACGCGAATACAAACCAATGTTTTCGCGGGAATAGATAATTTATTTTCACGCGAATGGAAAGTGTTGCTTTCGCGGGAATAAAAATTTTATTTTCACGCGAATACAAAGCAATGCTTTCGCGGGAATCAATATCTTATTTTCACACGAATGGAAACCGATGCTTTCGCGGGAATAAATATTTTATTTTCACGCGAATACAAACCAATGTTTTCGCGGGAATAAATAATTTATTTTCACGCGAATAGAAACCGTTGCTTTCGCGGGAATAAAAATTTTATTTTCACGCGAATACAAAGCAATGCTTTCGCGGGAATAAATATTTTATTTTCACGCGAATACCAACCATTGTTTTCGCGGGAATAAATAATTTATTTTCGCACGGATGGAAACCCTTGCTTTCGCGGGAATAGAAATTTTATTTTCCCGCGAATACAAACCAAAGCTTTCGCGGGAATCAAAACTTTATTTTCACGCGAATGGAAACCGTTGCTTTCGCGGGAATCAATACTTTATTTTCACGCGAATGGAAACCGTTGCTTTCGCGGGAATAAATATTTTATTTTCACGCGAATACAAACCAGTGTTTTCGCGGGAATAAATAGTTTATTTTCACGCGAATAGAAACCGTTGCTTTCGCGGGAATAAAAATTTTATTTTCCCGCGAATACAAACCAAAGCTTTCGCGGGAATCAATACTTCATTTTCACGCGAATGGAAACCGTTGCTTTCGCGGGAATAAATATTTTATTTTCACGCGAATACAAACCAATGTTTTCGCGGGAATAAATAGTTTATTTTCACGCGAATGGAAAGCGTTGCTTTCGCGGGAATAAATATTTTATTTTCACGCGAATACAAACCAATGCTTTCGCGGGAATAAATAGTTTATTTTCACGCGAATAGAAACCATTGCTTTCGCGGGAGTAAAAAAATAATTTTCACGCGAATAAAAACCAAAGCTTTCGCGGGAATATCGCGTGAAAAAACTGCTGAGTCATAGATATATTATAAAGGTTTCATAGGGTTAATTAGTACAGCTTTAGCTATTTAAGAACCAGTGTTTTCACACAGAAAGCATCCAGTTCTACAATAGCTAGCAAGGAAGCAACATCTACACACCAACTACTACATTTACTTGAAACTCAATAAGGTGAGAATTACTAAATAATTCTTTAACATATACTGATAAAAACTTCAACTAGTTTTGCTATAATACTTCAGAAAATTAATTTTATGTTTTAATATTTTGTTCTTATTAATAAAAGATCAAATAGTTTCACCATACCGCATCAGAAAAATTATTATGGTTTTGATTATGTGTTTATTTTATAAATATCTAGTTAGTTTATTCTTTTCAAAATATTTTTCAAATTCCAGCCATTTGTTACATATTTTTTACTCTCTTTTCAGTTCCAACTTCCGACTGAACGCTCTGAATATGAATGAAGACCGTAATACCTCATTTCTCTCAACATTCGAGCCATACTCTGATGATAAAGAAAATATCCCTCCTGATTCACATCTAATAAGAAGGAAACTGAACACAATTCGACCAAAGCCATGGGATTCGGATAGAAATAAAACGATTGACTATACTTGGACTTTGAAAGCGCCATCTCCTTCTCATCTTTCCTGCTTGTCAAAAAATGCTGCTAGTTTGCTCAATTCTTGCGATACCAATGACAGAGTAATGATTGGAAGGTTTCAACCACTTCACTTAAATCAAACGCCGTCACTTCTCGAGATAGTCTCCATCGAACAACCAACTGAGGATGTATATAAAAACTTATGCATTATCCGCTACAATATCGAAACATTTGGCAACAGACGACAAGTGAGGTCTATGGTGAGAAATGAGGATTACAACAAATTAGCTCCAACACAACCGGATGTTCCAAAACTGGTGGTTTTTATGGGATTCGATTCAGACAAGCATCCAATCTTTCACCCTATCAACTTCCCATCCAATATTTCTCTTGAGGAAGCTAAACAGCTAAGTAGATTAATAAAAAAAAAAACACCTACCCAGTTGATCAGTATGGTTCGTATCGCAACGCTCTCGCAATTTGCTGTTGGAAGTGTAATCAGTTTTGAATCTCCTCAAATATCAACTCAGTTAACATTACCTAATGGAGATGTGGTGATGAATGCGCTACTGGTAAACTACAGATGTTTGCAATATGATGGTTTGATGATGGGAGTTCTATATATACCTGAAAAACACGCTAGCAACATCAAACAAATTGGAACAGGAGTCATACTTGTAAGAAATCGTGAAGTTAGTAGATTTGGTTATCATCGACATGATATAATCACATTCACAGCATTACAAGCGATAGAAACGGCTCAAAACCTATCCAACAAACTTGATGATTCCAACCAGATGAAGTACTTTACTACAGATGAGGTTGTTGAGAACAAGGTCTTAGTGCTTTCAATGGGAGTGGGAAACACATCTTCTACATCTTTGAGAGAACCAGCGCCCCCTGGTGAAAACTATATTCAAAAAGAGCATGTCAGACAAGACAACACAGTGAGTATTTTTTATTCAATGTAAACTAACTGATATAAGTAATACTTCCAATTAGATAATATTTATTTATAAAGCAATTATTCTTTGTTTTGCTTTAGATAGAAGAGAGAGAATCAAAAACGCTTGATGAAAATTATGCTCAAGAAAAAACAAACTGAATAATATAACTTGGTGAGTTACTTCTCTTTACTATATAATGTTAACTAACCAATGTAAAAAGAACTATAATTCAAATTTATGTAATTATTTTACATTTCTGTTTAATCATCCTATACTAATACATAACTTTTGATTTTAGTTCATTACGGAATCAAAAGTACATAGAACAGAAGTCTTCCTTCCTAGTTATAACATCAGTACAACAATGACAACATTGTAAAGAAAAAGACTATCAACCATTGATTGTCATTACAAGTTGTAGTGCTTTGAATTACTTATTATTTACTAACTCTAGCTATATTATACAAGAATATTTTGCTTCTTATTATGTAATAAATGTATATAATCATATATTGATTCAATGTAGTCTCCTCATTCTTCTCTTCTCTCAAAATATCATATGAGTTCGAGTTATGTAAAAAAATTATCAAAACTTGAATGTCATGCATTCAAAATGTATATGCCATAAGTTCAAATTAAGTAAAAAAATAATCAAAACTCAAATGCCACTCAAGTACCCCTCATTATGTAATCAGGTATATAAACATATAATTTTCATTTTTGATCAATATATTTGTTCAATGTAGATATATCTCCTCTCTCTATGTAGATATAAATATAACCATAAATATGTACATAACTAACCATATATACATGAATGTATAGAAAACTAAAAAATCTCTCTCCTCTCTCTCCTCTCTCATCTCCCATCTCTCCTCTCTCCTCTCTCCTCTCCCCTCTCTCTCAAGATACCATATGAGTTCGAGTTATGTAAAAAGTTATCAAAACTTGAATGCCATACATTCAAAATCTATATGCCATATAAGTTCAAATTAAGTAAAAAACTAATCAAAACTCAAATGCCACTCAAATGCCACTCAAATGCCACTCAAGTACCCCTCAAGTAAAATACAATATAAACTCGGCGAATTCATCCAACGTCGTAACCCATTGTCTCAACCCCAAGGTCTAATCCACAAAAAAACACTTGGTAGGGAGATCTGCTCATATATTACTACTAACGTTTATGCAGAGCTAAGTGACGCACACTTTCTGGGAGCACTTCTTCAGGCGGAGCAAGCTCAACGTCTGTTCAAGAGTGTCCAAATGGGGGGTCTGTACAGTGAATACAGATCCGGATTTTCGGGCTGCACTATGCAGTTCCAAGGTAGCGCAGTCCAACAGCGTGAGAACAATCCCACTGCTGCCACCAGTGTAGTGGATTTTGGGGGGCCGACCAAACGTCCACCAACAACGCCTCACTCTAGAGGTCAACTTCCAACAGAGGAGTATGCCAACTCCACAACTGTTCCCGGAGCCCACGGCTCAAACGTACAACTCAATGACTTGTTGAGTTAACCATACTTTATTACACAGCGTAACCAGCAATATATAATAAGGGTAAATGTATCATGCTACTTGGCTTAAGCACAGGTAGAATCCCAATACAATACAAGGAGTCTAGTGAAACGTTCTGCCTTTTATAGGCAGAACATGATTAAAACATATGCCCAAACAAGGGGCAACAAATCAGTAATGGCAGGAAGTGTTTACTCTAATCAGATCATGAGATATAAATATATGATACAGTCATTGGTTAATACAGAGCTAAATGTGCCAGGCGCCCAGAAGTAGGGGGCGGAGCTTCTTAGTCAATCTTGCTTACTCATGGTGGTGCAATGAGTAGCCCTGGTTCTTGGTCCTTATGGCTTGTGGTCCTTGGCTTTAGTCTTGTTTGAGGACAGCTATGTTGCAAAGTCGGGCTCCTGCACCTTTGGTATTAATTTCGGTTCTCAGGCTATAGTAGTTCTTTGCTCACCGACCCGGTATAGGTATGGTAATGGCACTGCAGGGCCGGTAGGGTTTCTACCGGCTGACTTGCTTATGTTCTGGCTGTGCCAGGCTCTATTCAGGCTTGCCTGACACTCAACAGTTGTCAGGGGGACCTTGCGCAGTGGTAGTAGACATAAAATTCCACCACAATATGATAATGGTGTGCTGTGAAATGATCCTTGCAGCTCAAAGACAAAATAATCAAACCTTAAAATGTGAAATATGAAAGAGCCATAAAAGGTTGTAGAATACAAGGAAGAGTCACAGAGTTGAAGATCAATTTGGTTGGCAAAAGAATCCACAACTTGTATATTTGCAAATACCTGTACCACAACTGCCAGGTAAACAAGCAATCTACAATAGTAAGTGTATATACATGTACGTACTGCACGCTCTAATATATTCCACAAAAGTGTTCACCAGTTAGACTTACCAGAAATGTGCAGGTATTTCTTCCACCAGAATACCTTTTCTGTCTGATGTTGTTTCTGAGAGGCTCTGCATTCATTTCCATCTGACCAAGCGGACCTATGTACCATTATAATACATATTTAGCGCAATCAAAAATATCCAACTTTCAATTTTTTAAACCTAAAATTTTCTTGGAGTAAAATTATGAATTTCTGTTAACAAATATTGACTTACCGCACTGCATTAGAGCTATCAATGTTGTGAGCGTAATCGTAGCTAGTAATATTTTTGTTGACAGATTAACTCCCATTGCGTGTAGGTGAATTATCCTTTTGTAAAACTGAGCGAAAAATAAATAAACTTTACTCGTTGTTATTGCCCAAGCTAGCGTTGGTGAATGCTTACAACTCTTCTTTCCTCCACTTATATACTGGTTTAGCTCACCTAGGAATCTCCCTCGTTTACATCGCACGCACTTTCTAGATCGTTCCGGTGTGTGTGGGATTAGCTAGCTTAGATCCTTAATTCTTATCCTGTATAATAGTTTCGACTGCAGAATACGACAATAGAGAGGTCTCATTATAATCTCATCTGCTACTCCCTCCTTCACCACAACAATACTGATTACATCGTCTCTGCTTTCAAGTGTCCACACATCAAAAGTTGTTGACCAAAATAATTAAAAAACCTAAATATTATGCTTGCTATTACCGGCTTCTAGCTTGTCAATTATCATCACCATTTTGTGCACTGTCATTATTTCAACAGAAAAAAGACAAAAAATTAATGTTTTTATTGTCACTAGAAAATGTCTGGTAATAAAAAATTTATCACATAGTTTGTTTGTTGCTATAAAATGCTTATCGATTGCTACTGAAGTTTATGCAATGCATGGCTTGCAACAAAACAATCAGTGAAATATTTGGTCCAGCACAATATCATTGAAAAATTGTTACAAAATTTAACGTTTTTATTGTGCGGGAAAAGACTTTAATTGTCAAAATATTGTTTGTTGCTAAGTAACTTTCATCTTCAAGTATTTTATATAACTTCACTTGTACATGTTGCAGTTTGAGAATCGTCGGTTTAGCTTCAGTGTAGCTACTACTGTTTGCAGATACAAAGTTCTCATGATAGTTCTTTCCCCAGTACTGCACTTGGTTTTGCTACCCACATGAAAACCAGACAGGAGATAAATCCTCGATAATTATGGGTCTCACAGCCTTTGTTTACTTACTTTAATACTTCTCAAACAATGGTGTAAAGTCCTAAGTCTGTTACCATGGCAACAAATTTAATAATTAAAACTCAGTTTCATGAAAAATACATCTTCTAGTAGTTGATACGCAAAACTTGTGTAACAAAAAGAAAAATAATTCATTTAAACTCCAAATACAAAAAAAATATAACAAATTTTATGCTGTATATTCTATCTCACTTAACTTTCATTTGCGTTAATAAAATTTTTACAGAGTGCCTGCATTTGCATTTACCTGCATTTACGTTTAGTTACCTGTTCGATTGCAAAAACCAAGATTGCTAATTGTTAAAAATTGCTGTTTTACTTTCCTTGGCTCAGCTTCATGCTGGGAAATTATCTAAAACTTGTTTAATGTTTTTGCCTTCTGGTGTTGAAGGAAGAAGCGAGATACCTTAAATCACTTTATGCTCACCTTACGCCAGTGGTTCGCCATGATTTACCCCTAAATCTCTCACAAAGGATTCAACCAGATTAAGGCAATTAGGGCTATATCTCTGCTAATCTCACCAACTAGTAACTGATTGGTTTCCTAACAAATTTGTATTTTACATTGATAATAATTATTTTTTCTGTTCATCCGAATAAAAATTATTGCTAATTATTGAGCCAGTCTAAAGATTTCCTAGAAGTATTCTATTTAAGTGTAACTATAAGCAATTTATTACAGTCTAAAAGCAAGGCTTATTCTTTCTGAAGTTATTTTTGCATAAATTCGATATAATCAATGTTCTATTCTGGTTTCTAATGAATTTAATACAATTGACTACATTTAAATCTGCATAATATCTACCAACCATATCTGTCATGTCTGGGGATTCTTCAAGGAGCTTCCTGCAATTTATGTACATTTTTTCTCAACCGAAAACTGCTGAATCATTTGAAAACTCCTGAAATTTTAATCGTTTGTTCAAAATCTTTTGTAAACTTCGTTTATGCTATTGATCAAAAACCAGACTTGGAGGTAGATTATGGCATACATAGTTTTTTTATTATTATTTAACACAGTTTTAGTTCGCTCTATGTGATAATTTTTGTACCAAATCTCATACGTAACTTGGTAGCAAGCCAGTGTGACAGGCGTGCTACCAACTTAGCCCCAGTTGGTAGCAAGCCAGTGTGACAGGCGTGCTACCAACTTTATGCTAACAGCTCTACTGCAATAAATAATCACATGGCTAGAACATCAACCAAATGACCTTTACTATCGAGAGGGCAGAAGAAGAAAATGTTTATTTGTCGGCCAAACTTGTAATAAATATATTTTATATAATCGTATATAAAAATAGTTTGACACATTTAGTAAATAATTTATTATTTTTGGCCCTCTATTGTTATGGTTTTGGTTGTTTATGAAGCTATTCTGACCAAATGACAGATCTCAGTGCACAAGAAACTATATCTAATAGAACAGTTATTGATTTGAGCTCTTTTGCGAGGCAGGAAGCAGCCCACTACAGATGTCCATGTATGAAACATAAGGATGTAGAAGAGGCTGAAATGAACTGAAATTGAGACACTGCAATAAAAAACATAAGTTTGTTATTCTTTCCTAAATAGTTTGCGCAAAAAAATTTATTTTGCGTATCCAAGAATTAAATGCAACATTAACTTTTTTGCAATCGATTGAAGTAACCGCAGCCTGGCAATCGGAAAATTTGGTTTTTTCCTAAATATGTTAATGTTTAATAGTTATCGGGTGCATATAAATGCTTTACTTATGACAATACATAATCAACAAATCATTAATTATATTTGATTGATTACATAACACCTACTCAAGCAATTAGGGCTTTGAAATAAATGAGATTTTTGGTTACAAAGTCATCACCACATCAGCTGACTTCAAAGTATCACCTGGTACCTTTTTGATTAAATAACTTTCAGGCATTTGTGTCTTGCAATTTTGTGACTCAATCACATCATGGCAAGGTTATCTTTAAAAATTTCGCTAAACAAGGAAGTTACCCATAAGTCCAGTTTATATTTCATAGGAATAAAACTTGTGGTTAACATCATTTTTTTAGTTTGCAATAAAACCAATTTTGTGGATTTGTATCAATTGTGAGATAAAAGCTAACTCATTAGTTTCTGTCGAAAAAATCACAGATTTTGAAATGCTATACTGTGGTAGATTTCAGTGCACTCTAGTAGTAAACGGGTAGTTTACACTAGAAACCTTGCGAAGCAATGCGCTAGACTTCTGCCCACAGCATTTGGTTAATAGCTGTTGGGTAGGAAGTCATACTGTGCCGGTAGCATAGTAAGCAGGGCCGGTATTGACCCCTGCAGGGTCGGTAGTGACCTCTACCGACCCGGTACAGCTGTACTGGGCCGGCACAAGATGGCCGCCTTAGCGGAGGATCTGTAAAGATGTCCAGGAACTTAGTCAAGGTCGTAAACAGGAAGTGCTTACCCCTAAAGTACCAACTTAGTGGACCTAATTCTATATACAGCCTGGGAACCCTGTAGGAGCAGTCATTGGACAATTAGGAGAAATGACTCCGCCCTTAGCCACTTGGCACCTCCCTTTATTATCTTGCATTGCATTGTGATTGGTTGAGTACTTATATAGTTAATGTAATTGTTTCATTTACTTCCTGTGCATTGTCTCTTATATGTTTTGTGTTCATTAGCTCTCCTATAAAAGGAGAGCTCCCACTGTTAATCTGTGCATTCATTACAATGAGCCATAGCATGTATTCTTATATTGCTAAACACCTAGAGGAATAATTACCCTCAGGACAGCTTTGTAATAAAGCCATTATAGCAAACACTACTCGGTACTGTTTGTCTGAGCCATGGGCTCTTGCCTTACCGCGTAATTCGGTTGCCCTATACAGTTGTCACTGTCGGTCAGTACAGTGTCCCCTCTGGAGAGAGGTAGAATACTCGAGACTAGTGGATGTCCGTGGTAACAGACCGGAATCCATTACATTGGTGGCAGCGGTGGGATAAACGGTACCTTCCCACGCTGTGCTCTTTCACGCTACCCTCTGGCCCTGCGAATGCACTGCAGGCCAGCTACCACTGAAGAAGGAGAAGTGATCTACCGGGTGTAGATCTGGAGAGAGGAGAAGAAATTGATCTACCGAAGTAGTAGATCTGAAGAAGCAATTGACACAAGATACTACCGGATTTCTCTGCAGGTTCGTTTGAGTGCGCTCCGAACTGCAACAGCTATCCCGGCACAGTATCCACTACTAAAGGCTGTCTGCATCAACCGTAGAGCTTGCTCCGTTTGCAGCAGTCCAGTACAGACGCTACCGTATCTTCTACAGGCTCGTAGAGTTCGCTCCGACCTGAACATAGAGATACCGACACTGTGCGAAAAGAAGAGAGAGTCGTGTATCAGCTATACAGACTCAGCTACTAGAGGTTATTCAGCTTGGAGTGCTACTCAGCTGGTAACAGTGACCCCGGCACTGTATCCATTTACAGTGTCCCTACACTACTGACTGTAGGCCCGTAGAGCTTCGCTCCGCCCTGCAGCAGTACAAGAAGTTTCGTAACGGTTGTTACAAGCAACGGAGTGCCAGATACTGCCACAGTATCCATTGGACCAACCCCTAGATCTGCTAGAGCCACTGGAAACACAGCTACCGACCCGGATCTCACCTATACCGACCCGGGATCCAGTTGTACTGACCATTTCTTAGATTTGAGTTGAGATCACTCCTCTATCTGCAAAGAATGGCCACCCAGAGAGCACGCAGCGCTGGTCGAGCACCCGCTGGCAACCCA
Organism: Cryptosula pallasiana; assembly: GCA_945261195.1. Classification (NCBI taxonomy): domain Eukaryota; kingdom Metazoa; phylum Bryozoa; class Gymnolaemata; order Cheilostomatida; family Cryptosulidae; genus Cryptosula; species Cryptosula pallasiana. The sequence continues at coordinate 25,904,440 of OX183140.1, read as the reverse complement.
GAAGCTACAGCCATTGATAGATTGACCGAAGCATTGACGGCTATGATGAGGCCCAACCAAGACAATGCACCAGCTAGGCTAAAGGCTCCGAAGTTCGACGGCGAAGGAGACGTTGAGTACTTCATCAGCCGATTCGTTGAGGTAGCCGAAATGAATGAGTGGCCAGAGAACACGGCCATGTTATACCTAAGGGATGCATTACGAGGTAAAGCATTGGACTGTGGAAAGCCTCCACATCTGCAGGGTATCTTTGCTGCACTACGAGCACGTTTTGGGCTAACACCCAGGGAAGCTATGTCCCGGCTGACCAGCCTACGTTGCCAACACAAGACGTCGCTCCAAGAGCATGCAAGTGAAGTAGAGCGCCTAGTGCGCGTTGCTTATGCAGATCTACCTCACCGACCCATGCAGAGGATGATGCTGGACATCTTCAGCACCACAGTTGGGAATGCTTACCTGCAAAGGCACTTGTTGGCCATGCAGCCCGTTGACGTAGCAGAAGCAGTCAGGGCCGGCAACGAGTATATGCAGATAAAGACACCATTTGAAGAGCGCCAGGCTCATGTACGAATGTTGGAAGAGGATGCCGACGAGGAGGAAGAGGAATGGATGAGGACGGTTGCCAAGGGCCCGTCTCAACGCGTCTCCACCGCTACTGCCGTACAGCAGACACACCACACCCCTACACCTGCCATACCGGATCCTATGACAACAGTCATGGACAGCCTAAAGCTACTGACAGAAGAGCTACGGTCGCTGAGAGCTGCAAGACAGGCGGCTCCCGCTCCACAGTTGGAGACAGCACCTGCAACGCGCTGTTGGGGCTGCGGACAACCAGGTCACATGATGGGTACCTGCCCCCGAACTCAGCGCGCAGTTCACTTTGCAAACAACCCCCGACAGACGGGAAACGGCCGGCGCCCGCAGTAGCGCCACCGGCAGCTGACTGCAGCTGGGCAAGCCGGACCACACCCACAACCCCTTATAGTCCTGGAACTCTAGAAGAGAGTGGACAACCTCCCAAGATACAACCGACAGCAACCAACCACCGCTGGACAAGCCAAACAACTCCTGATGCCCCGTATAGCCCTGGAACTCTGAAGAAGAGTGGACAACCCCCCAAGAGAGCATCAACACTCGCTGACTGCAGCTGGACAACTCCTGACACCCCATACAGTCCTGGAACTCTGAAGAAGAGTGGACAACCCCCCAAGAGAGCACAGACGCCCGCTGAGGACAGCTGGACAGCTCGACAAGCCCCCATTAGTCCTGTAACTCTGAAGAAGAGTGGACAACCCCCCAGGAGAACACAGACTGACAGTAGCCGGAAAGCTCGTCAACCCCCTTACAGTCCTGCAACTCTAGGAGAGAGTGGACAACCCCCCAGGAGAACACAAATGGCAGCGCCACCGCTGGAGCGACCTTACCAGGCCAGCTACTTCCTGGCTGGAAGGTTAGCCGGTAGACCAGCCTCCCTGTTGATTGACACAGGCTGCACCACCAACTTGCTGTCGAAGCATCTGTATCAGCAATTGCCACAGTCGGTGAAGGACACGCTGCAACGCAGCGAGGCACATGGACTCATGGCTGACGGGTCTAGGATTCCCTTTTACGGTACCCTGCAAGTAAACTTGCAGCTTCGTAAACTGAGAACGAGAGTTAACTTCGTCATTAGTGACATCAATGAAGATGCCATAATTGGCATGCCGTTCCTCACCTTACACGAGTGTGCCCTACGGTTTCCAGACTCCCATGTCATCATTGACGGACATGTGTTACCTTGCACAGACAAGCACGGGCGGCCACTTGATGATAGTGTCCGTCTAGCACAGGCAGAGCTGACGGAGAACACCCCTTACACCCCTGAAGAAGAAGACATCCCCATACAACCACCCGCTGTAGAGAGAACTACAGGTGGAACGTACCAGGCTGTGAAGAGCCCCCTGCCACCGGTAGATGGCAGAAGATTTGAGCCGGATCGGACAACAACTGTAGGAGCTATAGGCAAAACAGTGTTTTCCCCCCCGTTGGCTACACCCATGCGATGGAGAGAGGAGACCCCCACCGCTGGAAAGAAGCAGCCACCCTTCAGCCATCCAACCCCTACAAAGAAAAGTGGACTACCCCGAGGAGCTCCCCGACAACCTCCAGTGAACAGAATCACTGTAGCTGACCGTCTAAAGATGTTGGAGAAGTGGCCAAAACCTCCCAGTACTCGAACCTTTCCTGTTAAGCCGGGCAGAGTGAGACAAAGTTGTAAACAACTCTGCAGCACAGACCAGCCACTCGTACCTAGCAGTGACAGTGACAGGACCATCCCCCAACCAGCCATGGCGGTTGATCGATGCATAGAGCTTGAGGACCAAAAGGCAGATTTGCTGCAGGATGCAGACCTTGATAATTGTCCATCAGCCAACTGTGCAGACACAGAAGTACTGGAAGCGATGCCAACGGCAGAGCTGTATACCAAGGTAGAGAAAGTCAAGCTAGCAGAGAAAGAGAAGGAGGGTGAGCAATTAAATGCAGCATTTTCGAAATGGTTGTTTGAAAACTGCACACCACGAGATCCGTTAGCACTACGGAGTGGCAGCCTGCCTAGCTATGCTAAACCTGTACCTCTAGACTCACCATGTGCTGGTGACAGTAGAGTATGCGCTCTCCCACAAGTTGGGACTGCTGACACCCTCATAAGGGCAGTAGATAAGAAAGAGCGGGAGATCAAGTGCCCACCGCTTGATGCTGCCTGCCTGCCGGCCCGGGATGACTCCCTACTGGCCCGGGGTCCTCCAGAGATTCAGTCAGGGAAGACTGAGAAGTTACAAGGCAGTAGTTACCCTTGTAGAGCTTACCGAAAGAGAAAGCCTGTGGTGGCAGCTAAGGGTGAACGCCCCACGACGTCTTCACCACCAACCTTAGTGCCACACAGCACAGTGCACCACACCCCGGCACGGGATGTTGCTTGCACCCCCACGGTACAGTGGGAAGAGGAGAGAAGGCGCTGGCTTTCCTTAGAAAAGGAACGGCGGTCTCCTAAAGTTGAGATAAGGAAGGTTCTGCTAGCACTAGAACTTCCAGGGCCACTGCTAACACCCATACATGACGCTATGGTACAGCAAGCCCCGCTGCACTATAGGCAGCCCATTGACATGTTGCATAAAACTGGTAATGCACGTGTTGCCGTAGGCTCACGCTCACAAATGAACATGAGTAGTAATATATGAGCAGATCTCCCTACCAAGTGTTTTTTTTGTGGATTAGACCTTGGGGGTTATGCAATGAGTTACGGCGTTGGATGGATTCGCCGAGTTTATATTGTATTTCATTTGAGAGACATTTGAGTGACATTTGAGTGGCATTTAAGTGGCATTTGAGTTTTGATTATTTTTTTACTTAATTTGAACTCATATGGCAGCTAGATTTTGAATGTATGGCATTTAAGTTTTGATAATTTTTTTACATAATTCGAACTCATATGGCATCTTGAGAGAAAGGAGAAAGAAGAGAGAGAGGAGAGAGGAGTTTTATCTACATTGAATAAATATATTGATCAAAAATGAAACATTATAAGATTATATACATTGATTACATAATAAGTAGGGAAAATCTTCCTATATAATATAGCTAGAGTCAGTAAATACTAAGTAATACAAAGCACTACAACTTGTAACAAACAATCAATACATACATACATACATATGGTATCTTGAGAGAAAGAAAGAGATAGAGGAGAGAGGGAGAGAGAGGAGAGAGGGAGAGAGAGATTCTTTAGTTTTCTGTACATTCATATATATATATATGGTTAATTATGTACATATTTATGGGTATATTTATATCTACATAGAGAGAGAGGAGATATATCTACATTGAATAACTATATTGATCAAAAATGAAACATTATATGATTATATACCTGATTACATAATAAGTAGGTAAAATCTTCCTATATAATATAGCTAGAGTCAGTAAATACTAAGTAATACAAAGCACCACAACTCGTAATGACAATCAATGCATACATACATACATATGGTATCTTGAGAGAAAGAAAGAGAGAGAGGAGAGAGAGAGGAGAGAGATTTTTTGTTTCTATACATTCATGTATATATGGTTAATTATGTACATATTTATGGGTATATTTATATCTACATAGAGAGAGGAGAGAGATATATCTACATTGAATAAATATATTGATCAAAAATGAATCATTGTATGATTATATACATTTATTACATAATAAGTAGGGAAAATCTTCCTATATAATATAGCTAGAGTCAGTAAATACGCACATGTCCATATTCATGTACATGTGCATAAATGGACATGAATAGGTACATGTCCATATTCATGTCCATATTCATGTCCATATTCATGTCCATATTCATGTCCATATTCATGTCCATTTATGTACATGTCCATATTCATGTCCATATTCATGTCCATTTATGTACATGTCCATATTCATGTCCATTTACGTACATACCTATGTTCATATTTATGTACATGTGCATGTCCAAATTCATGTCCATATTAACATTTTATAGCTATGTACAGAGGAGAGAGAAGAGAGGAGAGAGAGAGAGAGATTTTTTAGTTTTTTATACAACCATGTATATATGGATAATTATGTACATATTTATGGATATATTTATATCTAGATTGAATAATATACATTTATGACATAATAACTATATTGAATGCTATAAAATATGTTGGAAAATCACCAAGTTAGTCCTCTAGATGGTTAAAATTTACAGTATTTGGGAAATAACTGCAAGAGAGGAGAGAGGAGTATTTGGTTGAGGAGAGAGGAGAGAGAGGAGGCTTGAGCGTAAATATTTCTTTTAGTTATTTACATAATAAGTATATTGAATACTATAAAATATCTTGGAAAATCGTCAAATTAGACCTTTAAATGGTTAAAATTTACAGTATTTGGGAAATAACTACAATAAAAAACATTATGAATGTATGGCATTTAAGTATTGATAGTTTTTTACATAATTCGAACTCATATGGTATCTTGAGAGAAAGAAGAGAGGAAAAGAGGAGAGAGGAGGGGAAATAATCGCACTCAAATGAAAAAAATAGATGAAGCTAGATATTCATCTATTTGTATATATCCACAAGAAAACTGGGGTATTTGGTGAAATATTCTTTTATTCCATTCAATTTTCCTTAATTTTATTTGAGTTGAAGTATTATTTACAATGGTTAGAATTTATTAAAATTACTGCTCAATCTTTTATCCAACACCTACAATAATTCTTAGTAATAGTAGTGTAATGAGACTGAGTAATAATCTACACACACCTTGTTCACTCTGTATGCTGTAGCACATGTTTTTCCTTTAGTTATCTGCAGTTACTTCAATTGGATCTTATCCAGATGTTTTATAGTCTTTGCTGCTACTGCGTTTTGTCTCAAACAAGAGTCCAAAGTAGGCATTGTGTCTACAAAATACAAAAAAATTGATTGTTACAATTGATTCATTTATTTACATTGGCTTTATCTACATATACATAAAGTAGCGAAGAAACAGTTTCTGTGAGTATGAAACTATCTAGTAGAGATAAATTTATATCTAGGTTCAACTAGCATTAAATATTAATTACTTATTATTTTGTTAATAATAAATAATTAGAGTCAGGTACTTTACTAGTGCTCGGACAAACACACAATTTTGTTAATGTCAAAGTCTGTGATCTTACAAAGAAATAACTTAGATACTATTAGCATAAAATTATCTAGTAAAGATAAATTACCTAGGAGTGAATTCTAGTTGAGGTTCGATTTATCAATATCCAAAGACAGGGTTTGTAACACAAACGGATTTGGTTGTAGGAGGCTATTTTCTCCATAGTGCAAGTAGGTGAGTTTTTCAACTAGTGGTAAATAAATATTTATTATTATTTTATTATTTAGATCACAAGACGAACAAAATTCAATAAAGTAACAATGAAAACCAAATGAAATCACAATAATATTAACAATAATAAGAATAATAATAATAATCATCATCAGTAAAAATTATTTTTCATATTAAATACAATGAATAATAACTGTTTTATGCTGATAATGAAGTAAAACAATACAATAATGAAAGTTGTAATCGTTTTTTGGCTGTAAAGTTCAAAATCAACCTGTCGTTCAAGATGTCATTTAAGGCTAACCTATTTTTTCTCTCGGACCTACGACAATTCTGTCAATCAATGCCAAAAGACTGCGATCTTGAGCGGAAACAGGATAGGTTCTATGAGCATGAAATTATTTAGGAGAGATACTTCTATGGTCAGGCCATATCGTAATAGGAGGATAACTCCAGAGTGCAACTAGTTGAGTTTTTCAACCAGTGTTGAATAATTATTTATTACTTCTCACCTTAATACAGAAAATCTCCTAGTAGTTGTAGTAGATGTTGATCCTTCAGTCACTGTTGTTGAAGTGGATGCTTTCTGTGGAAAAGCGGTGCTTCTTATATAGCTAGGTTGTACTAGGTTGTACTAGGTACTAGGTACCGATTGACACGAGTTGATTCCAATGAAAAGCCTTTATGATATATAAGCAGGTCTTTACGCAGAAAACTCACGCGAAAACTAAAAAAAATAAAAACCATTCTTCGCGGGAGTTTTCCGTCTTATATGTTATAAAGGCTTTACGCAAAAACTCACGCGAAAACCGAAACTAAAAACAAAATTCTTCGCGGGAGTTTTCCTTCTTATAAGTCATAAAGGTTTTACACGGAAAACTCACGCGAAAAGTGAAACAGTCAGAAAATTCTCTTCGCGGGAGTTTTCCTTCTATATGCTATAAAGGCTTTACACGGAAAACTCACGCGAAAACGGAAAATAGAAAACAATTCTTTCGCGGGAGTTTTCCTTCTTTTATGTTATGAAGGCTTTATGCAGAAAGTTCACGCAATTTTTTTTACCGTAAGTTTTCCGCGTAAGGCCTTTATAGTACATAGAAGGAAAACTCCCGCGAAGAAGTTTTTTTTATTCTTTTTGTTTTCGCGTGAGTTTTTGCATCAAGCTGTTATAACACATAAGAAGGAAAACTCCCGCGAAGAAGTTTTTATTGAGTTTCGGTTTTCGCGTGAGTTTTTTGCGTACAGCCTTTATAACATATAAGACGGAAAACTCCCGCGAAGAATGTTTTTTATTTTTTTAGTTTTCGCGTGAATTTTCCTGCTTATATATTATAAAGGCTTTTCATTGAACTCAACTCGTGTCAATCGGTACCTAGTACCTCGTACAACCTAGCTATATAAGGAGCACCGTTTTTACACAGAGAGCATCCACTTCAACAACAGTGACTGAAGGATCAACATCTACTACAACTACTAGGAGACTTTCTGTATTAAGGTAAGAAATAATAAATAATTATTTAACACTAGTTGAAGAACTCAACTAGTTGCACTATGGAGTTATCCTCCTATTACGATATGGAGTCGTTCTCTTGACCATAGAAGTATCTCTCCTGGATAATTTTATGCTCATAGAACCTACCCTGTTTCCTCTCAAGATCGCAGTATTTTAACATTGCTAGACAGAATTGTCGTATGTCCGAGAGAAAAAATAGGTTAGCTTATTAAATGATGCCTTGAACTACAGGTCGATGTTGAACTTTACAACCAAAAAATGATTAAAACTTTCAATATTGTATTATTTTACTTCATTATCAACATAAAACAGTTATCATTCATTGTAAAAATAAATAATTAGAGCCTTTTACTAGTGTTAAATAATTATTTATTATTTTTTACCTTAACTCTACTTAGAGTCCTCTTAGTGGTTGTAGTGATCTAAATAATAAAATAATAATAAAAAGCTAGTTCCAAAGAACTAGATGATTTAATTGACTATAGACAAATAATTATTTTAGCACTTCTTACCTCGATGCTGGTTGCTTACATGGTGTTTCATTGCTATAGCAGCAGGAGTGTTGATGTTTGAGCTGGAAGATGTATCATTAAAGGTGTTAGGATTGGGTCTTCTATCATCAATGTGAATGCCGTTGGTGGTGGAATTGGTGGTTGTAGTGGAGATAGTGTCGATGTTGTTGGTAGTTGTAGTTGGTTCAATATGGAGCTTAAGAAGTGCTTTGGAGTGTGATGTCATCATACCTGCAAAATGGTAAAAGAACTTAGTTTTTTAATGATGTGAATATACTGAAATTATTATAGTGTTAAATAATTATTTACTATTTATTTTAAAAATAAATAATTAGAGCTTTCTACTAGTGTTAAATAATTATTGATTATTTTTTACCTTATCACCACTTAGAGCCAGATGATTTAATTAACTAAAGACAAATAATTATTTTAGCATTTCTTACCTTGATGCTGGATGGTCTCCTAGTAGCTGTAGTAGATGATGCTTCTCCGCTTGCTGTTGAAGAACTGGATGCTTTCTGTGTGAAAACAGTGGCTCTTAAATAGCTAAAGTTGCACTGATTAAACCCTATGAATCAGCATTTTTTCCAATGCTTTCGCGGGAATAAAAACTGTTTATTCCCGCGAAAGCAACGGTTTCCATTCGCGGGAATAAATACTTTATTTTCACGCGAATGGAAACCGTTGCTTTCGCGGGAATAAAAATTTTATTTTCACGCGAATACAAACCAATGCTTTCGCGGGAATAAATAGTTTATTTCACGCGAATGGAAACTGTTGCTTTCGCGGGAATAAATAGTTTATTTTCACGCGAATAGAAACTGTTGCTTTCGCGGGAAAAAATAAATTATTTTCACGCGAATGGAAACCGTTGCTTTCGCGGGAATAAATAATTTATTTTCACGCGAATAGAAACTGTTGCTTTCGCGGGAGTAAATAGTTTATTTTCACGCGAATAGAAACTGTTGCTTTCGCGGGAATAAATAATTTATTTTCACGCGAATGGAAACTGTTGCTTTCGCGGGAATAAATAGTTTATTTTCACGCGAATGGAAACTGTTGCTTTCGCGGGAATAAATAGTTTATTTTCACGCGAATAGAAACTGTTGCTTTCGCGGGAAAAAATAAATTATTTTCACGCGAATGGAAACCGTTGCTTTCGCGGGAATAAATAATTTATTTTCACGCGAATAGAAACTGTTGCTTTCGCGGGAGTAAATAGTTTATTTTCACGCGAATAGAAACTGTTGCTTTCGCGGGAATAAATAATTTATTTTCACGCGAATGGAAACTGTTGCTTTCGCGGGAATAAATAGTTTATTTTCACGCGAATAGAAACTGTTGCTTTCGCGGGAATAAATAGTTTATTTTCACGCGAATAGAAACCGTTGCTTTCGCGGGAATAAATAATTTATTTTCACGCGAATGGAAACCCTTGCTTTCGCGGGAACAAACAGTTTTTATTCCCGCGAAAGCATTGGAAAAAATGCTGATTCATAAGGTTTAATCAGTGCGACTTTAGCTATTTAAGAGCCACTGTTTTCACACAGAAAGCATCCAGTTCTTCAATAGCAAGCGGAGAAGCATCATCTACTACACAAGATCTACCACCTACTTAGATGATACCAAACCAATGAAGACTCAAACTACATGAATTTTGAAGACAGCATACTTCTCCAACACAGCAAAAATTCATTTCAAGATCTACCACCTACTTAAATGATACCAAACCAATGAAGACTCAAACTACATGAATTTTGAAGACAGCATACTTCTCCAACACAGCAAGAATTCCTTTCAAGATCTACGACTTAATTAGATGATACCAAATCAATGAAGACTCAAACTACATCGATTTTGAAGACAGCGCACTTCTCCAACACAGCAAGAATTCATTTCAAGATCTACCACCTACTTAGATGATACCAAACCAATGAAGACTCAAACTACATGAATTTTGAAGACAGCATACTTCTCCAACACAGAAAGAATTCCTTTCAAGATCTACCACCTACTTAGATGATACCAAACCAATGAAGACTCAAACTACATGAATTTTGAAGACAGCATACTTCTCCAACACAGCAAAAATTCATTTCAAGATCTACCACCTACTTAATTGATACCAAACCAATGAAGACTCGAACTACATGAATTTTGAAGACAGCATACTTCTCCAACACAGCAAGAATTCCTTTCAAGATCTACGACTTAATTAGATGATACCAAATCAATGAAGACTCAAACTACATCGATTTTGAAGACAGCGCACTTCTCCAACACAGCAAGAATTCATTTCAAGATCTACCACCTACTTAGATGATACCAAACCAATGAAGACTCAAACTACATGAATTTTGAAGACAGCATACTTCTCCAACACAGCAAAAATTCATTTCAAGATCTACCACCTACTTAAATGATACCAAACCAATGAAGACTCAAACTACATGAATTTTGAAGACAGTCTACTTCTCCAACACAGCAAGAATTCCTTTCAAGGTCTACGACTTACTTAGATGATACCAAATCAATGAAGACTCAAACTACATGGATTCTGAAGACAGCACACTTCTCCAACACAGCAAGAATTTCTTTCAAGATCTATCACCTACTTAGTTCTCCAACACAGCAAGAATTCATTTCAAGATCTACCACCTACTTAGATGATACCAAACCAATGAAGACTCAAACTACATGAATTTTGAAGACAGTCGACTTCTCCAACACAGCAAGAATTCCTTTCAAGATCTACGACTTACTTAGATGACACCAAATCAATGAAGACTCAAACTACATGGATTCTGAAGACAATCTACTTCTCCAACACAGAAAGAATTCCTTTCAAGCTCTACCACCTACTTAGATGATACCAAACCAATGAAGACTCAAACTACATGAATTTTGAAGACAGCATACTTCTCCAACACAGCAAAAATTCATTTCAAGATCTACCACCTACTTAAATGATACCAAACCAATGAAGACTCAAACTACATGAATTTTGAAGACAGTCTACAACACAGCAAGAATTCCTTTCAAGATCTACCACCTACTTAGATGATACCAAACCAATGAAGACTCAAACTACATAGATTTTGAAGACAGCATACTTCCCCAACACAGCAAAAATTCATTTCAAGATCTACCACCTACTTAGATGATACCAAACCAATGAAGATGAAGACAACACACTTCTCCAACACAGCAAGAATTTCTTTCAAGATCTACCACCTACTTAGATGATACCAAATCAATGAAGACTCAAACTACATGAATTTTGAAGACAATCTACTTCTCCAACACAGCAAGAATTCCTTTTAAGATCTACGACTTACTTAGATGATACCAAATCAATGAAGACTCAAACTACATGGATTCTGAAGACAGCACACTTCTCCAACACAGCAAGAATTTCTTTCAAGATCTATCACCTACTTAGATGATACCAAACCAATGAAGACTCTAAAAATTACTTATATTATATTTCGATGATGCTGAAAAAAAACTGTCCAGAACAAGAGTTCAAAAAGCTAATCTATAACTCAAGGCAATCATATCACTATAGGTGAGTTTTACTAATTTTTACCATAAATTAAACAAAATACTGAATATATACATTTTCTAGGTGAAAAAAGGACTTTTTTGATGTAATTAGTGTATTTTTTACAACAAAATGCTGAATATATACATTTTCATGGTAAAGAAAAGGACTTTTTGGGTGTAATTAGCGTAGTTTTTACAACAAAATGTTGAACATATACATTTTTTCAGGTAAAAAAAAAGCACTTTTTTGGTGTAATTAGTGTATTTTTTTACAACATATTTATAAAGCAAGTATTTTTTGTTTTGTTTTAGATAGATGAAAGAGAATCAAAAGCACTTGGTGAAAATAATGCTCAAGAAAGAACAAGTTGAACAATGTAACTTGGTGAGTTATTTCCCTTTTCTAATAATGTAAACTATCCAATGTAACTAGAACTATAATTCAAATTCATGTAATTATTTTACATTTTTGCTTAATCATTCTATACTAATACATAATTTTTTTATTTTAGTTCATTACGAAATTAAAAGCACATAGAACAGAAGTCTTCCTTCCTAAGATGTAACATCACTACATCAAAGACATCATTATAAAGGAACAAACTATGCATTAACAGTAGTAATATATGAGCAGATCTCCCTACCAAGTGTTTTTTCGTGGATTAGACCTTGGGGGTTATGCAATGGGTTACGACGTTGGATGAATTCGCCGAGTTTATATTGTATTTTATTTGAGGGGTACTTGAGTGGCATTTGAGTGGCATTTAAGTGGCATTTGAGTTTTGATTATTTTTTTACTTGATTTGAACTCATATGGCAGCTAGATTTTGAATGTATGGCATTTAAGTTTTGATACTTTTTTCACATAATTTGAACTCATATAGCATCTTGAGAGAGAGGAGAGAGAAGACAGAGAGGAGAGAGGAGAGAGAAAGGAGAGAGGAGTTTTATCTACATTGAATAACTATATTGATCAAAAATGAAACATTATATGATTATATACATTGATTACATAATAAGTAGGAAAAATCTTCCTATATAATATAGCTAGAGTCAGTAAATACTAAGTAATACAAAGCACTACAACTTGTAATGACAATCAATGTATACATACATACATATGGTATCTTGAGAGAAAGAAAGAGAGAGAGGAGAGAGGGAGAGAGAGAGGAGAGAGGAAGAGAGAGAGGAGAGAGGAGAGAAGAGATATATATGGTATCTTGAGAGAAGGAAAGAGAGAGAGGCGAGAGATTTTTTAGTTTTCTATACATTCATGTATATATGGTTAATTATGTACATATTTATGGGTATATTTATATCTACATAGAGAGAGGAGAGAGGAGATATATCTAAATTGAATAAATATATTGATCAAAAATGAATCATTGTATGATTATATACATTTATTACATAATAAGTAGGGAAAATCTTCCTATATAATATAGCTAGAGTCAGTAAATACGCACATGTCCATATTCATGTACATGTGCATAAGTGGACATGAATACGTACATGTCCATATTCATGTCCATATTCATGTCCATATTCATGTCCATATTCATGTCCATTTATGTACATGCCCATATTCATGTCCATCTATGTACATACCTATGTTCATATTTATGTACATGTGCATGTCCAAATTCATGTTCATATTAACATTTTATAGCTATGTACAGAGGAGAGAGAAGAGAGGAGAGAGAGAGATTTCTTAGTTTTTTATACAACCATGTATATATGGATAATTATGTTCATATTTATGGATATATTTATATCTAGATTGAATAATATACATTTATGACATAATAACTATATTGAATGCTACAAAATATGTTGGAAAATCACCAAATTAGTCCTCTAGATGGTTAAAATTTACAGTATTTGGGAAATAACTGCAAGAGAGGGGAGAGGAGTATTTGGTAGAGGAGAGAGGAGAGAGAGGAGGCTTGAGCGTAAATATTTCTTTTAGTTATTTACATAATAAGTATATTGAATACTATAAAATATCTTGGAAAATAGTCAAATTAGACCTCTAGATGGTTAAAATTTACAGTATTTGGGAAATAACTACAATAAAAAACATTATGAATGTATGGCATTTAAGTATTGATAGTTTTTTACATAATTCGAACTCATATGGTATCTTGAGAGAAAGAAGAGAGGAAAAGAGGAGAGAGGAGGGGAAATAATTGCACTCAAATGAAAAAAATAAATGAAGCTAGATATTCATCTATTTGTATATATCCACAAGAAAACTGGGGTATTAGGTGAAATATTCTTTTATTCCATTCAATTTTCATTAATTTTATTTGAGTTGAAGTATTATTTACAATGGTTAGAAATTATTAAAATTACTGCTCAATCCTTTATCCAACACCTACAATAATTCTTAGTAATAGTAGTGTAATGAGACAGAGTAATAATCTACACACACCTTGTTCACTATGTATGCTGTAGCACATGTTTTTCCTTTAGTTATCTGCAGTTACTTCAATTGGATCTTATCCAGATGTTTTATAGTCTTTGCTGCTACTGCGTTTTGTCTCAAACAAGAGTCCAAAGTAGGCATTGTGTCTAGAAAATACAAAAAAACTGATTGTTACAATTGATTCATTTTTTTTTCATTGGCTTTATCTACATAAAGTAGCGAAGAAAAAGTTTGTGTGAGTATGAAACTATGTAGTAGAGATAAATTTAGATCTAGGTTCAATTAGCATTAAATAATCACTTATTATTTTGTTAATAATAAATAATTAGAGTCAGTTACTTTACAGTTTTTTATACAACCATGTATATATGGATAATTATGCACACATTTATGGTTATATTTATATCTAGATTGAATAATATACATTTATGACATAATAACTATATTGAATGCTACAAAATATGTTGGAAAATCACCAAATTAGTCGTCTAGATGGTTAAAATTTACAGTATTTGGGAAATAACTGCAAGAGAGGAGTATTTGGTAGAGGAGAGAGGAGAGAGGAGAGAGGAGACTTGAGCGTAAATATTTCTTTTAGTTATTTACATAATAAGTATATTGAATACTATAAAATATCTTGGAAAATAGTCATAAAAATAAATAATTAGAGCTTTCTACTAGTGTTAAATGATTATTGATTATTTTTTACCTTATCACCACTTAGAGCCAGATGATTTAATTAACTAAAGACAAATAATTATTTTAGCGTTTCTTACCTTGATGCTCTCCTAGTAGCTGTAGTAGATGATGCTTCTCCGCTTGCTGTTGAAGAACTGGATGCTTTCTATGTGAAAACAGTGGCTCTTAAATAGCTAAAGTTGCACTGATTAAACCCTATGAATCAGCATTTTTTCCAATGCTTTCGCGGGAATAAAAACTGTTTATTCCCGCGAAAGCAACGGTTTCCATTCGCGTGAAAATAAATTATTTATTCCCGCGAAAGCATTGGTTTGTATTCGCGGGAAAATAAAATTTTTATTCCTGCGAAAGCAACAGGTTCCATTCGCAGGAGAATAAATTATTTATTCCCGCGAAAGCATTGGTTTGTATTCGCAGGAAAATAAAATTTTTATTCCCGCGAAAGCAACAGGTTCCATTCGCGGGAAAATAAATTATTTATTCCCGCGAAAGCATTGGTTTGTATTCGCAGGAAAATAAAATTTTTATTCCCGCGAAAGCAACAAGTTCCATTCGCGGGAAAATAAATTATTTATTCCCGCGAAAGCATTGGTTTGTATTCGCGGGAAAATAATTTTTTTATTCCTGCGAAAACATTGGTTTGTATTCGCGGGAAAATAAAATTTTTATTCCTGCGAAAGCAACAGGTTCCATTCGCGGGAAAATAAATTATTTATTCCCGCGAAAGCATTGGTTTGTATTCGCAGGAAAATAAAATTTTTATTCCCGCGAAAGCAACAAGTTCCATTCGCGGGAAAATAAATTATTTATTCCCGCGAAAGCATTGGTTTGTATTCGCAGGAAAATAAAATTTTTATTCCCGCGAAAGCAACAAGTTCCATTCGCGGGAAAATAAATTATTTATTCCCGCGAAAGCATTGGTTTGTATTCGCGGGAATATAAAATTTTTATTCCTGCGAAAACATTGATTTGTATCCGCGGGAAAATAAAATTTTTATTCCTGCGAAAGCAACAGGTTCCATTCGCGGGAAAATAAATTATTTATTCCCGCGAAAGCATCAGTTTGTATTCGCAGGAAAATAAAATTTTTATTCCCGCGAAAGCAACAAGTTCCATTCGCGGGAAAATAAATTATTTATTCCCGCGAAAGCATTGGTTTGTATTCGCGGGAAAATAAAATTTTTATTCCTGCGAAAACATTGATTTGTATCCGCGGGAAAATAAAATTTTTATTCCTGCGAAAGCAACAGGTTCCATTCGCGGGAAAATAAATTATTTATTCCCGCGAAAGCATCGGTTTGTATTCGCAGGAAAATAAAATTTTTATTCCCGCGAAAGCAACAAGTTCCATTCGCGGGAAAATAAATTATTTATTCCCGCGAAAGCATTGGTTTGTATTCGCGGGAAAATAAATTTTTTATTCCTGCGAAAACATTGGTTTGTATTCGCGGGAAAATAAAATTTTTATTCCTGCGAAAGCAACAGGTTCCATTCGCGGGAAAATAAATTATTTATTCCCGCGAAAGCATTGGTTTGTATTCGCAGGAAAATAAAATTTTTATTCCCGCGAAAGCAAAAAGTTCCATTCGCGGGAAAATAAATTATTTATTCCCGCGAAAGCATTGGTTTGTATTCGCAGGAAAATAAAATTTTTATTCCCGCGAAAGCAAAAAGTTCCATTCGCGGGAAAATAAATAATTTATTCCCACGAAAGCATTGGTTTGTATTCGCGGGAAAATAAAATTTTTATTCCTGCGAAAACATTGATTTGTATCCGCGGGAAAATAAAATTTTTATTCCTGCGAAAGCAACAGGTTCCATTCGCGGGAAAATAAATTATTTATTCCCGCGAAAGCATCGGTTTGTATTCGCAGGAAAATAAAATTTTTATTCCCGCGAAAGCAACAAGTTCCATTCGCGGGAAAATAAATTATTTATTCCCGCGAAAGCATTGGTTTGTATTCGCAGGAAAATAAAATTTTTATTCCCGCGAAAGCAACAAGTTCCATTCGCGGGAAAATAAATTATTTATTCCCGCGAAAGCATTGGAAAAAATGCTGATTCATAGGGTTTTATCAGTGCAACTTTAGCTATTTAAGAGCCACTGTTTTCACACAGAAAGCATCCAGTTCTTCAACAGCAAGCGGAGAAGCATCATCTACTACAGCTACTAGGAGACCATCAAGGTAAGAAATGCTAAAATAATTATTTGTCTTTAGTTAATTAAATCATCTGGCTCTAAGTGGTGATAAGGTAAAAAATAATCAATATCAATAATTATTTAACACTAGTAGAAAGCTCTAATTATTTATTTTTAAATTTTATGCTAATAACATCTAAGCTATTTCTTTGTAAGATCACAGACTTTGACATTACCAAAATTGTGTGTTTGCCCGAGCACTAGTAAAGTAACCGACTCTAATTATTTGTTATTACCAAAATAATTATTTAATGCTAGTTGAACCTAGATATAAAGTTATCTCTACTAGATAGTTTCATACTCACACAAACTTTTTCTTCGCTACTTTATGTAGATAAAGCCGATGAAAATAAATGAATCAATTGTAACAATCAATCTTTTGTATTTTGTAGACACAATGCCTACTTTGGACTCTTGTTTGAGACAAAACGCAGTAGCAGCAAAGACTATAAAACATCTGGTCAAGATCTACCAACACCAATGATAGATGTAACACAACATGACTTTTTCTCCTACTTATATGATACCAAACCAATGAAGAGTCAAACTACATGAATTTTGAAGACAGCACACTTCTTCAACACAGCAAGAATTCCTTTTAAGACCTACCACCTACTTAGATGATGCCAAACCAATGAAGACTCAAGCTACATGGATTTTGAAGACAGCACACTTCTCCAACACAGCAAGAATTCCTTTCAAGATCTACCTCCTACTTAGATGATACCAAACCAATAAAGACTCAAACCACATGGATTTTGAAGAATTCCTTTCAAGATCTACCACCTACTTAGATGATACCAAATCAATGAAGACTCAAACTACATGGATTTTGAAGACAGCACACTTCTCCAACACAGCAAGAATTTCTTTCAAGATCTACCACCTGCTTAGATGATACCAAACCAATGAAGACTCAAACTACATGGATTTTGAAGACAGCACACTTCTCCAACACAGCAAGAATTCCTTTCAAGATCTACCACTTACTTAGATGATACCAAACCAATGAAGACTCAAACTACATGAATTTTGAAGACAGCATACTTCTCCAACACAGCAAAAATTCATTTCAAGATCTACCACCTACTTAGATGATACCAAACCAATGAAGACTCGAACTACATGGATTTTGAAGACAGCACACTTCTCCAACATAGCAAGAATTCCTTTCAAGATCTACCACCTACTTAGATGATACCAAACCAATGAAGACTCAAACTACATGGATTCTGAAGACAGCACACTTCTCCAACATAGCAAGAATTCCTTTCAAGATCTACCACCTACTTAGATGATACCAAACAAATGAAGACTCAAACTACATGGATTTTGAAGACAACATACTTCACATGGATTTTGAAGACAACACACTTCTCCAACACAGAAAGAATTCCTTTCAAGATCTACCACCTACTTAGATGATACCAACTCAATGAAGACTCAAACTACATAGATTTTGAAGACAGCACACTTCTTCAACACAGCAAGAATTCCTTTCCCAACACAGCAAGAATTCCTTTCAAGATCTACCACCTACTTAGACAATACCAAACCAATGAAGACTCAAACTACATGGATTTTGACGACAGCATACTTCTCCAACACAGCAAGAATTCATTTCAAGATCTACCACATACTTAGATAATACCAAACCAATGAAGACTCAAACTACATGGATTTTGAAGACATCACACTTCTCCAACACAGCAAGAATTCCTTTCAAGATCCACCACCTACTTAGATGATACCAATCCAATGAAGACTCAAACTACATGGATTTTGAAGACAGCATACTTCTCCAACACAGCAAGAATTCATTTCAAGATCTACCACCTAAGCACACTTCTTCAACACAGCAAGAATTCCTTTTAAGACCTACCACCTACTTAGATGATGCCAAACCAATGAAGACTCAAACTACATGGATTTTGAAGACAGCACACTTCTCCAACACAGCAAAAATTCCTTTCAAGATCTACCTCCTACTTAGATGATACCAAACCAATAAAGACTCAAACCACATGGATTTTGAAGAATTCCTTTCAAGATCTACCACCTACTTAGATGATACCAAATCAATGAAGACTCAAACTACATAGATTTTGAAGACAGCACACTTCTCCAACACAGCAAGAATTCCTTTCCCAACACAGCAAGAATTCCTTTCAAGATCTACCACCTACTTAGATGATACCAAACCAATGAAGACTCAAACTACATGGATTTTGAAGACAGCACACTTCTCCAACATAGCAAGAATTCCTTTCAAGATCTACCACCTACTTAGATGATACCAAACCAATGAAGACTCAAACTACATGGATTTTGAAGACAGCATACTTCTCCAACACAGCAAGAATTCATTTCAAGATCTACCACCTACTTAGATGATAAAAACCAATGAAGACTCAAACTACATGGATTTTGAAGACAGCACACTTCTCCAACGCAGCAAGAATTCCTTTCAAGATCTACCACCTACTTAGATGATACCAAATCAATGAAGACTCAAACTACATGGATTTTGAAGACAGCACACTTCTAAAACACAGCAAGAATTCCTTTCAAGATCTACCACCTACTTAGATGATGCCAAACCAATGAATACTCAAACTACATGAATTTTGAAGACAGCACACTTCTCCAACACAGCAAGAATTCATTTCAAGATCTACCACCTACTTAGATGATACCAAACCAATGAAGACTCAAACTACATGGATTTTGAAGACAGCATATTTCTCCAACACTGCAAGAATTCCTTTCAAGATCTACCACCTACTTAGATGATACCAAACCAATGAAGACTCAAACTACATGGATTTTGAAGACAGCATACTTCTCCAACACAGCAAGAATTCCTTTCAAGATCTACCACCTACTTAGATGATTCCAAACCAATGAAGACTCAAACTACATGGATTTTGAAGACAAGATGATACCAAACCAATGAAGAGTCAATGTTACACAACATTACTTTCTCTCCGACTTAGATGATACCAAACCAATGAAGACTCAAACTACATGGATTATACTTCGATGATGCTGAAAAAACTGTCCAGAACAAGAGCTCAAGAAGCTAATCTATAACTCAAGACAATCATATCACTATAGGTGAGTTTTACTAATTTTTACCATAAATTAAACAAAATGCTGAATCTATACATTTTCCAAGTGAAAAACAGACTTTTTTGGTGAAATTAGTGTATTTTTTACAACAAAATGCTGAATATATACATTTTCCATGTGAAAAAAGGACTGCTTTGGTGTAAATAATGTCATTTTTTACAACAAAATGCTGAATACATGCATTTTCCAGGTGAAAAAAGGACTTTTTTGATGTAATTAGTGTGTTTTTTTACAACAAAATGCTGAATATATACATTTTCCAGGTGAAAAAGGGACTTTTTTGATGTAATTAGTGTATTTTTTACAACAAAATGCTGAATATATACATTTTTCCAGGTGAAAAAAGGACTTTTTTGGTGTAAATAATGTATTTTTTTACAACAAAATGCTTAATATATGCATTTTCCAGGTGAAAAAAGGACTTTTTTGATGTAATTAGTGTATTTTTTTACAACAAAATGCTGAATATATACATTTTCCAGGTGAAAAAAGGACTGTTTTGGTGTAAATAATGTATTTTTTTACAACAAAATGCTGAATATATACCTTTTCCAGGTAAAAATAGGACTTTTTTTGATGTAATTAGTGTATTATTTACAACAAAACGCTGAATATATACATTTTTAAGGTGAAAATAGGACTTTTTTGATGTAATTAGTGTATTTTTTTACAACAAAATGCTGAATATATACATTTTCCAGGTGAAAAAAGGACTTTTTTGGTGTAAAATAATGTATTTTTTACAACAAAATGTTGAATATGTACATTTTTCCAGGTAAAAAAAAAGCACTTTTTTGGTTAATTAGTGTATTTTTTACAACATATTTATAAAACAAGTATTTTTTGTTTTGTTTTAGATAGATGAAAGAGAATCAAAAGCACTTGGTGAAAATAATGCTCAAGAAAAAACAAGTTGAACAATGTAACTTGGTGAGTTATTTCCCTTTTCTAATAATGTAAACTATCCAATGTGACTAGAACTATAATTCAAATTCATGTAATTATTTTACATTTTTGCTTAATCATTCTATACTAATACATAACTTTTTTTATTTTAGTTCATTACGAAATTAAAAGCACATAGAACAGAAGTCTTCCTTCCTAAGATATAGCATCAGTACATCAAAGACAACATTGTAAAGGAACAAACTATGCATTAACTGTTATTACTTTGTATTTATTACAAGTTGTAGTGCTTTGTATTACTTAGTATTTACTGACTCTAGCTATATTATATGGGGAGATTTTCCTTACTCATTATGTAATAAATGTATATAATCATACAATGATTCATTTTTAATCAATGTTATTATTCAATTTAGATATATCTCCTCTCTCCTCTCTCTATGTAGATATAAATATACCCATAACTATGTACATAATTGACCATATATACATTAATGTATAGAGAACTAAAAGATCTCTCTCTCCTCTCTCTCTTTCTCTCTTTCAAGATACCATATGTATGTGTGTATGAATGCATTGATTGTCATTACAAGTTGTAGTGCTTTGTATTATTTAGTATTTACTGACTCTAGCTATATTATATGGGAAGATTTTCCCTACTTATTATGTAATCAGCTATATAACCATAAAATGTTTCATTTTTGATCAATATATTTATTCAATGTAGATATATATCCTCTCTCTCTATGTAGATATAAATATAGCCATAAATATGTACATAATTAACCATATATACATGAATGTATAGAAAACTAAAAAATCTCTCTCCTCTCTCTCCTTTCTCTCCTCTCTCTCTCTCCTCTCTCATCTCCCATCTCTCCTCTCTCCTCTCCCCTCTCTCTCAAGATACCATATGAGTTCGAGTTATGTAAAAAAATTATCAAAACTTGAATGCCATACATTCAAAATCTATATGCCATATAAGTTCAAATTAAGTAAAAAAAATAATCAAAACTCAAATGCCACTTAAATGCCACTCAAATGCCACTCAAGTACCCCTCAAATGAAATACAATATAAACTCGGCGAATTCATCCAACGTCGTAACCCATTGCATAACCTCCAAGATCTAATCCACGAAAAAACACTTGGTAGGGAGATCTGCTCATATATTACTACTATTAACTGTTATTACTTTGTATTTATTACAAGTTGTAGTGCTTTGTATTACGTAGTATTTACTGACTCTAGCTATATTATGTGGGGAGATTTTCCTTACTTATTATGTAATAAATGTATATAATCATATAATGATTCATTTTTAATCAATGTATTTATTCAATTTAGATATATCTCCTCTCTTCTCTCTCTATGTAGATATAAATATACCCATAAATATGTACATAATTGACCATATATACATTAATTGCTAGAAAACTAAAAGATCTCTCTCCTCTCTCTCTTTCTCTCTCTCAAGATACCATATGTATGTATGTATGAATGCATTGATTGTCATTACAAGTTGTATTGCTTTGTATAACTTAGTATTTACTGACTCTAGCTATATTATATAGGAAGATTTTCCCTACTTATTATGTAATCAGGTATATAATCATATCATTTTCATTTTTGATGAATATATTTATTCAATGTAGATATATCTCCTCTCTCTATGTAGATATAAATATATCCACTCTCCTCTCTCCTCTCTGTCTTCTCTCTCCTCTCTCTCAAGATGCCATATGAGTTCAAATTATGTGAAAAAAGTATCAAAACTTAAATGCCATACATTCAAAATCTAGCTGCCATATGAGTTCAAATCAAGTAAAAAAATAATCAAAACTCAAATGCCACTTAAATGCCACTCAAATGCCACTCAAATACCTCTCAAATGAAATCAATATAAACTCGGCGAATTCACCCAACGTCGTAACTCATTGCATAACCCCCAAGACCAGATCCACAAAAAAACACTTGGTAGGGAGATCTGCTCATATATTACTACTAACATGACGCCCAAGCTTACCATACGATTGGTACAAGCATCAAGCCCTCCCGTGGAGGAGGAAAAGGAGCTGATTACTAGCTTCCCCTATGATCCAGGAGGAGTTGAGTTATGGGAGGTCACCTGCAAGGGCGACCTTCTCTGGAGAGAGGTGCTATGTCATCTCATGGCATAGCACTCGACTATATATAATCAAATATATAATCTGGGTACGGGTGTTACCCCCACACATATCTGCTCTTGATATTTTATTATTAAAGCCAGGCTATGACTTTAATGGAGAGAGGTATGTGGTAGATTTCAGTGCACTCTAGTAGTAAACGGGTAGTTTACACTAGAAACCTTGCGAAGCAATGCGCTAGACTTCTGCCCACAGCATTTGGTTAATAGCTGTTGGGTAGGAAGTCATACTGTGCCGGTAGCATAGTAAGCAGGGCCGGTATTGACCCCTGCAGGGTCGGTAGTGACCTCTACCGACCCGGTACAGCTGTACTGGGCCGGCACAAGATGGCCGCCTTAGCGGAGGATCTGTAAAGATGTTCAGGAACTTAGTCAAGGTCGTAAACAGGAAGTGCTTACCCCTAAAGTACCAACTTAGTGGACCTAATTCTATATACAGCCTGGGAACCCTGTAGGAGCCGTCATTGGACAATTAGGAGAAAGGACTCCGCCCTTAGCCACTTGGCACCTCCCTTTATTATCTTGCATTGCATTGTGATTGGTTGAGTATTTATATAGTTAATGTAATTGGTTCATTTACTTCCTGTGCATTGTCTCTTATATGTTTTGTGTTCATTAGCTCTCCTATAAAAGGAGAGCTCCCACTGTTAATCTGTGCATTCATTACAATGAGCCATGGCATGTATTCTTATACTGCTAAATACCTAGAGGAATAATTACCCTCAGGACAGCTTTGTAATAAAGCCATTATAGCAAACACTACTCGGTACTGTTTGTCTGAGCCATGGGCTCTTGCCTTACCGGGTAATTCGGTTGCCCTATACAGTTGTCACTGTCGGTCAGTACAGTGTCCCCTCTGGAGAGAGGTAGAATACTCGAGACTAGTGGATGTCCGTGGTAACAGACTGGAATCCATTACAATACATCAAAGGTATTCAAAACAAATTTTGTTATTTGAAAGTTTTTGATACAAACAAACATTCATTTTGGAGACAACAAACATGTCAGCTAGGACTGAGTGTCACAGCTACTGAGTGTCACAGCTAGAACTGAGTGTCACAGCTTAGGACAATGTTCTCAGCTCTGTCTGATAATGTATTTATTGCAAATGTGTAAGAGAATCTGCAGGCAGTTATATCACTCGATACAAATATGAAGTTGTCTCTCTGACCAGAAAATCTGTTGAAGTATTTCACAGATGTTATTCATCCCCCCACCTTCCTCACCAGATGTTTATGTCTTTGGGGTCAAATAATTCAATAAAAAAACAAAACTAAGCTTTCTATACGCTCGTTTGTTGCTTTTTAATTGGCAAGTTTGTTTCCTCAAACTTCTACTAACCGGATTGCGCTTTTTATCTTCCTTCTAAAGCTACCCTAGATTCTACACATGCTACGCTACGTGTGCTATAAAAGCTACATTAGCTATGCATGCTATATGTTACACATCGTGCTTCTATCTACTTATACTGATACTATCCAATATAATTTCAAACCACCCAAATATTTCTTTCAAAAGTTGTCAGAGGCTTTTCTTGTAAGAAGCCTGAGTTTCTAAGAAGCTAACAAGTTGATATATGCAAGGCAATATTTGGTAATCAGTTTGTATAATAACAGGATGTTTCATGTGCCACACACGCCATATCTATGCATTTATTACTGGGTATTATACATCTACTAATATTAGCATTCTTGTTAGCTGAATGTCGTCTGGCAGCAGCTGTCGTGTTGTTGTAGTACTTGATGAATAACCTTAGCCTGTGGTACTAAGTTACCTGAGTACCAGAGAGTGGATAACTCCAGGCTGTCCTGGGTATTCCACAGAATTGTGGTACAGTGATGCAATTTAGTTTAGCTTATTTCATGCCAATGAAGCTGCAAAAAATGCTATAAATTGTCCTTGATACATGAATATAAACCAATAGATTTGTAGATTCATAGAGTTGTACTTGCTATCAATTCATAGAGTTATACTTGCTATCAATTCATAGAGTTATACTTGCTATCAATTCATAGAATTATACTTGCTATCAATTCATAGAGCTGTATTTGCTATGACTTCATATAGTTGCACTTGCTATGTAGTCATAGAGCTAATTAATAGAGTTACCACAAGCATAAATCATTCAGCCATCCTTAATTTGTTTCCTCCAACAACTTCTACAAATCTCTTTCTGAATTGCATTGAAATGGTCTCTTAAAAAACTACTTGAAAACTCAGTACCAATTGTCTACCAGATGCTTACAGTCAGCCATTTGCTAAGAGAACATGGAATAAAGCAAACCAAACATGCGGCTGGTACATTGAGCTCTGCACTAGACAAGACATCTGAGTACGTATGGTAATCAGGGCAGAGATTCCCTCCCATCTGTCTGCGCTCTCTGACCGTACCAGATTGTGATTTCATCCTGACCTTCTCACAAAGTCACTGCCATCACCTCTACAACTCAGTCCATGAATGGCAGAAGTTAGTTGGTTGGTTGGCCTGTTTGCACAGCTACTGGTATATACCTTTGAAAGTTTCGTGTAGGTTACTGCTGTAGTGTACTATGTACAATATCCAATGTTATATTGTAATGGATTCCGGTCTGTTACCACGGACATCCACTAGTCTCGAGTATTCTACCTCTCTCCAGAGGGGACACTGTACTGACCGACAGTGACAACTGTATAGGGCAACCGAATTACCCGGTAAGGCAAGAGCCCATGGCTCAGACAAACAGTACCGAGTAGTGTTTGCTATAGTGGCTTTATTACAAAGCAGTCCTGAGGGTAATTATTCCTCTAGGTATTTAGCAGTATAAGAATACATGCCATGGCTCATTGTAATGAATGCACAGATTATCAGTAGGAGCTCTCCTTTTATAGGAGAGCAAATGAACACAAAACATATAAGATACAATGCACAGGAAGTAATGCAACCAATGACATCAATTATATAAATACTTAACCAATCACAATGCAATGCAAGATAATACAAGGAGGTGCCAAGTGGCTAAGGGCGGAGTCTTTTCTCCTAACTGTCCAATGACGGCTCCTACAGGGTTCCCAGGCTGTATATAGAATCAGGTCCACTAAGTTGGTACTTTAGGGGTAGGCACTTCCTGTTTATGACCTTGACTAAGTTCCTGGACATCTTTACAGATCCTCGTCTAAGGCGGCCATCTTGTGCTGGCCCAGTACAGCTGTACCGGGTCGGTAGAGGTCACTACCGACCCTGCAGGGGTCAATACCGGCCCTGCTCACTATGCTACCGGCACAGTATGACTTCCTACCCAACAGCTATTAACCAAATGCTGCGGGCAGAAGCCTAGCGCATTGCTTCACAAGGTTCCTAGTGTAAACTACCCGTTTACCACTAGAGTGCACTGAAATCTACCACATACCTCTCTCCATTAAAGTCATAGCCTGGCTTTAATAATAAAATATCAAGAGCAGATATGTGTGGGGGTAACACCCGTACCCAGATTACATATTTGATTATATATATAGTCGAGTGCTATGCCATGAGATGACATAACACCTCTCTCCAGAGAAGGTCGCCCTTGCAGGTGACCTCCCATAACTCAACTCCTCCTGGATCATAGGGGAAGCTAGTAATCAGCTCCTTTTCCTCCTTGTTATACTTACCTCTTAGATGTTCCTTGTAGCTTAGATCATGAAGGGGGAATGACTGGCCAGTCCTAAGAGGGGGATTGCATCAGATTGTCAGGTTTGATTTCTGATTGTCAGAATCTTGATCTCGGCGTTTTCTCGTGATCTCTCGTCGTACGAGAATCGGCGTAGTAATACATAAACATATAACATCCTTCTTTTTCCATAGAAGTTATTGAAGTAGCAAACAGTTAATAACAGTAAGTAGTGTAGAGCGTTATACGAGAGTCTCAGATTATCCTACGAGAGTCGACGTGAATAACAATAAGCATAATATTGAAGTTGTAGGGGTAGCAGATAGCTCTTAGCGATAAGCGGTAAGTAAAGCGTATATGTACAATTGTGTGGCCTACCGAAAACATCGGAAGCCATGTATGTATACAGAGTCAACTAGTCTCTGTCATAGTCGTTGAGCCAGGAGGGCGGCTGACCTTTGTTGGCACGAGAGCTCCTACGAGGTGTGTGCGGTACAGCGTCGACTATCGGTCTGGTGGTAGTGTCAAGATCATCTGTAGCTTGCTGGTGGTCGGTAGACGAGATATCTAGACGAGGTGTGCTGGGTGTAGTATTGTCGGGCCGTAGATGTATCCTATTTTGTCTGACTTCCTGTCCACTTTCTGATTGGGTGACCACGTATGATCTAGGACTATCATGTTCGCTGGCTATTCTCCCTGGCGTCCAAACCTTGTCTGTCCCAATCCTGGTCAACACCGGCTGTCCAGCTGTTAGTTCTGGTAGTGGTTGGCGTAAAGCATGTCTGTCATGGTGTTGCTTGGCGGTTGCCTGTCGGGCGATGAGCTGTTCTCTAACATAATTTCTCACCACAGGCGTGAGGTGTGTCTCAGTCAATGGGAGACGCCCCCGTATACAGCGATTGAACAGCATCTCAGCAGGGCTATACTGACAGCCAGTGACTGGCGTTTCACGGTATGCTAGCAATGAGGCATACACATCCTGATTGGCTTCCTCAGCCTTCTTTAAGAAGCCCTTGATTGTCTGTACATATCTCTCAGCAAGCCCATTGGACCTAGGGTAATGGGGGCTTGATGTGACTATTTCAAAGCCCCATTCGGATGCAAACTGCTCCATCTGTATGCTGTTGAAGGGCATGTTGTCCGCCATGATAGCTTTTGGCACTCCGTGCACAGCGAACATAGACTTGAGGCCCATGATGACGTCAGAGGCGGTCTTCTTCTGCATTAGTCGCAGTTCGGGAAAGTGAGAATACATGTCAACTACTACCAGGTAATTGTTGTTCTTGAACTGGCAAATGTCCATGGCCACCTTATTCCAAGGTAGGGTTGGGAGCGTGTGTGGCATGAGGGGTTCTTTCTGCTGGTGTCTAGAAAACTTGTTGCACACACGACATTCTGCTACTAGCGCCTCTATGTCAGCTGACATACCTGGCCAGTATATCGATCTTCTGGCACGATCTTTGCATTTGTCCATGCCCAGATGGCCTTCATGCACTTGTTGGAGTGACTGTTGTCGTTCACTTACAGGTATGAGTAGTCTTTCACCCATGTACAGGAACTGATCAGACTCATATATTTCATCTCTGACATGCCAGTATGGTTGAATAGCCAGGGGTGCCATCTTCTTCCTTGGCCAATTCCACCCTGTCTTGAGTGCCTGTTTGAGTAAAGTCATAGTGGTGTCTGCCTGGTAGGCAATCAAAAGCCTCTCTCTAGCTGCATCAGTGATCTGCACTGTGTGAATGGCTACTACCTCATCCAGGTCACTCTGATCGGGTACTGCTTCAGGTAGGTAGGCCCGAGAGAGCGTGTCAGCTAGGTAAAGGTGTTTTCCTGGTACAAATGTCACTTTGTCAATTTGGTAGCGGTGCAGGCGCATTAGTAGGCGTTGCAGTCTGGGTGAGGCTTTCTGTAGTGGTTTGGCTACAATCGCTACAAGTGGTTGATGATCCGTTTGAACGGCCAGTGGTTTACCATATACATAGTGATTGAATCGTTCACAACCAAACACAATAGCAAGCAGTTCTTTATCTATCTGAGGATAGTTACACTCAGCAGGGGACAATGAGCGTGATGCGTAAGCGACAGGGTGATTGTCCTGAAATATCACAGCACCTAGGCCAGACTCTGAGGCATCTACTTGCAATGTGACATCCTTGTTCATGTCATAGAACTTCAGTACAGGGCCACTGGTGAGCAACTCCTTTATCTTTCTCATGGCTTCCTTCTGTTCGTGACCCCATGACCATGGGACATCATCTTTGAGTAGAGACCTCAGCGGTTCGGTCAGTGTAGACATGTTTGGTAGGTATGGCCTCAGGAAGTTAAGCGTGCCAAGCAGCCTCTGTATGCCTAGCTTGTCGGTTGGTTCAGGCATCATTTCTATCGCCTTGACCTTTCCAGGATCTGGCTTAAGACCTTCCTTAGATATGATATGGCCCAGGTAGCTCACCTCAGGCCTGTCAAGCTGAACTTTGTCTTTGTTGAATCTGATGTTAGCTTCCTTGGCCCTCTGTAGTAGCTTACGGAGGTTCTCATCATGTTCTGCTTTGGTACGACCAGCTACAATGATGTCGTCAAAGTATACAGATGCTGGTATACCTTCAAATATCTGTTCCACTCGTTTCTCAAATACTTCGGCTGCTGAGTTGATCCCAAAAGGCAGTCTCAGGTAACGATAGCGACCAAACGGTGTGTTGAAAGTAGTCAGCATGCTGCTCTTTTCTGTGAGAGGTATGTGCCAATAACCAAATTTCATGTCCAGTATGGTGAAATGTTCCATCCCATTGAATCTATGAGCAATGTCGTCTAGTGTGGGTATGTGGTGGTGCTCTCTTTTGATAGCCTTGTTGAGATCACGGGGGTCTAGACAGATTCTCACTGCTCCATTCTTCTTCTCAACGACCACCATAGAGTTAACCCAGTCTGTTGGCTCATCTACTCGAGTGATTATCTCGTTTTGTTCCATTGTGTGAAGTTCCTCCTTGACTCTGTCCATCATGTTGATTGGTATTCGCCTTGCGTGGTGTATAACTGGTCTGACAGAGGGGTCAACTTGGATCTCATGCGCCTTGTTGAGACAACCAAGCCCGGCGAACACTTCAGGGTATTCATCCAGTATTGATGATGAGAGCTCATTTACTTGTTTTACTATCTCGAAGTCCAGACAAGTTGCCAGACCTAGAATGGGTGCAAGGTCATCAGCCACAACTTCGAATGATACATCGGCCTTCTTGTCATTTAGGCTCAATGGTACTGAGATTCGACCTACGTTTTTAATGATCGCGTTGTTGTAACCCCGCAGACGTGTAGGCGAGGGCTTCATTGCTGCTTTGAGGGTTTTGGCAATACGCTGTGGTATTATGTTGGCCTCAGCTCCAGTATCTATTTTAAAGTCTACTGTTACCCTCCCATCTAACTCAGCCGACATTGACCATGAATTTCCTTTAGACTTCTCCCCTGTGCCAACAGCCCCTATGAACAAATCCCTAAGACCTGGTGTTCCTTCTGTTTCACTCTGTTCTGTTCTGATCTCTTGTACAGCTTTTGAAGAACACTTCTTTTGGAAATGGTTTCGTCCTCCACATTTTCTACAGGTTTGGCCATAGGCAGGGCACTTACCCTTCATATGCTGGTAGCCGCAGTACTTGCAGCTGATCCTTGTGTGTGCATTATCAGTTGACGGCTCATCTCTAGCAATATGAGACACCGTTTTATCACCATTAGCCATTGAGGACATTTGGGCTCTTGTCACCTCAGCGGCTCGAATGTCGTCCATGGCACGACCCAAGGTAATATTATTGTCTCTCAGCAGACGTTCCTTGAGCTTGGTGTCTTTGATACCGAAAACTAATCTACAAAGCATCATCATTTCTTTTTTGTCACCAAACTCACACTTCGCGGCCTGTGTCTTTAGTCTTTTTACAAACATGTCTATAGATTCGCCTTCATTCTGAGTCATGGACATGAAAACGTACCACTCGTATAGCAAGTTTCTCCTTGGGTTGCAGTAACCCTCATATTTCTCAAGTACGTCGGGCAATCTATTCTTATCCTGCCCAGCTGTGAACTCAAACTGGTCGTATATTTCCGCTGCTTCCTCGCCGGCTGTATGCAGGAGAATTGCTACCTGCCGTTGCCAGATGGCCGTGTTCCCTGCCGGAAAATTACCATCTTCATCAGCTGGCCCAGCGATCAAGTTTATAGCAATCAAATAATTCTCAAACTGGCGCCGCCATTTTCTCCAGTTCTCCGAGACATTACCCTCAAAACTCAACTCCCCCGGAGGTTGCATACCTAGCGCATCCATAATTGAAGCCTAAAGTTCATCAAGAATTGGTCCAAAATTGTCCAATCAGTCGTGTGAAAACTCGGGGTTTTGGCGTGGAACAAGTCGATCGGTTACGCTGCCACCATGTTATACTTACCTCTTAGATGTTCCTTGTAGCTTAGATCATGAAGGGGGAATGACTGGCCAGTCCTAAGAGGGGGATTGCATCAGATTGTCAGGTTTGATTTCTGATTGTCAGAATCTTGATCTCGGCGTTTTCTCGTGATCTCTCGTCGTACGAGAATCGGCGTAGTAATACATAAACATATAACACTCCTCTACGGGAAGGCTTGATGCTTGTACCAATCGTATGGTAAGCTTGGGCGTCACGTTCATTTGTGAGCGTGAGTCTACAGCAACATGTGCATTACCAGTTTTATGCAACATGTCAATGGGCTGCCTATAGTGCAGCGGGGCTTGCTGTACCATAGCGTCTTGTATGGGTGCGAGCAGTGGCCCTGGAAGTTCTAGTGCTGGCAGAACCTTCCTTATCTCAACTTTAGGAGACCGCCGTTCCTTTTCTAAGGAAAGCCAGCGCCTTCTCTCCTCTTCCCACTGTACCGTGGGGGTGCAAGCAACATCCCGTGCCGGGGTGTGGTGCACTGTGTTGTGCGGCACTAAGGTTGGTGGTGAAGACGTCGTGGGACGTTCACCCTTAGCTGCCACCACAGGCTTTCTCTCTCGGTAAGCTCTACAAGGGTAACTACTGCCTTGTAACTTCTCAGTCTTCCCTGACTGAATCTCTGGAGGACCCCGGGCCGGTAGGGAGTCATCCCGGGCCGGCAGGCAGGCAGCATCAAGTGGTGGGCACTTGATCTCCCGCTCTTTTTTATCTACTGCCCTTCTGAGGGTGTCAGCAGTCCCAACTCGTGGGAGAGCGCATACTCTACTGTCACCAGCGCATGGTAAGTCTAGAGGTATAGGTTTAGCATAGCCAGGCGGGCTGCCACTCCGTAGTGCTAACGGATCTCGTGGCGTGCAGTTTTCAAACAACCATTTTGAAAACGCTGCGTTTAATTGCTCACCTTCTGTTTCTTTCTTAGCCAGCTGGATCTCCTTCTCCTCAGCTTTCCCTTTCTCAGGCTTGGTGAACAGCTCTGCTGCGGGCATGGTCTCCAGCTCTTTCTCTAGCCGGGCAGGTGGATAGTCATCTAAGTCTAGTAGCAGACCCTCTGCGTCACTCAGTTCTAGACAGTGGTTGGACATCTTGTAAGCAAGTGTTACTTCGTCGATGACTTTCGCGGGTATGAGTGGCTTCTTGGAGCTGCAGTGTTGTTCACAACTCTGACTCACTCTGTCTGGCTCCACAGGAAGTGTTTGGGTACTGGGGGTTTTCGGCCGCTTCTCCAACTTCTTCCGACGGTCTGCTACAGTGATTCTGTTCACTGGAGGTTGTCGGGGAGCTCCTGGGGATTCTTTTGAAACCAAGCGTGATGTGGTCCGCACCTTCCTTGCAGCCTTTTTGGGTCTGTTTACTGCTTTCCTTGCCTTTCCTCTAGGCGGGTGGTGGGAATTCCCATCTATGCACAGTTGAGCGCTCTCATAGCCTGCTTCTGTGTGGTGCTTGTTTGCTTCATCTCTGCATCTTTTAACAGAGGGTTGATAGTCAAAGGGCAGCTGCCTCTCTCCAGCAGCAGGGCTCCCTTCTCCCCAGCGCAGGGGCGTAGCCAGCGGGGGGGAAAACACTGTTTGGCCTATAGCTTCTACAGTTGTTGTCCGATCCGGCTCAAATCTTCTGCCATCTACCTGTGGCGGGGGGCTCTTCATAGCCTGATACATTCCACCTGCAGTTCTCTCTACAGCGGGTGGTTGTGTGGGGACGTCCTCCTCTTCAGGGGTGTAAGGGGGTTCCTCCGTCAGCTCTGCTTGCGCTAGACGGACACTATCATTAAGTGGCCGCCCGTGCTTGTCCGTGCAAGGTAACACATGTCCATCTATGATGACATGGGAGTCTGGAAACCTTAGGGCACACTCGTGTAAGGTGAGAAACGGCATGCCAATTATGGCATCTTCATTGATGTCACTAATGACGAAGTTTACGCTCGTCCTCAGTTTACGAAGCTGCAAGTTTACTTGCAGGGTACCGTAAAAGGGAATCCTCGACCCGTCAGCCATGAGTCCATGTGCCTCGCTGCGTTGCAGCGTGTCTTTCACTGACTGTGGCAATTGCTGGTACAGATGTTTCGACAGCAAGTTGGTTGTGCAGCCTGTGTCAATCAACAGGGAGGCTGGTCTACCGGCTAACCTTCCAGCCAGGAAGTAGCTGGCCTGGTAAGGTCGCTCCAGCGGTGGCGCTGCCATTTGTGTGCTCCTAGGGGGTTGTCCACTCTTCTTCAGAGTTACAGGACTGTAAGGGGGTTGACGAGCAATCCGGCTACTGTCAGTCTGTGTTCTCCTGGGGGGTTGTCCACTCTTCTTCAGAGTTACAGGACTAATGGGGGCTTGTCGAGCTGTCCGGCTGTCCTCAGCGGGCGTCTGTGCTCTCTTGGGGGGTTGTCCACTCTTCTTCAGAGTTCCAGGACTGTACGGGGTGTCAGGAGTTGTCCAGCTGCAGTCAGCGGGTGTTGACGCTCTCTTGGGGGGTTGTCCACTCTTCTTCAGAGTTCCAGGACTGTACGGGGCATCAGGAGTTGTTTGGCTTGTCCAGCTGTGGTTGGTTGCTGTCGGTTGTATCTTGGGAGGTTGTCCACCCTTCTTCAGAGTTCCAGGACTATAAGGGGTTGTGGGTGTGGTCCGGCTTGCCCAGCTGCAGTCAGCTGCCGGTAGCGCTACTGCGGGCGCCGGCCGTTTCCCGTCTGTCTAGGGTTGTTTGCAAAGTGAACTGCGCGCTGAGTTCGGGGGCAGGTACTCATCATGTGACCTGGTTGTCCGCAGCCCCAGCAGCGTGTTGCAGGCTCTGCCTCCAACTGTGGAGCGGGAGCCGCCTGTCTTGCCGCTCTCAGCGACCGTAGCTCTTCTGTTAGTAGCTTTAGGCTGTCCATGACTGTTGTCATAGGATCCGGTATGGCAGGTGTAGGGGTGTGGTGTGTCTGCTGTACGGCAGTAGCGGTGGAGACACGTTGAGACGGGCCCTTGGCAACCGTCCTCATCCATTCCTCTTCCTCCTCGTCGGCATCCTCCTCCAACATCCGTACATGAGCCTGGCGCTCCTCAAACGGTGTCTTTACTCAGGTGAGTTAAGCAAGTCCTGTCGTGGTTGTCTTCTCCTGTTGTCTTTAATTTTCCCGATTTAGTAGTTGTCTTTCCTTTTTCTGGTATATGTTATAGTGTAAGTTGTTATAACACTTGATTTGTCCATGTTACTTCCAAATATTTCACAGTTTTTTTATGCAATTCTCATCACCAGCTGTTGAACCTTCTCAATTTTTCTTATAAGCTCATTCTTTGCACTGTAAGTCAAGTTTTTCTCACTTTTTCACGAAAAAATGTTCCAGTTTATAACACTTGATTCTAGATAGTTAACAGCCTGTAAAACATTGAACTTGTGCTATATGTAATCTCAACATATTGAATATGCATAATAATTCTTAAAATGTCCTTTGTTTTCATTTATTCACAAAAATTGACCCGATTTGTTTTTTCATTATTTTGCGTCAAATTTTCGTTCATAACTTGCTGTAACATCTGATATATCTCAGTTAACTCTCAGTTTTTCTCAACTAAGTTATGCACCTCCAATTCTCAGCTACTGAAGACTCGCATCATTTTGTAAAAGTGCTTTTTTTGTCCTTTACTTCCTGTTTTTGTCAAATTTTTTTTACAATTTTCTCACCAACTTTTACCACTTTGCTCAGAAGGGTGATCAATGTCTAAAATGATAAACTAGTGCTCAGTGTTCGCTTAACATGTCCAACATCCCAATAACCTTTTAGAAGTCGTGATTCGTTTGATGCATTTAACTTCAAACCAATGACTTTTCCACTTTCTTAGCCCTCTGACCTGCACATTTTCAATCCACCTTCTGATCGAAAACAAAACATTTTTATGTGAAGCTGTCAAAGCATTTGCAGTTCAAAATTGTTTCATGTGTCAACATCAATTTGTTTTACGCAATTATACCAGTTTTTGTCATTCTTGTTATTTATGTGTTCATTTATTCTCAGTTTAAACACGGAAAATCACTTCAACTTCCTTCACAATAGCCACAATAACTACTGAAAGAAACTCTATAGCAAATGCAAACTTTCTAATTTGCTTTTCAACTTTTTCTTTCACTGGAACATATGCTACAAATTATTCAAGCGTCTTTATGCACGCATACTCTTTGTTTCACAACGATCAGCATTCAAGTCACGCCTCCTTGCATCTCCATCATTTCTAATGGCTCATGGCAGCCTTTTCTCAGGTGTACCACCTTTCATTTCAGAAAATAAAAATTGAATCTGAAACCATTGAACACTTTGTTTAAATCGATCATCAACTTCTCAGTAAAGATATAAATGTAAAGTCAATTAGTTTTTTTCTACACTCTCTTATTAACATTGAAAATAATTCCCCACTTTTTACTCACATCTAAAAATTGGATTGAAGTGGATAGTGAAGAGATAGATTATCAAATGAACTCATCGTTTGTTGCTTAGGAAGGAAGAAACAATATGAGGACCGGAGACAAAATAAAACACAATTTTTTCAATTCCGATAATGCACTGAAATATGATGCACCTGTTTTCTAAAAACTAGTCTGCACATGCCATGTTCGGTTAAATGATTAGCTTTGTGATGTCTAATGAATTTGTTCATTCACATGATATGAAGCTGTAAGTTTTGCAGCTAATAGCGTGAATATAAAATTCATTGGCGATAGTAAAAGATGCAGAGTATGATTGCAGTTTATTGTAGTTGATTGAAAGGTAATTTGCATTCATAGCATCAAACAATACATATATCACAGAAGACTGCAAAGTAGTTTACATCAGTTCAATGCAAGTTACATAACATGGTAGTTCATGAAAGGCAAGTCACATAATATGTAGCTCTATCAATACACTTTAAGCCCAAGAAGGTGAAGAGTAAGCATTCCTGGTTTGTGAGTGTCCGCTCTCTCTACAACAATAATAACAATTACAAAAAGCACATTAAGATAAGTTGACTAATCCAGATCCAAAAACGAATAACTATAAGCTCTTGTTTTTGTTGAGTTATAGTGATTGATTGTTGTGAATCTACATACACGTAAAATATACATACCTACATTTATGATAAACCAAGATATAAGAATCATTTTGCAAGTTTATGATATCTGCATGTAAAATACACCTACTTTTACAACTAGCCTGCATGAAGAGAATACCTGCATGTGCAATTTATCTAAGTTTGCACTCTAGCTATATTTACAACATAGCTACACTTACAATTTGTCTCTGTGCATATGTAAAATTTTTCTATGTCTATATATACTTGCAAGTACAGCTTATCTATATGTACAGTATAGTATAATTATAGATACAATCTAACTAAATGTACAATATACCGACGCGTACCATATATATCCATGTACAGTATAGTAACATGTGTAATATACCTATGTGTACAGTATACAGACCTACAGACACATTCTACCCACATGTACATCATACACACCTACACAATTTGTCTGCAAGTAGAGCTTGTTCACTTGTAAAATCACTGACAGCAGTCATTCTGTTTATCACCATCATCTGTAATTATACCAGACAATAACTAGTTGGTCAGATGCAAGATATGATTACAAATTTCTAATGAGTTAACACCATTCAGGTGAACAAAAGAATATATCTATTAAGAATATAGTGAACAGATTTTGCATAATAAACAGTTAACAAGTCTATATATGAGTCTACAAACAACTCAGCTTTAAATGTTTAAACATGTACAATATTTGCCATACACATACCTGTACAGTACATCTACAGGTAAGATATACCTACAGGTACAATGTATCTACATGTAAAATATACATAAATGTAGAATGTATCTACATGTAACATACACATAAATTTAAAATACCTCTTCATGTACAGCATATAAAGCTGTATAGTAAATCTACCTGCACTGTATACCTTCATATAAGGTGAACATATGCATACACTTTATCTACACTCGGATAATATTTATGTACAGAGTATACCTGTATGTACAGTATACCTACATGTAAAATATACCTACTCTAACAATATATCTACCTGTACAGCTCACCTACATGAATAATACAGCTATATCTACTGTGTATTCACATGTAAAGGATACACACAGGTAAAATATAATTATATAGATGGTTTACCAAAATGCACAAAATCTATTCATATATTTTATGCTAACATATCTATATATATCAACACGTAAATAAATCAAAAATTAAACGTATAACTATATGTTAGTATATATACATGTAGCTATGTTGTACAGTACACTACATTTACAAAATACCAAAAAGTATAATGTACCTACATATACAATATACGTAAACGCGCACTTCAATTGCAATTTTGTTGATATACATGCACGCAAATAAAATATATTTTCATGTACAGCATGCATAGATTGATAATAACTTTACATGTGATATATAGCTACAAGTACAACATTTATATACATATAATACTTTATTGGCATCAATATCATTTTATAAAAATGTTTTTCATAAAGTGCCATAGCTAGAAGAAAAAGAACAACAAAAATCAAAGATATAACGAAAATGTAAAATGAACACAGAAAAAAATAAGTCTACTCAAGTACAGTTTATTTAAAATAATTTTCCATTGGTATTTAAAGGATCCGTAAATAAATTTAATTTGAAAACAGACAGGGATTGTGTGATTTTCAGAGAAGTAGGCTGTTGGTTGGATGTGGCAGATATATATGTTTCTATTGCATTTTGGGTGTTGGCGTGAAGTTTCTTTCAGTTACGAAAATTAAAATTGCAGTTACGACTGGTAGTAAAATCAACAGAAATGAAGCTAGGAAAAATATTATTGGAAATTTTAAAACCAGTTATTTCCGCGAAGTATTGATATGACTACAGGAACAATTTACTTGGATGGATAGTATACATGCATGTAAAATATACATACATATACATCATACCAACATGTACAGTATATCTACATGTACAGTATATGCACAGTATACATAAATGTTCACTGTACATACATGTATATCATATCTGAAGATAAATTATACCTACATGTACACTATACATATATACCTGTACAATTTATCAACGTGTACATTGTACACACATCAGAGTATACATATATATATATACGGCATACTTACATGTGCATTATACCTAATGTAAATCACACATACATTGGCAATGCACTTATATGTACACTTCACCTACATATGCAGTAAATTTATATATAAAGTATGTGTATGTGTTTGATATACTTCCATGTACAATGTAGGCGTATCGTAGTGTTTTATTTTGCGACACACACATCTGCAATAAACTTACATGTGCATTGTGTGTGCATCTACATGTAAAATATCCCAATCGGTACAAAAATACTTACATTTATACTGTATCTAAATGCGCAATATACCTACATAGAAAAACTTTTCTAAATGTGGAATGTTTATTTATGTACAGAATGCTTACATGTATGATAAATCCACATGTAAAATACCTCGACAAGTAGAGTAGACCTACAGGTACAGTTTACCTACATATGTAACAAATTTATATGTAGAGCAAGCCTATACCTTTGATTCTGATATAACTACTTGTGCAACTCAAGTACATGTACAATATAAACACATGTAACGCATGTCGACATGTACAGTATTTCTAAATTTGCAGTATACTTACATCTACATTTTAACTACATATACAATATTTTCACACCTACAGTATATATGTTTAAAACATAGCTATTGTACGGTATGCCTACGTTTACAGTATACCAAAATATACAGTATTTATACGAGTATGATATACATACATACCTGTATACTTATATACCTACCATACAATCAGCTTACATGTTAAACATACCTTCATGACCATTATACATAAATTCCAGTACAATTTATCTACACTCAAAGTATATATATATTCAATGTATACACATATCAACAGTGTACCTAAATTTACAAATAACCTACATGTAACAAAGCTACATGTAACGTATGCTTACAAGCACCATACACATTCATGCACATGTAGGTGTATCATAGTAATGTATTTTATAATACCTACATGTACAATATCTACATCTACAATGCTCCTGTATCTATATATGCAATACACAAAGAAGTACAGTGCTGTTGGATGTGAAATATAATTACAAGCACCGTACACTTGCAGATAATAGAACATATTTACGTCTACAAATAAACTACATGTACACTTTAGGTACCTGTAGGCATGTATACATGAACATCATACCCATACGTACAAAATATCAAATGTACAATAATTTTACATATGCAGTACACCTTCATGTGCAATAAAACCACTTACACAATTTACATACAAGTACAGTAAACCTGCATGTACGATATACCCACATGTACCGTGTATCTGCATGCGCCACATACCAACTTATACAATATACCGACATGCACAATATACCTACATGTAATATATAGCTACATGTACACTCTACATAGATGTACCACATACTTACATGTAGAATATACCTT
Source organism: Cryptosula pallasiana (assembly GCA_945261195.1). Lineage (NCBI taxonomy): Eukaryota > Metazoa > Bryozoa > Gymnolaemata > Cheilostomatida > Cryptosulidae > Cryptosula > Cryptosula pallasiana. The sequence goes on along the minus strand of OX183140.1, from coordinate 25,864,870 downwards.
TGGGTATTGTGTATATATGTGAGCAATATATCTGTATATATCGTATACGTAAATGTATGGTATACTTACATGTACACTGTATATGAATGCACAGCATACCTACATATACATGATACATACCTGTGCAATTTATTTACATCTAGATTATATTTATATAAGCAGTAAAAGAATATATCGAATCACTTACGTTTACAATGCACCTACATATACAGTGTACTTACATATATATATTGTACGTACATATACACTATACCTACATATGCAGTATACCCACATGTACAGTATACCTACATATACATCATACCTACATATACAGTATACCTACATACACAGTGTACATGCAGATACAGTATACAAACATGTACAGTATACCTCCATATTCATTATACCCACATGTACAGTATACCTACATGAGCAGTATACCTACATATACAGCGCAGCTACATGTACGGTGTGCCTACATATACAGCGTACCTACACGTGCAGTAGACCTAAACATGCAGTATACCTACATGCACAGTGTACATACAAATACAGTATAGTTATGCATGCAGTATACCTATATATACAGTATACTTACATGTACAGTATACCTACATACACAGTGTACATACACATACAGTATACCTACATATATAGTATACCTACATATACAGTATACCTACATACGCAGTATACGTACATGTACGGTATACCTACACACACAGTATACCTACATGTACAGTATACCTGGATACACAGTATACCTACATACGCAGTGTACATACATATACAGTATACCTATGCATACAGTATACCTACATATACAGTATACCTACATATACAGTACAGCTACATTTACAGTATACCTACATATACAGTATACCTACATATACAGTATACCTACATATACAGTATAGCTACGTATACAGTATACCTACATATACAGTGAACCTACATATACAGTATACCTACATATACAGTATACTTACATATACAGTGTACGTACATATACAGTATACTTACATGTACAGTATACTTACATATACAGTATACCTACATGTACAGTATACCTACATATACAGTATACCTACATATACAGTATGCCTACATATACAGTATACTTACATGTACAGTATACTTACATGTACAGTATACCTACATGTAAAGTATACCTGCATACACAGTATACCTACATATACAGTATATCTACATATACAGTATACCTACATGTACAGTATACTTACATGTACAGTATACTTACATGTACAGTATACCTACATGTACAGTATACCTGCATACACAGTATACCTACATATACAGTATACCTACATATACAGTATACTTACATGTACAGTATACTTACATGTACAGTATACTTATATGTACAGTATACCTACATGTACAGTATACCTGCATACACAGTATACCTACATATACAGTATACTTACATGTACAGTATACTTACATGTACAGTATACCTACATGTACAGTATACCTGCATACACAGTATACCTACATATACAGTATACCTACATATACAGTATATCTACATATACAGTATACCTACATATACAGTATACCTACACATACAGTATACCTACATATACAGTATACCTACATATACATTATACCTACGTATACAGTGTACCTACAAATACAGTATACCTACATATACAGTATACCTACATATACAGTATACTTACATGTACAGTATACTTACATGTACAGTATACCTACATATACAGTATACCTACATATACAGTATACCTACATATACAGTATATATACATATACAGAATACCCACATGTACAGTATACCTACATATACAGTGTACCTACATGTACAGTATACCTACATATACATCATACCTACATATACATCATACCTACATATACAGTATACCTACATACGCCGTATACGTACATGTACAGTATAGCTACATACACAGTGTATATACATTTAGAGTATACCTACATATACAGTATACCTACATATACAGGTGTACCTACATTTACAGTATACCTACATGTACAGTATACCTACATATACGGTATACCTACATGTACAGTATACCTACATACACAGTGTACCTACATGTACAGTATACCTACATATACTGTATACCTACATGTACAGTATACTTTTGCATACAGTGTATTTACGTATACAGTATACTTAAATGTACAGTATACGTACATGCACAGTGTACATACGTATACAGCGTACTTACATATATAGTATGCCTACATATACAGTATACCTACATTTACAGTATACCTACATATACAGTGTACCTACATGTACAGTATACCTACATATACAGTATACCTACATATACAGTATACCTACATGTACAGTATACCTACATATACGGTATACCTACATGTACAGTATACCTACATGTACAGTGGACATACCTATACAGTATACCTACATATACAGTATACCTACATATACAGTGTACCTGCATATACAGTATACCTACATATACAGTATACCTACATATACAGTGTACCTACATATACAGTATACCTATGTATACAGTATACTTACGCATACAGTATACCTACATGTAAATCATACCTACATATACAGTGTGCCCACACGTACAGTACACCTACATATACAGTATACCTACATACGCAATGTACATACATATACAGTATACCTACATACACAGTGTACCTACATATACAGTATACCTACATATACAGTGTACCTACATATACAGTGTACCTACATATACAGTATACCTACATATACAGTATACCTACATATACAGCCTACCTACATATACAGCCTACCTACATATACGGTATACCTACATATACAGTATACCTACATATACAGTATACCTACATATACAGTATATCTACATATACAGTATACCTACATATACAATATACTTACATATACAGTGTACTTACATGTACAGCATACCCACATATACAGTATACTTACATGTACAGTATACCTACATATACAGTATACCTACATATACAATGTACCTACATATACAGTGTACCTACATGTACATCATACCTACATATACAGTATACCCACATGTACAGTGTACCTACATATACAGTATACCTATGTATACAGTATACTTACGCATACAGTAAACCTACATGTACATCATACCTACATATACAGTATACCCACATGTACAGTACACCTACATATACAGTATACCTACATACACAGTATACCTACATATACAGTATACCTACATATACAGTGTACCTACATATACTGGTACCTACATATACAGTATACCTACATATACAGTATCCCTATATATACAGTATACCTACATATACAGTGTACCTACATGTACATCATACCTACATATACAGTATACCTACATGTACAGTATACCTACATATACAGTATACCTACATATACAATATACCTACATACACAGTGTACCTACATGTACATCATACTTACATATACAGTATACCCACATGTACAGTATACCTACATATACAGTATACCTACATACGCAGTGTACATACATATACAGTATACCTACATACACAGTATATCTACATATACAGTATACCTACATATACAGTGTACCTACATATACAGTGTACTTACATATATAGTATACCTATATGTACAGTATACCTACATACGCAGTATGCATACATATACAGTATACCTACATATATAGTACACATACATGTACAGTATATCTACGTACACAGTGTACATACATATACAGTATACCTACACATACGGTATACCTACGTATGCAGTATACTTACATGTACGGTGTACCTACATACGCAGTGTACATACATATACAGTATACCTACATGTACAGCCTACCTACATATACGGTATACCTACATATACATTATACCTACATATACAGCCTACCTACATATACAGCCTACCTACATATACGGTATACCTACATATACAGTATACCTACATATACAGTATACCTACATATACAGTATACCTACATATACAGTATACCTACATGTACAGCCTACCTACATATACGGTATACCTACATATACGGTATACCTACATATACAGCCTACCTACATATACAGTATACCTACATGTACAGCCTACCTACATATACGGTATACCTACCTATACAGTATACCCACATGTACAGTACACCTACATATACAGTATACCTACATACACAGTATACCTACATATACAGTATACCTACATATACTGTATACCTACATATACAGTATACCTACGTATACATTATACATACATATAGAGTATACCTACATGTACAGCCTACCTACAGTGCATCTATATGTATTCTTACTGGTATATTACAAATATCTTGACAAAATCTCGCAATGTGGTGTATGTCTGTATGAAAAGTATACATATAAAAAATTCATACCTGCATATGTAGTGTACCTATGTGTGCAGTATAAATGCATGTAAAATAAGCCTAAATCACACCGGATCAACATATTCAATGTGTCTACAGTTTACATACCTGTACAATGTATCTAGATGTACAGCTTACTTACATTTACTTTATAAGTACATGTACATGTAAGTCTGCACGTAGAGTATATTTATTTGTGCATATATGCCTTTAGATATATATGGACTACTGTAGTTGAAGGGTCAATATGGCTAGTGGGATTTTGTGGCACTCCACTAGCAAACACCCACCAGCGTCTAGGAAAGAACTGAGTTTCTGGAGAGTTGTCTTCTTTTATTTTTACACAAATCCACAAAAGAGCTATTTTTCTTCTTCAAAGTTGCTTTATAATGAGTAATATAAGAAGCAAATTTATACCTAGCAACATTTGAGATGGATCCAATGCTTAGCAGTGGTCTGTGAGACAATTATACTGCATCATAACGTTTGCAAAGTAGTTAACTTCCAATTTTTAAAGTTTAACCGTTGTTTTTTTGTATGAATATTTGCTCCGAGAGAAATTTTTTCAGCAAGAAGCACTGTAGCTACATAATCACCAGGGATAACCTATTAAAATACGATAAAATTATTTACATTTCTTCTGGGTTCATACCCGCTATTGTTAAAAGAAGAGGACAACTCTCAGTATTTTAAGGTTTTTCCTAGAAGCTGGTGGGGGTTTGATAGTGGAGCTCCACAAAGTCCCGCAAACCGGCTAGGCCTCGACACTAAGTATACTTAAACATATGGCATATGCATACATACAGTATATATACTTGTAAGCTAAACACATATGTAAATTACAACTACATGTACAATGTATTTAATTGTAGAAGATACCTGTATTTACAAAGTGTCTACATATTAAAAACACATTCCAAATGATACAAAATTTATTAGCAAAAGTTATTCGTTGAAATGCTTACTTTTTTATAAGAACCTACAGGGTAATAGCGTCATAGGCTTGATCACTTGTGAAAGGCACTAGAGTGGCTGAGAGTATTCAATGTTTTTCATCACTGCCATCTGTAATTATACAAAACAATAATTATTTGATGACCTGTAAGGTATGGTTACTTAACGCTATTAATTTTGTACTCCCTATATATCTTATTAATTGAAGTGAACAAAAAATGGTAATTGGCAAGAATAACTTAAACAGACTCGGTACACTAAATAGTTGACCAAGCTAAGTTTGCGTCTACACACATCAGCTTTGTTTCTTTAAATATGTACAATGTGTACCATACACAGAACTGTACAGGAGACCTATATTTTCAATAAACTTACTGTACAATGTATTTACATAAATAGTATTCCTATACTCATAGTATACACATTTGTGCAATAATTCTATATGTGAAGAATATTACTTTCAAAATACTCCAACACATACAGTGCACCGACATATGCAGCAGAGCTAAATGTAAAATGTGCATATATGTAAAATATACACACTTGTATAATATAGCTACATCAAAAACATACCTTTGTGCTAAGTATACTAATCTATCTACATGCTGAATATATTTATATGAAAAGTATACCTACACGCACAATATACCTATATGTACAACGTAACCACACATGCAGTGTACCTGCACGTACAATATACCTACATGAACAAAAAACTATACGTGTTGATTATACATATATGTGCGATACATTTACCTTTACAATTCACCTACATGTAGATATATCGTAGAAGTAAATATACTGAAGAATGTATCCACATGTGAAATATTCCTCAAAGTCCAATCTGACTACCTGAAAAATATATTTACGTTTTCATTTTAACTACAAACACAACATATATGCATATACATGATACATGTATGGACAATATACGCACATGAACAACATACACATATATACAATACACATATGTGCACAATATACATTCATGCACAGTATACATATATTTACAATATGCATGATAGTGTAAGTTACGTATGTGTATGATATACGTGTGTGTACAATATGTGTGTGTACAATATACATGCAAGTGCAGCATATATAAGCGTACAATACACATATATGTACAATTTACTTAGATGTATGGTATACTTACATGTGAAATATGCATAAAAGTACAAATATATACGCATTACAGTATGTTTACATGAACAGTATTCATACATGTACAAAATATTGTGATAAATTATATTTACATGTAGAGTATACATAAATGTAGAGTGTACATAGTTGTACAATCTGACTACATGTAGTGCATGTATACGTGTACAGTGTACATATATGTACTGTATATCCACATCTACATTATACCACCATGCCGAGTACCTTCATGGACAATATATTTGCATGTACGGTAATTACGTTCGCGGATAGTAAGAATTGATTGAAATGGGATTAAAACTCCTCCGCGTTTTTCTGTGTGTGCACATGTTTCTTAAATATTAATTTACAAAGTACCTACATGTGTAAACCACATTCAAAGTGAGCGAAAGTTTATCACCAAAAGTTGCCTATTAGAATTTCTATTTTTTGATACGAACCTTCGGGGTAGTAGTACTACAAGTCAGAGTTTCTGACAGTAGTCAATCTTGGTCACCACTGCCATCTTCAATTGAACAATACATTAATTAGTTGTTGATCTGTAAGATATGATTACATAATACTTTTCATCTTGTACTTTTTAAAGAGTTTACGCATTTCAAGAGAACAAAAAATTTTTAATAGCAATAATAACTTGAACAGATTTCACACACTAGACAGTTCACAAAGCGTACTATGCATCTACACACAAATCAGAGATTTACATTATGTACCATACACATACCTGTAAAGGACACCTACTTGTTCAATAAACATACTGTACAACTTATCTACATAAATAGTATTCCTGTACTTGTAGTATACATATTTGTACAATAATTCTATAGGTGAAGAATATTAAATTCAAAATATTCCAACACATACAGTGCACCAACATATGAATAAGAACTAAATGTAAAATGTGCTTATATGTAAAGTATACGCTCTTGTATGATATAGCTACATTCAAAACATACCTGAGTGCAAAATATACATACTTGGGTAACTTAGCTGCATGTCGAGTATATCTATATAGAAAGTATACCTATATGCACACTATACTTATATATACAACACAACAACACATGCAGTGTGCCTGCACGTACACTATACTTCTATGAAAAAAAATTTACATGTGGGTTATACTTATGTGCAATACATCTACCTTTACAGTACACCTACATGTAGGTATATATGGTACAAGTAGATACATTGTACAGGTAAATATACTGAAGAATGCATGTACATGTAAAATATTGACAGAAGTACAATTTAATTACCCAAAAAAACATTCTAACTTTCACGCTTGACGCGCATGCACAATACAAATACAAGCGCAATAAACATTTATGTACAATATACACACACGTGCAATATACATAAGCATATGAATAGAATAAAAATACATGTTCACCTCACATATGTGTAAAGTATACACATCTGTAAAATATACATGGTTGTACAATATACATATGTATATACTATACATATGTGAACAGCATACGAATGTTACAGTATACATACGCAAACAATATAAATATATGAAAAATATGCACACATGTACAATATAACCACATGTACATACATATACAATATACGATGCGTGATATGCCTACATTTACAGTATACCGACCTGCAGATATGTTATAAATACCTGTACAATCTATCTGCATGTAGAGTAGTTACACATCAACTTGGTATAACTAGCTTGTTCACTTGTAGAATCACTGAAAGTATTGAATCTTGTTTATCACTGCCGTCTGTAATTAAACAATACGCCACTTAGTTGCTGGGCTGCAAGATATGATTACATAAGGCTTTTCATCTCCTACTTGCTAATAACTTTACACATTTCAAAAGAACAAAAGATTGTTGTTAACAAGAAAAGCTTTAACAGATTTCACACACTAGACAGTTGACAAAGACCACTATGCATCTATGCATTAGTCAATCTGTTTCATCATTTAGTAGCAGGGTTCAGTGCCAATCTTACAGAGGCATTTAAATGTAACCTTAGGGTTCATCTGTTTGTCAAACGTAAAAATTTAGCACCTCCAGCTATGATATGTATTGTTGCCTTATCTTGAGAACAAGTTGAGAGAATGCAAAAAAGACCAAAAATATTGGACCAGATATCAAAGGAATAAAAACAGTGCTAACAGACAGTGAATAAAAACAAATAAGAATGCTTGAACGGTCACTAGATTTTCTTGAGTATTGTTTTCAACTCTGTAATAGCAGTGAATGATAACAATTTACAAAAAAACAGAACCCGAGCTTCACTGTTCTAACAAAATACTTGCAACTTTGACAAGAGGAGTTAGTATAGTGGTATGCTGGAAAATCTTTGTCATAATTTGCTAAGTCATTGTGACTACAGTAGCAATTTCCACTAGGCCACCACCTTAATTGCGTTTTTGTAGACAGGGGCGTTTTGCGCAACTGAAATAAGTTTGTTTTCTGATGTACCCTCACGGTCCATGCTGGAAAATTTATGAGCACTAATGTAAAAATTGGACAGTTTTTTTTCCTATGAACTGTTATGAAACTCCAACTTTGTGCAGAAAGTTGGCATAAAATTTGAGCCTTAAAACCTGATTTTGATTAGCACAGCTAAAACATGTTTATGATCTAATATAGAAATCAGTGCCGGCACATACTCAGATGAAAAAAAAACAGATTTGAAATGAAAAATTTGCCAAAACTTGATCCAAAATCTTTTTAAATTTTTACAATGAACTAGGATCGCAATAGTGTGACCTGTTTTGTTACTTGCAGCAATCATCAGCATCGCTGGCACTAGTCACTCTTCTTTGTTATCACCACCTATAATTATAACAATCAGTAATTAGTTGCTGTGATATAAGACATGAGTACATAATACTTATCACCCTATGCATATATATGATGAGCAGACAAGTTTTCACTGACCAAAACATTGGAAGTAGCACACTTCAGTTAAAACCAGTTAGCGTACTTTGCAGTAGAAAGCTAGTTATGCATTCACATACAAGTCGACTAATGTTTATTAAATGGTAGCAGGTCTTCCTGTATACCAAGTGAAGGCAATGCAAGAATATGCGACAGGAGAACTCCTCACTCAGCTACTTCGAAATGAGTTGGCAAAAAATTAAATGCAAATCAAGAAAACCAAACAATTTTCTAGACAAATAAGAACAATAAATTTACCGAGTCCATACAAAACATTAGGATTGAGTAAGAATCACACACAATCTGGCAAGAAACTGTCCAAAACAAGAACAAACATGCGGATTGTAAGTTGAGATGCAGTGGTTTCTTGGAACCAACAAAAAAATGATTGTTTAAACCTACAACAAACTAGGTTTTATATGTGCTGAGAAAACTACTGGAGACAAAGACTTTAATTTTTGACCAAATCATTCACAAAAGCGTGTTGAAAATTCCAATTGAGAAATTACAAATTTGGTTGCAATGTTCACTTAGCAAAGAAACCGACAAAAAGGCAGGAAAGCTAAAAACAAGTAAAAAAAAATGTAACATAAAACTGTCTCCATTATTGCGGTAGGCTGATCATGACACGGCAGAAATTTTTGAAGAACACCGAGCAAAAAACATTGAGTGAAACACCACGGAGAATAAAATAAGTTTAAGGGTTGTCAAAAGTTATCATGTCAAAGTCTAAAGTACGTTGTAGTGGAAAATGTAGAGTGACCAAAATGCTGTCTCAAAAATACAAATGATACAATTTTGAAATCATTGAAGGACGAAAAAAGACAGTAGAAAAAATCACAGTTGTAAAAGAGCAAAAGCTAATAAGAGTTGATGTGTAAAGAATTTCACCATCAGGAACGATGCTGATTCTTTCTGTGTAACTGAATTTATACCAAACATGTAGAACTACAGATAATTAACTTTTACGAGCAACCAAATTATTTACCTTAGGAAGTTTGAGCTGGATAGATAAGTGGTGTCTCTCCTAAGCAGCATTGACCAAATGAGCTGTGAAAGGTGCCTGTAAGCATTGTATGACCAGTATAGCCCAATTAACAAAGAGAGTTCGCCCAAGTGCGAAAAAATAAGAGAGCATAACTCCTCGAACAAAAACAATAAACAGGAGAAGACAATGACGGCATGAATTGCTTAACTCACCTGAGTATCTGCATATACTCGTTGCCGGCCCGGACTGCTTCAGCAATGTCCATGGGCTGCATGGCCAACAAGTGCCTTTGCAGGTAAGCATTCCCAACTGTGGTGCTGAAGATGTCCAGCATCATCCTCTGCATGGGTCGGTGAGGTAGATCTGCATACGCAACGCGCACTAGGCGCTCTACTTCACTTGCATGCTCTTGGAGCGACGTCTTGTGTTGGCGGCGTAGGCTGGTCAGCCGGGACATAGCTTCCCATTGTGTTAGCCCAAAACGTGCTCGTAGTGCAGCAAAGATACCCTGCAGTTGTGGAGGCTTTCCACAGTCCAATGCTTTACCTCATAATGCATCCCTTAGGTATAACATGGCCGTGTTCTCTGGCCACTCATTCATTTCGGCTACCTCAACGAATCTGCTGATGAAGTACTCGACGTCTCCTTCGCCGTCGAACTTCGGAGCCTTTAGCCTAGCTGGTGCATTGTCTTGGTTGGGCCTCATCATAGCCGTCAATGCTTCGGTCAATCTATCAATGGCTGTAGCTTCTGGGTTGCCAGCGGGTGCTCGACCAGCGCTGCGTGCTCTCTGGGTGGCCATTCTTTGCAGATAGAGGAGTGATCTCAACTCAAATCTAAGAAATGGTCAGTACAACTGGATCCCGGGCCGGTATAGGTTAGTTCCGGGTCGGTAGCTGTGTTTCCAGTGGCTCTAGCAGATCTAGGGGTTGGTCCAATGGATACTGTGGCAGTATCTGGCACTCCGTCGCTTGTAACAACCGTTACGAAACTTCTTGTACTGCTGCAGGGCGGAGCGAAGCTCTACGGGCCTACAGGCAGTAGTGTAGTGACACTGTAAATGGATACAGTGCCGGGGTCACTGTTACCAGCTGAGTAGCACTCCAAGCTGAATAACCTCTGGTAGCTGAGTCTGTATAGCTGATACACGACTCTTTCTTCTTTTCGCACAGTGCCGGTATCTCTATGTCCAGGTCGGAGCGAACTCTACGAGCCTGTAGAAGATACGGTAGCGTCTGTACTGGACTGCTGCAAACGGAGCAAGCTCTACGGTTGATGCAGACAGCCTTTAGTAGTGGATACTGTGCCGGGATAGCTGCTGCAGTTCGGAGCGCACTCAAACGAACCTGCAGAGAAATCCGGTAGTATCTTGTGTCAATTGCTTCTTCAGATCTACTACTTCGGTAGATCAATTTCTCCTCCTCTCTCCAGATCTACACCCGGTAGATCACTTCTCCTTCCTCAGTGGTAGCTGGCCTGCAGTGCATTCGCAGGGCCAGAGGGTAGCGTGAAAGAGCACAGCGTGGGAAGGTACCATTTATCCCACCGCTGCCACCAATGTAATGGATTCCGGTCTGTTACCACGGACATCCACTAGTCTCGAGTATTCTACCTCTCTCCAGAGGGGACACTGTACTGACCGACAGTGACAACTGTATAGGGCAACCGAATTACCCGGTAAGGCAAGAGCCCATGGCTCAGACAAACAGTACCGAGTAGTGTTTGCTATAGTGGCTTTATTACAAAGCAGTCCTGAGGGTAATTATTCCTCTAGGTATTTAGCAGTATAAGAATACATGCCATGGCTCATTGTAATGAATGCACAGATTATCAGTAGGAGCTCTCCTTTTATAGGAGAGCAAATGAACACAAAACATATAAGATACAATGCACAGGAAGTAATGCAACCAATGACATCAATTATATAAATACTTAACCAATCACAATGCAATGCAAGATAATACAAGGAGGTGCCAAGTGGCTAAGGGCGGAGTCTTTTCTCCTAACTGTCCAATGACGGCTCCTACAGGGTTCCCAGGCTGTATATAGAATCAGGTCCACTAAGTTGGTACTTTAGGGGTAGGCACTTCCTGTTTATGACCTTGACTAAGTTCCTGGACATCTTTACAGATCCTCGTCTAAGGCGGCCATCTTGTGCCGGCCCAGTACAGCTGTACCGGGTCGGTAGAGGTCACTACCGACCCTGCAGGGGTCAATACCGGCCCTGCTCACTATGCTACCGGCACAGTATGACTTCCTACCCAACAGCTATTAACCAAATGCTGCGGGCAGAAGCCTAGCGCATTGCTTCACAAGGTTCCTAGTGTAAACTACCCGTTTACCACTAGAGTGCACTGAAATCTACCACAATATCTAATCTGTTGTATAACTATTCCTATGTGAACCTACCAAGTATGCAATGTGTGCCAGTTTCAAAGTATTTAGTGGTCTGTAAAATGTTGTTGTATTTGTTGTTGTAGTTGTTATAATTGCTATATCGTTATTGCTAATAGAAGTTAACAATTGTTATGTTATTGATAAATGAAAAGTTGAAATAAACAGTTTAAGATACAAATCTGGGAGCCATTACATAGAAAGGGTAATGTGCATTTTGGGAATGCAGGTGTTATTGATAGCAGACGCTGATCAGAGGATTATCTCCCCTCCTAAAACGCTAACTACAAGACAAATATAACTATTGTTACGTCTATTGTTTATATAGTATAAGGTACAGAAAATTCGGGTCGTAGAACGGATCTACTTTTTTATCACAATTAATTTGATGATGCTAAACACAACAAGCCGGAGTCATTTTGTAACGAAGATAAAATGATAAAAAATTTGGAAAATGTAGACAAGTATTTCATTTTTATGCATCCGAAGAGACACCAAACGCTGTCAACTGGCTAGCTTTCGAGAGGGGAAATAACTCCATGGTGCTACGCTGACACACATATATAGCTTAGCTGTCTGTTTGGGTCTGTTACTACACATCACTAGCAAGTACTCATAATAAAAAGTTGTACCAACAAAATCTTTTCAAGTTTTAATGCAAAAATTCAGAAAAATATGTTATGGTGTTAGATTTTCTGTAACAGCTCCTGCAACTAGACATATTCATGATGCTTACTGGGGCAATGACTTTTTTCACCACAAAAAAATGTTAGGTCTTATGTAAGCAATTGTGGAATCATTTCCATCTGGACTCTTAATGAACACAAATAAATAAGCTGCAACTATGTTAAGAATAAGGAATGTTAGTAGAAATGTCATTTTATAGCCAGATAACTACAGATATTAGCCATCGAAACATCTGCACTGGAGTGTTTCAACGTTTATTCTAGAAAATTCTGACGTTAGTCACATAAAATATCGTTGAATTGTTTGCTCCACGAGTTGTCTGCGTTGGTAAAATTCCCACCAAAACTTGGTGAGAGCAACAATAGACAGGTAAAAAAGACGGAAAACATAAAATAAACCTACGGGAATGCCTGTACCTTTCAACATTGAAGTTGACCATCATATTAAATAAAAGGATATCAAATCTCTCATTTTAAGGGGCTTTAGCTGGAAAGGATAAAAAATCCTTTTAAAACTGGGTGGTCTCGTCTGTAAGCAGTACAATACCTTACTTTAGAACTTACCTTAGGACTTACCTTAGGACTTACCTTAGGACTTACTGTAGTTGGTTTTGCTCCAGATAAAACTAACCAATCAGCTGTGGTTACTAATTAGAGATTACGCGTTATGCTGGTAATTAGCTTATTGTGGTAAATGTTGGCAATTGTTTGATGTCTTGTCCAGGTAAACCTTTCATTCCCTCCATCACTCTCACTCCCATTTCAAAAACACTTTTTCACAGACATAACAGAAACCTTAATCATGCACTCTTCAGTGAATAAGAACTTACAAATGGGCCCAGAAGATACCCTTAAAACATAAAAGTAAAAAACAATCAAACCAACAGTGAGAAGGAAGTTCATGAATTTAAGTCAAGCCAAGTTATACTTTCTGATCTCTCCGTGTCAATTAAGACAGTCGACCCAAATAATATTTTGTTGGTATTAAGAAACCCAGCCACCTAGCCAGTAGGAGTTGTTCCACCGAGCCAGTAGGAGTTGTTCCACCTAGCCAGTAGGAGTTGTTCCACCGAGCTAGTAGAAGTTGTTCCACCGAGTCAGTAGGAGTTGTTCTACCGAGCCAGTAGGAGTTGTTCTACCGAGCCAGTAGAAGTTGTTCCACCGAGCCAGTAGGAGTTGTTCCACCTAGCCAGTAGAAGTTGCTCTACCGAGCTAGTAGGAGTTGTTCCACCGAGCCAGTAGAAGTTGTTCCACCTAGCCAGTAAGAGTTGTTCCACCGAGCCAGTAGAAGTTGTTCCACCGAGCCAGTAGGAGTTGTTCCACCTAGCCAGTAGAAGTTGCTCTACCAAGCTAGTAGGAGTTGTTCCACCGAGCCAGTAGAAGTTGTTCCACCTAGCCAGTAAGAGTTGTTCCACCGAGCCAGTAGAAGTTGTTCCACCGAGCCAGTAGAAGTTGTTCCACCGAGCCAGTAGAAGTTGCTCCACCGAGCCAGTAGGAGTTGTTCCACCGAGCCAGTAGGAGTTGTTCCACCGAGCTAGTAGGAGTTGTTCCATCGAGCCAGTAGGAGTTGTTCCACCGAGCCAGTAGGAGTTGTTCCACCGAGCCAGTAGAAGTTGTTCTACCGAGCAAGTAGGAGTTGTTCCACCGAGCCAGTAGAAGTTGTTCCACCGAGCCAGTAGAAGTTGTTCCACCGAGCCAGTAGGAGTTGTTCCACCGAGTCAGTAGGAGTTGTTCCACCGAGCCAGTAGGAGTTGTTCCACCTAGCCAGTAGGAGTTGTTCCACCGAGCCAGTAGGAGTTGTTCCACCGAGCCAGCAGGAGTTGTTATGCGAGAGAGCCAATCCAGTCTAGTTTATATTTATTTTGTATGTACACAATTGTAAGTATACCTTCAGTTGCCATAGGGAATATATTACTTTGACAGATTATGCTAACTTTCAAGGTTTTAATTTCTATTTAAGCAGTTCAAACAATTTATATTTTGTTAATTGATGTTCATATTGCTACACAACTAATATTGTAAGGGTAGATCTGCTCTTACAATACTACTCATCAAATGCTGTTTGAACAAAACGTTGTTGTGCTGCCATGTGTATGCAAACCTTGTGAGATAAACAGCATTATTTTATCTTGGTAAAACTTACAATCTTTTGGTATTAGATTGACTATTGATCAGCTTTTTGGCATGTGATTGAAAACTGCCATCTCCTTTACTATTGGTACTGACTTTATTCATTTCATCACTTGAGTTACAGAAAAAGACGTTTTTGTTAAAAAGATTTGTGTTGCACGCATTGCCATATAAAATACGGATGTATGCAATAGTCTTTTCAGATTGTCACAGCTTAAAAGATGGGAAATAATTAAGCAAAAAATTGTTTTTGGATGTTATTACTGCCAAAACAAAATTTCACTCATGGGACAGTATATTCTAATGCATAATACGCACGTATGTTACTATAGTGTATAACACAAAAGACATAAAGTAAACTTACAATCTACATCAGTGATTGGTTGAAACCAATTTTGAGGGTCAGTGATTGGTGCAGCCTTAGTAAAGCCTCTAACAAGTCCAGGTAGTTCTCTCATCTCTCTTCTTGTCAAACGCCTGTTGGCACACAAGGCTTAAGGCCATAGATGAAAGCATTGAAAGCTAACAGCGGAAGACTGATGCACATTAAAGCCAGCTAATTGGCTGGCTATTATCATACCAGATGTCTTCATTTCCTGTGCAGACCTGCTGCTGAAAGAGCTGCTCAAACAAATGGATTCTGAAAAGTTGATTTCATCTTGTTCACAGGCTGCAAATGCCTCAGAAAATGCAGTATGGTAAGTCAGCTTTTGATTGGTCACAGTATGGTAAGTCAGCTTTTGATTGGTCACGCAAACATTGGATGGTAAGTCAGCTTTTGATTGATTAATTTTTATTATCATTTTAGTTATTGTGTTATCGTAATTATTATTGTAGCTGAAACTTTCTATCATCATTTGAAGTAAAACTTGTTACAGCAAGAGATAAACTCTTTTTTGGACACTGCAAGTAGTTTTATTTACTGCCATTTGATTTCACCTATAATATTGAAAGCTCTGACTCCTGTGTATGTTTTGAAAAACCAACAACAAACAACCATTGGATGCTTAAAATCCTCATGTTAAATGATCTCTTTGTACAAAAATTTTTGTTTATCCAACTTCCACTCCCATAAAATACCAATTTTTTATATCCATATTTTTGTTTGACTTTTACCAAGTCGAAGAATAATAGTTAACTAGGATTATTAATTACCTAAGATTAATGATTAAATTTAGTTAATAGTTTACAAAGATTAATTGGTTAACCAAGATTTATAGTTAACTAGCACTAATAGTTAACTAGGACTAATAAATGACTAAGTTTGATGGTTAACTAATATTATTAAATAACTAGGACTAATAGTTAAGATTGATAACGAACTAAGACTAATAGCTAAGATTAATAGTCAACTAAGATTAATAGTTAATTAGGACTAATAGTTAACTAAGATTAATAGGTAACTAGCGTTAAATAGTTAACTAGGACTGATAGTTGACTAAGATTAATGTTAACTAATATTACCAGTTAACAAGGACTAATAGTTAACTAAGATTAAGAGTTAGATAAGATGAATAGTTAACTAAGACTAATAGCAAACTAAGATTAATAGTTAGCTAGCACTAATCCTTAGCTGGGACTAATAGCCCAGTGAAATTAATGGTTAACTTATCGTTAATAGTTAACTAAGACTAATAGATAATCAAGATTAATAGTTAACTAACACTAATAAATGACTAAGATTGATAGTTAACTAAGATTAATAAGTAACTAGGACTAATAGCTAACTAGGACTAATAGTTAACTAAGATTCATAGTTAAATATGACTAATAGTTAACTAAGATTAAAAGTTGACTAAAATTAATAGTTAAATATGACTAATAGGTAACTAAGATTCATAGTTAACTAGGACTAATTGTTCAATAAAATTAATAGTTAACTAAGTGTTAACTAATTAGTTAACAATAGTTAGGTAAAGTTATTAGT
The DNA here is from genome assembly GCA_945261195.1 of Cryptosula pallasiana. NCBI lineage: Eukaryota > Metazoa > Bryozoa > Gymnolaemata > Cheilostomatida > Cryptosulidae > Cryptosula > Cryptosula pallasiana. The sequence continues at coordinate 25,847,356 of OX183140.1, read as the reverse complement.
GAACTGAAACTAATAGTCAAAGAAGATTAACAGTTAACTTTGACTAATAGTTCAATAAAATTAATAGTTGACTGGGACTGATAGCATTGATTATCTAATGAACTTATCATAGAATCAAATAAAATTTCTCTTTTGTAGTCCTTCAGTAGATCCTGATGCTCTAAACGAGAAAGTTGAAGCCGTCAAAAGCAATTGCTGCAAATGGCGGAGCAAATTGCACCCGAACCTGACCATTTTAATTGTATTTCTAGCTATTATGATGGACTGTATGCTGATGACTGTTATCGGTAAGTTGTAACCTCGTGTCTTTACTCCATGGTAAAGCTACCTAGACCAGCCTCAGTCTGAACTATATAGTAAGGTGTCCTAGGCTACCATTCAGTTGTTATGTCTACAGACCCAATCTTACCAGACATGATGCTCGAGATGGACATGGAACCAGATAAACTTGTCGGAAATAGATTTCTTACTTCCCAGCCTTCAAAAGCTAACTGGACATCTGGAGAAGATCTAGCTAAGAAATATGCTCTGAAAGTGTCACTACTGGTCAGCCTCAAACCTGGGCTGGAGATGGTATTCAATGTTGCTGTTGGACTCCTAGTTGACAGGTGAGTTGGGCAACTGTTAGTGAACAGGTAGGTCGGGCACTTGTTAGTGAACAGGTAAGCCGGGCACTTGTTAGTGAACAGGTAAGTCGGGCACCTGTTAGTAGACAGGTTAGTTGGGCAACTGTTAGTGGACAGGTAGGTTGGGCACATGTTTGTAGACAGGTAAGTTGGGCACCTGTTAGTGGACAGATGAGCTAAGGCTTGGTTACACTGCATCACATTAAAATAATATTGGTGCAAAGGATGGACGTACATGTTTTATAACATTAGCATTTCTTCAGAAGTTGATAATACTTTTTACTCGGTAGCAGATATGTGTTGTAAATGTTTCAAACTGATAAACTTGTTAACATCGTTTGTTGTAACCAATCAGAGGGCGCTCGCTGATGTGCTTTTGTCATGAAGCATATGCCAAGATGTTGGTTTTGCTTGCGATCAAGCCTCATGATGTGCAGATATATCGGAGAAGCTCGTAACGCTTTCTGATGGCAAACATAGACTTGTGTAGCCGGCCCATTAGTCACTAGTTAGTAGAGGCTTAAATGACTCATAGAGCTACTCCCAGTTTGTAATAGAGCTCTTGTTTATGTCACACTGACACAAGTGATAGTATAGATATGTACATTTATTTTTAGAAACGCGGCTTCTGGATTACTTGCAGCCTTTCTCATACGATATATACAAAATAGTTCATTAATCATATAATGTGAAGTTGTATTCTCTGATCGCTAACTGAGATAAATTATTACTTAATAATAAATATTTTATAAACAGTAAATTGGCATTGTTGTGTAAAACTGTGCAGCTAATGCCTTTGGTAATTCTCATATGCTAAAGGCGAGATAACTTCACACAAACTTTGAAGGTTTTAATGTGTTTTGATTGTATAATGTTTTGCTCCATTCCTTCTTTAGGTGCTACAATCTTCGAGATGAAAAGATTTGATTTACTATTTTTGTTATACAGTTTATAGAACTAATTTCTATCCTATTTATTGCCAATAATAGCCAAAACAAAATGGCAATATTAAGATAGCTCGTGGACCTTTGAGACTTTGTATATGTTTTATTGTTACACTATGATGTATGTAGGGTTGGCTACCGCTGCCCCATGCTGATTGGCTGTGTGTTCAACCTCGCTGCCACTATAAGCTTTGCGTACTTGAGAAACTACTATCTACTGATTGTGGCAAGGAGCTTCCAGGCAGCCGGGTCAAGTCTCTCTGTTATAGGAGGTAAGATTGTGCTATTTGTCATTGAATCATTCTGCCTGTAATAGTACAAGGGATTGTCTGCTCCCCAGTGGAGTTGTCTGCTCACTAGTAGAGTTGTCTGCTCACTAGTGGGGTTGTCTGATTACCAGTGGAGTTGTACGCTTACTAGTGGAGTTGTCTGCTCACTAGTGGGGCAGTCTGCTGACTGGTGGAGTTTTCTGCTAACTAGTAGAGTTGTCCGCTCATTAGTGGAGTTGTCCGCTCACTAGTGGAGCTGTCTGCTTAATAGTGGAGTTGTCTGCTCACTAGTGGAGCTGTCTGCTCACTAATGGAGTTGTCTGCTCACTAGTGGAGTTGTCTGTTCACTAGTGGAGCTATCTGCTCACTGGTGGATGTATGTACTTGCTAGTGGAGCTCTTTACTGGCTAGTGAAATTGTATGTTCATTAATGGAGTTGTCTGTTCACTAGTGCAGTGACATCCTCGTTACTGGAACTGCCTGCTCGCTAGTAAAAGCGTAAACTCACTAGTGGAGTTGTCTTCTCACTAACAAGCTTGCTAGTGGAGTTGTCTACTCACTATGTAGTAAATGCTTCCAGGGCTCACATTGTTGGCAGCTACTTTCACTGACGACAGATCCAGAACCAAAGCATCAAGTAAAGCTTTCTGTGGCGTTTCCATTGGAGTGTCAGGTCTGTGATTAGATGTAACCATAAACAAAAATGTTTAGATGATATACTTGTGTAGAATTGTATAAGCTGGACTGTTGTCTATGTACTTTGTATTTGTATCAACCACTGCTGTCTCTTTACTACAATGTGAGCTTAAAAACTCACACTTTTTAAGTTGGAGAAAGGGTTTAACAAAGTTGATTGATGGCTTACAGTATTTTCTATAACGAGGTGCAGAAGTTTAGTTAAAATCAAAATGAGGCAAAGAACGATTTCAAACAAGTTTATAAACAAATTTTTATCTAAATGATCTCATTATAGGTTTTCCAAGAATTCAAACGGGTGAACTGTGGGCCAATGAAATGCTTGAATGTAATACTGGTAATGAGTGAGGCCACAAACCTATAATGTTGATAAATTATATCATCAAAAACTTTGTATGGTACGATATGAAAACAGAGTTGGAGCTGTTTTGATTGTAAATCTTAGCTGTTTTATGGGCAATGTAAAGGATGTGCAGAACTGCCTTGAATTGAATGCTATCTAGGGACAATGACAGTGATGCAAGAGGTAATTACCCCCCCCCCCCCCCCCCCCCCACCCCCCCCCCCCCCCCCCCGCACAACGAGTGGTGCTTAACCTCAGGCTTGTCATAGAAACTGCCAACAACTAAGATCACAAATTAGTAACAAGTTATTTATTGGTGTGAATTATTTGTGTGGCCTCACTTGTTCACAGAACTCTGTAGTTTTGGGCTTATATCTCCTGACAAAGAAAATGTAACTGCTCTCCAGTTTTGTCTCCGACCAGCCGCGGCTTACCAACAACCACCACAACTTTCTTTTGTTGGTTCATCTGTTTGTGTATTTCTTTTGTTGTTTCATCGGTTTTTGTATTTCTTTTGTTGGTTCATCGGTTTGTGTATTTCATTGGAATCTTGCCACAAAAACTAGCTCCAAAAACTTACACTTATTGCAAAAATGATATTTCTAATTTTCTCTTTATTGTGATAGAAATTAGGACGGAAAATGCGAAGCTGTGACAATGGCGTATAGCTTGAGAAAGAAAAATAACAAAAAGACAAAAAAATTTAATTTTACCGAAATACAAAGACATGGATTTAATGGAATCCATGTTCGGTTAAATAATTGTGATTAAATTGTTTATATAAATCTGCAGGTGGTAGTTCGCGCATGTCATGTGACTTGTAGGTGGGTTTGTTGTATAAAGTACCATATCATGTGACTTGTAGGTAGGTTTGTCGTATAAAGTATCATGTCATGTGACTTGTAGGTGGGTTTGTTGTATAAAGTACCATATCATGTGACTTGTAGGTGGGTTTGTTGTATAAAGTATCATGTCATGTGACTTGTAGGTGGGTTTGTTGTATCAAGTACCATATCATGTGACTTGTAGGTGGGTTTGTTGTATAAAGTATCATATCATGTGACTTGTAGGTGGGTTTGTTGTATAAAGTACCATATCATGTGACTTGTAGGTGGGTTTGTTGTATAAAGTATCATGTCATGTGACTTGTAGGTGGGTTTGTTGTATAAAGTACCATGACATGTGACTTGTAGGTGGGTTTGTTGTATAAAGTATCATGTCATGTGACTTGTAGGTAGGTTTGTTGTATAAAGTATCATGTCATGTGACTTGTAGGTGGGTTTGTTGTATAAAGTATCATGCCATATGACTTGTAGGTGGGTTTGCGCTAGGAAGTATCATGTACCAAGTCTGTGGCAGGGAGTCTCCGTTCCTCGTACTGTCCGTCATCAATATCATGTACAGTATACTTGTTGTGTTAGTCGTGGTACCCAACACTTACTCTAAACATGAGACTAGCCTCAAGTACATCAAGTCATTGCTTTGTGATAGACTTATACTGATCAGCCTGTGTAAGTGTTATTTTATATATCTACAGTATATATATATAGTATCTATATAGTGTATATATAATGAATGACATGACATGTACAATATATCTGATGTGTGCATGTACATTAATATGTTGTATATACACATTATGTAATACATTATGTTTTGCAGTAATAAACTTTGTGGACAATTTCATCTTAGGAGTATTTCTTGGCACAGCGCCAGCTTGGATGTTATACACATTGCATGGACAGCAATGGAACATCGGTAATGTATAGATAATGTTCCTAAATAATTTTTAATTATTAAAACACTCACAAAGGTAGAACATGAATCTCTGTTGTATTCTATTACAGGAGTTATTCTCTCAGTTGCATCTGTGTTTCACGTGTCAGCGCAGTTTGTGACGGGGAGGTTCACAGAGGTAGCGAGTCATTGGATGTTTTTGTGTTTTGGCCTGTGGATGACAGCTATGGGTACTTTTGCTGTGAGTTCACTACTTGATGCTTTTTGTAACTCTTCCATTTACTTCATTTGTTAACACACCGAATACGTTACAGTACCCGTTTGCTGGAGGGATATGGAAGGTACTTATACCAGAATGCATCACTAGGATAGGACATGGAGTTGTCATCGCTTGTCTCAATCCATTGCTCACACATATAGTAGACATGAGACATAACTCCCACTATGGAGTCATCAATGGCCTGTACACAGCTTCATACAACTTGGCTCAGTTTGTTGGTAAATAATCAGAGCTACTGATATACACTTTGAATATATAGCTTGATATGTTAGGTACATTATTTGTGGAGTTGTCTTCCTTTCCTAAATTGTCACTATATGTGCACCAGGCATGTCTCAATTCATCTGTAACGATTCACCCCAGCAAGATTGCTATTGCCTTGTTACAGAGATTCATGGTGTATGTACATCTACCAATATGCCTCTGCCAATCCCAAATGACAATTGGGCACTTCCCTATTCCCTTCTCTACTTTCCATTATCATGAAATCCCGGCTAAAATTGCTCTATACGATGTCACTGTTAGCCATACAAATGCTTTGCAACAACAAAAAATTGGGACGTCTACAAGCAGACTACCGTATGTAAATAATTGTGGCTAAGAAACTATTTTATTGGCAACGGGGATACGATGAGGAGTGATATGATTGGTTAAATCGCAAATTGTCTACCAATCTTCTGTTCACAATTAAAACCTACCGATGTCCTCAAATAGAATACCAACAATTATTTTACCAAAGTTTGACGAAAAGAAAAAAAGAAAAATTTGAATTGGTAAGGCAATCAGTAGAGGATTAGTGTTTTTATATTAAAATGGGCGGTTTCCTGTTTATCATATACATCCTTGCCCACATAAATGTAGAGTACGTCGTATGTATGATATATGGTTTGCGTATAGAAACATCCAACTTATGGTTTGTACATTCGGCTGATGCACGCTAGTGACTGCTGATTTTGTCATTTAGGGCCGAATGTAGGCGGAGCTTTGATAGAGGTAATTTCCTTTAACTGGTAAGTATTACCACACAACCTGACCACTGTAGTGTTACATAATAGTATTCTATTGAATGTACCAGCAGGTTACATCTGTTCCATTTTATTATATAACATTCCTCTGCACTTTTTAGGTTGTACTGGGGTTTGGGAATATTTCTAGCTGCTTTCTCTTTCACCTCTCTATGTCTGAGGGGCATTGGTGACAGCTGTGCACCTGCACAACCGCACAATCCTGATCAGCTCGTTGAACCCAAAAATGGAACTGAATAATTTTGCTAGATTAAATGCAAGTATACTAGATAGCTTGATTATGGTTGAATGGTGTTAGAAGTAGAAACAGTATTACATGTAACTATTACATACACAATGTTGTATGTAACTGTTACATACACAATGTTGCATGTAACTATTACATAGACAATGTTACATGTAACTGTTACATACACAATGTTGCATGTAACTGTTACATACACAATGGTGCATGTAACTGTTACATATACAATGTTGCATGTAACAGTTACATACACAATGTTGCATGTAACTGTTACATACGCAATGTTGCATGTAACTGTTACATACACAATGTTGCATGTAACTGTTACATACACAATGTTGCATGTAACAGTTACATACACAATGTTGCATGTAACTGTTACATACACAATGTTGCATGTAACTGTTACATACACAATGTTGCATGTAACTGTTACATACACAATGTTGCATGTAACTGTTACATACACAATGTTGCATGTAACAGTTACATACACAATGTTGCATGTAACTGTTACATACACAGTGGTTTAACTATTGTTTTTACCCGTTTGAACAATCATTCGGGAAATATCCAATGTGCAAACAGATTTCATGAAAATGTTTATTTTTTTCGAGTGATATTTCAGAAGTTGAGTTGTATTGAATTGTATGTTGTATTTTACGTTATATAATATGTGATATGTTGTATGGTACTCCAGTTATTCAGCATCTTCATAACGGCGTGTTAGTCGACACGGTAACTTATTGCTTCTAGTCATATAAAGAAGGGCTTCACTCTGTAATGAACAACACATATCATACACTTTTCAAATCCTTTTACCAGTTTTTGGGCCAAACTTACATTTGCTCACAAATATTGAGCCAACATTTGTCGTATACTTTTATTAACATTGTTTCTGACTTGTCTGTATGTGCAGATGTGCTCACACAGGCTGTTTACCAAACAAGCAGTCTAGACAGGAAGTAGCGAGTGCTTGTGGGATACATAGATGCTCTGAATGCATAATAAATCTACCAGTAGCGCATTAGCCACCCCAACAATCCATATTTAATCCTTTTCTTTATCCCGCTTGGCCAATAAACAATGTGTAGAATATATCCACGTGGGTTTGAACGATGTAGATAGATGTCTATGGACCTTGCATAGCATGTCTTACATAAACATATTGTTTTGTTTAGAGACGTTCAAGACGTTTTAAAGTGCTTGCTCTAAAACGAGTTCTTAAGAAAGGTGCCGTCTGAAAATGAGCAGAATTATTAATGATCAATTTTTACTTTGGTCTAATAGAAGACAAAATTGTAGTTACGCTTATAATTGCTTTTTCACCAGGGGTTTAATTAACATTTACATTTCCTGTCGTAAACGACATTTAAAATATGTATAATATTATTGATCATAAATCAATGAGTTCTTTTTGGTAAATGATATTTTTTATTTGGGATTTGCTTTTTTAAGTGATAACCAATATTTATTGTTTATAAATTGATATTTCATATTTTTAACTATAGCTTGTCGTTAGTAAATTAATTATATCGAGTAAATATTGAACCAACCTTTTAAAAAGCACACAGTTTTGTTGAAAAAAAGCGATCAAATCTGTACCTGGTTTTGTTTTAATAAAAAATCAAGTGCAAAAACTTTATAATTGACCAACAAGGTAACAATTCTCAGTATCCATAAAAACTGTTTTACCTTAATGTTAGGGTTGAAGAATGTGAAGTTTTAGGTTTCACAAACAGACCATGTAAGAGTTTTCTTTACCAAAATAAACAATATTTATTATAATAACATTAAAAAACTAATAAATACAAAAATCAGCGCCAACAACTACACTTATTCACCGGTAAAAGTAGTTACATAAAATCATCAGATAAAATGGCGTACAAAATAATTATCTATATGGAACATTAAAAATGGCTCATCGCTAATATAAGATACGATAATGGTGTGCTGTGAAATGATCCTTGCAGCTCAAAGACAAAATGATCAAACCTTAAAATGTGAAATATGAAATAGCCATAAAAGGATGTAGAATACAAGGAGAGCCACAGAGTTGAAGATCAATTTGGATGGCAAAAGAATCCACAACTTGTATATTTGCAAATACCTGTACCACAACTGCCAGGTAAACAAGCAATCTACAATAGTAAGTGTATATACATGTACGTACTGCACGCTCTAATATATCCACAAAAGTGCTCACCAATTAGACTTACCACAAATGTGCAGGTATTTCTTCCACCAGAATACCTTTTCTGTCTGATGTTGTTTCTGAGAGGCTCTGCATTCATTTCCATGTGACCAAGCGTACCTATGCAGCGTTATAATACATATTAAGTGCAATCAAAAATATCCAACTTCCAATTTTTTAAACCTAAAATTTTCTTAGAGTAAAATTATGAATTTCTGTTAACAATATTGACTTACCGCACTGCATTAGAGCTATCAATGTTGTGAGCGTAATCGTAGCTAGTAATATTTTTGTTGACAGATTAACTCCCATTGCGTGTAGGTGAATTGTAAAACTGAGCAAAAAATGAATAAGCTTTACTCGTTGTTATTGCCTAAGCTAGCGTTGGTGAATGCTTACGACTCTTCTTTCCTCCACTTATATACTGGTTTAGCTCACCTAGGAATCTCCCTCGTTTACATCGCACGCACTTTCTAGATCGTTCCGGTGTGTGTGGGATTAGCTAGCTTAGATCCTTAATTCTTATCCTGTGTAATAGTTTCGACTGCAGAATACGACAATAGAGAGGTCTCATTATAATCTCATCTGCTACTCCCTCCTTCACCACAACAATACTGATTACATCGTCTCTGCTTTCAAGTGTCCCTACATCAAAAGTTGTTGACCAAAAAAATTAAAAAACCTAAATATTATGCTTGCTATTACTGGCTTCTAGCTTGTCAATTATCATCACCATTTTATGCACTGTCATTAGTTTCAACAGAAACAAACAAAAAATTAATGTTTTTATTGTCAGTAGAAAATATCTGGTAATAAAAAATTTATCACATAGTTTGTTTGTTGCATCCTTTTGCTATAAAATACTCATCGATTGCTACTGAAGCTTATGCAATGCATGGCTCGCAGCAAAACAATCAGTGAAATATTTTGTCCAGCACAATATCATTGCGAAATTGTTACAAAATTTAACGTTTTTATTGTGCGGAAAAAGACTAATTGTCAAAATATTGTTTGTTGCTAAGTAATTTTCATCTTCAAGTATTTTATATAACTTCGCTTGTACATGTTGCAATTTGAGAATAGTCTGTTTAGCTTCAGTGTAACTACTACTGTTTGCAGATACAAAGTTCTCATGATAGTTCTTTCCCCAGTACTGCACTTGGTTTTGCTACCCACATGAAAACCAGACTGGAGATAAATCCTCGATAATTATGGCTCACACAGCCTTTATTTGCTTACTTTAATACTTGTCAAACAATGGCGTAAAGTCGTAAGTCTGTTACCATGGCAACAAATTTAATAATTAAAACTCAGTTTCATGAAAAATACATCTTCTAGTAGTTGATACGCAAAACCTGTATAACAAAAAGAAAATAATTCATTTAAAATTCAAATACAAAAAGAAAATAACAAATTCGATGCTGTATTTTCTATCTCATGTAACTTTCATTTGCGTTAATAAAATTTTTACAGAGTGCCTGCATTTGCATTTACCTGCATTTACGTTTAGTTACCTGTTCGATTGCAAAAAACCAAATTTTGTTAATTGTTAAAAATTGCTGTTTTACTTTTCTTGGTTCAACTTCATGCAGGGAAATTTGCTAAAACTTGTTTAATTGTTTTGCCTTCTGGTGTTGAAGGAAGAAGCGAGATACCTTAAATCACTTTATGCTCACCTTACGCCAGTTGTTCGCCACCATTAACCCTTAAATCTCTCACAAAGGATTCAACCAGATTAAGGCAATTAGGGCTATATCTCTGCTAATCTCACCAACTAGTAACTGATTGGTTTCCTAACAAATTTGTATTTTACATTGATAATCATTATATTTTTCTGTTCATCCGAATAAAAAGTATTGATAATTATTGAGCAAGTCTAATCATTTTTTAGAAGTATTCTATTTAAGTGCAACTATAAGCAATTTATTACAGTCTAAAAGCAAGGCCTATTCTTTCTGAAGTTATTTTTGCATAAATTCGATATAATCAATGTTCTATTCTGGTTTCTAATGAATTTAATACAATTGATTACATTTAAATCTGTATAATATCTACCAACCATATCTGTCATGTCTGGGGATTTGTTAAGGAGTTTCCTGCAATTTATGTACATTTTTCCTCAACTGGAAATCACTGAACCATTTGAAAACTCCTGAAATTTTAATCGTTTGTTTAAATTCTTCTGTAAATGGAGGTAGATTATGGTGTACATCGTTTTTTTATTATCATTTAGTATAGTTTTAGTTCGCTCTATGTGATATTTTTTGTACCAAATCTCATAGGTAACTTGGTAGCAAGCCAGTGTGACAGGTGTGCTACCAACTTAGCCCCAGTTGGTAGCAAGCCAGTGTGACAGGCGTGCTACCAACTTTATGCTAACAACTCAACTGCAATAAATAATCACATGGCTAAAACATCAACCAAATGACCTTTACTATTGAGAGGGCAGAAGAAGAAAATGTTTATTTGTCGGCCAAACTTGTAATAAATATATTTTTTAAATAATCGTATATAAAATAGTTTGACACATTTAGTAAATAATTTATTATTTTTGGCCCTCTATTGTTTTGGTTTTGGTTGTTTATGAAGATATTCTGACCAAATGATAGATCTCAGTGCACAAGAAACTATATCTAATAAAACAGTTATTGATTTGAGCTCTTTTGCGAGGCAAGAAACAGCCCACCACAGATGTTTGTGTATGAAACATAAGGATGTAGAAGAGGCTGAAATGAACTGAAATTGAGACACTGCAATAAAAAACATAAATTTGTTATTCTTTCCCAAATAGTTTGTGCAAAAAACGTTATTTTGCGTATCCAAGATTTAAATGCAACATTAACTTTTTTGCAATCGATTGAAGTAACCGCAGCCTAGCAATCTAAAAATTTTGTTTTTTTCTGAATATGTTAATGTTTAATAGTCATCGGGTGCAAATAAATGCTTTACTTATGACATAATCAACAAATCATTGATTATATTTGATTGATTACATAACACCTACTCAAGCAATTACGGCTTTGAATCAAATGAGATTTTTGGTTATAAAGTCATCACCACATCAGCTGACTCCAAAGTATCACCTGGTACCTGTTTGTTTTCATTTCTTTGTCTCTCAAATAGTTATTATGTAACTGATTGAATTGACAGTTCATTAAAAATGAATTCTAAATTACTTGCATTTTGATTAAATGACTTTCAGGCATTTGTGTCTTGCAGTTTTGTGAATCGATCACAGCATGGCAAGTTTATCTTTAGAAACTTCGCTAAACAAGGAAATTACCCATAAGTCCAGTTTATATCTCATAGGAATAAAACTTGTAGTTAACATAATTTTTAGTTTGCAATAAAACCGAATTAATGGATTTGTATCAATTGTGAGATAAAAGCTAGCTCATTAGTTTCTGTCGAAAAACTTACGTATTTTAAAATGCTATACATCAAAAGTATTCAAAACAAATTGTTGTTATTTGAACGTTTTTGATACAAACAAACATTCATTTTGGAGACAACAAACATGTCAGCTAGAACTGAGTGTCACAGCTACTGAGTGTCACAACTAGAACTGAGTGTCACAGCTACTGAGTGTCACAGTTAAAACTGAGTGTCACAGCTTAGGACAATGTTCTCAGCTCTGTCTGATAATGTATTTATTGCAAATGTGTAAGAGAATCTGCAGGCAGTTATATCACTCGATACAAATATGAAGTTGTCTCTCTGACCAGAAAATCTGTTGAAGTATTTCACAGATGTTATTCATCCCCCCACCTTCCTCACCAGATGTTTATGTCTTTGGGGTCAAATAATTCAATAAAAAAACAGAACTAAGATTTCTATACGCTCATTTGTTGCTTTTTAATTGGCAAGTTTGTTTCCTCAAACTTCTACTAACTGGATTGAACTTTTTATTTTCCTTCTAAAGCTACTCTAGATTCTACACACGCTACGCTACGTATGCTATAAAAGCTACATTAGCTATGCAGCTATATGTTACACATCGTGCTTCTATCTACATATACTGATACTATCCAATATAATTTCAAACCACGCAAATATTTCTCTCAAAAGTTGTCGGAGGCTTTTCTTGTAAGAAGCCTGAGTTTCTAAGAAGCTAACAAGTTGATATATGCAAGGCAATAGTTGGTAATCAGTTTGTATAATAACAGGATGTTTCATGTGCCACACACGCCATATCTATGCATTTATTACTGGGTATTATACATCTACTAATATTAGCATTCTTGTTAGCTGAATGTCGTCTGGCAGCAGCTGCCGTATTGTTGTAGTACTTGATGAATAACCTTAGCCTGTGGTACTAACTTACCTGAGTACCAGAGAGTGGATAACTCTCGGCTATTCTGGGTATTTCACATAATTGTGGTACAGTGATGCAATTTAGTTCAACTTATTTCATGCCAATGAAGCTGCAAAAAATGGTATAAATTGTCCTTGATACATCAATAAAAACCAATAGATAATGATTCATAGAGTTATACTTGCTATCAATTCATAGAGTTATACTTGCTATCAATTCATAGAGTTATACTTGCTATCAATGCATAGAGCTGTATTTGCTATGACTTCATAGAGTTGCACTTGCTATGTACTCATAGAGGTAAAATTTTTATTAATTCATAGAGTTGTACTTGATATCAACTCATAGAGTTATACTTATCATTAGTTCATAGAGTTGTACCTGCTATCAATTAATAGAGTTACCACAAGCATAAATCATTCAGCCATCCTTAATTTGTTTCCTTCAACAACTTCTACAAATCTCTTTCTGAATTGCATTGAAATGGCCTCTTAAAAAAATACTTGAAAACTCATTAGCAATTGTCTGCCCGATGCTTACAGTCAGCCATTTGCTAAGAGAACATGGAATAAAGCAAACCAAACATGCGGCTGGTACATTGAGCTCTGCAGTAGACAAGACATCTGAGTACGTATGGTAATCAGGGCAGAGATTCCCTCCCATCTGTCTGCGCTCTCTGACCGGACCAGATTGTGATTCCATCCTGACCTTCTCACAAAGTCACTGCCATCACCTCCACAACTCAGTCCATGAATGGCAGAAGTTAGTTGGTTGGTTGGCCTGTTTGCACAGTTCTACTGGTATATATCTTTGAAAGTTTTGTGTAGGTTACTGCTGTAGTGTACTATGTACAATATCCAATGTTATATCTAATCTGTTGTATAACTATTCCTATGTGAACCTACCAAGTATGCAATGTGTGCCAGTTTCAAAGTATTTAGTGGTCTGTAAAATGTTGTTGTATTTGTTATTGTCGTTGTTATAATTGCTATATCGTTATTGCTAATAGAAGTTAACAATTGTTATGTTATTGATAAATGAAAAGTTAAAATAAACAGTTTAAGATACAAATCTGAGAGTCATTAGATAGAAAGGCTAATGTGCATTTAGGGAATGCAGGTGTTATTGATAGCAGATGTGGATCAGAGGATTATCTCCCCTCCTAAAACGCTAACTAAAAGTCAAATATAACTATTGTTACGTATATTGTTTATATAGTATAAGGTACATAAAATTCGCGTCGTAGAATGGATCTACTTTTTTATCACAATTGGTTCGATGATGCTAAACACAACAAGCCGGAGTCATTTTGTAACGAAGATAAAATGATGAGAAAATTGGGAAATGTAGACAGGTATTTCATTTTTATGCATCCGAAGAGACACCAAACACTGTCAACTGGCTAGCTTTCAAGAGGGGAAATAACTCCATGGTGCTACGCTGACACACATACATAGCTTAGCTGTCTGTTTGGGTCTGTTACTACACATCACTAGCAAGTAGTCATAATAAAAAGTTGTACCAACAAAATCTTTTCAAGTCTTAATGCAAAAATCAAAAAAATATGTTATGGTTTTTGATTTTTTGTAATAGCTCCTACAACTAGACATATTCATGATGCTTACTGGGGCAGTGAGTTTTTCACCACAAAAAAAATGTTAGGTCTTATGTAAGCAATTGTAGAATCATTTCCGTCTGGACTCTTAATGAACACAAATAAATAGGCTGCAACTATGTTAAGAATAAGGAATATTAGTAGAAATGCCATTTTATAGCCAGATAACTACAGGTATTAGCCATCGAAATATCTGCACTGGAGTGTTTCATCATTTATTCTAGAAAATGCTGACGTTAGTCACATAAAATATCGTTGCATTGTTTGCTCCACGAGTTGTCTGCGTTGGTAAAATTGCCATCAAAACTTGGTGAGAGCAACAATAGACAGGTAAAAAAGACGGAGAACATAAAATAAACCTACAGGAATGCTTGTACCTTTCAACATTGAAGTTGACCATCAGATTAAATAAAAGGATATCAAATCTCTCATTTTAAGGTACTTTAGGTGGAAAGGATAAAAAATCCTTTTAAAACTGGGTGGTCTGTAGACAGTACAATACCTTACCTTAGGACTTACCTTAGGACTTACCTTAGGACTTACCTTAGGACTTACCTTAGGACTTACCTTAGGACTTACCTTAGGACTTACCTTAGGACTTACCTTAGAACTTACCTTAAAACTTACCTTAGGACTTACCTTAGGACTTACCTTAGGACTTACCTTAGGACTTACCTTAGGACTTACTTTAGGACTTACCTTAGGACTTACCTTAGGACTTACCTTAAGACTTACCTTAGGACTTACCTTAAGACTTACTGTTGTTGGTTTTGCTCCAGATAAAACTAACCAATCAGCTGTGGTTACTAAGTAGAGATTACGCGTTACGCTGGTAATTAGCTTATTGTGGTAAATGTTGGCAATTGTCTGATGTCTTGTCCAGGTGAACCTTTCATTCCCTCCATCACTCTCACTCCCATTTCAAAAACCTCTTTCACAGACATAACAGAAGCCTTAATCATGCACTTTTCAGTGAATAAGAACTTACAAATGGGCCCAGAGGATACCCTTAAAACATAAAAGTCAAAGAAATCAAACCAACAGTGAGAAGGAAGTTCATGAATTTAAGTTAAGCCAAGTTATACTTTCTGATCTTTCGGTGTCAATTAAGACAGTCGACCCAAATAATATTTTGCTGGTATTAAGAAACCCAGCCACCGACCCAGTAGAAGTTGTTCTACCGAGCCAGTAGGAGTTGTTCCACCGAGCCAGTAGAAGTTGTTCCACCGAACCAGTAGGAGTTGTTCCACCGAGCCAGTAGAAGTTGTTCCTCCGAGCCAGTAGGAGTTGTTCCACCGAGCCAGTAGAAGTTGTTCCACCGAGCCAGTAGCAGTTGTTCCACCGAGCCAGTAGAAGTTGTTCCACCGAGCCAGTAGGAGTTGTTCTACCTAGCCAGTAGAAATTGTTCCACCGAGTCAGTAGGAGTTGTTCTACCTAGCCAGTAGAAGTTGTTCCACCGAGCCAGTAGTAGTTGTTCCACCGAGCCAGTAGAAGTTGTTCCACCGAGCCAGTAGGAGTTGTTCCACCGAGCCAGTAGACGTTGTTCCACCGAGCTAGTAGAAGTTGTTCCACCGAGCCAGTAGTAGTTGTTCCACCGAGCCAGTAGGAGTTGTTCCACCGAGCCAGTAGGAGTTGTTCCACCGAGCCAGTAGGAGTTGTTCTACCTAACCACTAGAAATTGTTCCACCGAGTCAATAGGAGTTGTTCTATCTAGCCAGTAGGAGTTGTTCCACCGAGCCAGTAGGAGTTGTTCCATCTAGCCAGTAGGAGTTGTTTTACCGAGCCAGTAGGAGTTGTTCTACCGAGCCAGAAGAAATTGTTCCACCGAGCCAGTTGGAGTTGTTCCACCGAGCCAGTAGGAGTTGTTCTACCTAACCACTAGAAATTGTTCCACCGAGTCAATAGGAGTTGTTCCATCTAGCCAGTAGGAGTTGTTCCACCGAGCCAGTAGGAGTTGTTCCATCTAGCCAGTAGGAGTTGTTTTACCGAGCCAGTAGGAGTTGTTCTACCGAGCCAGAAGAAATTGTTCCACCGAGCCAGTTGGAGTTGTTCCACCGAGCCAGTAGGAGTTGTTCCAAGTAGTAATATATTAGCAGATCTCCCTACCAAGTGTTTTTTTTGTGGATCAGACCTTGGGGGTTATGCAATGAGTTACGTCGTTGGATGGATTCGCCGAGTTTATATTGTATTTTATTTGAGTGGTATTTGAGTGGCATTTGAGTGGCATTTGAGTTTTGATTATTTTTTTACTTAATTTGAACTTATAGCATATAGATTTTGAATGCATGACATTCAAGTTTTGATAATTTTTTTACATAACTTGAAGTCATATGATATTTTGAGAGAGAGGAGAGAAGAGCGAGGAGATATAACTACATTGAATCAATATATGATTATATACATTTATTACATATCAAGTAGGAAAATATCCTTGTATAATATAGCTAGAGTTAATAAATATTAAGTAATACAAAGCACTACAACTTGTAATGACAATCAATGGATGATAGTCTTTTTCTTTACGATATCGTCATTGTTGCACTGATGTTATAACTTAGGAAGGAAGATTTCTGTTCTATGTACTTTTGATTCCATAATGAACTAAAATAAAAAGTTATGTATTAGTATAGGTTGATTAAACAAAAATGTAAAATAATTACATGAATTTGAATTATAATTCTTTTTACATTGGTTAGTTAACATTATATAGTAAAGGGAAGTAACTCACCAAGTTATATTGTTCGGTCTGTTTTTTCTTGAGCATAATTTTCATCAAGTGTTTTTGGTTCTCTCTCTTCTATCTAAAGCAAAACAAAAAATAATTGCTTTATAAATAAATTTTATCTAATTGGAAGTATTACTTATATCGGTTAGTTTACATTAAATAAAAAACACTCACTAGGTTGTGTTGTCTGACTTGCTCTTCTTGAATATAGTTTTCACCAGGAGGTGTTGGTTCTCTCAAAGATGTAGAAGATGTGTTTCCCGCTCCCATTGAAAGCACTAAGACCTTGTTCTCAACAACCTCATCTGTAGTAAAGTACTTCATCTGGTTGGAATCATCAAGTTTGTTGGATAGGTTTTGAGCTGTTTCTATCGCTTGTAATGCTGTGAATGTGATTATATCATGTCGATGATAACCAAATCTACTAACTTCACGATTTCTTACAAGTATGACTCCTGTTCCAATTCGTTTGACGTTGCTAGCATGTTTTTCAGGTATATATAGAACTCCCATCATCAAACCATCGTATTGCAAACATCTGTAGTTTACCAGTAGCGCATCCATCACCACTCTCCATTAGGTAATGTTAACTGAGTTGATATTTGAGGAGATTCAAAACTGATTACACTTCCAACAGCAAATTGAGAGAGTGTTGCGATACGAACCATACTGATCAACTGACTAGGTGTTTTTTTTTAATTAATCTACTTAGCTGTTTAGCTTCCTCAAGGGAAATATTGGATGGAAAGTTGATAGGGTGAAAGATTGGATGCTTGTCTGAATCGAATCCCATAAAAACCACCAGTTTTGGAACATCCGGTTGTGTTGGAGCTAATTTGTTGTGATCCTCATTTCTCACCATGGATCTCACTTGTCGTCTGTTGCCAAATGTTTCGACATTGTAGCGGATAATACATAAGTTTTTATAGACATCCTCAGCTGGTCTTTCGATGGAGATTATCTCGAGAAGCGATGGTGTTTGATTTAAGTGAAGCGGTTGAAACCTTCTAATCATTACTCTGTCATTGGTATCGCAAGAATTGAGCAAACTAGCAGCATTTTTTGACAAGCAGGAAAGATGAGAAAGAGATGGTGCTTTCAAAGTCCAAGCATAGTCAAACGTTTTATTTCTATCCGAATCCCATGGCTTTGGTCGAATTGTTTTCAGTTTCCTTTTTATTATATGTGAATCAGGAGGGATATTTTCTTTATCATCAGAGTATGGTTCGAATGTTGAGAGAAATGAGGTATTACGGTCTTCATTCATATTCAGAGCGTTCAGTGAGAAGTTGGAACTGAAAAAAGAGTAAAAAATATGTAACAGATGGTTGGAATTTGAAAAATATTTGAAAAGAATAAACTAACTAGATATTTATAAAATAAACACATAATCAAAACCAAAATGATCTTTCTGATGCATTATGGTGAAACTATTTGATCTTTTATTAATAAGAACAAAATATTAAAACATAAAATTAACTTTCTGAAGTATTATAGCAAATCTAGTTAAAGTTTTCTATCAATATATGTTAAAGAATTATTTAGTGATTCTCACCTTATTGACTGAAAGTCTTTCTATAGTTTCAAGTAAATGTAGTAGTTGGTGTGTAGATGTTGCTTCTTCGCTAGCTATTGTAGAACTGGATGCTTTCTGTGTGAAAACACTGGTTCTTAAATAGCTAAAGCTGTACTAATTAACCCTATGAAAACCATCTCGTGAAACCTTCTTTATAATACATTTATGACTCAGCAGTTTTTCACGCGATATTCCCGCGAAAGCATGTGTTTTTATTCGCGTGAAAATTATTTTTTTTACTCCCGCGAAAGCAACGGTTTTATCCATATGGAAATAATTGTTTTATTCCCGCAAAAGCATTGGTTTCTATCCGCCTGAAAATATAATTTTCATTCCCGCGAAAGCAACGGTTTCCATTCGCGTGAAAATAAATTATTTATTCCCGCAAAAACATTGGTTTGTATTCGAGTGAAAATAAAATATTTATTCCCACGAAAGCAACGGTTCCCATTCGCGTGAAAATAAATTATTTATTCCCGCGAAAGCACTGGTTTGTATTCGCGTGAAAATAAAATGTTTATTCCCGCGAAAACATTGGTTTGTATTCGCGTGAAAATAAAATATTTATTCCCGCGAAAACAACAGTTTCCATTCGCATGAAAATAAAGTATTCATTCCCGCGAAAGCATTGGTTTGTATTCGCGTGAAAATAAAATATTTATTCCCGCGAAAGCAACGGTTTCCATTCACGTGAAAATAAATTATTTATTCCCGCGAAAACATTGGTTTGTATTCGTATGGAAATAAAATATTTGTTCCCGCGAAAGCAACGGTTTCTATTCGCGTGAAAATATATTATTTATTCCCGCGAAAGCATTGGTTTGTATTCGCGTGAAAATAATTTTGTTATTCCCGCGAAAGCAACGGTTCCCATTCGCGTGAAAATAATGCTGATTCATAGCAGTGCAACTTAAGCTATATAAGAAGCACTGTTTTCATACAGAAAGCATTCACTTCATCGTTAGTAACTGAAGGAACAAGATCTACTACATCATCATCTACTACAGCACTCCTTCTTCATCATTTGAATTACATAGGAAACGGCCGAAGTTCAAACAACTACGTGTATAATTCATCTAATTCAAAAGAAAACAAGTCTTCATTTGTGATGTAAGTATTTATATTTTGTTTTAATTGTAATCAATTTAAACGTGAAGACATTTTTCTGAAAAAGACAAGATTATTCACTATTTAAGATATCAAAAAATGTTGTATGTAAGTTTTAATTATGTTTTATTATTATTATTTCAGGACTTCAAAATGAAAAAAGTACTCCTTCATCCGAATTTTATAGAAAGCAGCTCAAGTTTAAACAACTAGGAATATCATTCATTTTAATTCAAAGAAAGACAAGTCTTCATTTCTGATGTAAGTATTTACATTCTATTACAATAGTAATCAATTCAAGTATATTGAAAAAAATTGAAACCTTAGACTTTTTTATTTTTTGCTATAAAGCATTATCATTTTTTTTTAGTATAACAACGAACTAGATCAAAGGGAAAGAACTTTCCAACAACTTCAACTTGAGTAATAACTTAAGCTACTACTTATATTATATATAAATAATGTGTCGAGTAACAAACAACAGATATGTAGCAAACACTAGTTATAATCAAAAAAAAGAAATGCAAAAAACTCGGAATTGCTTTGAAAATACTAAAGACTACACCGAATGGATAGATGATAGTTTACTCGTTACTTCGTCGTTGTTTTTACAACAAACTTTTCCTGATACCACTGCAATAACTTATGTCGTCACAACTTATCCGGATAATCACTGTAGTCTTTTGTCACTAAAATTACAAAAAACTATTGCGCAATTTTCCCCAACGGACTTTTTTATGAAAGAGAGACTTTAATGCTTGATGAAAGTTATCGAAGAAAATCATTTCTTACAAATTGGAGACAAGTAGGTAAACATTGTGGTGAAAACATGGCTGGAGCTGGTTTCTATAACCTTGAAAAAGACAACGCTGTTCGAAGTGCTTTTTGTCGAGGGGTATTACTAAACTGGAAGGATGAAGATGAACATCCGATGAAAGAACATGCTAAAGGTTTTCCGTTTTGTCGATTTGTTAGAGGATTTAACACTCACAATCGTGTGTATAGACCTAGGAAACTACTTGCAGATGAAATGAAAAACATCCCAATTGTCAAAAGTTATACGATGGAAGAACAAAAAACTAGAAGAGGAGATTTAACTGCAGAAGTATTACCTCTAGGTATATCAATTGATCGTGCTGGTACACCACGTTTTGCTACTGAAACATATAGAGAAGACAGTTTCAAACAATGGAAGGGTAAAGTTTCCATGAAACTCCTTTCCAATGCAGGTTTCTACTATACTAAGTTCGGAGATAGTGGAAAATGCTTCTTTTGCTCAGGTGAACTTAAAGAATGGGAAGAGAGTGATCTACCGTGGGAGGAAAACTGTCGATGGTTCCCAGACTGTTCTTTTTTACTCAGCAGTAAAGGTGAAGAGTATGTTGAGGATGTTTACATGCGAACGGAAAAAGGCAAAAGGTGTAAGCGACGGGTTGAAAAATATCGAGAAAAAGTAGAACAAATAGCGCACAACAATGACACCGAAGAAATGAAACTTATCTGCAAAAAACTAGGATACAGTCAAAACGATATCGAACAAGTTTTAGTGTTAAATGGAAAACCTTTTGAGCAAATAGGTTTTATGATTGAAGCCTTACATGCTTTTGAAAATGATTTTACATCTGTTGAGAATTCATCAACACTGTTAAAAAATGATGCTAAATCAATTGATTCGTTAAAAAAAGATAAAGATCAGTCTAAGCAAAGCAAACTCGCTCAATGTGTGTCTGAGTCACATGAAAAAAAAGTAATTGCAAATCATATCTCTCTTCCATGTGGTCATCTCATTTACTGTAGTGAGTGTAAGGAAAAAGCACTTACTGAATGCTCATCAGAAGTAAAACCTTGCCCAATCGATGGTTGTCAGGTTGAAATTAAAGCATTAATGAAGGTCTACATGAGCTAGCATAACAATTAACCTCAAAAAAAGAAAAAGTAATGAATGATTAAATAGGTATTTCAATTTGAAAACGGATCATTCGCGTTTTGTAATTTAACGGAATGACAACAAATATGTTACGTGTTGAAGACTTTGCTCACCAAGAAGTTTCCGATGCTATAGGACCTAAGACTTTTTTGGCTGAGGTTTCGGATGAAATTTTGAGGATTTATTTTACGGAAAAATGTGTCTACTGTGTACTAGGAGGAAGTTCTTACAAGCAAGCAACCAATCTATCACTACTAAACTGTTACTGTTCACACGTTGATGACAAATGTATCACTTGTAAAAGATATGCTGAAATGGTTGAAGGTGCTACACTTACCAAAAGAGAATTGGGTGATGCTATCGACTGGATTGATAGAAGACAAGTTTTGAAAAACGCTAAAATGGGTTTTTTGGTGCATGATGAATGGATTAATGCTTTTTTGGATCTTTCCTGTGATGATTTGAAGTCTCCCTTTATGTTAACAAATTTGAGAGCACGATTAAATCCCTACCTATTACCTACTAGTCAGAGCAAACTGGCTTATCAACGTCTAAAGCATGGGTGCCCAACCTTTTTTTCAATTAGGCCACATTTTCATTATCCACCTTTCTAAAAGGCCGCCAAATGATTTTATACAAATATGAAGACTTGGGTTGTGTAAAGTTTGTAAATTTTATTCTTTTTAAAATGAAATACATCTGAGTAAATGGCTATTTAATGAGATGGCTGACATTATATAGTCGCCAAAAGAGTCCTATCATCTGGTTGTATATCTGAGGCAGATATATGCAACATATTGGTCAGGTGAGAGTTGGTTAGTCGAGATCTGAATCTGTTCTTTACGTAACCAATTTTTTAGAATAATTGCTCACAGCGGTATGTGCTGCCGAACATGCTGATCATGCGGCCAGCGAACTCTCTTCTTCTTAGATAGTTTTCTGGTGGTATGCTTTATATGACTTGAGCAAGTCTTCACAGAGGGCAATAGATTGGGTCATTTTTTAGTTGTATGACCTCTACAATCAGGTTGCGTGGCACATCAACACGTGTTATGGCTGAGAATGGGCAGATATTTTCTCCAATGCTTTAGAAATCCATGAATCTCAAATTCATCGCTCAGCTCATTCAAGAGAGTTTTATATCGATGAAACACCTCAGGATCTTCATCCAAACCTGGGCGACTTGCC
Organism: Cryptosula pallasiana; assembly: GCA_945261195.1. Classification (NCBI taxonomy): domain Eukaryota; kingdom Metazoa; phylum Bryozoa; class Gymnolaemata; order Cheilostomatida; family Cryptosulidae; genus Cryptosula; species Cryptosula pallasiana. The sequence goes on along the minus strand of OX183140.1, from coordinate 25,824,545 downwards.
GGTGTTGGAAAGCTTTCAATATCAATGTCGTACCAATCAAAGTCATCTATCCAAAGCGCCAACATGATAATACAGATCGGATTTGAGCTAATTTTTGCCTTGTAACTTTGTGTTGAGTCGGTTTAGATGTGTGAGGATGTCAACGAGAAATGAGAAATCATTGAGTAATTCTGGATCTCTGAACTCAGGTAAATCTTTGCTCTCTGATTCACAGGAAGTTTGGACTTCAGTTCTCAGTTTGTATGCTCGTTCCATCATATTTCCCTTCGACAACCACCTTACTTCTGCAAAGTATGGGACATCCTCATATTCTGTGTCTAATTCTGGAAGGTATTCCCTGAATTGTCTGTGTTTGAGACCTCTGGATCCGATGAAGTTCAATGTTTCTTTTACTACCTGCATGACGTTTGACATGCCGAGAGTTTTTGCTGCAAGATTCTCCTGATGAATAATGCAGTGCAAAGCTGGTGGTTGAGGGACAATGTTGTCAGCTACCATCTTGTTAAGTAGTAGTTTGGTGAATCCATGTCTCACTCTCTTGTTATATGGTGCTCCATCAGTGACGATAGCACTCAGGCTTTGCTAGATCAAGTTTTTTTCCTTCAATAGCATCCATTACCTCATCGAAAATATCTGTCCCAGTTGTGGTGCCCTTCATACTTCTCAAAGCTAACAAATCCTCTGTGACATTCAGACTTTTATCAACACCACGAATAAAGACTAAAACCTGTGCGGTATCAACCATATCTGTCGACTCATCGAGCCCAAATGAGAATGCCATCATATCTTTGATCCTATCCTGCAACTGCACCTGAATATTGTGGCTCAATTGTTCTGTTCTGCGAGTTATAGTCATGCGAGAAAGAGACGTTTTCTTGAAAGACTGCTGATCCTTCTCAGCATCACAAGCATTAGCAGCAGTGATCTCTATGCATTCTTTTATCATATCACCATCCATAAATGGTTTACCTGAAAAAAACAATTTTCTACCTTATGACATCGTTGCGTCTGTGTGTGCAGATACTTTATACATCCATAACTTTTCTGGGCCCTGACGAGTCAATCGAAACAAATAATGATTATCACAAAAACCAATATTTTGTTTGTTTGAAAAAACAATCTCACCTTTCTTGTTGAGAACATATGCGATTTTAGCACTTGCAAGTACTGCTCTTTTATTCTCACCGGTAGGGCCTTTCATCGTGGTCTGTTGCCTCTGTCTACTGTGCTTCAACGCCTCTACTCTTTCCTTCTTAAACTCCACAGTCATGCCAGCACCATGCTTGGCTTCAAAGTGTGACTTTGCATTGGCTCGTTAATGGTTTTTATGGTATTGTTAAGTTCCATACAAAGTATCCCCCCAGAAGGGAGAGGTACCATTAAGAACTCATCTGTCCAAGTGTCGTTAATTTTTCTGTTCTCCTGTTCAATTGTTCGAACTCTTTTATTTGCACTCATGTTGCTGACTAGTTGGCTAGTTACCTAATGATGCTCACTAATGATGGTTAATTAGTACTTCGGGCTGGACCATCCAAGCACAAATTATGGGGATTTCCCTACTCTGGAAATGGAAAAATCTGAGATTGCTCTATTGACCCAAGTCAGAGATTATTTTACTTATTGCATGAATTTGCAAATGAAACGAAACCGCTTTTTTCTTATTTTTGACATCATTCAAAAAGGCCGCATTTCACAACTCAAAAGGCCGCCATTTTTAAATAGGCCGCAGGTTGGGCATTGCTGGTCTAAAGGATAAATTACTTGCAATAGCAGAAGGATATCCATATGCTTAAACTCCTGATGAAAAAGAAGACTCAGTCAACCTGATAATACCTATTGATTCGACAAATATATCTGAGGACTCATAAAAGAACTGCTACAAAAAATGTTGCTTCATTTATCTCTAAACTACAGAAGAAACATGAGTGGAAAAACTCAACGATTCAAGTCAATTGCTACATTGGCTGATTTTGTTCCTAAGTTCATAAGGACTTATTTTGAACACATTCCTTTAGAGCGTTCGAATCCTCTTTTTGTTCAACTCATCACCGAAGAAGTATTTTATTTTGTGTTAGGATTCAATCTAGTTCGTAAATCAATACAAAGCATGCTTTTGAGCTGTAATTGTATTTCAAGAGCAAATCCTCTCGAATGCTTAAACTGTTCTAGGAGCTTTGATCCAAAAGTATGTTGTCCGCAAGACAAGTTGATAGATTTTGAAGATCTCAAAAGAGCTATCGAACTGATTGATATAAAGGAATGTTTGAAAGATGCTGAACTGGGTGATTTGATAGATATTTCGATTTTAAGAGGTTTGACTTCATTTCGCTGGACAGGAACACATGTTCTTTTGTCTCAATCTCGATTGGAACCATACTTACATTTTGGTAACCACTTTGATGAGATTGTTTCACATCTTCAAAATCAGCTGAGAGAGCTGAACAAGCCGCTAGCCACTTACGTATAAATAGAAAGAACATCAAGAAAGAAAGTATTCAACTTTCAACACTGAAAGCAAAAACATTTCAAAAAATGAGCTGCATATTTATCTTGCTACTGGCACTAACATTTCCCAATGTTAGTGGAGTATTCTATACCTATGAAATTGATGAATGTATAGCCGGAGCTATGGATAAAAATGATGTCTTGGTTTTTTCACCTTTCGAAAGGACTATACGATATAAAGATGAAAATGGAAAAATCTGTGTGCGACTCTACCCTCCTGACTTATTATATTGTGGTTTTTTCATCCCTCAAAGCGCTTCTTGGATCTGCAAGGACACAACTTCTACAGATTCTGTGTCTTGTAATACTACAACAAAATACGTTTTGAATCAAGAGGAATGTGAAATGGGTATTACAAATAATACGGAAGGACTTACTCAAAATACAAAAGTATTTCGAAATGGGGATTTATGTGCATTTCAATACAACCGTGAACGTTTGATCTGTCCAATGAGAAGACAGTTTATGACATACAAGTTTGCATGCGTGCAATGTGTTCATTCCGATCATTTGATCAACAAAGAACCAAAACCAGTTAACATCACTAACATCAAAGATTCATCACTTTCGACTTTTGACAGTTTCGAAACTAGTGGAGTGTATTATAGCAACAAAATTGATAAATGTCTAGCTGGAGTGATGGAAAAAAACGATGTCTTGGTTTTTTCACCTTTTGAAAGAACTATACGATATAAAGATGAAAATGGGAAAAACTGTGTGAGACTCTACCCTTCTGACTATATATATTGCGGTTTTTTCATCCCTCGAAACGCTTCTTGGATCTGTAAGAGTAAAGATTCTACAGATACCGAGGAATCAATTTCAGCTAACATCACTACCATCAATGATATCGAAATTCCAGCTAACATCACTAACATCAATAAAATCGAAGGTGTGAATTCAACATTTTCGAGTTTCGACAGTTTCAATGTTAGCGAAGTACTTTATGCCGACGAAATCGATGAATGTATAGATGGAGTTATGGAAAAAAATGATGTGTTATTTTTTTCACCTTTTGAAAAGAGTATTCGATATAAAGATGAAAATGGACAAACTGTATGAGACTCTATCCTTCCAACTATTTACATTGTAGTTTTATTATCGCTCAAAACGCTTCTTGGATCTGCAAAAGCAAAACTTCTACAGATACCCTGACCTGCAATACGACAACAAAATACACTCTGAAGCAGGAGGAATGTGCAATAGGGGTTAAAAATAATACGGAAGGTCTTACTCAAAATACAAAACTATTTTGGAATGATGAATTATGTGTATTTGAATACAACACCTCACGTTGGATTTGTCCACCAACAGAAGAGTTTGAGTCAACCAACTTTGCATGTGTGGAATGCAATCATTCGACCAATGAGAAGCCAAAAATAGCTACTATCATCACTAACATCAATGGTATTGAAGGTGTAAATTTGTCATTTTCGAGTTTTGAAAGTTTGAAGTCTATTCAAAACAAGATTATCATCAGCATCACATGTCAAGGAGATAACAAAGACAAATGCGATCCCAAAGTTATATATATAGAACTTTAGTTGGAGCATATTAACCAAAGTCCACCGAAATGCAAGACAGTTAACTCTAGATGATGAAAGCATAAACTAGGTTAAAAGTCTCTCTCTCTGAATAAAAATGAAATATCGAATCTATCTTCTATTATTCCCAATCCTAAGCAGTTATTGTCTTGCAACAGAGATTCGACCATTCACTTTATCTCATAGAGAGTCTGGATGTTTTTCGGGATCTCTTAATATGGAGGCGGTTAATACAGTAACTCATATTTTAAAAAAAAAACTTAAAATATCGTATGCATACACTCACATGTTTCATGCAGTTTTTTCACCAACGTAGAAGCTGTGACACTTATGATATATGGCCTCAACAATACTTTGTTTGCAAAACCGATGAAGCTTTAAATTACATTCGTTTATACGATGAAGGATTACTACCTACGATTTGAAGAACAACTTCAACAATCACCACAACTCCGCAGACAACGACGACAACAACAAAAATTACAAACGAGTCACTAGTTCCAGCTTTATCACCATCAATTCCATCTCTTCCACAAGCGCTGGGTTTAGTCGATTAGATTTTGGAACAGCCAAGCCCTACAAACTCTACTATATACAAAGAAGAAATCGAAACAACTACTGATTGTGTGTGTGATAGATACATCATATGCGAAAACAATTCAGCAGCAATTACAAGTTCAACACCATCGATTTATAGAGTTTTTATTTATAATGACTTGGAGGATTTTTCAAAACTTTCTCTATCTATATTGGAAGATAGTAAACTTAAACTTGAAAAAAATCTTCTCATCGTCATTGAACCTGAATGTGATGATATTTCTTGTAAAGTCATCAAATACTTTACAAATTAAATAGTTTTTATGGACTTTAACACTATATATTCAACCTATTACACTTTATTATGATATATATTTTATTACATTCTCCAGTAAGCAATTAATGTAATACTTATTATGTAATAATAAAACTATAACAATAACTATATCGTTGTAGATAGTTATATCATATACAAAAACAATTCAGTAGCAATTACAACTCCAACAAAAATGTTGTCATATGAGTGCCATACATTCAAAATCTATATGCCATATAAGTTCAAATCAAGTAAAAAAATAATCAAAACTCAAATGCCACTTAAATGCCACTCAAATGCCACTCAAATACCCCTCAAATAAAATACAATATAAACTCGGCGAATCCATCCAACGACGTAACTCATTGCATAACCCCCAAGATCAAATCCACAAAAAAACACTTGGTAGGGAGATCTGCTCATATATTACTACTGTTCCATCTAGCCAGTAGGAGTTGTTTTACCGAGCCAGTAGGAGTTGTTCTACCGAGCCAGAAGAAGTTGTTCCACCGAGCCAGAAGAAGTTGTTCCACCAAGCCAGTAGGAGTTGTTCCACCGAGCCAGTAGGAGTTGTTCTACCGAGCCAGAAGAAGTTGTTCCACCGAGCCAGAAGAAGTTGTTCCACCAAGCCAGTAGGAGTTGTTCCACCGAGCCAGTAGGAGTTGTTCTACCGAGCCAGAAGAAGTTGTTCCACCAAGCCAGTAGGAGTTGTTCCACCGAGCCAGTGGGAGTTGTTCCACCGAGCTAGTAGAAGTTGTTCCACCGAGCTAGTAGAAGTTGTTCTACTGAGCCAGTAGGAGTTGTTCCATCGAGTCAGTAGGAGTTGTTCTACCGAGCCAGTAGGAGTTGTTCCACCGAGCTATTAGGAGTTGTTCCACCGAACCAGTAGAAGTTGTTCCACTGAGCCAGTAGGAGTTGTTCCACCAAGCCTGTAGGAGTTGTTACACCAAGCCAGTAGAAGTTGTTATGCTGAGTGAGAGAGCAAAAAAGAGGGTCTAGCAGTTTTGGTGCCGAGTTGAAAACCATTTTGTTTTACTGCAAAAGTTCCAGTGTTTATCAAGATGGATAAACCTAGTTTCACACAAATAGCATGATTTCACAATGGAGTTTGATTGCAATCAATCGATTAATATGCATTTTGGAGTCAAATTTACATCAGCATTTTTAACCATAATAGTAAATTCATTTATTGTAAAACACAACAAAGTCCAATTCTGAGCCAATCCAGCCTAGTTTATATTTATTTTGTATGTACACAATTGGAAACACATAGGAAATATATTACTGTGACAGATTATGGTAACTTTCAAGGCTTTAGTTTTTATTTAATCAGTTCAAACAGTTAATTTTTTGTTAATTGATGTTCATGCTGCTACACAACTAATATTGTAAGGGTAGATCTGCTCTTACAATACTACTCATCAAATGCTGTTAGAACAAAACGTTGTTGTGCTGCCATGTGTATGCAAACTTTGTGAGATAAACAGCATTATTTTTATCTTGGTAAAACTTACAATCTTTTGGTATTAGATTGACTATTGATCAGCTTTTTGGCATGTGATTGGAAACTGCCTTTATTCATTTCATCACTTGAGTTACAGAAAACGACGTTTTTGTTAAAAAGATTTTTGTTGCATGCATCGCCATATAAAATACGGATGTATGCGATGGTCTTTTCAGATTGTCACAGCTTAAAAGATGGAAAATAATTAAGCGAAAAATTGTTTTTGGATGTTATTACTGCGCAAAACAAAATTTCACTCATGGGACAGTATATTCTAATGCATAATACGCACGTATGTTACTATAGTGTATAACACAAAAGACATAAAGTAAACTTACAACCTACATCAGTGATTGGTTGAAACCAATTTTGAGGGTCAGTGATTGGTGCAGCCTTAGTAAAGCCTCTAACAAGTCCAGGTAGTTCTCTCATCTCTCGTCTTGTCAAATGCCTGTTGGCACACAAGTCTTGAAAGCATTGAAAGCTAACAGCGAAAGACCTATGCACATTAAAGCCAGCTAATTGGCTGACTATTACCACACCGGATGTCTTCATTTCCTGTGCAGACCTGCTGCTGAAAGAGCTGCTCAAACAAATGGATTCTGAAAAATTGATTTCAACTTGTTCACAGGCAGCAAAAGTCTCAGAAAATGCAGTATGGTAAGTCAGCTTTTGATTGGTCACACGCAAACATTGATTAATTTTTATTATCATTTTAGTTATTGTGTTATCGTAATTATTATTGTAGCTGAAACTTTCTATCATCATTTGAAGTAAAATTTGTTACAGCAAGAGATAAACTCTTTTTTGCACACTGCAAGTAGTTATATTTACTGCCATTTGATTTCACCGATAATATTGAAAGCTCTGACTCCTGTATATGTTTTGAAAAACCAACAACAAACAACCATTGGACGCTTAAAATCCTCATGTTAAATGATCTCTTTGTACAAATATTTTGTTTATCCAACTTTCACTCCCATAAAATACCAATTTTTCATATCCATATTTTTGTTTGACTTTTACCAAGTCGAAGAATAATAGTTAACTAGGACTGATAGTTGACTAAGATTAATGGTTAACTAATATTACCAGTTAGCAAGGTCCAATAGTTAACTAAGATTTAGAGTTAGCTAAGAGGAATAATTAACTAAGACTAATAGCTAACTAAGATTAATAGTTAACTAACACTAATAGTTAACTAACACTAATCCTTAACTGGGACTAATAGCCAAGTAAGATTAATGGTTAACTTATCGTTAATAGTTAACTAAGACCAATAGTTAATCAAGATTAATAGTTAACTAAGACTAATAAAGGACTAAGATTGATGGTTAACTAAGATTAATAAGTGACTAGGACTAATAGTTAACTAAGATTAATAGTTGACTAAAACTAATAGTTAAATAGGACTAATAGATAACTAAAAGTCATAGTTAACTAGGACTAATTGTTCAATAAAATTAATAGTTAGCTAAGTGTTAACTAATTAGTTAACAATAGTTAGGTAAGGTTAATAGTGAACTGAAACTAGTAGTCAAAGAAGATTAACAGTTAACTTTGACTAATAGTTCAATAAAATTAATAGTTGACTGGGACTGATAGCATTGATTATCTAATGAACTTATCGTAGAATCAAATAAAATTTCTCTTTTGTAGTCCTTCAGTAGATCCTGATGTTCTAAACGAGAGAGTTGAAGCCGTCGAAAGCAATTGCTTCAAATGGCGGAGCAGATTGCACCAGAACCTGACCATTTTAATTGTATTTCTAGCTGTTATGATGGACTGTATGCTGATGACTGTTATCGGTAAGTTGTAACCTCGCGTGTCTTTACTCCATGGTAAAGCTACCTAGACCACCCTCAGTCTAAACTATATAGTAAGGTGTCCTAGGCTACCATTTAGTTGTTATGTCTACAGACCCAATCTTACCAGACATGATGCTCGAGATGGACATGGAACCAGATAAACTTGTCGGAAATAGATTTCTTACTTCCCAGCCTTCAAAAGCTAACTGGACATCTGGAGAAGATCTAGCTAAGAAATATGCTCTGAAAGTGTCACTAATGGTCAGCCTCAAACCTGGGCTGGAGATGGTATTCAATTTTGCTGTTGGACTCCTAGTAGACAGGTGAGTCGGGCAACTGTTAGTGGACAGGTAGGTCGGGCACCGATTTGTAGACAGGGAAGTTGGGCACCTGTTAGTAGACAGGTTAGTCGGGCAACTGTTAGTAGACAGGTAAGTTGGGCACCTGTTAGTAGACAGGTAGGTCGGGCACCTGTTTGTAGACAGGTAAGTTGGGCACCTGTCAGTAGACAGATGAGCTAATGCTTGGTTACACTGCATCAGATGTTTTGGTGTCAATCAACCTTTGCGATGGATCACTACGATCTGCCAGACAGTTGTAACATGCCGATGTACCTAGCGCACATTGGTAAGCTGCGGCTAGTCAATCAAATGGAGTGGAGTGCGACTTTATGCCTGTTTCATTTCTGGCAAAATATTTTTGCTCTCTTCTGTTGTGGATATTTGTGGAGCTCTGTCGTGACCAATGTATTAAAGAGGTGCCACTGATAGCCCTTTGGCATCAAACAGACTTGTAGTTAGCCCTGGTACAAGCTACAGAATGGGCCTGAAAAGTTGCCACCAAATACAAATACCCATACCAGCAAACTACTGGCAAGCTTCCAGCAGTCTACCGGCAGACTACTGGCATAATACCAGCCCTGGGAGGGTATCCTGGGTCGGCAACAAGATGGCTGCCATAGCCAGAAGAATGAAACATAGCCTAAGGATAACCAGCACTGCCTATTCACATCTTAGATGATTCCAGATGTCCGTATTTAAAGATAAAAGGCTCCAAAAAGACCTAGGGCCTACCTCAAAGACAAGGAGACATCTAGGGACAAATTACATTGGTATGGAACTATTAGCTCCGCCCCTTACTTCTGGGCGCTATTTATAATTAACCTTTTGCCTGTTACTTTATTGGATTATATAAATAACCTGTGTATGTTATTCACTTACCTGTAAATGTGTTATGTTTGATCGGTCTACTCATAAAGTAGGCCAACTACTTCCTGTTAACTTCCTGTACTTAGCCTATAAAAGGCAAAACTTTCTAGCATTTATTGCCACTTGCCAAATGCTGTTGCCTTTGCCACTTGTTACCACTGCTACCATTGCTCTTATACTGGGTTTGTATGAGACAATAAATGTATAGACTTGAAAGCACGGAGTTATACATCTGAGCGGAGAGCTCAATATGATATTTCAGAGAGATATGAGGCTGTGTGTACTACAGTAGATAATATGATATTTCAGAGAGAGATGAGAATGTATGTACTACAAGAGATAATATGATATTTCAGAGAGAGATGAGGCTGTATGTACTACAAGAGATAATGTGATATTTCAGAGAGAGATGAGGCTGTATGTACTACAAGAGATAATGTGATAATTCAGAGAGAGATGAGGTTGTATGTACTACAAGAGATAATGTGATATTTCAGAGAGAGATGAGGCTGTATGTACTACAAGAGATAATATGATATTTCAGAGAGAGATGAGGCAGTATGTATTACAGGAGATAAAGTGATATTTCAGAGAGAGATGAGGTTGTATGTACTACAAGAGATAATGTGATATTTCAGAGAGAGATGAGGCTGTATGTACTACAAGAGATAATATGATATTTCAGAGAGAGATGAGTTTGTATGTACTACAAGAGATAATGTGATATTTCAGAGAGAGATGAGGCAGTATGTACTACAAGAGATAATGTGATATTTCAGAGAGAGATGAGGTTGTATGTACTACAAGAGATAATGTGATATTTCAGAGAGAGATGAGGCTGTATGTACTACAAGAGATAATGTGATATTTCAGAGAGAGATGAGGCTGTATGTACTACAAGAGATAATATGATATTTCAGAGAGAGGTTGTATGTACTACAAGAGATAATATGATATTTCAGAGAGAGGTTGTATGTACTACAAGAGATAATGTGATATTTCAGAGAGAGATGAGGCTGTATGTACTACAAGAGATAATATGATCTTTCAGAGAGAGGTTGTATGTACTACAAGAGATAATGTGATATTTCAGAGAGAGATGAGGCTGTATGTACTACAAGAGATAATATGATATTTCAGAGAGAGGTTGTATGTACTACAAGAGATAATGTGATATTTCAGAGAGAGATGAGGCTGTATGTACTACAAGAGATAATATGATCTTTCAGAGAGAGGTTGTATGTACTACAAGAGATAATGTGATATTTCAGAGAGAGATGAGGCTGTATGTACTACAAGAGATAATATGATATTTCAGAGAGAGGTTGTATGTACTACAAGAGATAATATGATATTTCAGAGAGAGATGAGGCTGTATGTACTACAAGAGATAATATGATATTTCAGAGAGAGATGAGGTTGTATGTACTACAAGAGATAATGTGATATTTCAGAGAGAGATGAGGTTGTATGTACTACAAGAGACAATATGATATTTCAGAGAGAGATGAGGTTGTATGTACTACAGGAGATAATATGATATTTCAGAGAGAGATGAGGCTGTATGTACTACAAGAGATAATATGATATTTCAGTTGCTGGATATGATGCTAGACATATTTCAGCCAAGGTTACAAGAAATACAGAGAAACAGAATGGCTAGTCATCTCTCATACAACAGCCATTGTTCTTGTAACACAACAAGGAAAGGTTTTGCTTGAGCTATTTCTAACATCTCGTTTTGATTAGATTGGTTTGTTTGTTTGTTTTATTTATTTATTTCAGCACAAAAATATAGTAATAGAAAGAAGTTTAGCAGCAGAGGAAATGTTGGGGCCTGAGGGGCAATAGCACTGCAGCTAGTCGAGGCGCCAGGCCCGGTATGCTGGCAGTCAGCAGTCACCTCTACATCAGGTTGAGTAGATGACGCTTCATCGCTTGCCTGAAGCAATTCCCCCCCCCCCCCCAAAAAAAAAAAAAGATTGAATCAAACTCGGCAGCCCATTCCACATAGAAGCACACTGGTAACTCAATCTGTGATGTCTTGCAGCAGTGGTTGATTTTGGTAGAAGTTGGTTAAGTTGGGAAGCAAGAGTCAAGTATTTGTGATGCAAGTGAGATTGGGTAGAGTAGGAAGTTTTGTGAGCAAGTATTAGTAGTTTGTATTTGTATATTGAATGAACAGGTAAATTAATGAGTTCTGGAAAAGAGGTATTGTGTGAGTAGTAACAGACTTTTTATATATTATTTGTATTAATTCCTTTTGCAGAAGGTGAATTTGGTTAAGATAACTGGTTCCAGCATTTCCCCTGTATTCACCGCAACAACTAATTTTTGAATTAATAAAACAGTTTTAAATTAAAAGCAATATTTTTCTTGGTGAAAAGCTGGAGTATTTAAATAGCATTCCTATGTTAGGTCCAAGTGTTTTGTGAAGTCCTAGAACTTGTAAGTTTCAAGATAGATTTTTGTCAATTTCAACTCCGAAGTATTTTATTGAGGATTTCTCTTCCAAATTAAAATCATCTATTTTATTTAAATCACATTTTAATGAGGGTGTGTTTTGGTGAGTTTTTAGTACAATATAATTAGTTTAATCTAGATTTAAAGTAAGTTTGTTTGAGTCGCACCAGTTTTCACAAGTTTAAATTCTACATTTATTTTGTCCACATGTAGACTCTCAAAAAATAGATTAGTATCATCGGCATACAGAATAGGGTCAAAACATTTTGTAACCTTGGAGAGATCGTTTATGCAAGTTAAAAAAAAAGTTGGGTCCAGGATGAAACCCTGTGATACACCGCACGTAATGTCACAGAATCTAGAAACTGCCTCATTTACCATAGTCAGTTGTCTATGGTGTGAAAGTTAATTAGAGATGAGATCAATGCTGATGTTTGAAAAGTTTAGAAACTTGAGCTTGTTTAGTAGAATAAAATGATCGATTGTATCAAAAGCTGCACTAAAGTCTAGAAATATTCCCAAGACAGAATTCCCATTATTCATTGCCTCCAGTGTTTTATCTGTAAACTTTATGAGAGCAAGAGACGTACTTTTGTTTTTTCTGAACCCATATTGTTTGTGATCGAGTATGCTGGTTTTCTCCAGGAAATCTACTAATTGATTGTTTATCATTTTTTCAAAAGTTTTACTCAAAATTGGTAGAATAGATATCGGTCTATAATTTGAACAGTCTGTTGTTGAGCCTTTTTTATATAATGTTTTACTTCTGCTGTTTTTGAAGAATCAGGAAATTTACCACAAGTGGAACATTTGTTTACGATATAAGCTGATGGTACAGCTAAGATATTTGCACTGGTTTTCAGTAATTTAGCTGGCATGTCGTCAAATCCAGAAGCTTTCTGTAGATTAATGTTACTTAAAAGCGCTTCAATAGCTAGTGATGATAGCTGGCTGGTGATAGCGAGTTTCTGATATTTCTGATCAATCTCTGGTTACACCCTACCACCACTTGGGGGTTACCTGAAAGGTAACTTATGCACTCGACCTCGTCTGCTGACTCTATGCACGAGTAGTACAATCTATAAAATATCAGTTCACACTTCGCACTAACTATCGTACAAGTGTATTCTAATTCATCTCGTATCGCTCACTTGTATCACTCACTTGTATCACTCACTTGTATCACTCACTTGTATCACTCACTTGTATCACTCACTTGTATCACTCACTTGTATCACTCACTGCCAGCCACAACTACACTACAGTGCTGTTGCTTGAACCACTCGTACGAACTTTTACTAACAATATAACATGATACTGGCACACAGAATAAAACACTATTTGCTCTGCTGAGAATCCAAAATTAAAATGGCTGTCAATTACCATTTCTCTAAAATCAAACCTTTAACAACAACTAACAACTATATTCATCTTTGCATCATGTGCACATAACTCCACCATAATATCATTGTTGGCATGTTAGTCAACCATTTATGGGATTACATAATACATCCTCTTTAAATGCACTAGCTATTTAGGTATTTGGTATCAGTTGTGGTAGTTCTGCGCATTGCTAGGTAAATGTGGTCAAATACTTTGATACTAGGTGCTCATATAATACTTTTACAGTCTACAACTTTAAGTCTATGCTGCAGGTATTCTGAAAACTTAGTCTTTGTGATAGAGCGCAGAAAAGATTAGTCGTTGGCTTGTATAAAGCTCAATCAAAAGCTGATCTTTATCATTTTGAAGAAGTTCAGCAGTGCTGCAGAGAAAGACACAGCACAGAAAGGAATCGGCTTCACTGTGTGATTGCTTGAGAGAATTTCAAAGCTTTATGCTTTAAGTAAAGGTTGGTTGTTAATAGTTCAACAGCTGGTAGCTTTTAATCATTAAAGACTAATTATTCTTTAATTTAAATATTAGCCAGTTGAATAAATAGCAGTGTGTGTGCCTTTCATTGTCAGCAAAATAAAATTTATTTATGTATCAATCATTGATAAGAAATGTTAGGCTTGATTATTTTCTACCAAGAGATGACCTAAAATAAAACATTAAATCAGGTCATGTGCAAATATATTATTAATGGCCGAATTATATTTCATAATTGAGTTTGAAAAAAATAATAAAATATTTAAAAGTTCTAGGACTTTAAAAAGCTATAATCAGCAATCAGAGTTATTACAAATTTTTTTCTCGCCAAAATTATTCATTTAAAAAAAATAAGTCATTCGAGTTGCAGTTCATCAACCAAAGATGTTGCTAATTTCAATTGCTTACACAAATTACAAAACAATCCAGTCTTTTTACATTTATCATTAAACTTTTTCCATCAAGTATTGACATGGTTGATGGAGTTGAACAAAACTGGATATGCATTCAGTTTCCTAAGATGTGTTCTGTGCTGGACTTCGTTCTTTTACTTGTGCAGATTTTTATGAGATTAATCTTCACTGCTAAAACTTTTAATCTTCCATCAACAGGATAATTGTTTTTGGGTTTAATCTTGAGGGTGTGAAAAATGTTTTCATCTTTCACATGGATTGAGTTTGAAAGACCAACCATAGCTACGTTATCTTGTGCTTCAATTTACTTCCTACTTTCTAATAGAGCATTTTTTATGGCGATATGCTTTTCAAAAAATATTATTTATCTCACAAACAGTATAAAATGAATTTTTTGCCATTTTGATTTTGCAAAAATTATCTCATAAAATAAAATGAATGCTAAAATGGCTGATTAGAATATAATCAACTTTATTAAAAACCAGCCGTAGTTTCACTGCTAGCTTGACTGCTGCCATGTGCTTAGGAGTTCAACTTTCTGTTTGCATTAACGCTAGAAATATATACAAACTACTGGAAGAAAATGAGTGATTTAGAGCTTGAAGAAATAATGGACTCTGACTTAATAAAAGTACTAGAGGATATTGGCGCGTTGACAAGTTCCCCAAATTCCAGCTCAAACTTGATGCCTGGCAGCGGAGACTCCACTGGAGAACGTAACCAGGCAGCAGAGTGTAAGTAAATGTAACAACTTTGGGCCAGTCTCAGTGAAAACTTGTCCTTACAAAGTTGATGGAAAAAGTACAACTTGCTATACAGCTGGTATGAATTATGTTACAGTTATAAATGGGTTTAATGGAGATGCTACATTCGATCAAGTACCAACTATTGACCAATCAGGGGATAACTACATCTCACAAACAACCCCAGTATCTAACAGGGTGCATACTCAGTATTTCCACAACTACAACAAGTAAGTTACTCTATTAACTGAGAGAGAGCTAAAGCTACATCTATGGTATTGCGTCCATTGTATTGGTACCTCGGACATTGGCTGTTGTAGTCCATCGGTTCCGCTTGATGCCAGAGATATGCTGCCATATGGCACCTCCCCTTGGTTTTCTACTAATCAAAACATGGAGTTTGCTGCACCAGGTGATGGAGTCTCTGAACATGTCCCAGTGAGACCACAACAACAAATGCCTATACAGAATACATCCACACGTTATGTAACTGAGCAGTGCCAGAATGGACAACCACCGTACTACCAATACCACACAAGTTATATAATGACACCTCAACCCTTTAATGATGGTGAGTGATAGCATCTTCTACTTATGTGTTCTGATTTCAAGCTCAGCTCCGTACGCTTGCAAAAAGAGAGATCCAACAGATCTAAAAGGTAGACTAGAAAGGTGGTGGTATTGTTATTTACTGGTTAATTACCAAAAGGTATGTGAATATTTATTGTTGCAGTTCGAATACAGTATAGGGTTACCTGGACAGAGGGGAGACTGGGGATATTATATCTCTTTCCATTCCGTTTATTACACTGTAGTTCATGTCTAAGGATCTGTAACTGTTAAGACATAAAACGGCAATAATCTTTGATGTGATATATTGAAGGCTTTCGATCCACGTATGTACCATCCAATGAGATGTTCCCCTCTGAAATCTACAAACCCACTAAACCGAGGAGAGAGAGAAAGAAAAGTTGTAGCCCACCACCTGATTTCGTCAAACCAAGCGAGCCATACGTGGAGCTTATTGCCAAGGTAGTCTAGTACTGATTAATTTTCAGTTGAGAAATGAAAGTTAAAATGGACACTTACGCTGGTGAGTGATAGTTTATTTATATGTTCTAGGCAATACTGAGCTCTCCAGACAATAAAATGCTGATAACAGAGATTTATGATTGGTTTCTGAAAAAATTCCCGTGTTTTGCTATGGGTAACATTCGCTCGTGGAGAAACAGGTAAACATCTCAGAGTTATGTAATCCGATGTTAGCTGACATATCTTACCAGTTTCACTACCTTACTGTTTGTGTTTAAGTGTTCGCCACAATCTCAGCCTCATGAAGTGTTTTGTAAAAAAGGAGAGGTCGGATGGCTGTAGAGGATATTACTGGTCGATACATCCTCAGTTTATAGTGAGTATTGTTTGTTCCTTTTTTACTTGATGATTTACGCAAAGCCGGTTTTTGAGCTTCATTTTAATTTTGTGATTTATTTTGTAGACTGATTTTGAAAACGGTCGTTTTGATGTCGAGGGATGTAAGGAGAGGAAGAACGTTGATCCGTCAAAGAAACACAAAAAAAATAAACAAAAAACCAAGTCTCAACAGCTGCAGACAGGTTTCTACCCATCCTACATTGTTAGACAGCGTCAGCATGCACCGATGCATGCAAACTACCAGCCAATGGTAAGCTAAGTGTAAATATTAGAGATAGTAACTTGTTGGTGTAGGAATGTAGAGTGATTAGAGCGGGTGGGTTTTATAGAGAGTTGTCTTCTCACTATCTTTCTAGCTCTTACCAACTCATATACTTGGTATGATTGTAGGTAACCACAATGCATCAGTATGAGAGATTGCGCCCCCTACACAGAGATCCTATGATACAAATGGACCAATGTGCACGCATGAACCAACCCTCATACATGGACCAGACTCCACACATGGACCAGATCCCACACATGGACCAGACCCCACACATGGACCAGACCCCACACATGGACCAGATCCCACACATTGATCAGACCCCACACATGGACCAGACCCCACACATGGACCAGATCCCACACATTGACCAGACCCCCCACATGGACGCTTCCCCACACATGGACGCTTCCCTACAGATGGACGCTTCCCTAGAGATGGACGCTTCCCTGGAGATGGTGGATGACATAGGCAACCCGCCTACTCAAACAATCACATTTCATTCTAACCCTTCTACTGCTCCTCTATCACTGTCTGATGAGGATTTCCCTTGTATATACTCCTCCTCCCCAAACCAAACATTTGATTATGGAATCCTCTGTTAGACAGTAGCAGGTAAGGTCTACTAAACCACCAGACATAACTCATGAAATGTGTATGCTCAAGGATACCTTTCATTCAGTATAACTGCTGGCATTGTTTATCACCACTCCGACAAAACCCACCGATGGTTCCGGGTGGTTACAGTACCACTAACATATCAGGTGGTAGAGCACCATGGAGGTACAGTTCAGTTTTAGCATCTCAAGATGGCCGAAGTTATTTATACCAATAATTATATGGTCAGCCTGTCAATTGCGTTATGTGCTTGTAGAACCTGACGCAATCTGTTAAAGGAAAGTGAAGCAGCCGTCCAACCCACATCAACACAACAATAACCTACTTTTTGTATGTATATAACAGGATATATAAATAGACTGATAAAGAGGCACAGATTTTAAACTATTAACTATTATGAGAAATAGACTTGGGTTCATAGTAAACCCACTAGTGGGTACGTCTGACGACCCTTCGGTTGGCCTGTTTGCACAGTTCTACTGGTATATACCTTTGAAAGTTTTGTGTAGGTTACTGCTGTAGTGTACTATGTACAATATCCAATGTTATATCTAATCTGCTGTATAACTATTCCTATGTGAACCTACCAAGTATGCAATGTGTGCCAGTTTCAAAGTATTCAGGGGCCTGTAAAATGTTGTTGTATTTGTTATTGTCGTTGTTATAATTGCTATATCGTTATTGCTAATAGAAGTTAACAATTGTTATGTTATTGATAAATGAAAATTTAAAATAAACAGTTTAAGATACAAATCTGAGAGCCATCAGATAGAAAGGGTAATGTGCAGTTAGGGAATGCAGGTGTTATTGATAGCAGACGTGGATCAGAGGATTATCTCCCCTCCTAAAACGCTAACTGCAAGTCAAATATAACTATTGTTACTCATATTGTTTATATAGTATAAGGTACAGAAAATTCGCTTCGTAGAATGGATCGAATTTTTTATCACGATTGGTTTGATGATGCTAAACACAACAAGCCGGAGTCATTTTGAAACGAAAATAAAATGGTAAAAAATTTGGAAAATGTAGACAGGTATTTCATTTTTATGCATCCGAAGAGACACCAAACGCTGTCAACTGGCTAGCTTTCGAGAGGGGAAATAACTCCATGGTGCTACGCTGACACACATACATAGCTTAGCTTTCTGTTTGGGTCTGTTACTACACATCACTAGCAAGTAGTCATAATAAAAGTTGTACCAACAAAATCTTTTCAAGTTTTAATGCAAAAATTCAGAAAAATATGTTATGGTGTTAGATTTTCTGTAACAGCTCTTGCAACTAGACATATTCATGATGCTTACTGGGGCAGTGACTTTTTTCACCACAAAAAAATGTTAGGTCTTATGTTAGCAATTGTGGAATCATTTTCGTCTGGACTCTTAATGAACACAAATAAATAGGCTGCAACTATGTTAAGAATAAGGAATGTTAGTAGAAATGTCATTTTATAGCCAGATAACTACAGGTATTAGCCATCGAAACATCTGCACTGGAGTGTTTCAACATTTATTCTAGAAAATGCTGACGTTAGTCACATAAAATATCGTTGAGTTGTTTGTTCCACGAGTTGTCTGCGTTGGTAAAATTGCCATCAAAACTTGGTGAGAGCAACAATAGACAGGTAAAAAAGACGGAAAACATAAAATAAACCTATAGGAATGCTTGTACCTTTCAACATTGAAGTTGACCATCAGATTAAATAAAAGGATATCAAATCTCTCATTTTAACGGGCTTTAGCTGGAAAGGATAAAAAATCCTTTTAAAACTGGGTGGTCTGTAAGCAGTACAATACCTTACCTTAGAACTTACCTTAGGACTTACCTTAGGACTTACCTTAGGACTTACCTTAGGACTTACCTTAGGACTTACTGTAGTTGGTTTTGCTCCAGATAAAACTAACCAATCAGCTGTGGTTACTAATTAGAGATTACGCGTTACGCTGGTAATTAGCTTATTGTGGTAAATGTTGGCAATTGTCTGATGTCTTGTCCAGGTAAACCTTTCATTCCTTCCATCACTCTCACTCCCATCTCAAAAACCTCTTTCACAGACATAACAGAAACCATAATCATGCACTCTTCAGTGAATAAGAACTTACAAATGGGCCCAGAAGATACCCTTAAAACATAAAAGTAAAAAATAATCAAACCAACAGTGGGAAGGAAGTTCATGAATTTAAGTCAAGCCAAGTTATACTTTCTGATCTCTCCGTGTCAATTAAGACAGTCGACCCAAATAGTGTTTTGTTGGTATTAAGAAACCCAGCCAGCAAGCCGGTAGAAGTTGTTCCACCGAGCCAGTAGAAGTTGTTCCACCGAGTCAGTAGAAGTTGTTTCACCGAGTCAGTAGAAGTTGTTCCACCGAGCAAGTAGGAGTTGTTCCACCGAGCCAGTAGGAGTTGTTCCACCGAGCCAGTAGGAGTTGTTCCACCGAGCAAGTAGGAGTTGTTCCACCGAGCCAGTATAAGTTGCTCCACCGAGCCAGTAGAAGTTGTTCCACCGAGCCAGTAGAAGTTGTTCCACCGAGCCAGTAGAAGTTGTTCCACCGAGCCAGTAGAAGTTGTTCCACCGAGTCAGTAGGAGTTGTTCCACCGAGCCAGTAGGAGTTGTTCCACCGAGCCAGTAGAAGTTGTTCCACCGAGCCAGTAGGAGTGGTTCCACCGAGCCAGTAGAAGTTGTTCCACCGAGCCAGTAGAAGTTGTTCCACCGAGCCAGTAGGAGTGGTTCCACCGAGCCAGTAGAAGTTGTTCCACCAAGCCAGTAGGAGTTGTTCCACAGAGCCAGTAGGAGTGGTTCCACCGAGCCAGTAGAAGTTGTTCCACCGAGCCAGTAGAAGTTGTTCCACCGAGCCAGTAGAAGTTGTTCCACCGAGTCAGTAGAAGTTGTTCCACCGAGTCAGTAGAAGTTGTTCCACCGAGCAAGTAGGAGTTGTCCACCGAGCCAGTAGGAGTTGTTCCACCGAGCCAGTAGGAGTTGTTCCACCGAGCAAGTAGGAGTTGTTCCACCGAGCCAGTATAAGTTGCTCCACCGAGCCAGTAGAAGTTGTTCCACCGAGCCAGTAGAAGTTGTTCCACCGAGCCAGTAGAAGTTGTTCCACCGAGCCAGTAGAAGTTGTTCCACCGAGTCAGTAGGAGTTGTTCCACCGAGCCAGTAGGAGTTGTTCCACCGAGCCAGTAGAAGTTGTTCCACCGAGCCAGTAGAAGTTGTTCCGCCGAGCCAGTAGTAGTTGTTCCACCGAGCCAGTAGAAGTTGTTCCACCGAGCCAGTAGAAGTTGTTCCACCGAGCCAGTAGGAGTTGTTCCACCGAGCCAGTAGGAGTTGTTCCACCGAGCCAGTAGGAGTTTTCCACCGAGTCAGTAGGAGTTGTTCCACCGAGTCAGTAGAAGTTGTTCTACCGAGCCAGTAGGAGTTGTTCCACCGAGCCAGTAGAAGTTGTTCCACCGAGCCAGTAGGAGTTGTTCCACCGAGCCAGTAGGAGTTGTTCCACCGAGCCAGTAGAAGTTGTTATGCTGAGCGAGAGAACCAATCCAGCATAGTTTATATTTATTTTATATGTACACAATTGTAAGTATACCTTCGCTTGCCATAGGAAATATATTACTGTGACAGATTATGCTAACTTTCAAGGTTTTAACTTTTATTTAATCAGTTCAAACAAATATTTTTTTGTTAATTGATGTTCATATTGCTACACAACTAGTATTGTAAGGGTAGATCTGCTCTTACAATACTACTCATCAAATGCTGTTTGAACAAAACGTTGTTTTGCTGCCGAGTGTATGCAAACTTGGTGAGATAAACAGCATTATTTTTATCTTGGTAAAACTTACAATTTTTTGGTATTAGATTGACTATTGATCAGCTTTTTGGCATGTGATTGGACACTGCCATCTCCTTTACTATTGGTACTGACTTTATTCATTTCATCACTTGAGTTACAGAAAAAGACGTTTTTGTTAAAAAGATTTTTGTTGCACGCATCGCCATATAAAATACGGATGTATGCGATAGTCTTTTCAGATTTTCGCAGCTTGAAAATTGTGAAATAATTAAGCAAAAAAATTGTTTTTGGATGTTATTACTGCGCAAAACAAAATTTTACTCATAGGACAGTATATTCTAATGCATAATACGCACGTATGTTACTATAGTGTATAACACAAAAGACATAAAGTAAACTTACAATCTACATCAGTGATTGGTTGAAACCAATTTTGAGGGCCAGTGATTGGTGCAGCCTTAGTAAAGCCTCTAACAAATCCAGGTAGTTCTCTCATCTCTCGTCTTGTCAAATGCCTGTTGGCACAAAAGGCTTAAGGCCATAGATGAAAGCATTGAAAGCTAACAGCGGAAGACCGATGCGCATTAAAGCCAGCTAATTGGCTGGCTATTATCACACCAGATGTCTTCACTTCCTGTGCAGACCTGCTGCTGAAAGAGCTGCTCAAACAAATGGATTCTGAAAAGTTGATTTCATGTTGTTCCCAGGCAGCAAATGTCTCAGAAAATGCAGTATGGTAAGTCAGCTTTGGATTGGTCACAAGCAAACATTGGATGGTAAGTCAGCTTTTGATTGGTCACAGCATGGTAAGTCAGCTTTTGATTGGTCACAGTATGGTAAGTCAGCTTTTGATTGGTCACAAGCAAACATTTGATGGTAAGTCAGCTTTGGATTGGTCACAAGCAAACATTGGATGGTAAGTCAGCTTTGGTTTGGTCACAAGCAAACATTGGATGGTAAGTCAGCTTTTGATTGGTCACAAGCAAACATTGGATGGTAAGTCAGCTTTTGATTGGTCACACGCAAACATTGGATGGTAAGTCAGCTTTTGATTGGTCACATGCAAACACTGATTAATTTTTATTATCATTTTAGTTATTGTGTTATCGTAATTATTATTGTAGCTGAAACTTTCTATCATCATTTGAAGTAAAATTTGTTACAGCAAGAGATAAACTCTTTTTTGGACACTGCAAGTAGTTTTATTTACTGCCATTTGATTTCACCGATAATATTGAAAGCTTTGACTCCTGTATATGTTTTGAAAAACCAACAACAAACAACCATTGGACGCTTAAAATCCTCATGTTAAATGATCTCTTTGTACAAAGTTTTTGTTTATCCGACTTTCACTCCCATAAAATACCAATTTTTCATATCCATATTTTTGTTTGACTTTTACCAAGTCGAAGAATAATAGTTAACTAGGATTATTAATTACCTAAGATTAATCATTAAATTTAGTTAATAGTTCACTAAATAATTAAATAATTAAATAAGACTACTGTTTTTAGTAGCAAAGAGTAAAAAATTACCATGAAAATAATAAAATCAATTGGTTAACCAAGATTTATAGTTAACTAGCACTAATAGTTAACTAGGACTAATAAATGACTAAGATTGCTTGTTAACTATTATTAATAGTTAACTAGGACTAATAGTTAAGATTGATAACGAACTAAGACTAATAGCTAAGATTAGTAGTTAACTAAGGTTATTAATCAACTAAGATTAATAGTTAACTAAGATTAATAGTTAACTAAGATTTATAGTTGACTAAAATTAATAGTTAAATAGGACTAATAGTTAACTAAGATTCATAGTTAACTAGGACTAATTGTTCAATATAATTAATAGTTAACTAAGTGTTAACTAATTAGTTAACAATAGTTAGGTAAGGTTATTAGTGAACTGAAACTAGTACTCAAAGAAGATGACTGTGACTGTGACTAATAGTTCAATAAAATTGATAGTTGACTGGGACTGATAGCATTGATTATCTAATGAACTTATCATAGAATCAAATAAAATTTCTCTTTTGTAGTCCTTCAGTAGATCCTGATGCTCTAAACGAGAGAGTTGAAGCCGTCAAAAGCAATTGCTGCAAATGGCGGAGCAGATTGCACCCGAACCTGACCATATTAATTGTATTTCTAGCTATTATGATGGACTGTATGCTGATGACTGTTATCGGTAAGTTGTAACCTCGTGTCTTTACTCCATGGTAAAGTTATCTAGACCACCCTCAGTCTAAACTATATAGTAAGGTGTCCTAGGCTACCATTTAGTTGTTATGTCTACAGACCCAATCTTACCAGACATGATGCTCGAGATGGACATGGAACCAGATAAACTTGTCGGAAATAGATTTCTTACTTCCCAGCCTTCAAAAGCTAACTGGACATCCGGAGAAGATCTAGCTAAGAAATATGCTCTGAAAGTGTCACTACTGGTCAGCCTCAAACCTGGGCTGGAGATGGTATTCAATGTTGCTGTTGGACTCCTAGTAGACAGGTGAGTTGGGCAACTGCTTGTGGACAGGTAGGTCGGGCACCTGTTAGTGAACAGGTAAGTCGGGCACCTGTTAATGAACAGGTAAGTTGGGCACCTGTTAGTAGACAGGTGAGTTGGGCACTTGTTAGTAGACAGGTAGGTCGGGCACCTGTTAGTGAACAGGTAAGTCGGGCACCTGTTAGTAGACAGGTTAGTCGGGCAACTGTTAGTAGACAGGTAAGTTGGGCACCTGTCAGTAGACAGATGAGCTAAATGCTTGGTTACACTGCATCAGATATTTTGGTGTCAATCTACCTTTGCGATAGATCACTACGATATGCCAGACAATTGTAGCATGCCGATGTACCTAGCGCACATTGGTAAGCTGCGGCTAGTCAATCAAATGGAGCAGAGTCCGACTTTATGCCTGTTTCATTTCTGGCAAAATATTTTTGCTCTCCTCTGTTGTGGATTTTTGCGGAGCTCTGTCGTGACCAATGTATTAAAGAGGTGCCACTGATAGCCCTTTGGCATCAGACAGACTTGTAGTTAGCCCTGGTACAAGCTACAGAATGGGCCTGAAAAGTTGCCACCAAATACAAATACCCATACCAGCAACCTACTGGCAAGCTTCCAACAGTCTACCGGCAGACTACTGGCATAATACCAGCCCTGGGAGGGTATCCTGGGTCGCTAACAAGATGGCTGCCATAGCAGAAGAATGAAACATAGCCTAAGGATAACCAGCACTACCTATCCACATCTTAGATGATTCCAGATGTCCGTATTTCAAGATAAAAATGCTCCAGAAAGACCTAGGACCTACCTCAAAGACAAGGAGACATCTAGGGACAAATTACATTGGTATGAAACTATTGGCTCCGCCCCTTACTTCTGGGCGCCATTTATAATTAACCTTTTGCCTGTTACTTTATTGGATTATATAAATAACCTGTGTATGTTATTCACGTACCTGTAAATGTGTTATGTTTGATTGGTCTACTCATAAAGTAGGTCAACTACTTCCTGTTAACTTCCTGTACTTAGCCTATAAAAGGCAAAGCTTTCTAGCATTCATTGCCACTTGCCAAATGCTGTTGCCTTTGCCACTTGTTGCCACTGCTACCATTGCTCTTATACTGGGTTTGTATGAGACAATAAATGTATAGGCTTGAAAGCACCGAGTTATATGTCACAGCTGAGAGCTCATCATTGGTTGTGGAGTTGGGTTACTCCTCCATAACAGTTAACTGGAGCCACACTAGCCCAGGATCCTCCTTGGTGAGAGGAGATAGTGGTTGTCAGGCCTGTAGAGGCTCACCGAGTTGCAGTGCCAACAGGCAGAGTGTCTGCTGGTATTCAGTCATTGGAGAACAGTTCGTGGTTTCATTGTGTGGATTGCGAAATCCACCACACCTTGAATGTTCAAAATAATTGAAAAACAAGTTTGCTGTAATGTATGTTCACTTTTTGTCCAACTTACAACGCCATGGTTTTTATTCATTATTTTATGTTTACTTATTAATCAACCATTAGAATATTGTTATTCATAATTTTTGTGTTATAATTATTCATTGATTATTATCATGGTTGAACAAATTTTACTATCAATGCCAACTATTTTATAAACTGCATCAACACTGCATCACATTAAAATAATATTGGTGCGAAGGATGGACGTACATGTTTTATAACATTAGCATTTCTTCAGAAGTTGATAATATTTTTTACTAGCAGAAATGTGTTGTAAATGGTTAAAACTGATAAACTTGTAAACATTGTTAGTTGTAACCAATCAGAGGGCGCTCGCTGGTGTGCTTTTTTCATGAAGCATAAGCCAAGATGTTGGTTTGGCTTGCGATCAAGCCTCGTGATGTGCAGGTACATCGGAGAAGCTCGTAACGCTTTCTGATGGCAAACATAGACTTGTGTAGCCGGCCCATTAGTCACTAGTTAGTAGAGGCTTAAATGACTCATAGAGCTACTCCCAGTTTGTAATAGAGCTCTTGTTTATGTCACACTGACACAAGTGATTGTATAGATATGTACATTTATTTTTAGATACGCACCTTCTGGATTACTTGCTAGCATTTCTCATACGATATATACAAAATAGTTCATTAATCATATAATGTGAAGTTATCTTCTCTGATCGCTATCTGAGATAATTTATTACATAATATCAAATATTTTATAAACTAAGCTCGTATTGTTGTGTAAAACTGTGCAGCTAATGCCTTTGGTAATTCTCATATGCTAAAGGGGAGATAACTTCACACAAACATTGAAGGTTTTAATGTGTTTTGATTGTATAATGTTTTGTTACATTACTTCTTTAGGTGCTACAATCTTCGAGATGAAAAGATTTGGTTTACTATTTTCTTATTTTCAGTTTATAAAACTATTTTCTATGCTATTTATTGCAAATAATAGCCTAAACAAAATGGCAATATTAGGATAGCTCGTGGACCTATTGAGACTTTATATATGTTTTATTGTTACACTATGATGTATGTAGGGTTGGCTACCGCTGCCCCATGCTGATTGGCTGTGTGTTCAGTCTCGCTGCCACTATAAGCTTTGCGTACTTGAGAAACTACTATCTGTTGATTGTGGCTAGGAGCTTCCAGGCAGCCGGGTCTAGTCTCTCTGTTATAGGAGGTAAGGTTGTGATATATGTCATTGAATCATTCTGCATGTAATAGTGCAAGGGATTGTCTGCTCCCCAGTGGAGCTGTCTGCTCACTAGTAGAGTTGCCTGCTCACTAGTGGAATTGTCTGATTACCAGTGGAAGTATTTACTTGCTAGTGGAGTTCTTTACTGGCTAGTGAAATTGTATGTTCATTAATGGAGTTTTCTGCTTACTAGTGCAGTGACATCCTCGTTACTGGAACTGTCTGCTCGCTAGTAAAATTGTAAACTCACTAATGGAGTTGTCTTCGCATTGACAAGCTTGCTAGTGGAGTTGTCTGCTCACTATGTAGTAAATGCTTCTAGGGCTCACATTGTTGGCAGCTACTTTCACTGACGACAGATCCAGAACCAAAGCATCAAGTAAAGCTTTCTGTGGCGTTTCCATTGGAGTGTCAGGTCTGTGATTGGATGTAACCATAAACGATAATGTTTAGATAATACGCTTGTGTAGAATTGTATATAGCTGGACTGATGTCTATGTACTTTGTGTTTGTATCAACCACTGCTGTCTCTTTACTACAATGTGAGCTTAAAAACTCACACGTTTCAAGTTAGAGAAATGGTTTGACAAAGTTGACTGATCGTTTACAATATTTTCTATAACGAGGTGCAGAAGTTTAGTTAAAATCAAAATGAGGCAAATGAAGATTTCAAACAACTTTATTAACAATTTTTTATCCAAACAGTCTCATTATAGGTTGTCCAAGAATTCAGAATGAGTAAACTCTGGGCCAATGAAATGCTTGAATGTAATACTGGTAATGAGTGAGGCCACAAACCTATAATGTTGATAAATTATATCATCAAAAAGTATGCATGTTACAATATGAAAACAGAGTTGGAGCTGTTTTGATTGCAAATCTAAGCTGTTTTATGGGCGATGTAAGCAGATGTGCAGAACTGCCTTAAATTGAATGCTATCTAGTGACAATGACAGTGATGCAAGAGGTAATTACCCCCCCCCCCCCCCCCCTTCCCGCACAACGAGTGGTGCTTAACCTCAGGCTTGTCATAGAAACTGCCAACAACTAAGATCACAAAATAGTAACAAGTTATTTATTGGTGTGAATTATTTGTGTGGCCTCACTTGTTCACAGAACTCTGTAGTTTTGGGCTTATATCTCCTGACAAAGAAAATGTAACTGCTCTCCAGTTTTGTCTCCGACCAGCCACGACTTACCAACAACCACCACAACTTTCTTTTGTATAAAGTATCATGTCATGTGACTTGTAGGTGGGTTTGTTGTATAAAGTATCATGTCATGTGACTTGTAGGTGGGTTTGTTGTATAAAGTATCATGTCATGTGACTTGTAGGTTGGTTTGTTGTATAAAGTACCATGTCATGTGACTTGTAGGTAGGTTTGTTGTATAAAGTACCATGTCATGTGACTTGTAGGTGGGTTTGCACTAGGAAGTATCATGTCATGTGACTTGTAGGTTGGTTTGTTGTATAAAGTATCATGTCATGTGACTTGTAGGTGGGTTTGTTGTATAAAGTACCATGTCATGTGACTTGTAGGTGGGTTTGTTGTATAAAGTATCATGTCATGTGACTTGTAGGTGGGTTTGTTGTATAAAGTACCATGTCATGTGACTTGTAGGTGGGTTTGCACTAGGAAGTATCATGTACCAAGTCTGTGGCAGGGAATCTCCGTTCCTCGTACTGTCCGTCATCAATATCATGTACAGTATACTTGTTGTGGTAGTCGTGGTACCCAACACTTACTCTAAACATGAGACTAGCCTCAAGTACATCAAGTCATTGCTTTGTGATAGACTTATACTGGTCAGCCTGTGTAAGTGTTATTTTATATATCTACATAGTGTAGTAGTTTTTACACTAGCTACTCCGACACAACGGGGTCACTCCAACAACTTCTGAATACTATTTCGGAGTCACTCCGAATCAACGCTATCAACTGACGGGGTCCTAGACCCAAACCCACAATGACAAAGTTTCACTTAATAATACTTTATTCATACACAATCCATTTAGCAATATATAATGGTATCTAACAACTCCACTAGACTTCTGACATAAATCATGCAACAGGGCTCCTTTTATAGGAGAAATGGAGGGAGACTCACCCACTTATTTGGGTGAGCCAACCGTACGACATAAGAGTAAAAGTAATCTAATCATAATGCAGCATACAAGTTTGTTTACAAGGTTAACCAATTACATTCCTGAGCACATGGTAATTTGCTCTGGGCACTTTTTGCCGCTCTTTTCCTTAGCTTGGTTATTTTCCAGTCCTTATTAGGGCATGCTGGTACTTTTCCACTCCTTATTAGGATATGCTGGTACTTAGCTTGCTCTCCTGGTCATTGTATTCCTCCTATTCACTTTATGATTAGGGCATTCGGTTTCTTAGATCTCAGGCTATCTCTTCCATCTTCTTTTGACCCCGGCCCGGGGTAGCTGACCCGGGGTAAGTTTTAAATGATTTATAGGGCCTATACAGGGTCTAGGTCTCCGGCATTCGATTTCGTGGGGGTAGTTTGCGCGTAGGTGAAAGGAGAAGGGGTTGGAGGTTATGTTTAGGGGATGTGTAGACAGCAAGGGTTGGGGGTATGGGGTGGGGGGTATGGGGTGTTGGGGGGTGGGGGTGAGGGTGAATACTTCATACAAATCTCTCACAATAGTATATATATAGTATATATATAGTGTATATATAATGAATGACATGGCATGTACAATATATTCTGATGTGTGTATGGACATTTATATTTGTTGTATATACACATTATGTAATACATTATGTTTTGCAGTAATAAACTTTGTGGACAATTTCATCTTAGGAGTATTTCTTGGCACAGCGCCAGCTTGGATGTTATACACATTGCATGGACAGCAATGGAACATCGGTAATGTATAGATAATGTTACTAAATAATTTTTAATTATTAAAACACTCACAAAGGTAGAACATCAATCTCTGTTGTATTCTATTACAGGAGTTATTCTCTCAGTTGCGTCTGTGTTTCACGTGTCAGCGCAGTTTGTGACGGGGAGGTTCACAGGGGCAGCGAGTCACTGGATGTTTTTGTGTTTTGGTCTGTGGATGACAGCTATGGGTACTTTTGCTGTGAGTTCACTACTTGATGCTTTTTGTAACTCTTCCATTTACTTCATTTGTTAACACACCGAACACGTTACAGTATCCGTTTGCTGGAGGGATATGGAAGGTACTTGTACCAGAATGCATCACTAGGATAGGACATGGAGTTGTCATCGCTTGTCTCAATCCATTGCTCACACATATAGTAGACATGAGACATAACTCCCACTATGGAGTCATCAATGGCCTGTACACAGCTTCATACAACTTGGCTCAGTTTGTTGGTAAATAATCAGAGCTACTGATATACACTTTGAATATATGGCTTGATATGTTAGGTACATTATTTGTGGAGTTGTCTTCCTTTCCTAAATGACCAATATATGTGCACCAGGCATGTCTCAATTCATCTTTAACGATTCACCCCAGCAAGATTGCTATTGCCTTGTTACAGAGATTCATGGTGTATGTACATCTACCAATGTGCCTCTGCCAATCAAAAATGACAATTGGGCGCTTCCCCATTCCTTTCTCTACTTTCCATTATCATGAAATCCCGGCTAAAATTGCTCGATGTGATGTCACTGTTAGCCATACAAATGCTTTGCAACGACAAAAAATTGGGCGTCTACAAACAAACTACCGTATGTAAACAGTTGTAGCTAAGAAACTATTTTATTGGCAGCGGTGATACGATGAGGAGTGATATGATTGGTTAAATCGCAAGTTTTCTACCGGTCTTCTGTTCACAATCAAAACCTACCGATATCCTCAAATAGAACACCAACAATTATTTTACCAAAGTTTGACGAAATAGAGAAAGAAAAATTTGAATTGGTAAAGCAACCAGTAGACGTACATGAGGATTAGTGTTTTTATATTAAAATGGTCGGTTTCCTGTTTATCATATACATCCTTGCCCACATAAATGTAGAGTACGTCGTATGTATGATATATAGTTTGCGTATAGAAACATCCAACTTATGGTTTGTACATTCGGCTGATGCACGCTAGTGACTGCTGATTTTGTCATTTAGGGCCGAATGTAGGCGGAGCTTTGATAGAGGTAATTTCCTTCAACTGGTAAGTATTACCACACAACCTGACCACTGTATTGTTACATAATAGTATTCTATTGAATGTACCAGCAGGTTACATCTGTTCAATTTTATTATATAACATTCCTCTGTACTTTTTAGGTTGTACTGGGGTTCGGGAATATTTCTAGCTGCTTTCTCTTTCACCTCTGTATGCCTGAGGGGAATTGGTGACAGCTGTGCACCTGCACAACCGCACAATCCTGATCAGCTCGATGAACCCAAAAATGGAACTGAATAATTTTGCTAGAAAGAATGCAAGTGTACTAGATCGCTTGGTTATGGTTGAATGGTGTTAGAAGTAGAAACAATGTTACATGTAACTATTACATACACAATGTTGCATGTAACTGTTACATACACAATGTTGCATGTAACTGTTACATACACAATGTTGCATGTAACTGTTACATACACAATGTTGCATGTAACTGTTACATACACAATGTTGCATGTAACTGTTACATACACAATGTTGCATGTAACTGTTACATACACAATGTTGCATGTAACTGTTACATACACAATGTTGCGTGTAACTGTTACATACACAATGTTGCGTGTAACTGTTACATACACAATGTTGCATGTAACTGTTACATACACAATGTTGCATGTAACTGTTACATACACAATGTTGCATGTAACGGTTACATACACAATGTTGCATGTAACTATTACATACACAATGTTACATGTAACTATTACATACACAATGCTGCATGTAACTGTTACATACGCAATGTTGCATGTAACTGTTACATACACATTGTTGCATGTAACTGTTACATACACAATGATGCATGTAATTGTTACATACACAATATTGCATGTAATTGTTACATACACAATATTGCATGTAACTGTTACATACACAATGTTGCATGTAACTGTTACATACACAATGTTGCATGTAACTGTTACATACACAATGTTGCATGTAACTGTTACATAGACAATGTTGCATGTAACTGTTACATACACAATGTTATATATTATGTGATATGTTGTATGGTACTCCAGTTATTCAGCATCTTCATAACGGCGTGTTAGTCGACACGCTAACTTAATGCTTCTAGTCATATAAAGAAGGGCTTCACTCTGTACTGAACACCACATATCCTACACTTTTCATATCCTTTTATCAGTTTTTGAGCCAAACTTACATTTGCTCACAAATATTGAGCCAACATTTGTCGTATACTTTTATTAACATTGTTTCTGACTTGTCTGTATGTGCAGATGTTCTCACACAGGCTGTTTACCAAACAAGCAGTCTAGACAGGAAGTAGCGAGTGCTTGTGGGATACATAGATGCTCTGAATGCATAATAAATCTACCAGTAGCGCATTAGCTGCCCCAACAATCCATATTTAATCCTTTTCTTTATCCCGTTTGGCCAATAAACAATGTGTAGAATATATCCACGTGGGTTTGAACGATGTAGATAGATGTCTATGGACCTTGCATAGCATGTCTTACATAAACATATTGTTTTGTGTAAGTTCAAGACGTTTCAAAGTGCTCACTCTAAAACGAGTTTTTAAAAAATGTGCCGTCTGAAAATGAGCAGAATTATTAATGATCAATTTTTACTTTGGTCTATTAGAAGACAAAACTGTAGCTACACTTGTAATTGCTTTTTCACCAGCGGGTTTAATTATCATTTGCATTTCTTGTAGTAAACAACATTTAAAGTATGTATAATATTATTGATCATAAATCAATGAGTCCTTTTCGGTAAATGAGATTTTTTATTTGACCAGCAAGCTAGCACTTCTTAGTATCCGTAAAAAACTGTTTTATCTTAATGTTAGGGTTGAAGAATGTGAAGTTTCAGGTTTCACAAACAGACTATGTAAGAGTTTTCTTTACCAAAATAAACAATATTTATTATAATAACATTAAAAAACTAATAAATACAAAAATCAGCGCCAACAACTACACTTATTCACCGGTAAAAGCTGTTACATAAAATCATCAGATAAAATGGCGTACAAAATAATTATCTATATAGAATATTAAAAATGGCTCATCGCTAATATAAGATATGATAATGGTGTGCTGTGAAATGATCCTTGCAGCTCAAAGACAAAATGATCAAACCTTAAAATGTGAAATATGAAATAGCCATAAAATGATGTAGAATACAAGGAGAGCCACAGAGTTGAAGATCAATTTGGTTGGCAAAAGAATCCACAACTTGTATATTTGCAAATACCTGTACCACAACTGCCAGGTAAACAAGCAATCTACAATAGTAAGTGTATATACATGTACGTACTGCACGCTCTAATATATCCACAAAAGTGCTCACCAATTAGGCTTACCAGAAATGTGCAGGTATTTCTTCCACCAGAATACCTTTTCTGTCTGATGTTGTTTCTGAGAGGCTCTGCATTCATTTCCATCTGACCAAGCGGACCTATGTAGCGTTATAATAAATATTTAGTGCAATCAAAAATATTCAACTTTCAATTTTTTAAACCTAAAATTTTCTTAGAGTAAAATTATGAATTTCTGTTAACAAATATTGACTTACCGCACTGCATTAGTGCTATCAATGTTGTGAGCGTAATCGTAGCAAGTAATATTTTTGTTGACAGATTAACTCCCATTGCGTGTAGGTGAATTATCCTTTTGTAAAACTGAGCGAAAAATAAATAAACTTTACTCGTTGTTATTGCCCAAGCTAGCGTTGGTGAATGCTTACGACTCTTCTTTTCTCCACTTATATACTGGTTTAGCTCACCTAGGAATCTCCCTCGTTTACATCGCAAGCACTTTCTAGATCGTTCCGGTGTGTGTGGGATTAGCTAGCTTAGATCCTTAATTCTTATCCTGTATAATAGTTTCGACTGCAGAATACGACAATAGAGAGGTCGCATTATAATCTCATCTGCTACTCCCTCCTTCACCACAACAATACTGATTACAAGTCGTCTCTGCTTTCAAGTGTCCACACATCAAAAGTTGTTGACCAAAAAATTAAAAAACCTAAATATTATGCTTGCTATTACCAGCTTCTAGCTTGTCAATTATCATCACCATTTTATGCACTGTCATTAGTTTCAACCAAAAAAAAAAATTAATGTTTTTATTGTCACTAGAAAATATCTGGTAATAAAAAATTTATCACATTGTTTGTTGCATCCTTTTGCTATAAAATGCTCATCGATTGCAACTGAAGTTTATGCAATGCATGGCTTGCAACAAAACAATCAGTGAAATATTTTGTCAAGCACAATATCATTGCAAAATTGTTACAAAATTTAACGTTTTTATTGTGCGGGGAAAATACTTTAATTGTCAAAATATTGTTTGTTGCTAAGTAATTTTCATCTTCAAGTATTTTATATAACTTCACTTGTACATGTTGCAGTTTGAGAATCGTCGGTTTAGCTTCAGTGTAGCTACTACTGTTTGCAGATACAAAGTTCTCATGATAGTTCTTTCCCCAGTACTGCACTTGGTTTTGCTACCCACATGAAAACCAGACTGGAGATAAATCCTCGATAATTATGGGTCTCAGAGCCTTTGTTTACTTACTTTAATACCTGTCAAACAATGGTATAAAGTCCTAAGTCTGTTACCATGGCAACAAATTAAATAATTAAAACTCAGTTTCATGAAAAATACATCTTCTAGTAGTTGATACGCAAAACCTGTAAAACAAAAAAAAAATAATTCATTTCAAATACAAAAAAAATATAACAAATTCTATGCTGTACTTTCTATCTCAAGTAACTTTCATTTGCGTTAATAAAATTTTTACAGAGTGCCTGCATTTGCATTTACCTGCGTTTACGTTTAGTTACCTGTTCGATTGCAAAAAAAAGCTTGCTAATTGTTAAAAATTGCTGTCCTACTTTTCTTGGTTCAGCTTCATACAGGTGAATGTGGGAAATTATCTAAAACTTGTGTAATTTTTTTGCCTTATGGTGTTGAAGGAAGAAGCGAGATACCTTAAATCACTTTATGCTCACCTTACGCCAGTTGTTTGCCACAATTAACCCTTAAATCTCTCACAAAGGATTCAACCAGATTAAGGCAATTAGGGCTATATCTCTGCTAATCTCACCAACTAGTAACTGATTGGTTTCCTAACAAATTTGTATTTTACATTGATAATAATTATTTTTTTCTGTTCATCCAAATAAAAATTATTGCTAATTATTGAGCAAGTCTGAATATTTTTTAAAAGTATTCTATTAAAGTGTAACTATAAGCAATTTATTACAGTCTAAAAGCAAGGCTTATTCTTTCTGAAGTTCTTTTTGCATAAATTCGATATAATCAATGTTCTATTCTGGTTTCTAATGAATTTAATACAATTGCTTACATTTAAATATGCGTAATATCTACCAACCATATCTGTCATGTCTGGGGATTTGTCAAGGAGCTTCCTGCAACTTATGTACATTTTTTCTCAACTGGAAATCGCTGAACCATTTGAAAACTCCTGAAACTTCAATCGTTTGTTTAAAGTCTTCTGTACACTTCGTTTATGCTATTGGTCAAAAACCAGACTTGGAGGTAGATTATGGTGTACATCGGTTTTTTATTATCATTTAACATAGATTTAGTTCGCTCTATGTGATAATTTTTGTACCAAATCTCATACGTAACTTGGTAGCAAGCCAGTGTGACAGGCGTACTACCAACTGTATGCTAACAACTCAACTGCAATAAATGATCACACGGCTAGAACATCAACCAAATGACCTTTACTATTGAGAGGGCAGAAGAAGAAAATGTTTATTTGTCGGCCAAACTTGTAATAAATATATTTTATATAATCGTATATAAAAATAGTTTGACACATTTAGTAAATAATTTATTATTTTTGGCCCTCTATTGTTATGGTTTTGGTTGTTTATGGAGCTATTCTGACCAAATGATAGATCTCAGTGCACAAGAAACTATACCTAATAAAACAGTTATTGATTTGAGCTCTTTTGCGAGGCAGGAAACAGCCCACTACCGATGTTTGTGTATGAAACATAAGGATGTAGAAGAGGCTGAAATGAACTGAAATTGAGACACTGCAATAAAAAACATAAATTTGTTATTCTTTCCAAAATAGTTTGCGCAAAAAAGTTTATTTTGCGCATCCAAGATTTAAATGCAACATTAACTTTTTTGCAATCGACTGAAGTAACCGCAATCTAGCGATCTAAAAATTTTGTTTTTTTCTGAATATGTTAATGTTTAATAGTTTATGGGGTGCAAATAAATGCTTTACTTATGACATAATCAACAAATCATTAATTATATTTCATTGATTACATAACACCTACTCAAGCAATTAGGGCTTTGAAATAAATGAGACTTTTGGTTATAAAGTCATCACCACATCAGCTGACTCCAAAGTACCACCTGGTACCTGTTTGTTTTCATTTCTTTGTCTCTCAAATAGTTATTATGTAACTGATTAACTGAGAGATTTTATAAGATTTGTTTCTACAGTATTTCCATGACATAGCATTGATTGATTTTTGGTTGATTCAGTAATCTTTCGGCTCTGGACAAAAGGAACCGTAGAAGTTTGTACTGCGGTACACCAAGTGTGGTGTGCACAGTGCTAAGCACCTGACCTATCTGCGTGCATTTATCTACATATCGTTACACCTTTTGCGCTCGAGTGAACCAACCAAACACATTTCTCAATCGAGAATACTTAATAATAATTAATCACCTTCATGGATTTAATTATTTCATAAAAATTATTTGGAACATGATGTAGTTTGCTGCTCAGCGAGTCAGCAACTTGTGTTGTACGAACTTCTGTTCGGTTTAGACCAGAATTTATAATTGAGCCAAGAATCACAAATTGGATGTGCTGGTAGCTTGAATCAAAGTCAGACTTGAGTCTGACTTGAGTCTGACTCAAGTCAGACTCAAGTCTTTGGCTTTTTAATTAATAATTTGGTTTTAGCATCAATTAGTATACAGAGACTTGAAGTGACAGTTCATTAAAAATGAATTGTAAATTACTTGTTTTTTGATTAAATGACTTTCAGGCATTTGTGTCTTGCAGTTTTGTGACTCGATCACATCATGGCAAGCTTATCTTTAAAAACTTCGCTAAACAAGGAAGTTACCCATAAGTCCAGTTTATATCTCATAGGAATAAAAATTGTAGTTAACACCATTTTTAGTTAGTGATAAAACCGAGTTTATGGATTTGTATCAATTGTGAGATAAAAGCTAGCTCATTAGTTTCTGTCGAAAAAATCACAGATTTTGAAATGCTATACATCAAAGGTATTCAAAACAAATCTTTGTTATTTGAATGTTTTTGATACAAACAAACATTCATTTTGGAGACAACAAACATTTCAGCTAGAACTGAGTGTCACAGCTACTGAGTGTCACAGCTAGAACTGAATGTCACAGCTTAGGATAATGTTCTCAGCTCTGTCTGATAATGTATTTATTGCAAATGTGTAAGAGAATCTGCAGGCAGTTATATCACTCGATACAAATATAAAGTTGTCTCCTCGTTGAGCACACAACTTTATGTACATGTGAAACCTTGTTCTACCTGAGCCAGCACCAAGTTTGCTAGCCCAAGTGGTTAGTCCTTACGCACTATAAAGTGAGCTGCAGGTAGTCATAGGATGACAAGTGTCCCAGAGGGCGCCACCTGCAGTTACCTAATGTGATTCAAGCCCCAAAACCATCTATCAACTGCCTCCCAATTGATTTCATTTTTTCGTTTTTGGTGAAACTTGATAAAACAGCTGGCAGCATTTTATTTGAGGCTATCCGTAATTTTTAACGATGATCAAATAATCGGTAACCATTTGTCATTTATCCAATCAGATTATTCCTCATGGTGTCAGTGTTTCCAATAAAATTATTACAAGTATTTATACAAAGAGATCCATTTAGTTTGGTGGTATAAAGCATGTTAGGAAATTCTCTCTGACCAGAAAATCTGTTGAAGTATTTCACAGATGTTATTCATCCCCCACCTTCCTCACCAGATGTTTATGTCTTTGGGGTCAAATAATTCAATAAAAAAACAGAACTAAGCTTTCGATACGCTCATTTGTTGCTTTTTAATTGGCAAGTTTGTTTCCTCAAACTTCTACTAACCGGATTGCGCTTTTTATCTTCCTTCTAAAGCTACCCTAGATTCTACACACGCTACGCTACGTATGCTATAAAAGCTACATTAGCTATGCAGCTATATGTTACACATCGTGATTCTATCTAAGTAGTAATATATGAGCAGATCTCCCTACCAAGTGTTTTTTTGTGGATTAGACCTTGGGGTTGAGACAATGGGTTACGACGTTGGATGAATTCGCCGAGTTTATATTGTATTTTACTTGAGGGGTACTTGAGTGGCATTTGAGTGGCATTTGAGTGGCATTTGAGTTTTGATTAGTTTTTTACTTAATTTGAACTTATATGGCATATAGATTTTGAATGTATGGCATTCAAGTTTTGATAACTTTTTACATAACTCGAACTCATATGGTATCTTGAGAGAGAGGGGAGAGGAGAGAGGAGAGAGGAGAGATGGGAGATGAGAGAGGAGAGAGAGGAGAGAGATTTTTTAGTTTTCTATACATTCATGTATATATGGTTAGTTATGTACATATTTATGGTTATATTTATATCTACATAGAGAGAGGAGATATATCTACATTGAACAAATATATTGATCAAAAATGAAAATTATATGTTTATATACCTGATTACATAATGAGGGGTACTTGAGTGGCATTTGAGTTTTGATTATTTTTTTACTTAATTTGAACTTATGGCATATACATTTTGAATGCATGACATTCAAGTTTTGATAATTTTTTTACATAACTCGAACTCATATGATATTTTGAGAGAAGAGAAGAATGAGGAGACTACATTGAATCAATATATGATTATATACATTTATTACATAATAAGAAGCAAAATATTCTTGTATAATATAGCTAGAGTTAGTAAATAATAAGTAATTCAAAGCACTACAACTTGTAATGACAATCAATGGTTGATAGTCTTTTTCTTTACAATGTTGTCATTGTTGTACTGATGTTATAACTAGGAAGGAAGACTTCTGTTCTATGTACTTTTGATTCCGTAATGAACTAAAATCAAAAGTTATGTATTAGTATAGGATGATTAAACAGAAATGTAAAATAATTACATAAATTTGAATTATAGTTCTTTTTACATTGGTTAGTTAACATTATATAGTAAAGAGAAGTAACTCACCAAGTTATATTATTCAGTTTGTTTTTTCTTGAGCATAATTTTCATCAAGCGTTTTTGATTCTCTCTCTTCTATCTAAAGCAAAACAAAGAATAATTGCTTTATAAATAAATATTATCTAATTGGAAGTATTACTTATATCAGTTAGTTTACATTGAATAAAAAATACTCACTGTGTTGTCTTGTCTGACATGCTCTTTTTGAATATAGTTTTCACCAGGGGGCGCTGGTTCTCTCAAAGATGTAGAAGATGTGTTTCCCACTCCCATTGAAAGCACTAAGACCTTGTTCTCAACAACCTCATCTGTAGTAAAGTACTTCATCTGGTTGGAATCATCAAGTTTGTTGGATAGGTTTTGAGCCGTTTCTATCGCTTGTAATGCTGTGAATGTGATTATATCATGTCGATGATAACCAAATCTACTAACTTCACGATTTCTTACAAGTATGACTCCTGTTCCAATTTGTTTGATGTTGCTAGCGTGTTTTTCAGGTATATATAGAACTCCCATCATCAAACCATCATATTGCAAACATCTGTAGTTTACCAGTAGCGCATTCATCACCACATCTCCATTAGGTAATGTTAACTGAGTTGATATTTGAGGAGATTCAAAACTGATTACACTTCCAACAGCAAATTGCGAGAGCGTTGCGATACGAACCATACTGATCAACTGGGTAGGTGTTTTTTTTTTTATTAATCTACTTAGCTGTTTAGCTTCCTCAAGAGAAATATTGGATGGGAAGTTGATAGGGTGAAAGATTGGATGCTTGTCTGAATCGAATCCCATAAAAACCACCAGTTTTGGAACATCCGGTTGTGTTGGAGCTAATTTGTTGTAATCCTCATTTCTCACCATAGACCTCACTTGTCGTCTGTTGCCAAATGTTTCGATATTGTAGCGGATAATGCATAAGTTTTTATATACATCCTCAGTTGGTTGTTCGATGGAGACTATCTCGAGAAGTGACGGCGTTTGATTTAAGTGAAGTGGTTGAAACCTTCCAATCATTACTCTGTCATTGGTATCGCAAGAATTGAGCAAACTAGCAGCATTTTTTGACAAGCAGGAAAGATGAGAAGGAGATGGCGCTTTCAAAGTCCAAGTATAGTCAATCGTTTTATTTCTATCCGAATCCCATGGCTTTGGTCGAATTGTGTTCAGTTTCCTTCTTATTAGATGTGAATCAGGAGGGATATTTTCTTTATCATCAGAGTATGGCTCGAATGTTGAGAGAAATGAGGTATTACGGTCTTCATTCATATTCAGAGCGTTCAGTCGGAAGTTGGAACTGAAAAGAGAGTAAAAAATATGTAACAAATGGCTGGAATTTGAAAAATATTTTGAAAAGAATAAACTAACTAGATATTTATAAAATAAACACATAATCAAAACCATAATAATTTTTCTGATGCGGTATGGTGAAACTATTTGATCTTTTATTAATAAGAACAAAATATTAAAACATAAAATTAATTTTCTGAAGTATTATAGCAAAACTAGTTGAAGTTTTTATCAGTATATGTTAAAGAATTATTTAGTAATTCTCACCTTATTGAGTTTCAAGTAAATGTAGTAGTTGGTGTGTAGATGTTGCTTCCTTGCTAGCTATTGTAGAACTGGATGCTTTCTGTGTGAAAACACTGGTTCTTAAATAGCTAAAGCTGTACTAATTAACCCTATGAAACCTTTATAATATATCTATGACTCAGCAGTTTTTTCACGCGATATTCCCGCGAAAGCTTTGGTTTTTATTCGCGTGAAAATTATTTTTTTACTCCCGCGAAAGCAATGGTTTCTATTCGCGTGAAAATAAACTATTTATTCCCGCGAAAGCATTGGTTTGTATTCGCGTGAAAATAAAATATTTATTCCCGCGAAAGCAACGCTTTCCATTCGCGTGAAAATAAACTATTTATTCCCGCGAAAACATTGGTTTGTATTCGCGTGAAAATAAAATATTTATTCCCGCGAAAGCAACGGTTTCCATTCGCGTGAAAATGAAGTATTGATTCCCGCGAAAGCTTTGGTTTGTATTCGCGGGAAAATAAAATTTTTATTCCCGCGAAAGCAACGGTTTCTATTCGCGTGAAAATAAACTATTTATTCCCGCGAAAACACTGGTTTGTATTCGCGTGAAAATAAAATATTTATTCCCGCGAAAGCAACGGTTTCCATTCGCGTGAAAATAAAGTATTGATTCCCGCGAAAGCAACGGTTTCCATTCGCGTGAAAATAAAGTTTTGATTCCCGCGAAAGCTTTGGTTTGTATTCGCGGGAAAATAAAATTTCTATTCCCGCGAAAGCAAGGGTTTCCATCCGTGCGAAAATAAATTATTTATTCCCGCGAAAACAATGGTTGGTATTCGCGTGAAAATAAAATATTTATTCCCGCGAAAGCATTGCTTTGTATTCGCGTGAAAATAAAATTTTTATTCCCGCGAAAGCAACGGTTTCTATTCGCGTGAAAATAAATTATTTATTCCCGCGAAAACATTGGTTTGTATTCGCGTGAAAATAAAATATTTATTCCCGCGAAAGCATCGGTTTCCATTCGTGTGAAAATAAGATATTGATTCCCGCGAAAGCATTGCTTTGTATTCGCGTGAAAATAAAATTTTTATTCCCGCGAAAGCAACACTTTCCATTCGCGTGAAAATAAATTATCTATTCCCGCGAAAACATTGGTTTGTATTCGCGTGAAAATAAATTATTTATTCCCGCGAAAGCATTGGTTTGTATTCGCGTGAAAATAATTTTGTTATTCCCGCGAAAGCAACGGTTTCCATTCATGTGAAAATAATGCTGATTCATAGCAGTGCAACTTAAGCTATATAAGAAGCACTGTTTTCATACAGAAAGCATTCACTTCATCGTTAGTAACTGAAGGAAGAAGATCTACTACATCATCATCTACTACAACCCTCCTTCTTCATCATTTGAGTTACATAGGAAACAGCTGAAGTTCAAACAACTATGTATATAATTCATCTAATTCAAAGAACAACAAGTCTTCATTTATGATGTAAGTATTTATATTTCGTTTTAATTGTAATCAATTTAAGCGTGAAGACATTTTCTGAACAAAAAACAAGATTATTCACTATTTAAGATATCAAAAAATGATGTATGTAAGTTTTAATTATGGTTATTCTTATTATTTCAGAGGCTTCAAAATGAAAAAAGTACTCCTTCTTCATCCGAATTTTATAGAAAGCAGCTCTCAAGTTCAAACTAACTGAAGGAAGAAGATCTACTACATCATCATCTACTACATCCCTCCTTCTCCATCATTTGAGTTACATAGGAAACAGCTGAAGTTCAAACAACTATGTATATAATTCATTAAAGAAAAACAAGTCTTCATTTGTGATGTAAGTATTTATATTTTGTTTTAATTGTAATCGATTTAAGCGTGAAGACATTTTCTGAATAAAAAACAAGATTATTCACTATTTAAGATATCAAAAAAAATGTTGTATGTAAGTTTTAATTATGTTTATTCTTATTATTTCAGGACTTCAAAATGAAAAATGTACTCCTTCTTCATCCGAATTTTATAGAAAGCAGCTCTCAAGTTCAAACTACTAGGAATATCATTCATTTTAATTCAAAAGAAAAGACAAGTCTTCATTTCTGATGTAAGTATTTACGTTCTATTATAATAGTAATCAATTCAAGTATATTGAAAAAAAATTGAAACCTTAGTCTTTTTTTATTTTTTTGCTATAAAGCATTATCATTTTTTTTTAGAATAACAACGAACTAGATCAAAGGAAAAGAACTTTCCAACAAAACTTCAACTTGAGTAATAACTGAAGCTACTACTTATATTATATATAAATAATGTGTCGAGTAACAAACAACAGATATGTAGCAAACACTATTTATAATGAAAAAAGAGAAATGCAAAAAACTCGAAATTGTTTTGAAAATACTAAAGACTGCGCTGAATGGATAGATGATAGTTTACTCGTTACTTCATCGTTGTTTTTACAACGAACTTTTCCTGATACCACTGCAATAACTTATGTCGTTGCAACTTATCCGGATAATCACTGTAGTCTTTTGTCATTAAAATTACAAAAAACTATTGCGCAACTTTCCCCATCGGACTTTTTCAAGTTCATTTACAATGAACTCTCTTTTTATGAAAGAGAGGCTTTAATGCTTGATGAAAGTTATCGAAGAAAATCATTTCTTACAAATTGGAGACGAGTAGGTAAACATTGTGGTGAAAACATGGCTGCAGCTGGTTTTTATAACCTTGAAAAAGACAACGCTGTTCGATGTGTTTTTTGTCAAGGGGTATTACTAAACTGGAAGGATGAAGATGAACATCCGATGAAAGAACACGCTAAAAGTTTTCCGTTTTGTCGATTTGTTAGAGGATTTAACACTCACAATCGTCTGTATAGACCTAGGAAACTACTTGCAGATGAAATGAAAAACATCTCAATTGTCAAAAGTTATACGATGGAGGAACAAAAGATCAGAAGAGGAGATTTAACTGCAGAAGTATTACCTCTAGGTATATCAATTGATCGTGCTGATACACCACGTTTTGCTACTGAAACATCTAGAGAAGACAGTTTCAAACAATGGAAGGGTAAAGTCTCCATGAAACTCCTTTCCAATGCAGGTTTCTACTATACTAAGTTCGGGGATAGTGTGAAATGCTTCTTTTGCTCAGGTGAACTTAAAGAATGGAAAGAGAGTGATCTACCATGGGAGGAACACTGTCGATGGTTCCCAGACTGTTATTTTTTACTCGGGAGTAAAGGTGAAGAGTACGTTGAGGATGTTTACATGCGAACGGAAAAAGGCAAAAGGTGTAAGCGACGGGTTGAAAAATATCGAG
Source organism: Cryptosula pallasiana (assembly GCA_945261195.1). NCBI lineage: Eukaryota > Metazoa > Bryozoa > Gymnolaemata > Cheilostomatida > Cryptosulidae > Cryptosula > Cryptosula pallasiana. The sequence goes on along the minus strand of OX183140.1, from coordinate 25,781,087 downwards.
AAAAATTAAAACAAATAACTCGCAACAATGACACCGAAGAAATGAAACTTATTTGCAAAAAACTAGGATACAGTCAAAACGATATCGAACAAGTTTTAGTGTTAAATGGAAAACCTTTTGAGCGAATAGGTTTTATGATTGAAGCCCTACATATTTTTGAAAATGATTTTACAACTGTTGAGAATTCGTCAACACTGTTAAAAAATGATGCTAAATCAATTGATTCGTTAAAAAAAGATAAAGATCCGCTGTTAAAAAATGATGCTAAATCAATTGATTCGTTAAAAAAAGATAAAGATCAGACTAAGCAAAGCAAACTCGCTCAATGTGTGTCTGAGACGCATGAAAAAAAAGTAATTGCAAATCATATCTCTCTTCCGTGTGGTCATCTCATTTACTGTAGTGAGTGTAAGGAAAAAGCGCTTACTGAATGCTCATCAGAAGTAAAACCTTGCCCAATCGATGGTTGTCAGGTTGAAATTAAAGCATTTATGAAGATTTACCTGAGCTAGCATAACAATTAACCTCAAAAAAAGAAAAAATAATGAATGATTAAATAGATGTTTCAATTTGAAAACGTATCATTCGCGTTTTGTAATTTAACGGAATAACAACAAATATGCTACGTGTTGAAGACTTTGCTCACCAAGAAGCTTCCGATGCTATAGGTCCTAAGACTTTTTTGGCTGAGGTTTCTGATGAAATGTTGAGGATTTATTTTACGGAGGAATGTGTATACTGTGTACTAGGAGGAAGTTTTTACAAGCAAGCAACCAATCTATCGCTACTAAACTGTTACTGTTCACACGTTGATGACAAATGTATCACTTGTAAAAGATATGCTGAAATGGTTGAAGGCGCTACACCTACCAAAAAAGAATTGGGTGATGCTATCGACTGGATTGATAGAAGACAAGTTTTGAAAAATGCTAAAATGGGTTTTTTGGTGCATGATGAATGGATTAATGCTTTTTTGGATCTTTCCACTGATGATTTGAAGTCTCCATTTTTGTTAACAAATTTGAGAGCACGATTAAATCCCTACCTATTACCTACTAGTCAGAGCAAACTGGCTTATCAACGACTAAAGGATAAATTACTTGCGATAGCAGAAGGATATCCATACGCTTACACTCTTGATGAAAAAGAAGACTCAGTCAACCCGATAATAACTATTGATTCGACAAATATATCTGAAGACTCATAAAAGAACTGCTACAAAAAAAGTTGCTTCATTTATCTCTGAACTACAGCAGAAACATGAGTGGAAAAACTCAAGGATTCAAGTCAATTGGTACATTGGCTGATTTTGTTCCTAAGTTCATAAGGACTCATTTTGAACACATTCCTTTAGAGCGTTCGAATCCTCTTTTTGTTCAACTCATCACCGAAGAAGTATTTTATTTTGTGTTAGGATTCAATCTAGTTCGTAAATCAATACAAAGCATGCTTTTGAGCTGTAATTGTATTTCAAGAGCAAATCCTCTCGAATGCTTAAACTGTTCTAGGAGCTTTGATCCAAAAGTATGCTGTCCGCAAGACAAGTTGATAGATTTTGAAGATCTCAAAAGAGCGATCGAACTGGTTGATATAAAGCAGTGTTTGAAAGATGCTGAACTGGGTGATTTGATAGATATTTCGATTTTAAGAGGTTTGACTTCATTTCGCTGGACAGGAACACATGTTCTTTTGTCTCAATCTCGATTGGAACCATACTTACATTTTGGTAACCACTTTGATGAGATTGTTTCACATCTTCAAAATCGGTTGAGAGAGCTGAACAAGCCGCTAGCCTCTTACATATAAATAGAAAAAAACATCAAGAAAGAAAGTATTCAACTTTCAACACTGAAAGCAAAACATTTAAAAAAATGAGCTGCGTATTTATCTTGCTACTGGCACTAACATTTCCCAATGTTAGTGGAGTATTCTATACCAACGAAATTGATGAATGTATAGCCGGAGTTATGGATAAAAATGATGTCTTGTTTTTTTCACCTTTCAAAAGGACTATACGATATAAAGATGAAAATGGAAAAAACTGTGTGCGACTCTACCCTCCCGACTTATTATATTGTGGTTTTTTCATCCCTCCAAGCGCTTCTTGGATCTGCAAGGAAATAACTTCTACAGATTCTGTGTCTTGTGATACACCAACAAAATACACTCTGAATCAGGAGGAATGCGCAATAGGGGTTAAAAATAATACGGAAGGTCTTACTCAAAATACAAAACTATTTTGGAATGATGAATTATGTGTATTTGAATACAACACCTCACGTTTGATTTGTCCGCCAACAGAAGAGTTTGAGACAACCAACTTTGCATGTGTGGAATGCAATCGTTTGACCAACAGGGAGTCGAAAATAGCTACTATCATCACTAACATCAATGGTATTGAAGGTGTAAATTTGTCATTTTCGAGTTTTGAAAGTTTGAAGTCTGTTCAAAACAAGATTATCATCAGTATCACATGTCAAGGAGATAGCAAAGACAAATGCAATCCCAAGGTTATAAATATAGAGCTTTAGTTGAAGCATATTAACCAAAGACCACCGAAATGCAAGACAGTTAACTCTAGATGATGAAAGCATAAACTAGGTTAAAAGTCTCTCTCTCTGAATAAAAAAAATGAGATATTGCATCTATCTCCTATTATTCCCAATCCTAAGTGGTTATTGTCTTGTAACCGAGTTTACACCATTCACTTTATCTCATAGAGCGTCTGAATGTTTTCGGGGAACTCTTAATATGGAAGCGGTTGATTCAGCAACTCGTATTTTAAGAAAAAACTTAAAATATCGTTTGTATAGACTCACATGTTTCATGGAACCTACTCACCTACGTAGAAGCTGTGACACTCGTGATATGTGGCCTCAACACTACTTTGTTTGCAAAACCGATGAAGCTTTAAATTACATTCGTTTATACGATGAAGGATTACTAACTACGACTCGAAGAACAACTCCAACAACTACAACTCCACATACAACGACAACAATCACCACAACTCCACAGACAACGACGACAACAACCCCGACGACAACCACTACAAACAAGCCAGTAGTTCCGGCTTTATCACCGTCAATTCCATCTCTTCCACAAGCTCTGGGTTTAGTCGATTTAATTTTGGAACAACCAAGCCCTACAAACTCTACTATATACAATTCTGATTGTGTGTGTGATAGATACATCATATGCGAAAACAATTCAGTATCAATTACAAATTCAACACCATCGATTTATAGAGTTTTTATTTATAATGATTTGGAGGGTTTTTCAAAACTTTCTCTGTCTATATCGGAAAATAGTAAACTTAAGCTTGAAGAAAATCTTCTCATCATCATTGAACCTGAATGTGATGATATTTCTTGTAAAGTCATCAAATACTTTACAAATTAAAAAGTTTTTATAGACTTTAACTCTATATATTCAACTTATTACACTCTATTATGATATCTATTTTATCACATTCTCCTTTTTTTGTAAATTTGTACAATTAGATGAAATTTAACCATTTAGAGAATGATTTCTTTTTGCAAAAAAATTTATGAAAATTGAATGAAATGAAAAAAAGACTATGTATTAATTGTTATTACTTAGTATTTACTGACTCTAGCTATATTATATGAGATTTTCCCTACTTATTACATAATAAATGTATATATTCACATATTCTTTCATTTTTAATCACTGTATTTATTCAATGTAGATATATCTCCTCTCTCTCAAGATATCATATGAGTCGGAATTACAGAAAATTATCAAACCTTAAATGTCTTACATTCAAAATCTAGATACCCTATGAGTTATAATTATGTATACAGTTACTCCCTACTTATTATGTAATCAGGTATATAATCATATAATTTTCATTTTTTGATCAATATATTTGTTCAATGTAGATATACCTCCTCTCTCTATGTAGATATAAATATAGCCATAAATATGTACATAACTAACCATATATACATGAATGTATAGAAAACTAAAAAATCTCTCTCCTCTCTCATCTCCCATCTCTCCTCTCTCCTCTCTCCTCTCCCCTCTCTCTCAAGATACCATATGAGTTCGAGTTATGTAAAAAGTTATCAAAACTTGAATGCCATACATTCAAAATCTATATGCCATATAAGTTCAAATTAAGTAAAAAACTAATCAAAACTCAAATGCCACTCAAATGCCACTCAAATGCCACTCAAGTACCCCTCAAGTAAAATACAATATAAACTCGGCGAATTCATCCAACGCCGTAACCCATTGTCTCAACTCCAAGATCAAATCCACAAAAAAACACTTGGTAGGGAGATCTGCTCATATATTACTACTTATCTACATATACTGATACTATCCAATATAATTTCAAACCACACAAATATTTCTCTCAAAAGTTGTCAGAGGCTTTTCTTGTAAGAAGCCTGAGTTTCTAAGAAACTAACAAGTTGATATATGCAAGGCAATAGTTGGTAATCAGTTTGTATAATAACAGGATGTTACATGTGCCACACACGCCATATCTATGCATTTATTACTGGGTATTATACACCTACTAATATTAGCATTCTCGTTAGCTGAATGTCGTTTGGCAGCAGCTGCCGTGTTGTTGTAGTACTTGATGAATAACCTTAGCATGTGGTACTAACTTACCTGAGTACCAGAGAGTGGATAACTCCAGGCTGTCCAGGATATTCCACAGCATTGTGGTACAGTGATGCAATTTAGTTTAGCTTATTTCATGCCAATGAAGCTGCAAAAAATGCTATAAATTGTCCTTGATACATGAATAAAAACCAATAGATAATGATTCAAAGAGTTGTACTTGCTATCAATTCATAGAGTTATACTTGCTATCAATTCGTAGAGTAAAACTTGCTATCAATTCATAGAGTTATACTTGCTATCAATGCATAGAGCTGTATTCGCTATGACTTCATATAGCTGCACTTGCTATGTAGTCATAGAGTTAAACTTTCCATTAATTCATAGAGTTGTACTTGATATCTACTCATAGAGTTATACTTTTCATTAATTCATAGAGTTGTACTTGCTATCAATTAATAGAGTTACCACAAGCATAAATCATTCAGCCATCCTTAATTTGTTTCCTTCAACAACTTCTACAAATCTCTTTCTGAATTGCATTGAATGGCCTTTTAAAAAAATACTTGAAAACTCATTACCAATTGAAAAATTGTCTGCCAGATGCTTACAGTCAGCCATTTGCTAAGAGAACATGGAATAAAGCAAACCAAACATGCGGCTGGTACATTGAGCTCTGCACTAGACAAGACATCTGAGTACGTATGGTAATCAGGGCAGAGATTCCCTCCCATCTGGCTGCGCTCTCTGACCGTACCAGATTGTGATTCCATCCTGACCTTCTCACAAAGTCACTGCCATCACCTCTACAACTCAGTCCATGAATGGCAGAAGTTAGTTGGTTGGTTGGCCTGTTTGCACAGTTCTACTGGTATATATCTTTGAAAGTTTTGTGTAGGTTACTGCTGTAGTGTACTATGTACAGTATCCAATGCTATATCTAATCTGTTGTACAACTATTCCTATGTGAACCTACCAAGTATGCAATGTGTGCCAGTTTCAAAGTATTTAGTGGTCTGTAAAATGTTGTTGTATTTGTTATTGTCGTTGTTATAATTGCTATATCGTTATTGCTAATATAAGTTAACAATTGTTATGTTATTGATAAATGAAAAGTTGAAATAAACAGTTTAAGATACAAATCTGAGAGTCATTAGATAGAAAGGGTAATGTGCAGTTAGGGAATGCAGGTGTTATTGATAGCAGACGTGGATCAGAGGATTATCTCCTCTCCTAAAACGCTAACTACAAGACAAATATAACTATTGTTACGTATATTGTTTATATAGTATAAGGTACAGAAAATTCCCTTCGTAGAATGGATCGACTTTTTTATCACAATTGGTTTGATGATGCTAAACACAACAAGCCGGGGTCATTTTGTAACAAAGATAAAATGATAAAAAATTTGGGAATGTAGACAGGTATTCCATTTTTATGCATCCGAAGAGACACCAAACGCTATCAACTGGCTAGCTTTCAAGAGGGGAAATAACTCCATGGTGCTGCACTGACACACATACATAGCTTAGCTGTCTGTTTGGGTCTGTTACTACACATCACTAGCAAGTAGTCATAATAAAAAGTTGTACCAACAAAATCTTTCCAAGTTTTAATGCAAAAGTCAAAAAAATTTGTTATGGTTCTGAATTTTTTGTAACAGCTCCTGCAACTAGACATATTCATGATGCTTACTGGGGCAGTGACTTTTTCACCACAAAAAAAAATGTTAGGTCTTATGTAAGCAATTGTGGAATCATTTCCGTCTGGACTCTTAATGAACGCAAATAAATAGGCTGCAACTATGTTAAGAATAAGGAATGTTAGTAGAAATGTCATTTTATAGCGAGATAACTCCAGGTATTAGCCATCGAAACATCTGCACTGGAGTGTTTCAACATTTATTCTAGAAAATGCTGACGTTAGTCACATAAAATATCGTTGAATTGCTTGCTCCACGAGTTGTCTGCGTTGGTAAAATTGCCATCAAAACTTGGTGAGAGCAACAATAGACAGGTAAAAAAGACGGAGCACATTAAATAAACCTACAGGAATGCTTCTACTTTTCAACATAGAAGTTGACCGTCAGATTAAATAAAAGGATATCAAATCTTTCATTTTAAGGTACTTTAGCTGGAAAGGATAAAAAATCCATTTAAAACTGGGTGGTCTGTAAGCAGTACAATACCTTATTTTAGGACTTACCTTGGGGCTTACCTTAGGGCTTACTGTAGTTGGTTTTGCTCCAGTTAAAACTAACCAATCAGCTGTGGTTACTAATTAGAGATTACGCGTTAGGCTGGTAATTAGCTTATTGTGGTAAATGTTGGCAATTGTTTGATGTCTTGTCCAGGTAAACCTTTCATTCCATCCATCACTCTCACTCCCATTTCAAAAAACTTTTTCACAGACATAACAGAAGCCTTAATCATGCACTTTTCAGTGAATAAGAACTTACAAATGGGCCCAGAAGATACCCTTAAAACATAAAAGTAAAAAATAATCAAACCAACAGTGAGAAGGAAATTCATGAATTTAAGTTAAGTCAAGTTATACTTTCTGACCTCTCCGTGTCAATTAAGACAGTCGACCCAAATAATATTTTGTTGGTATCCACCGAGCCAGTAGAAGTTGTTCTACCGAGCCAGTAGGAGTTGTTCCACCGAGCCAGTAGAAGTTGTTCTACCAAGCCAGTAGGAGTTGTTCCACCGAGCTAGTAGAAGTTGTTCCATCGAGCCAGTAGGAGTTGTTCCATCGAGCCAGTAGGAGTTGTTCCACCGAGCCAGTAGGAGTTGTTCCACCGAGCCAGTAGGAGTTGTTCCACCGAGCCAGTAGAAGTTTTTCTACCGAGCCAGTAGAAGTTGTTCCACCGAGCCAGTAGGAGTTCTTCCATCGAGCCAGTAGGAGTTCTTCCACCGAGCCAGTAGGAGTTGTTACACCGAGCCAGTAGGAGTTGTTCCACCGAGCCAGTAGGAGTTGTTCCACCGAGCCAGTAGGAGTTGTTCCACCGAGCCAGTAGAAGTTGTTCCACCGAACCAGTAGTTCTTCCACCGAGCCAGTAGAAGCTGTTCCACCGAGTCAGTAGAAGTTGTTCCACCGAGCCAGTAGAAGTTGTTCCACCGAGCCAGTAGGAGTTGTTCCACCGAGCCAGTAGAAGTTGTTCCACCGAGCCAGTAGGAGTTGTTCCACCGAGCCAGTAGAAGTTGTTCCACCGAGCCAGTAGTAGTTCTTCCACCGAGCCAGTAGAAGCTGTTCCACCGAGTCAGTAGAAGCTCTTCCACCGAGTCAGTAGAAGTTGTTCTACCGAGCCAGTAGAAGTTGTTCATTTACTTAGACAGACTCGACTCAAGTATCTGGCAATCCTGTTATATTTCATCTATTGGTAGAACTTCCTCAAAGAAAAAAGCTCAAACTTGGTCATTTTTTTTTCAAATAGGAATTTCAGTTTATTTGCGGTAGCGCAGTATCGGTGGACTGGTCTAGCAGGAGTATAACATAGAGAAGAGAAAATAGGGCGCAGGAGAGGTGTGAAAAGAGAGGAAGGGTATAACCATAACAAAGAAAACTTACTTTTATGGAAACCTACAACGGTACGTCGACTGCAGCTCTCATTAAGTCATGTTACGCGCAGAGACAATATTTATTGTTAGTAAAAATAGTCAACTGCTGATCAAGCATAGAAAAAAAATGTGATAACATTAATAACATTAACAATAACCTGGTTGTTTCAATTAATGGAATGTTTTCAATATTACGGTATTACGATTAGGTACACAAAAAAAACAAAAAATGCAAATAAATAACTTGTAGTGGGTAACACGTACGTACCCATTAAGGCACAAACATCAAGGTTATTGTATATACCATTCAGGCTGACAAGAGTCTTTACAAAACTGGAATGCATCGCAAGACACTGTTAGACAACGATAATACAGACAGACAAGGGCATGGTGAGACACAGATTGTGAATAACAAACATCGCACAAACTGACACAGTTCCTCTCACAACTCACAAATCAGTTATTATGACTGACGTTGTGGAGCAGGAAGTGAGCTGCATTGATCCCACTACAAACAGCGACTGCATTTCAAAGAGCGTGAAATGGTGGGGCTGAGAGGCTTCACTAATGGAGGTAGATGAGGTGCTGAATGTGTTGGTGGCTTTACTCACAGTTGAGCTACAATTCACAAACATTCTGTTCACAAACAACTAAAACGTAGAGTGAGATTGTAAACTTGACAAATATGCATTAGCCTTCGATACCTGACTAGCGCTGTGCAAGCCCATAGAAAAAGAGCTGATCTTCACAGCGAAAGATTTTCTACTGTCTTATCTTTATTAAAAAGACTCAACAAACAGTTGCGACTACAGCACTATTGGTAGTTTCAACGTATCTCGCAAAAGTGGCTGTAGTTGTTGTGCTCCATCACAACATATACATAGATGACAGACATATACACAGATGACAGACATATACATTGTTGACAGACATATACATAGATGACAGACATATACATAGATGACAGACATATACACAGATGACAGACATATACATAGATGACAGACATATACACAGATGACAGACATATACATTGTTGACAGACATATACATTGTTGACAGACAACAATCACACATGGCCCTCCCTCTGGATTCCGATGAATGTTGCATTTGGTGAACCAGTGACAGATAGTCTCACATTGGCATTGCTATACCAGAACATATTGTCGCAAGGACCTTGCACATGCACATACTACATGACAATCAAGAAGGTAAATACAATGTATTATACTAACAATTAGGTAGTTGTCCGGGTTGCATCTGTGATTCGGCGCTGGTTCCTGGTGTGCACATTGAGGGGCTCTGTGATTCACCTGCCAACAATATATTAGGAGATATGGTTACTACACAGACAAACATTGCTATAATTTGAAGTATTCAAACTTGGCCATCGTAGTTGCCCAAGTAGAATACACACTTTGCCCTGGTGGAAGAAGGTTGGCTTGCACTGGTTGACCAAGTGAGTTTGGTACCGGAGGATTCCTGCTAGGTAAGCAACGTTGCTGGTGCTGATGTGAAGGATGTGTTATAGCTGACCAAACCGTGGTGGTGTATGTGGTGGCGTGTGGAGGTCCTATCTCAGTTGGTGGCTCCAGTGCTACAAGTGGTAAACTCGTGTTGAGGCTTGGGTAGAGGGTGGTGTTTGCACCAGCTCTATCTACATGCCTAACATTCACTTCTCTCTGAAACAAGAGACACACAGCTACAGTCAATCCAGATAGGCGGATGAGGTAGCCACGGAAGGCCAAGCTAAGCCAAACCAGACCAAACCAGGCTAAGCTATGCCAAACCAGACCAAGCTAAGCCAAACCAGGCCAAACCAGGCCAAGCTAAGCCAAACCAGGCCAAGCTAGACCAGACTAGGCCAGCTATTTTTCAAAGAACAACTGAGACCTCTCATTTATTTGCGTAATCCCTTAGCTTAAACATTCATCAAAGGAATAGTCACAGTTGCTTACCATCCCAGCACAGGCTTCAGCAGGTTGGGAGTGCTTGCAGCAGGATGAACAGGAAGGAGTTGCGGTGGAAGATGACCTCTTTCTCTTACCTCTCGGCACTGTAGGTCTGGTATCTTTGCAGCCAGGGACATCAAATTGTCCTCTTGCAAAGCTATCCTATAATACAGTCACACAAATGCACTCAAAACTTTCAGACAAAGGCTCAGTAATGACATGCTACCACTAACAGTGGGAACAGTAAAACCTTGTTGAACCCACCAACGACATGCTGTCATAAACAATTGTACAAGAAACATCTTGGAGTGAGTAGTAACATGAGGGAGTGCTCGGGCCTCGCGGCAACACAGACTCACTATAAACTGATGGTCAATGGAATAATATTGTTGTTTGGAGCCAAACTGAAAGTCCTCACACTTGATGAAGCATTTCAATTTGCTAAGTTTGGAACGAACACTAAAATTGATCAGCAAATTTTATTTTGGAAACTACGAACAAGCAGTTAGTGTTAGTGAATGGGGCGCTAGGAATGAAGAATGATAAAAAATTACTAACAACGGCCTGATCTGGGAATGTTTACTAAGCAATCAGATTGCGCAGGAAAGAGCTAGGCTAGTAGAGCGCTTAAAATGAATTTGATGAAAACAGGTTTGACATGAAACATTCAAGCATAATTTCTTGTTGAATTCATAAGTTTATTAAAAACATTTTCGAACAGTTTTCTTGACATTAACCAACTGCAAGTAATCTTTGCAATAACAAAAACTACAGTTTTCAAAATCAATTGTCAAGAACTGCAAGCCGAAAAGCTAAAAAGTATTTGGTGTATTTACTGTACAAAAATCCAGTACCTGTTTCTCCAAGAATTCTCATTGTTCCTAAAATAAGGATATGTTGCGATGAACCAATCATAAACCTGTGAGAGTGTCATTTTTTTGTCTTTGTGGCTCAATATTGCCTGCAACCAAATACGAGTGACAAATACCACAGAAACTTCACACAGCAATTCATGGGCATGCATACAATCAGAGTAAAATTATTTATAAACTTGGCTAGAGGTTCATCATATTGTTCTGGCGGAGAATACATAAAAATCAATTTAGAGCAAAAATTAGGTCGAAAGTATTTTAAATAATACTAGCTTACTACTAATGAATGTTTGAAGAAATGAGAGACGAACTGAAAACAAAAACACCAAATAACATGTACCGTACCCTAGCAACCAGCTCGAAGTATGTACATTTGGGCTTTCTCATATCATCTTTCAATGAAGATGATTTTACTTTTTTGTGTTCAACCTCCGGCGATAGAAAATTGCTGGCAGGAAGTGTTGAGTACTTCCTGTTGCACACCCTTGATTCTCTCTCATGAGGCTTGAAGGTTTCATTCTCATGCAGTTGATACTTTTTCTCAGGTATGTTTGAAACTGAAATGGTGCCAAAAACCAAGCCATTACCTGAACATGGTTTGAAGGTATATATAGATATAATACAGTCAACTCAAATTTACAAGCTGCCAAGATGGGTACCTGTGTGAGAGGGTCCGATCTGGTGGGTACCTGTGTGAGAGGGTCCGATCTGGTGGGCACCTGTGTGAGAGGGTCTGATCTGGTGGGCACCTGTGTGAGAGGGTCCGATCTGGTGGGTACCTGTGTGAGAGGGTCTGATCTGGTGGGCACCTGTGTGAGAGGGTCCGATCTGGTGGGTACCTGTGTGAGAGGGTCCGATCTGGTGGGCACCTGTGTGAGAGGGTCCGATCTGGTGGGTACCTGTGTGAGAGGGTCTGATCTGGTGGGCACCTGTGTGAGAGGGTCTGATCTGGTGGGCACCTGTGTGAGAGGGTCTGATCTGGTGGGCACCTGTGTGAGAGGGTCCGATCTGGTGGGTACCTGTGTGAGAGGGTCCGATCTGGTGGGTACCTGTGTGAGAGGGTCTGATCTGGTGGGTACCTGTGTGAGAGGGTCCGATCTGGTGGGTACCTGTGTGAGAGGGTCCGATCTGGTGGGTACCTGTGTGAGAGGGTCCGATCTGGTGGGTACCTGTGTGAGAGGGTCTGATCTGGTGGGCACCTGTGTGAGAGGGTCCGATCTGGTGGGTACCTGTGTGAGAGGGTCTGATCTGGTGGGCACCTGTGTGAGAGGGTCCGATCTGGTGGGTACCTGTGTGAGAGGGTCCGATCTGGTGGGTACCTGTGGGAGAGGGTCCGATCTGGTGGGTACCTGTGTGAGAGGGTCCGATCTGGTGGGTACCTGTGTGAGAGGGTCTGATCTGGTGGGTACCTGTGTGAGAGGGTCCGATCTGGTGGGCACCTGTGGGAGAGGGTCCGATCTGGTGGGCACCTGTGGAAGATCAGACATGGTTCAGGATTATTTGAGTTGAACGATTCAAAACTCAACATTACAGTCGTTATTGGAGCCTTGGAAATTGTGAGCAGGATATTGATACTTAAAAAGATCAATTCGGGTTGCAAACATTTTTGAAACAAACTCAAGCCATTGCCAAAAAATCGACTGTTCACATTTTACTTCAAGACCAAGCAAACGCAAAACGTTTAAAATAAATGCAGTGCATACAGTGCAACAAGCCACATGGGATTTGTTAGATGAAGATCTTATGTTGAAATAGATATTTAGAATTGACTTACTGGGAAAACAGAGCGGAGAGGAGTGGGTCTGTGCATTACTGGGAAAAGACTGCAATGTTCTAGGGGGAAAATGTTGAGAAGCAGCCGGCAACGCATTCAGTTCATGGCTACCACGGTAGAATGGCTGGACAGCAGACCCCCTTGCTGAGTGACAAGTGGTGCTGTTTGGTTGTGGCCGTGCTGAGGGTATGGTTGGACACAGCCCACTGGGTGCAGTCTTAGTTGAAATGTGTTCTGCCATCACACTGCTCCACATGTTCTCTCGTAGCGGATGCCCACTGCTAAATCAAGGTAATAATGCATTGTTGTATTATTCAAGTGTTGCATACAGTATAACACAGATTATAAGGTGTTTTATATGATATAACTATCTAAGTGTTGTATACAATATATAGCGTTGCTTACCTGACTTGTGTGAAAGTAGCAGGTTTTGGAGGACTGTTTTCTACAGACATATACAACCAAATGATCATACAAACTCACAGATTGGGATAAAGTACAGAAAAACAAAACCACGTAAACTTTATGACACTTGCTAAGGCCATGTTATATTTTATAGGAGACTAGGCTCCAGGAAGATGCTCTATTCCACAAGGACACAAATTTTCCCATTACTTTAGGGACAAGCAACTGAGAGGAGTTTAGGACTGACATTGATTATCTGATTTAACCACAAAAATGACTCTTTACTTATTGTTAGTGGGTATCTTGTGCAATGTTGGCTGGCTTGTATTGACCTGGTTACATGCTATATAAGGCTGTGCATTGTGATGTTTTCAAGTGTTTTTATATCGTTTTTGTACAGCGCATTTGAATAGTAATAAAGTGTCATTATCTTTGAATATTCTTGCGTAGTTCTGGAGTTGAACACTCTGCCTAGTAGGCAAGTCAGTGCAGATTTCACTTTAGGTGGAGCTGCCTTGGGAAGGAGTAACCCTGGCCAGGAGTAACCCTGGGTAGGAATAAAGTTGAATAAAATTCCCAGGAGTAGGAATATCCGCGAGTAGTAACATACCCCAGTAGGAACATACCCGAGTAGTAACATACACGAGTAGTAACATACCCCAGTAGGAACATACACGAGTAAGGAACATACCCGAGTAAGGAACATACCCGAGTAGTAACATACCCGAGTAGGAGCATACACGAGTAAGGAACATACCCGAGTAGGAGCATACACGAGTAAGGAACATACCCGAGTAGGAGCATACACGAGTAAGGAACATACCCGAGTAGTAACATACCCGAGTAGGAGCATACACGAGTAAGGAACATACCCGAGTAGTAACATACCCGAGTAGGAGCATACACGAGTAAGGAACATACCCGAGTAGGAACATACCCGAGTAGGAACATACCCGAGTAGGAACATACCCGAGTAGGAGCATACCCGAGTAGTAACATACCCGAGTAGGAACATACAGGAGTAAGGAACATACCCGAGTAGTAACATACCCGAGTAGTAACATACCCCAGTAGGAACATACACGAGTAAGGAACATACCCGAGTAGGAACATACACGAGTAGGAACATACCCGAGTAGGAACATACACGAGTAGGAACATACATGAGTAAGGAACATACCCGAGTAGGAACATACCCGAGTAAATAACATACCCGAGTAGGAACATACCCGAGTAAGGAACATACCCGAGTAAGCATAAGTAGGAACAGTGCATATAGCGAGGATTAAGGAGGTTATCTCTGTAACGGAGTGAGCACACTTATAACGATACTAAGGTTATTACACAATACTAAGGTTATTACACAATACTATGGGTATTACACATTACTATGGGTATTACACAATACTATGGGTATTACACAATACTACGGGTATTACACAATACTACGGGTATTACACAATACTATGGGTATTACACAATACTACGGGTATTACACAATACTACGGGTATTACACAATACTATGGGTATTACACAATACTACGGGTATTACACAATACTACGGGTATTACACAATACTATGGGTATTACACAATACTATGTGTATTACACAATACTATGTGTATTACACAATACCATGGGTATTACACAATACTATGGGTATTACACAATACTATGGGTATTACACAATACTATGTGTATTACACAATACTATGTGTATTACACAATACCATGGGTATTACACAATACTATGGGTATTACACAATAGTATGGGTATTACACAACTCTATTACTAGGGAGGAGGTTGTACCACACATTGGAAAAGTATTTATATTAGAATTAATAATAAATATCTGCTTCTATTGATGATGGAAGTCTTTATAAATAACTTGACTTTGACTCGATTTTCAACTCTCCCATCCACTGACTACCAGATACAGCAGTGAACAGATAAACTAGGATATGGTAAAAGCCAATCCGTTTATATAAGGTTAAATGACACAAAAATATAATGTACAGAGAGATTCTCTACTTCTCATAGCTAACAACCTACAGAAAATAACAATACATAATGCTATATTTATAAAAAAGTACAGGGGTAGTTGAAATACTGTCATTTCGTTGGCTTTCCATCAAGCAGGTTGAATGTAACCAGTCTCCCTGCTTTCCTCTAGTGTGCCGTCTTGTGAATGGCATTCATTTTTGGTTCTCTAGTATATCCGCCCTGACCGCATTTGTTTCGGTACTAAATATCGTCTGACTCTAAGGGAGTTGTGTCCTCGAGATAAGACAACTCGAGTATTGAGTGTAATAGTCACTACCAATGTTTGACAGGGGATGGGAGGTAAATCTCTCAGGATATCAGTTACTAGGGCAGTTGAAAAAGGTGGACGAAGACTTACCGAGCCCTATTTATGAGGGTGAGGATGTCCAGGGAAGTGGGAGAGGATGACAGAGGCGTAGGACAAGGGAATGGTACCAAAGGTTGATACAGAGAGTAGTAGTGGACTCAAACACTAGTTGATCACACAAATTCACCACAATACAACAGAAATGTGTGTGACTAAAATTTGTTGAGCATCATTCTGTGATTCATTCAAAAGTGAAAGTAGACAACTAAAAAACTGTGTACGCCCGATTTCAAAACAGATGGAGAAACTTTCATTGTCGCACGCTAGATTCAAATCAAAATGATCATTCATGATCATCTATCAGACTCCAGGATTCGAAAAGCAAAAAACTTTGTGATTGTGACATCATTTCAACCCTCTACAAAAGCATTATCTTAAAAATGATTAGATGAAACATTATCACAGTATATATGCGCCAGTTAATGACAGTTAATTTCCACGTACCAGAGCTGTTGGATGCACAGAAGCTGACATTCAATTGAGTAGATGCATCAGTCTGGTTGTATATTTGTGATCGGTGGTGAGAGGAGTCTGTCACATGATTGACACCACCCGGGTAGGCGGAGTCTGCTTCAGAGCAAGCGGGGAAGGAATGTTCACTAGAAAGTGCACAAGCAGGGGACTTTAAACTCAGATCACTTTAAAGTAAAGCAACTGGAATAAACACTCGACACACACACATACTGGAGTCAATATTCTAGCAAGTTACACCGGTACGTTGGTCACTAACATCCCTCGTTCAAAACAATTCTCTAGCAATGGCAACAGAAACCTTCCAAGAGACAACTCTATGATTCCATACATGAAACATCAAACTATGGTGAGATTTGGTTCACACAATTGAGTAATGACAAACTATTAAAAAAGACAAGTAACCTGTCTATTTGGTTGAGCTGATCAAAGTCAAGGTTGAGTAAACTGTCTCCCATTTCCAACTCGTCTGTCACCGCTGAGGAATAGTCTAAAAACACATAATGACCGCAGAATTAGATTCTTAAAAAATTATTAGAAAAATTGAATTTTCTGCATTCAATGCCACACAAACGATTGGATAATTGATATCTTACAACTAGAGACTTCATCCCAATCCCCATGGTTATAATCATCGACGTCGGAGGAGCCAACGTCGGCAATAGCATCTGCTAATGCTTGATAGAGTGTAGAAGTTTGCACATATGATCCATTCTGTAGGAGGGATGGAGGGTTATTGCTGTTTGCTTCCTCACAACTGTCCATACTAAGAAGTAGAATGCTCACACTGGAATAAATAGGTCAATCAAACATGCGACGTTTCAAAAATGTCAGTTCAAAAAAGGGCTGAGTAAAAAAAAATTATTATTGATGACCAATTTATGCTTTGGTACAAAAACAAAATTGTAGCTAAATCGATATTCATCTTTCCACAGGTAATCATAACTTGCAATCATCCTCCCACACTATTACAGGTATTATACATTCTATTATTATACTTTTATTTATCAACAACCAAAGAGTCAGTACTGTTAAATATTATTTTAGGAAACTAGTAGTTTAAAACACACTTTTGATGTTCATTTTGTTCAAATTGTAATTAATGATTTTCTACGGTTTATAAATAAACCTCGAAAACTTCATAACTTATTTTTAATAAAACAAGTAGAGCTAATAAATGAATGCATTTTTTTTTGTTGAAAAAGTATACAGTTTCAGTAAAGATCAAACACAAAAAGCCATTTATGAAAAACGATAATTTTCAAACTAGTCATTTTCAAGTGCGCATTGGTGAACGGCCATTTTAAAAACGTCCGTAACCCAGGCCAATAACCACATCTAATAGTTATAACAGAGATGAAATTTATTCAATGTGCTTCGTTTACAGACATTTTATAGTTATACGAGTATGTCTACTAGTGCTGTCACTCGCTGTCAATTTTTAATTGGATTAATCGCAAAGATTAATACTTTAAATCTTATATTAATCGCAACTTTGTTCTTGGGTTGTTCAGTGGTTCTAGCTAATACATTTAGCTATTTTGCATACACACTAGTTGGAGTTTATATTCCTATGTTTATAAAGATAATGACTTCTAAGTTTGTTACTCT
Organism: Cryptosula pallasiana; assembly: GCA_945261195.1. NCBI lineage: Eukaryota > Metazoa > Bryozoa > Gymnolaemata > Cheilostomatida > Cryptosulidae > Cryptosula > Cryptosula pallasiana. Next base: position 25,763,431 of record OX183140.1, on the reverse strand, counting down.
AATGACTCATTCGTAATGCTCTAGAATCTACTGGTAAGATTTCCTATTATCACTTTCCATTCATATGTAATGCTCTCTTGATAAGCTATATCTTGCATTGAACAGTTATTTACAACAAACATCCTTTAATACTATAATAGCTAATAATTACATAATACTTGCTAAGCAGATGTATCAATAAAAAAATTGTTATTTTAGTAATTATTATCATAAATAAATTCTTAATAGTTTTTCTCAATAGTTCACAATAATGATAAACAGTAACGCTTCTCCTGGTAATACACTTAAGTTAAAGTTAAACAAAGTTGAATAAAGTTAAACAAATTTACTAATTGAGCATGCAGTTGGTGGAAGCAAAGTTGAGCAGGGTAGAGAGGATGAAGGTGTATTTGAATCTGAAGTTTGTTGTTAGCGTTAGTTTGTCAAATATTGGTGCATTACGAGAAAGAATAACTAAAATAAACAGGAATTAATGAGTTAGAAATGGATGCAGACAGACTTGGAATGTGGTGAATTGTGTTGTAAAAACGCAAGTTAAATCACAATATCAATGATCAACAAAGTGAAAGCCGAGTTTGGGAAAGAATAAGAGTAAAAACATACTGAACTTGAGGAAGCCACTGAATAGGTCAGAAGCATGGTATTAGCTAAGAAGGATGGTGGTGTTGTAATATGCTCAGATCCAAAAGGGCTGAACACAGCTATTCTATGAGAGCATCATCTTACACCAACCCTTACTTAGACAGCACATAAGTCTGCTGTCAGGCAGCCTTGTGCTATAAAAATGTACCATCCCAGCTGGATTGCACTTGTAAACACGAAAAGTAACTCCTCATCACCTCTAAACAAATATTTCGTTAGGTATTTTTTAAAACCACACATTTGGCATTAAACTGTTTTGCTAAACAGCTTAAACAAAAAACAGTGGAAGAACTACTTGGTGATCTTAATACAACTAAATATTTTGATGATTTGATGGTTTATAGGAAGGATTAAGCTGAACACGATCTAATCATAATGAGCCTGTTATGATGAGGATCAATTACACACGCTCAAAACTCAAGAGACCTAACTATTAGTGCACCTAATAGTAAAAAGACAAAATTCAATATAAACAAGACGCAGCTCAACCGACAAGAAGTTGGATACCTAGGCCCTAAGTGAAGAAATCAAAGTGTGGCCAACTCCCCTTGTCGCTTGACGCTCTGGAGCCAAATGCTTGAATAATTACACTATAACTTACAAAAAAAAGACTCAATTTCAACAGCTCATAACGCTGCAAATTGACAAGTTAAAGCTTAAAACAACCATTTATCTGAAAGCTCAGGATGTCTCTTAGCCCACTGGGAATTTTAAACAAAAACATTTAAATGTAAACTAAGTAATAAGGGCTGAAATATAGTGCTTATATTAGCACTTGTATTATTAAAAAATAGGAATTATAAACTGCTTTGCTTGTACCGTTCAACTTTCATATCAAATTTCAAATAATTAATAACTTTGGACATAAATAATAGCCAAAATTTATTTATAGAATTATAATCTCAAGGTAGGTTAAATAATAATAACATAAGTAGTCCAAAAAAAATAATCATTTTTTACGGTACCGATGAAATCAATCATTTTTTTTTCTTCAAAATGAGCCTACATACCACTTTTTGACATTATTCATACTTCACTTTAGAGTGGTTTATTAAGCCTGGTTTCCATACATCTCCCAAGCGCTCGCACGAGGTCGCAGAAGCTTCTGCCACGATCTGCAATTTATGGAAACCGGGATTACGCGATGTGCCACGATTCCCTACGACGTTGCTGCGACGTCCTGCGAAAGTTGTTTGCAAAGTACTTTCCTGCGATGCACCCACGATAGGGAACAACTGGCGATCGCCAAGGATCTATGGAGACCATAAACATGCGACCAAACCTAGATTCTGAAGGCGACATCGTTTTGTGTCTTTTTCCTAACAGATCAGGGTAAAGGTCAGGAAAGTTGACCGTGACCAAAGCAATTATGTAGTAGTAATATTATTATAAAAATAATAATTATTTTTTGTCATTGACAAAAAAAATTGACTTATCAGTAATAATAATTTTTTTTTTGTCGTTATTCATATAAAACCTATAGCTTCTAATAATAAAGAGCGCAACAATAGCAGTAGTTTGTTCGTTGATATTAATAATAAATAACGATTGAATAATTGTATTATATATAATAATATATAATAATAATAGCTACCAGTGAGTGATATATAAAAAATAATTTTGGGAATTTTTACTGGTGAAACTGTTATGATTAATTAAATAATAATAATGCTATTGAGTTGATCCTTATTATTATCAATAATAATTATAATAATAATTTAATAACAACAGCCTTTTATAATTAATAATAATTTATTATTATTTATTACTTACTGCTTAAACTGCAGTAGCAATAAACTTGTGTTATTATTATGGTTGCCTCTTATCATAATAATTATTAACATAAAAGCTCTTTGCATGATAAAAATAGCTAATTTTCACATGATAATAATAATTAAATCTACCATGTATTCACAAAGGAATCGCAGCCGGGCGCCATCAAATGCAAAAGTATGGAAACCAGGGGATCGCAACTCCTCGTGAGTCGCCAGTGCTCGCGGGAGATGCTGCGATTACTTGGGAGATGTATGGAAACTAAGCTTTAAGGGTTTTTGTTATTTAGTCAGATGTTTATGAAAAATAATAATAAATACTACTAAGTAAAATAAATGACAAACATTCCACTTGTTTATTATTAGTTCATTTTTGCCACAAAACCAAGTGGCACTTCGGTATTTTGGGTGTCCACAATATGGATGGTAAATAACGCGACTGTGCGCCCAGTATACAATTACAAATGGTCACGTAAATTTACTGGTATTAAAGCGAACGCTTTTGCATTATAGGGCACGTGACCTTTAGTAAACGTATCAGCAAACAAACTTATCAATGTCCGGTACTGCTCAATATAAAGTTATTCCTCGAAGGGGAGATGACTCCTTGTTTGACGGTTAAAAGTTTTAAACAAAATGTTACTGCCTAAGTCCACTTAATAAGATGAAAAAATATGCTAGATTAAAGCAAAATATGTTTCATAGGTATTACTGCAAAAATAAATTCATTTTATGCTACAAATATTGAATAAATGCATAAAAACTATTTCAGCCAATGATGACTTATATTAGCTTTTGCAAGAATTGGCTCCAGTGGAGTTGTCCTTATATAAAATAGCGCTGGAAACGGCTGACCACACTTTGATTTCTTCACTTAGCTTAGACCACAGTGTATTGGTTGAAAGCCATTGACCCAAACCAAAGAAAATGTATACCATGAAAGTAATGCCACCAAATCCTACCAACTTTGAAAGTACTTGCTAAATGGGTTCAACAAACTTCATCAAGGTGTTTATCGCAAATATATCTAAAATTACCGAGCTTTCGATATCACTGTTATATGGTGCGACTGACCAGGTAGAGAGGTATGAATATGGTTGGAACATGAACCGAATAAACCAACATGTGCACTTTCTTTCGTGTTTTAATGTCGCCATAGAGATTGAAGTTTTTCATCTGAGCCTGGGCTTGGAGTGTTAGCCATGGAAAGTGGGCACCTTGTGCAAAACTGGTCGCAAAAACTACTTGACATTGTGCATGGGTTAGAAAAGTTCCACATCTATATATACGACAGACCCATCGATTCACCGACAGACCACAATCCTCTAGCCATCCTAATTAATGTGAAGGAGCTTCACAAAATTTAACTCGATGATAAAAACTGCTGAAACGCTGATGAGATACTACATCAATGCGGTGCTTGAAAACTATTTATTTTGACAGTTTTAGCCTGGAAATATAAGTGTATAATCAAAAGAAGTATATCAAGTTTACAATATGAAATGACCTAACAAGGGAAACAACAAATTGTGGAGGTGTGAGGCGGCAAGGGACATACAACTCTTGTTCACCCTAACAACTGGGCTTGCAGCTATTCAGCCTGGGGAAAGACAGCTGCTACGACTGGTAGCCTACTCAATTATATTAAAAGATAAAACCATTGGCGAATGAAAACAGTTGAAGTCAGCAAGCAACAGGTTATGCCATTTTCCTCGCGTAAAAATAAAATGTTTAAAATGGCCAGCTAACAATGGCGAAGTTACCTTCCAAGCCACCATTCTGTTTAATTTTGCGCCTCTGCAATGCTATAACATTGCATCAAAATATTTAACCTAATAAATAGATTGTCATCATCTTCCAGTTCTTTCATATAAGCTTGTGTCATAAAAGAAACGTACTAATTAATTTAATGTGGTTGTAGACATTTTTATGCTTGATATTCAGAGTATTCGAGACCTCTGTTTGCCGAACACATTGCAATAAAAATAATCAGACCAGCAATAAATTTAATCAATAAATAATCATTTTGTTACGAGCTCGTGGGTCAACAAAAAGCAGCTCACTGAATAAATAAAATAATCATCGAGTATTTATTTATATTGTTCTTAGGTCGCGAATGAAACTGAACACTAAATAAATAATAACGAACGAGTTGACTTTGTTCATTTTCACAGACCGGTTTTATCTCCTTGAAAAATAATTGAAAATAATTGTAAGCTTTCAAAATGTACTAAATTGAGGGCAGCTAGCCAAACTATTTCAGTTTGTAGCAGTTAAAATTTTCTTATTTTCTTGATTATTTTGAAAATTGGGAGTTATCTTCTTTAAGATTTGTTCGGTAAACTATAAATTTTCATTGAATATTTATGTTGCTCTAAACTAATGCTCCGTTGCATATGCGACGTATTGAATTACGAACACCTATTAATTTTTGTATTTTGTTCGACAAACAGGTCACGAATACTATTATTATGACATAATATGTATTATACTTTTGTGCAATAAGAAGTGGCTGTAGTTATTGATTTAATATTTCATATAGGTAATATTACTTCCCCATTCGAATGACAGCCAATCAGAAAGCCACATTTTAATTGTACCTCACAGCTATAGATACAATTTTTTTTCGATATGTTTTATTGTGGTCACTAGGAAGCCTGTTTAGCAAGCATAAAAGCTCATAGTAGTGTGAAAATGAATCAGTTGCAATCTAAAGCTGGGCTAGTTATTGTCTAGTTGCTTAGTAAAAACCTAGTCGGTAGTTGAATACGCATAGCTACTAGGGGCTGAAGATGCCAAATTTGGCTCAAATTTTTTGTTAATTAGGGATAGCCTCTAACCAGAACTTCTTGTCAATTATTTTACAACAAGAAGAAACTCAAAATCATTGCAGGAAAACCACTGAGCTATTTAAAGAAAGATCTCGCACAGAGATGTCACAATCAATGTCATCATCTAGTGATCTACGTAATTTATCAAAACGGTAGCATGGATGATTTTAATAAGAAGCAGGAAAAATGTGCCACCTATGGAAAATCTGAATGCACACTACAAGGAAGAAACAACTGACAACTCAAGGTCCCAAGTGGATAAGCTGAGATACTTGCAACCAGTGGTACCACGATCTACACCCAAATCTAAAATCCAGTGAAGTAGCGTAAATCACTAGGATGGCAATTAAAGGTGTACAATGATACTGCATGAACTGCTTGTATGAAAAAAAAACCAAGCTAACCAGGAGCTGATCAAATCCATTCCGTAAATACTAAGACATTGCCAAAAATTGATAATATAGAGACAACTGCAAGTTTATTTGCTGGAAAAAATACGGAAATTGATGAAATAAAAAGGAAGTGACCTGGCATGCGTACAAGAAACCTGGAAAAAATGTCAACAAAAACACGCAAATCGCTAAAGAAGCAAAGGCACTGATGGAGAAGAGCCATCAGCTCAAAGAAGAAAACAGATGAAATAATGCCATCGTCATCGGCGACATTGAGATCGTAAACAAAATAGCAATGGAGACAATAAAGGATTTGACGGAATTAGACTCTCGACCAGGAGCGACACCCCAAATCAAGTTGTAGGGCTAGAGAGGAAGACTGAGGATACATACCAAAAGCGTACCATCAAGGTGAGATTTGAAGACGAGCACTCAAAGTGAGAACATATTAAAAGGTATAACAATTGGAGCATGAGAGATCAAGGTATAACAATCGGAGCATGAGAGATCAAGGTATAACAATCGGAGCATGAGAGATCAAGGTATACAATCGGAGCATGAGAGATCAAGGTATAACAATCGGAGCATGAGAGATCAAGGTATAACAATCGGAGCATGAGAGATCAAGGTATAACAACTCGAGCATGAGAGATCAAGGTAATTACTGTAAAATAGGCGAAAGTAAGGAGTTAGAACTCAAAAGTTTCAGTTAAGACAAGAATTGAAGAAACTCAAAGAAATGAATTACTAAATGGTAACAAGAAATTGGAGTAAAAAACATGCAGTCATATAGTCGGGGAATGGAAAACTGTGAAACAGGCTCAACAACGGAAAGAAACAAGTGGTGGGGTCAGACAACTTTCCACACAGCCCGGTACACACTGAAATCTCGCCAACTGGGTATGCCACAACTGACCTGACTACTTGTAATTTAGTTCCACAACAGCTGCTTTCCTAGCAGCAGTAAAGCAGGCAAGTTGAATGCTATGGAGTAGTCATTTTGTTGGAAGAAATATTTGCCTAATAACACATCATTTGGTATACACCCTACCAGTACCTCAGCAGTAAAAAAAACTACAAAGTCTACCACTAAAGGCGAGCCTACCATAGATATGTGAAGTGTTACCATCAGCAAGCACTCCTTGTGATATGACTTCATCTAACTGACTCCATACTTTTGAAGGCAAACTGCCAAAAAACGCGCTTGCTCATATCTGAGGTAACGCAACCAGGGTCTAGCAAAGATTGCACGGGGTGACCAGCTACTTTGCCAAGCAAGGATAGGCTGCAATACCTCACCTGACCAAGCTTCTGTTCCCGCTGAGATCCTTACATTGCAACCCTAACGACTTACTCAGTGGGTACATTGGTGCCGTCAGCAATGTGGATTAGTGTTCAGCCAGCTAAGAGTTGCTTCCCCTCGGTGCCTGTTTTCTAGCTGACGTCTGTATTGTCAATCCTACACCAGCTAATTGTTGCTTCACACTTACCGCCCACTGACGCTTTTACGGTGAACAATAATTGCTTCGCAGGGATCTTTGGCAATCTCTCTCCAAATGGACTCTACCACACTTTTTGGTTACTACACCAGTTCCGGTCTTCGACTTCGGGACTCACATCCTCCACCCTGATAGCCTGCCGGTTTGGGGCCCGGACTTACCTTTCCACTGTTCTGGTCGCCCCTATCAGGTGCGCTGGCTTCCCCTTGGCGGATTGCTGGATAGCAACAGTAGTAATGTAAAAGCAGATCTCTGTTCTGGAGTCTAAGGACAAGTTTCTACTGGTTCCAAATATCTTTTAGATGGCACCAGTTACCATGAGAACCTGCGAGGTACCTTTTTGTGTGCACCAGGTGTTATAATCTAATTTTCATCATTAATTTTTGAACTAAGTATTTATTGTGCGGGGTTTGTTTATATTATGATTTGTATGTTGATTTAGATGCATGGGTGTGAGTATGTTAAAAACATGGTATGAAAACCTGGGTACTTTTTTCGTACATCAGTTTTTATTGTGAGTTAGTTTGTGATTGTATGATTATCTAAGTATTTATTGTGCAGGAGTTGTTTTTCTTAGGGTTTGTATGATGATTTAGATTGGGGGGTTTGAATATTGTATAAAAATGAAGTGTTGTATTATTGTACTGCTATTGATAGATAGGTTTGCATATATTCATCTTCATACTATGTTTATGTACATATCCATATCAATTTTCATTCATGACTATATTCAAATTCATGTCCATATCCATATTCATGTCTATATTCATCTATATCTATGTTTATATTCATTTATGTACTAGAGTTTTTGAAATTGTGAAGAAACGTAAACTTAAAACACAGCTCTTTATGATTTAATAAACAAATTATTACTGATAAAAATTTATTAATTATATTTATTAATACTTGAAATTAAAGAACATTTTTAATAGTAGCACTACTACAGTAGTACTACATGGTTTATTCACAACTATACTTACAAGTATCGAAGGAAACAATTGCCAAATGTTTACGAGTAACTAAGCTTTATATGACTGAAAGTTGAGTCGCTGTATCATCTACTATACTGTTTATTTAATTATTATTTATATATTTATTAATACTTGAATTTAAATAAGACTTTAGATAGTATTTACTACATTGTTTATCCGTAACTATACTTACAAGTATCGAAGGAAACAATTGTTTACGAGTAACTAAGCTTTTTATGACTGAAAATTGGGTCGTTGTCTTATCTAGTGTATTGTTAAACAAAAATGATGCTTACAAGTATCAACGAAAACTATTGTCAAATGTTTACGAGTAACTAAGCTTTATACGTAATCAGAAAAACGATTGGAAAACTCGAGAATGAATGCTAAACAAATTGGCGATTTACCGTAGGCGACATATAGTTTTGATCTCGTTTTCACACACATTACAAAAGTAATTGATCAAGCACATTCATCGATATGCACGTGCTATGTGAATATTCTAGAAGACGCGCTCATTAAACATTACAAAGACCCTTGTTTTGTTACACAACTCAATGTTATTGCCCTTTGTTTGTTATAAACAAACCTTTTAGACTGAAAATTCTTGGTTAGTCTTATTATGCATTATTTTACAACCCAGCTGACTTTCAAGTGCAAATTTGCTTATTTTTCATCCTATGCTATTTTGAGTTGGTAAGAGATGTCTGTAAATATTTTAGAGCTAATAATTGATACGTTATAGATTTAACAAGACATATGGATTATAAATATATACAGATATATTACTACTACTGATAGACTACAGAGTATGCACTGATGCATAGAGGAAAATATAGACAAGTAAATAAATAATTAATATCTTTAATATCCAAGAGATGTTAGAAACCAGTCGAAACTGAATCAAGTAAATCAGTACTCAACAAGAAAAGTTCAAAGAGCTATATACCAGTATATATGTTATGTAGGTAGAACAGTCTAAAAAATTTTGGTTTACAAATACTTTTTTACTGATGGAAATTAGTTGCAACAAATTATTTTTGATTAGTTTTGGTTACTTTTATCTATTGATGTAGACCAAATTGAAGAAAATACTGGCAAGGAATACACCCAGTTCAGTGGTAAATAGAGGAAAAGCTATGGTCAACTACAGATCCTGAAACTGGTTTGTTTTGATAGCTTTGGTCACATATACTTAAAAAGTTGAGATTTTCCTCTCAATTGCATTTTGAAACAAGCTCACCGTTCTATGATGGGTTTATGAGTCTTTTAAATGCAAAAGTAAAAATGAAACTAAATGGATAACTACAACCAATATGACTTGTAAAAAAAGAAAAGCACTAGTTTTGTGAAATGTATTATTGTACTAAGCTATTAAGAGGAGGACTTGCTCTCGATTACATTTTGAAACACACTCACTGTTCTATGACAGGGTTTATGGGCCTTTTAAACGCAAAAGTAAAAATGAAACTAAATGGATAACTATAACCAGCATGACTTGTCAAAAAAGTAAATTAACAGTTTTGTGAAATGTATTATCGGAATAAGTTACTAAGAGGAGATATTGCTATCAATGGCACAGTTTGACACAAACTCACTGTTCTATGATAGGTTTATGAGTCTTAAATGCAAGAGTAAAAATGAAACTAAATGGATAACTATAACCAGTATGACTTGTAAAACAAAGGAACACAATAGTTTGTGAAATACATTATTGTAATAAATTATTAAGAGGAGGTTTCGCGATCAATTGCATTTTTAAACAAACTAACTGTTCTGCCATAGGTTTATGAGTTTTAATTTTTTTTTAAAAAGCAGACAATTGTTCTAGACTGAAAGCTATGCACTGGAAGTTGTAAACTGGAAGTGTGCCACCTTTGCTATGCTCGAGCAAGGCTCTTATTTGTAAAAGCGCAGCCATGTCATCCCAATTACTAGCAACCTGAACGACATTAAATTGCTGCAAGAACAACTCAATATCGCTCTGTCCGGAGTACTTAAGGGCCCTAAACTGCTTCCTCCGGCCAGGGCCTTGATTAATTAGGGTTTTCCCAAGTAGCTCAACCAGCTGTTCCATATTGGTTCCGCCCCAGCACCCTGCTGACGGCCTCTCGTTGCCTGACTCCGATTAGCCATGACTTGTACACAATGCTGCAGTGAATGATCCCACCACTGCCACCAGTTGCAAAGGTCTTTACAACTCTTAAAAGTACCAGACTTCAGAGAGTGACAGGTACAACAAAGGTAGAGAGATTTGACAGTCTGTGAGGCTCTGAGAGGTGTGACCGCAAGTGCCGCTAGACTATCACTGCACAGAGCCTACAGGCAGGTTTAAGGTAAACTGATGCCAAGTGGCTAGGAGTACACTAGTTTCAGCTGCTACGTCAAAAATTCAGGCACCCCATAATTATAACCCGATCTCCAGTGCTGCCCTCACATAAAGTCACCCAACCGAAAGTTCACAACCAGCAGCATCGACAAGTAGTTAACCAGAGTAGAGCAATAAGATTGTGATATTAATACCCATTACCTTTGATTATTTATGCTTGTTGATATTGTCTGCTCGATTAAAAAACCGGAAATCCTAAGCCGCCGTGGTCGTCAGCAGAGCATAGCTGCTCTCGGTTGGATGCTTTGGCTAATTAATCAAGGAACTAGCAATAGTAATAATAATTGATGCCGTGTAAGTTCAGCTAGAACTGATATGATACACAAACACTGACTACTGATGAATTATAACAGACAAGTGGTGGTGGTGTAAGCAATTACTCATATCGTATGAATGCTGTTGTTGGTGTTGTCTGTTTTTATTATCATTACTCAACCAATTAATAATAATAATAATAATAATAATAATAGCTCCAACAACAACAATCATAATAATAATATTATAATAATAGTGATCGTAGTGGTAGAATTATCAGTATAATACTAATAAAAAATGAAAAATACTACTACTAGTAGGAACCTAAAACCTATAATAATAACAATATATATTTAAATAATTATTATAATTATTATTACTACTGCTTCATCATACTATCATCATCGATCATAGCTAGTAGTACTACAGACTTGCCAACTCTCACGCATTTGGCGTGAGAAACACGCATTTCCCTGTTTCTCACTCTCTCACGCATTTCCCCTGTTGTTGGGGAAAGTTTTTTTTTTGTATTTTTGTTATTGATAACAATAGTTGAATATTATTATTATACTAAAATTGTTTGTATTGATATTTCCCGATCTCATATTTCAGTTTCTTATAGCAGTTATAATGTGTTTATTTTGCTTCCAACAACTAACTAGTCAAAGTAAACATTGACATAGAAGATGCTGATATCAATCATACAATAATAAAGCACTACACTACAGGATTCAGATTAGAAAAATAAAAAGGAGATAGTTATAACAGCTGTTAATTGACCACTTTTATACTTGTGTTGTAAGGGGAAATGCTATATTACCAACACATCTCCTGCTCTCCATCCATCAAAATATACTCTCCATTCACTATATATATGCTGCTCTACATTCACTGTATCCTATATTCTATCTACCTCCTCCTGCTCTCAATCCACAATCATCTGCTCTCCATCTACCATCTCCTGCTCTGCATCTACCCTCTCTTGCTCTGCATGCACCATTTCCTGCTCTCTACCTACCAACCACCTCCTGCTCTCCATCTATCAACCATCCCCTGCTCTCGGTCCACCATCTCATCCTATTCATTCACCATATCCGTTGGCTCATTGCATTACTTGATGTTTCTGCAGCTAGCATGACACTGTGACATAAGATTTTATTTTTCAGCATTTTATCAAAAATCACTCAGTACCACATTTTCCCCCATTTGGCTCGATTTCACGCGCTTTTTCCCCCTTTTTTCCAAGTCTCACTCTTGACCCCTCACTTTAGGCTGGCAAGTCTGTAGTACTACTAGCTACTACTATTATTATTATTATTATTATTATTATCAGCTTTAATAATAATGTGCATGATTTCACTTTGGGTGTGTACGTTGGTAGCTAGGCCTACCTGCACAACCTCCCGAACTGTGATGGCTATCTGTATCTATCGATTGAGCAATACAACCCGCCCACGGGTCGACTAGTATTATTAGGAATAGTGCTTGACCATTCTTAAGTTACTGTCTAGCTGCCGGTTGCGTTAGCTGATTTCAGTGTGCAAGCCAGAGGCCGAACGTTGAAGGTCGAACTAGTCAGAGCTAGGTTCGGCCAGCAGAGGTTCGGTGATCTGCTTATTAATTACTACTCGAGTAATAGAGATTTTGTTGTACGTGCATGTACTAGCGCAAGTGAAGTTATTGTTTGAGAACAAAGAAACTTCTGAGAGTGTGCAAGCTGACTCTGACTTTATTTTATTGACAATGACATCAGCATTTATAATAACGATTATTATGCAATATAAAATAGGTAGACAAAGCAAGCCACACCTAACACAAGTGGTTGGCTAGAATGGGCTAATGACAAGCAGTGGGTGTAGCTAAGATAAATGCTTGAGTAGATAGCTATACAGTGTATATGATATAAAACGACATAGAACAATCTGCCCTAGAGCGCAGGCATAGAATTAGTGAAACGTAGCTGGGATATAATAATAATAGAATGTAAGTAGTGTATGCTGACGCCGTCCGTCACAATAATAAGCTCTTTATTTATTATTATTATCAATAATAATGATAGTAGCATCAGTAATAATAATAATAATAACAGTAGTGAATGTTGGATATGTATGCATCTTTATATGCTTCAGGAATTATTGGGTTTAAGATAATAGGCTAAGGTTCTATACACCATCACGGATTGTGGAGACGCTTCGTATACACAAAGCATAAAGCTAAAGACGTAACGTCGGACAGAAAGTTATCTGCTGCCCTTCGGATTTGAATCTTACTGGTGAGTGCTTGTGTGTTTTATCTGTCTCCACCATTTCCGGTACGTATATTTGGTGCTAATGGTCTTCTGCATGCTCGTATACTAACCATGGTTTGGTTTTGTATATGACACTTTACTAATTGCTTCTGGAGGCTTTAAATCTCACATGTATTATGCAAAGGTGCTTCTAGACGATTTGCTAGCAAATGCTTACTGTATACTTTAACTGGCTTCGGCTTATATGGCTTAAGGATGGTAATTCCTCGCCGGTGGCTTTCCCCAAAAGGGAAAGGGACATGTTGGATATTCTTTGTTGTATGCTTCAGGACTTTATTGAGTGTGAATTAATCGGCTAGGTTCTAAACGGCTAACATCTATTACTGCAGTTAAAGACCTCTGCCTACGGCCAAGAGCTACAGCGGAAGTCACGTGACTATTGACGTGGCATCGTCTGCTGCGGCCCTTCGGATTTGAATCTTACTGGTGAGTGCTTGTGTGTTTTATCTGTCTCCACCAAATTATCAATATCCAACATGGCGCAGTCGGCATAGAGCCTTCAGTGGTGATAAGTGATTATTAAAAACGTGTGATAATAGTGTGTTGAGTGTTAGAAGTGTATTTTATTGTCGTGTGGACATAAAATATTGGTGTTTAAAAGGCCGTGTGTGTGTGTGAGCCTTCAATTAGTGACCTTGACTTCGTGCGGTGTTGTTACTGTCGCAAGTTTACATATTATACGGAGCTACTACGAGAGTTTAGTAGTGTGTGTTTGCAATTACAGAGTTGTTGCCGTGGTTACTTGGTTCCGTACCGCAACTAGTGTGTCGTCCTGAGATAGTTTAATGTTTATTATTATTATTATTGGCTAAATAAAATATAAATAATTTATTGTTCTTCAAGTATTACTATATTATTACTCTGAATATAGTAATAGATTACTCTGAATAATATAGTAATATAAATTGCTGTTGATACTTGTCTTGTGTTAAATAATTCATCAGATTATTATTAATTATTTTTTACATAGGTTTTGAATACCTACCAACCCAGTGCACTGAAAATAATAAGTGCAGTTTGTTTACAATTAAAATTCATAACTTTAAGCTTAGTGTTTAATAATATTTCAGTGTGAGTTAGTGTTTGTTTGTGTTGTTGTTTGTGTTTGTTTGTCCATTGTTGTTATCTTAATCTTTCTTCTTCCTAGTGTTTGTTGAGTATCACGTGGATACCAACAACAAGTACAGTGTTAGTGTATTTACTGGTATACATTAAGTGCAGTGTGTGTTTATTATCATTATTAGAGTTAGAACTGAGTGAGCTCTGTGATTTGTGTTGTGCTAGTGTTTTGTGCCGTGGTGTTACAGTGTCGTTAAGTGTGTGGCTACAGTGTTGATACTGTGTAGCTAAAGGCCAACAATCTAGTGTTTAGTGTATTTATTCAGTGTCAAGTGTTGTGCGTACTATTTAGAGCTGAGTGAGCTCTGTGATTTGTGTTGTGCTAGTGTTTTGTGCCGTGGTGTTACAGTGTCGTTAAGTGTGCGGCTACAGTGTTGATATTGTGTAGCTAAAGGCCAACAAACTAGTGTTTAGTGTATTCGTTCAGTGTCAAAGGTTGTGTGTACTATTTGGAGCTGAGTGAGCTCCGTTATCTATGTTGTGCTAGTGTTTTGAGCCGTGGCGTTACAGTGCCGTTACGTGTGTAGCTACAGTGTTGATATTGTGTTGCTACAGTGGTGTATGAAGTGGTTGTTATAGTGTTACCACAGTGTTATCATAGTGTTGCTGCAGGGTGCTTACAGTGTTCAGTACTATAGTGTTGTTCTGAAGTGATATAAAATAGTGAAATAGAGTGTTATATTAAGTGTTGCTAATTACCGTGTGGGTATCAGCAATAATGAGTGAAAATTAATACAGTGGAATTTATAGAGCTAAGTGAGCTCTACTGTAAAGTGTTTGTATACCAAGTGGGTATAACATTGAAAGTGTTGAATTGATCCACAGGGAAGTGGAAATTTACAGTGTCACAGTGAATTATTGTGAAATACTATTATTCTTGCGTGTAGTTACAGCAAACAAAGTGATACTTCCGTTGTGTTATAATTATATTGATTGTTACATTTGTTATTGTTGACATTGTTATTGTTATAAACGTTGTCAAGTTGGTGTTGAAAGTGTTAGCATAGTGTCATTATTTTGATACAAAAATAACAGTACTATCAAGTGTCCGGCGAAATAATCCAGTACAGTTTCAGTTTGTTTTATCGTGTACGTTGACTGATTTAGGCCAACATGGCTCACATGAACAATAGGTTAGATCTGAAATCATTTCCTAAATTGAAAATATGTAGTGAAAATCCTTCATTGTCTTTTAATAATTGGCTAACTCAATTCAATGTTTCAATGGAGTTGTCAACGTTGACTTTGGGTAAAGAAGAAGTGACAGACAATGATGAAACTCGTTTAGTAGATAGGTTCCGAGGTAGAACAAAATTGCTCGCTTTACTTAGTGCTATTGGTAGCGAAGGTATAACGATTTTAGTCGCTAGGCTTTAATCTAGATAACCAAGACGATGATGGTTTTGATCAAGCACTTCATGTTTTGCAAAATCATTACGATAGAAGGGAAAGTTTTTACATCAGAACCATGAAATTTGTCACAGTTTCTCAGGCTTGTGGTGAAAAATGAGACCGCCTATTTATTAAGAGTTGAAAAACTTAGCAGAGATATGAACCTGGGTGTTGATAATGATGAGTGGAGACAACGCTTTCCAGTAGCCCTTGCAGTAAATGGTTTACGTGACTCTTCAGTTCGAAAAATGCTAATGCAAGAAACTGAACTTTCTTGGCTACAGTTGTCAACCAAACTAAAGGCCAGACAAATGGCTAACGTGTCGGAAGAAATTTTGAGCGCTGTTAAGACAGGCCGTTCTGTCGATCAGAAAACATCCAATGTTAATAAAGTCAGTGAGTTGTCATCTTGTGAAAGTCCTTATAATTCAGATAGCGAGAAATCAGTGCATAGGTTATGTTTAAATAAACATAGAAGATATCGCGGAAATTATGGGGACACTAAATCCGATCCTCTGAGCTCCCCTAGTAAATATTGGATGTCAAGTAGAGGTAGTAGAAACTATGAAAGATATTCTAGTCACCCACGTGACCGTAGCCGATCTAGTGATGGTAGTGACAGAAGCGGTTCTTACAGGGGCTCGTATAAGGGATATTCTCCCAGTAGTAAATACAATAGAAGTTCTGAACATGAAGAAAATAGTAAAAGACAGTCAAGTAGGTATTACAGACGAGGGTACTATGGTAGCTACAGGCCTAGTTGTGGTTACAATTCTAATTCATCGGAGAGTTCTCCTTCATCAAGTAGGTATTTGGAACGACCTAGCTCTTCAACCAGGAAGTGTAGTAAATGCTTTGAATGCGGGAAAATCGGACATCAAGTCCGTAACTGCCCCGATACTAGGCGTTTTATATGTGATCGGCGTGGACACACTTCTCAAGATTGTAATACCAAAAGTAGTAGACGTGATAACATGTTAGATCATAGCAACTCACCCCATCGTTATAATAAAAGTAGTGATGGCAGTGGTTGTGAAAGTTCCCCACGTAAAGTGAGATTTGTAAATAGTTTAATGAGTGATTCAAATTGTACTGGGGACAGTATCCAATGCTCACTGAAAGTTAATAAAAGTGAGACTGAATTCATTCTAGACACCGGTGCAGGGGTGTCAGTGTTAACCGAAGAAACTGGCAAACGTTTGAATTTAAAATTGCGTAGGCCTGCGGAGTCTCTCGTAGGAGTGGACGGTTCCAAGTTGTGTGTAGCTGGAATGTCGAAGGTTTGCATTGGAAGTTTTTCCAGCTCATCTGTGATATCAGTGTATGTGGTCAAGGGCTCCACTAGAAATCTCTTGGGGTTACGTGAAATCAGAAAACTAAATTTACTGACAAACACTGATACTTTTGATGTAAAAGGAAAATGGCAGAGGTAATGTAGATGATAGGCGGTGGGCCAAGAAGTTTGCTATACGAAGAAATACGTCAGTAAAGATGTTTGCAGGCTTCACCTATATAAGGTATTGGATATTAAGAGTTCAAGGAGTACAGGTTTAAACATATAAACACGCGAGTGTTTATTGGGAGTATGTGCAGAGAAACTAGATACCGGTGGTTGATGTCTCACGTGTGAATGGTAAGAGACTAGATTACCGAGAGGTTGATGTCTCGTGCGTGTATGTAAGAGACTAGATTACCGAGAGGTTGATGTCTCGCGTTTGAATGGTAAGAGACTAGATTACCGAGAGGTTGATGTCTCGTGCGTGTATGTAAGAGACTAGATTACTGAGAGGTTGATGTCTCGCATATGTATGGTAAGAGACTAGATTACCGAGAGGTTGATGTCTCGCATGTGATTAAAAGGTTTAAAACTGGGTTGAGTACTGGGTACTTCTGGATAATTCATTGGAATGACGGTATTACAAATATTTGTCAATGGTTTAGTATTTACAGGTATATAGTAAGTTCATTGTACAGTATAAAAAGGAACTTCAGTTTTAAAAGATACATAGCTTTTATTAACCAGGTATATATTTGTTTCAGGTCAGTTATATTTTATCTCTGGTACGTATACAAGGTACTGGTAATTTCCTGTATGCTCAGTATACTAATCGTTGGTCGATGTATGAACACTTTATTAAATGCTTCTTGAGGCTTCAAGTCACACATGCTATACAAGAGGTGCTTCTTGGCTAGTAACTGATGGCTGTATGTGTTAACTGGCTCCAATAGATAGCTAGTGCAGAACTCATGCGAGCGTAGCGTATATAAGACAAAAGGATTTATATGTAAATTCGTCCCCCACGGTTTAATAAAATTTTTCAAATATTTCTGAGTAGCTAATTTTTTAATAACTTGGGGCCAGAAAATGCTAGAAACAAAATTTAAAAAGGTATCAAATGGAGACACTAAACCGCACAGGTTTAGCCAATAATTGCATGGTTTTCATAGCTGTGGACCTCAAAAATAACGGGTGGAAAACACTTTATAAATTTGCAATTTCCTATTGCGCCATGAGCCACTAAGACTTCAGTAGTATATGTCATTCAGATTCTCTGTTATTTTACCGACCCTGTGGTATACTATTTATCATGGAGCAATCACGTGATGTAGACATAACAATTTATTTACTGGAGAGCCACATTCAAATAATTAAAAAAAATTATGTAACGTACCATTCGCTAATTAGCGTGACGGATGGTCATGCGTCACTGATTTTGCATCACCGCAACAATACCATTGTCATCAATGCTTAATTACGGGGACCACAAACCATTGTTTTTTTTAGCAAAAGTATTTTTTCTCAATTACTTTTTTGAGACAACCACTGGTGTGACACAAATAATTTTAGCACCATTGGATGGACAACATATTTTTGTAAATACTGATGCTCTATTTGAGAAAAAATTGTCAAAATAAAAATTGCACTCGTGCTAGCTACAATAGATGCTGTACATACATATGCTTATAGTTTATGAATGGTAATTTCTCGCTTGTGGCTGGCAAAGAAGGGGGCATGTTGGATATGTATGCATCTTTATATGCTTCAGGAATTATTGGGTTTAAGATATTAGGCTAAGGTTCTATACACCATCACGGATTGTGGAGACGCTTCGTATACACAAAGCCTAATAAAGCTAAAGACGTAAGGTCGGACAGAAAGTTATCTGCTGCCCTTCGGATTTGAATCGTAGTACTGGTCTGGTGAGTGCTTGTGTGTTTTATCTGTCTCCACCAAATTATCAATATCCAACAGTGAAACTATTATTATTTATTATACTATAACTACTATATATTAATAATAATTATTATTGATAAATAATAATAATAACAATTATTATTATAATAATAATAAATAAATATAAAAAAAGAGTTTATTAATATTTATTATATTATTAAAGCTGATAATACTACTATGATATTAATTAAGCTGTAATATTATTATAAATAAACGAGTAAAATAAGTAGATTAAATAAGGTCGAGTAAGTAGTATGGTCTTTACTCACTGTAACCACCTTGCGGTAAATTCAACCGTTCGGTTTACTGGCAGTAGAAGAAATAGGCTGATCAGTCGATTGCACAGATCAGGTCAAAACTGACCCGAGTGGTTTTTGGCCTCAAATGGTTTCTGTCCTTAACGCTTTGTGGCCTTGTTGGATGTTGGCTTCATACTGATTTTGGCCTCAAACTTTACGATTCATTACTATGGTGGCTGGTAGCGGCCACTCGTGATCTCGCCCTAGAAGGCTCGGCGCTGTGGGTAGAGATCACGAAACATCGAAGATAGTTTTATCGTCTGCGCATAGGAACTCAACCGCGAAGTAGGCGGTGTCAATCCAAAAGCCGAACTTCTTATCTTGTGTGCAGTATCGTTGGTGAGATGGTGCAAATAGATATGAATGGACAGTACAGTACTATTTAATAAAGTGACCAAACTTAGACGCGAGACCAGAGGGTTTCCAACATGCTAAAGTAAAATGAAAAAAACTGAAACTGTAGAAAATAAAGACTCTCCCAACATTTTTTGACTCAAAAAGTGTTGAAAATTGTCCTCCGTCCATTAGGTTGCCAGACAAGCAGAAGCTAGTTTTGAAGTGAAAAATGCAAAAGAAGTTGAATCTGTAGATAATGTAGATTTTCAGTGTAAAAACTTTCAACTCAAATGCTGTTGAAATTGTTTATCCAGTAAGTTTTCAGGTGTCAATATCAAATTACCGTTTGAGAGTTGTCTGCTTTATGCTGAGTGAAACTTATCTAGAGAACATAACTCCAACAATTCTTTCCTTTTTCAAGAATAATAAGAGATTTTTTTACAGACAGCATCTCATTTAAAACACTAATTTCTACACATCTTAGTATTATTAAACCGGCTAGCATTTATTTCATACAGTTGTTATACAGCCTTACCTGCTCCTATTGTTATCAAGGAGTCGGTGTACATAATAGAGTGGGAGATAAAGACAACAGTGTCTACAGACACACAACTCAGGTAAAGAGTAACCTACCCTTGACATTGTAGTCTATACCTACAGGAACTAATACCCACTTGCAGTTGATACCTACTACATAGAGACTAACATTATTCACAGCTAGACCGGAACATAATTCTATACGGTGCATCGAAGATGTTTATCTGAGAGAATAGCACTCACAATAAGTGTACAAGGTGAGACAATAATTCTCCACACTTCCGTTCAGATCACAGATGTTGTGGATTTTGGTGTCATCTATCTCAGCGCACACTGTAATTACACGCTAGCAGCCTTGTATTAGTTGCTAGATAGCTGGAATTGTCGATATCAATCATGCAGGATTGACCGACCCTGCGTATGACTCAGTACCGACCCTGCATAGGGCAGTGCCGACCCTGTAGCGAGCTATACCGACCTTGCAGGGTCGGCAGGAAGGGACTCAGCCTAGCCTGGGAGTTACAAAATAGCCTGGGAGAAGCATAAGAACATATCTGGGAGGTAGCCACCCGTAAACTAGCTAAAAGGATAAGATCAAAGGCTGATAAAGATAGTAAACCAAGGACAGGAAGTGGCTAAAACTGTGATTGGCGGTATACCTTATGACTCCACCTACCTTTACTTGGCTCTCTAGTTATTTAACTATATACTAGCCATTGATTTGTTACCTATTTATATTTGACTGATCATTAGTTCCTTATACATCGTTCCTATGTGATTGGTTATTCCTAAGATTCGCTTCCTGTGAAATGCCTATAAAAGGCAGAACTTGTGCCTTAACAGATCAGTTGCAATGTGGCTTTGACTTCTCACTTTATTCTGGATGAATAAATGCATATTTACTCAAAAGCTCTGAGTTATGCATCTGAGACAAGGGCTCCTTACTCTTTGTAGAGTCGGAGATACTCTAGCACACCTCTTTCGGTATCATACCGACACTAGTTTGTCGCTTTTAAGCTCCCAAAATCCACTACACAGTCATGTTGAAGCTAAATCTGGTGTCGAAAATCCCAAACAATCAAAACTTTAGAAAATTTGGGTGTTCAGCCCAGAGCTTTGCTACTCAAAAAGTGTTTTCAAACCAGCTGAAGCGGTGTCTGAAATCCCAAATACACAAACAATCAAAATTGTAGAACATGTATATTTTCAGCCCTAACATTCTGTGACTCAGAAATTGTTGAGGTTTTTCCTCCACGAAGTTTTCAAACATACCGAAGCTATTTCTGAAGTCAAAAATGCCAAAAAAAATGGAATTTGTTGAAAATGTAGATAATATTCAGCTCCAAAATTTATTGACTCAAAAAGTGTTGAAACTTTTACTCCAGCAGGTTTTCAGACACGCTGAAACAAAATCTGATGTTAAAAGTGCCAATAAAGGAAAACTGCAGAAAGTATAGATTTTTGGTCTTAATTTTTTTCGATTCAAGTGTTGAAATTAACCTCCAGTAGATTTTCAAACATGCTGAAGCTATCCCTGGAGTCAAAAGTAACAAAAAGTCACACACTGCTACTGCACACACCCCGTTCAAATTACTGAAATACGCAGATACCGGCAATGTGTAGTATTTCATCACCCGGTTTGTTGAGATTGCCGAGGTCAATGACTGGTCAGAGCGCGAGCTATACTGCACTTGAGGGAATCTCTGCGTGACAGCTCGCTAGAGTGTGGATATCTCCCACCCTGCAAGGAATACCCACCACTTTGAGGGCATGGTCTGGACTGACCCCAAGAGAAGACACTGGAGGCAGTATAAGACCACACTCCAAGAAAATGCAACAAAGTCAAGCAACGAGTTCATGCTGCATATTGTGCAGGATTTTGCAGTGGTGTGCAATTCAGCAAGTAGCAGATACCTGCACCTCTTCCAGTACCAGACTAGACTGGACTGCAGACTTCATTTCAGTAGCCTTAGCAGGCACTACTAGTTGGTAGCGCCGGCCGGCATGGC
This sequence comes from Cryptosula pallasiana, assembly GCA_945261195.1. NCBI lineage: Eukaryota > Metazoa > Bryozoa > Gymnolaemata > Cheilostomatida > Cryptosulidae > Cryptosula > Cryptosula pallasiana. The sequence goes on along the minus strand of OX183140.1, from coordinate 25,741,445 downwards.
TGGACTGTGTGCTAGGTAAGTGCTCTACTGCTTGCTGGATCAAGTGCTGGATTGCATGCTTTGCAGGCTTGTAATCTATTGCAAGACTTCTATTGTTGCAATAGGTATTGCTGGCTTCATGTAAGCAATAACAAAGAAAGAGAGTGTGTAAGAGTAGTATTGCGTTTATTTTTCGTTACTTCTGTCTGAGCTCCTCCAACTCCTCTGAGTAGTGAGGCGACCGCTGCCAGTATTTATATAAAATATTATATGAGACAATAAATGTATAGGCTAGAAAGCACCGAGTTGTACGCCTGAGCTGAGAGCTGACTATTAGTTGTGGAGTTGACAACACACTTCCATAACAGTTTGCTGGAGCCACACTAGCCCAGGATCCTCCTTGGTGAGAGAAGATAGTGGCTGTCAGGCCTGTAGATGCTCACCGAGTTGCTGTGCCAACAGACAGAGTGTCTGCTGGTATTCAGTCATTGGAGAACAGTTTGTGGTTTCATTGCGTGGATGGCGAAATCCACCATAATATATATTTTATGTAAGGCCAGCAATGGGCATTAGGCCTTCAAAAGCATGGAAGAAATCAAAAAAAGTTACCTGCATATTACAGACTTTCACATGTGAAGTACCACCCAACATTGACAAGATTTTCTACAGATTTATATTGAAGAGGATGTGAACAACTGTTGGACTGCACCAGGGATGATAGAGGAGTATTAGTACTTTTGTTTACTTTTTCTTTTTATTCTCTGACGGGTTACACCAGTTGAATATGGTGAGCCACTCTGTCAGGTTACTCCAGGTGAGCCCCTCTGTCAGGTTACACCAGGTGAGCCACTCTGTCAGGTTACACAAGGTGAGCCACTTGATGCCGTCAGGGTGTTTTTGAACAAGAAACACTGGGAAAGCAAAAGAAAATGGAGCGAGATGAGAATTGCAGCAAATCCCTAAATCACAAATAGTCATTTTGTGTGATTCCAAGTTAGCATCTTTTGTGCTTAGCAATAGCTGCTATTAACTTTCGATAAATTATAGGCTTGATGATAACTGTCAGTGAAAATTGCCATTTGTTGATTGAGTTGTAGCCGTGTTTTTATTTTTAATAAAAACATTGTACGTTGCAAGTTTTTAAGAAATACTGAAATGTCAGTATATGTAACCCATCAATTCAAGGTATTTAATGTGTGGCATTGAGTTTGTGTGATTTTTAGTGATTGTTACATTTAAATATAGTTGTGGAGCAGAAATTGATAATTATGTTTACTGGCACATATACAGACAGTAACACTTACAGCAATGAATTCAGATTTCTGTATTTGTGGCTTAATGGTCTCTTCTTGCTTTATGAACCATTAACACTAAACAACTGTGAATAAAGCTTCCATCCAAGGAGCTGAAGTATAGAAATTTAGTGGATATTAGAAGTCCACAACTTATCCACTAGTCAGCTGTCACCATGCAAACCTTTGTCTGCCACCACAACCAGACAGTCAGCCTCTCAAAGCCTGACAACAACAGCCAGCCTCTTCCCAGATGTGACCCTGTGCCTGGATGGCACTACAAACAGCTGCAAAAGGAGTATACCCTATCTATACAATAGCGGTGGGCCCTCGGCTCAAACATGCAACTCGCAGCTTTCGAGTAGTGTAAAACATTTATTCTATTCAGAACAAATAGTGGCATATATACTCAATTTGAATGTTGAATGCAACCCAAAAAGTTGAATTGCAATTAATGACTGGAAGGCTCTGACTTTTATAGGCAGAGTTACAAGAAGTGAAAGTGCTTTGTCTAGTTTGCAAAGCACCTTCATATGAGCACTTGTCTACCAACTGTTAATGCATCACTCATTTAGCAGTTGGGTGGCCAGAACACCAGTTATAATCTTTACCGAAATGACTGACCCTGCATCGGTAGCATACCGAAACTGCATCGACCATGTATGAGTCATTGTCGACCTTATATAAGTCAATACCGACCCTATGGGAGCCATAAAGCGCTAGCAGGAAGTTAGCTACTACAGCCAGGGACCTGGAAATAGCCTTAAAAAAGTCAGAAGGTCAGACCTACAAAATACCTACCCGAATATTCAAGAAAGCTAAGGACCAAAGTTTAGAAAGACTGATATACCAACAATAGGAAGTAAGACCGCCGAGGATTAGCCAGAGAGCCTATGTCTCCGCCCACCACTTCTAGGCCCCACATACATTTGATCTTACATACCTTATTTCATTTGTTTGTCTTTATATCTGCATGCTTAGTTGTTGTATTATATCCTACTTATGTTGTTTCACTGTTTAACTTCCTGTGCTCTGCCTATACAAGCCATGAACAATCAATGCTGCATTGGGTCTTATACGTACTCGTATTCTTTGGACAAGAATAAATGCATTTTACTTTAAAGCTCTGAGTGATACGTCTGAGCCGAGGGCTCTTTCCTAGTTGTGGAGTAGAGACTACTTGGTATTGTACCAACCTAGTATGGCCTCTAGGAGAAAGGTAATTGGTGACAGCATACCGTCAAACTCTACCGACTTTACTGTGCCAACGAGCGAGGAGTTCGGCTGGTTCTGTTAGTGGGTTAGAGGGTCCCCAAAATCCACAACAGTACTCCAATTGCACACAAGGGCAATACAAATGTACAAATCGGTATACTATATATAAGTATTAGCCAATGACATAACAATACATAGTTTAAAGAGAACTGGTGCCCAGAAGTAAGGGGCGGAGTTAGTGTACATCCGGCCAGTAATAGCTGCTGGTTCCTCTCCCCTAGAGTTTTTGGGCTTTAACAGACTTGGTTCCTGAAATCTCAACATCTGAGGACAGTAATAGTCTGGATATGGGACCTGGAAGTCCTTGTGCTAAGCTTTGTCTCTTAGGCTATGGCAGCCATTTTGCTGCTGGCCCGAGATAGCTACCCAGGGCGGGTATAGTAATGATGCAAGGCTGGCATAGCTAAATAATGGATCTATTGCCTATGTTAGCCAATAGGTTGAGCGCAATTAATACCGGTCTTGTTAAATTGCTATAATGAGGCATACCTGGTGCCTACAGGCTATCAAAGGGACCATGTGAAGTAGTGGTCACTTTTGGTGACCGGTAAAATTCATCACAAAAACACATCCACACATTTGGTATTTCATCGCTATTTAAACAAGATTATATACATAGAATTGGTTGGTTACACAAAAAACTAGTCAGTGAATACTTCTCCATTTCAATGACCCTCACAATCATTTCACCCTCATGAAATAGCCGTTGGCGAGTCATCACCGTGAACCTTAGAATAAAGTTTGTACAGATTTTATTTGGAGCAAAATTTGCATTTCAGTTGTTCTATATTGATACGTGTTTGTTTTAGCGGTTTAATACTCTGTTTGAAGCCGTATATAATTAACATTCTCTGTCATGAAACTGTTTGATAATGCAAACCCGTGCCACAGTAAAGCTTACTCTAGTTGTACAAAGCAACCAGCTGTTTAAAATAAACATTCATATAAACATAATTGAAGAGCAGCAATCTTAGGGTTGTTGTATAAGTTAATGAGTAACAACAGCTGACTGTAGCCAGTAAGTGCTGGAGCATACAGTTAATCGTGCTTTGACTGTAGCCAGTAAGTGCTGGAGCATACAGTTAATTGTGCTTTGACTGTAGCTGGTAAGTGCTGGAGCATACAGTTAATTGTGCTTTGACTGTAGCCAGTAAGTGCTAGAGCATACAGTTAATCGTGCTTTGACTGTAGCTAGTAAGTGCTGGAGCATACAGTTAATTGTGCTTTGACTGTAGCTAGTAAGTGCTAGAGCATACAGTTAATCGTGCTTTGACTGTAGCCAGTAAGTGCTGGAGCTAGCATACAGTTAATTGTGCTTTGACTGTAGCCAGTAAGTGCTAGAGCATACAGTTAATTGTGCTAAAAACACAAAGTTTTTACTGTTAAAATGCTTACAAAACTTTATCTGAGTGGATTTAATTTGATCTTTCCTGTTATGGAGTTACCCTCTCATCAGTAAGCAACTCCCGTATGGAATTTTGCGGCAAAAGTCTAAATTTTTTACAGTTTTTAATTTTTTTTTGCACCATTTTAGCTTCAGCATGTTTGGAAACCTATTGGAGGAACGTGTTTGACATTTTATGAGTTGAACAAATTTGCGGCCAAAATTTTGCAGTTTTAATGACTTTTAATTTTTTTGCATTTTTGACTTCAAAAATAGCTTTAGCATATTTGAAAATCCCTCGGAGGTAAACTTTCATAAGGTTTTGTTTTAAATAGGTTTTGGGCCAAAAATCTACATTTTCCACAATTTCAAAATTCTGCAATTTTTACTGTAGAAATAGCTTCAGCACATTTAAAAATTTCTAGACCGACTTTTGAGCTTAATAATTTTAAAAATTTAACCAATGTTTATTTTTATATATTTGCATTGTGTCACTCCTCTATGGCAAATAACCTGTAAAATCAATACGAGGCCAACATCGAGCAAGGCCTCAAAGCAATTAGGCCACAAGCCATTTGAGACCAAAAGTCTGTGAAGAAAATTTTATAGTGTTTCAAATAAATCGGCAGCAAGAAAATCTCCAGGTTATAAAAAGTTAATAGATATGGTAGTGATGGCAAGATTAGATGCTAGTGACATAGATGTATATTGACAAATCTGTAGGTAATAGGTAAATGTACATGGACATCTACCTATTGCCTACCTAACATATCAATACACATGTTCCACTTTTCCTTCCAAAGTTTCAATTTTTATATCCATTAAAATCACCAATGTTTCCATGTTCGACATCTTTAATGGATACAAAAACAAGACCATTCTATGTTTAGTCTTGCCTGGAGCAAAGAATGTGCCATTTGAAAGTCTGCTGCTAGCCCTCATGGATAAAAAGTGAACCCCATTTTTGAGCTGATTAAATGAATTTGTTGATTTTTTTGTAAAGACATCGGTAGGTAACAAAACGTGACTCATATTAATCAGTTTATTAACGATCGGTGACTTCAAGTGCACATATTTGAAACCAGTGTCATTATTTTTAGGGTTTGTCAGTTCTTCATCAAGGATTTTTTCAATAGAACCTGTAATAAAGCTGCTGTGTTCTTCAGTTAAAATTTCTATCAGTCTATTTTCGGGTCCCCAGCCCCGCCCCCACCCACACCCTCCCGCACCCACCCAAGTTAGTTACCTCAACATTTCTGGATTGCTGTCTATTGGAATTGTTGGTAACGACAATAATGAAAGCAAGCATTTCAACCAAGGAATTGCATGGTTTGATTCCCAACACTGTTACCTGTGAGCGAGGTATTTGGTTTCCAATATTGTGCTTTTCCTGGTTGGACAAGGGCATAGGAAAATGAAGTAACTTTTATTCCGGTTGCACTCGCCATATTACCTTTGGAGTTATGTTTCTTTGAAAGAGTAGTCCAGGCATGGCAGGCTTAGGGTGCTCACACCAGTTACTAGCTAGTGCACTTACCTGCTCACACCAGTTACTAGCTAGTACACTTACCTGCTCACACCAGTTACTAGCTAGTGCACTTACCTGCTCACACTAGTTACTAGCTAATGCACTTACCTGCTCACACCAGTTACTAGCTAATGCACTTACCTGCTCACACCAGTTACTAGCTAGTGCACTTACCTGCTCACACCAGTTACTAGCTAGTGCACTTACCTGCTCACACCAGTTACTAGCTAGTACACTTACCTGCTCACACCAGTTACTAGCTAATGCACTTACCTGCTCACACCAGTTACTAGCTAGTGCACTTACCTGCTCACACCAGTTACTAGCTAGTGCACTTACCTGCTCACACCAGTTACTAGCTAGTGCACTTACCTGCTCACACCAGTTACTAGCTAGTGCACTTACCTGCTCACACCAGTTACTAGCTAGTGCACTTACCTGCTCACACCAGTTACTAGCAGTGCACTTACCTGCTCACACCAGTTACTAGCTAATGCACTTACCTGCTCACACCAGTTACTAGCTAATGCATTTACCTGCTCACACCAGTTACTAGCTAGTGCACTTACCTGCTCACACCAGTTACTAGCTAGTGCACTTACCTGCTCACACTAGCTAGTGCACTTACCTGCTCACACCAGTTACTAGCTAGTGCACTTACCTGCTCACACCAGTTACTAGCTAGTGCACTTACCTGCTCACACCAGTTACTAGCAGTGCACTTACCTGCTCACACCAGTTACTAGCTAATGCACTTACCTGCTCACACCAGTTACTAGCTAATGCACTTACCTGCTCACACCAGTTGCTAGCTAGTGCACTTACCTGCTCACACTAGCTAGTACACTTACCTGCTCACACCAGTTACTAGCTAGTGCACTTACCTGAGAAGAGGCCCACACTTAGGGGTTTTACTGTCAAATTTCTCTATGTCCCGTAGCATTTTTGAATTTTACAGATTGCTGTCAAAGTCAGGTCCAAAGGTGACCAGGTTGTCCAGTTAGAACAGAAGCATATTGCAGTACAAACCCTGCAGCACTTGCTGGAGCGTGGTTAGAGTTGAGGTAAGGTCAAAGGCCACAATCCAGCTCTGTAAACAAAGCTTAGTCTCTCTTGTCCATTTGCCAACACTCACTGGTGAAATCCGGTTAACTAAAAAATTAACTACAGGCTTACAGAGACTCATTGATTCTGAAAATGAAAAAACGTCTTGTAGTGTCATTCAGCTTTCTGCTGCCCACATAAAAACCTTCCGTTCAATTTTTTTTTATTTGCAACTTTCAGAATTCCACGAGCAATTACTAGATTCAATAAAACCGTTTTTCAGCCACTCTTGCACCTGTCTCTCTCCCTCTTGCTACACTCCTAGCCAGTAAGCCTTATTCTGATTAACCTTTTACATTCCACAGAAATAAAATGCTTTACTAGGTTAGCCTGCCATATGTCTCCGCTTTCTCAGCCGAATGTTGTCTGAGCTTTTCCTCAGTGGCTGCTCCTGCTTCTCTGGGGTGCATCCTCTACTGCTTGCTTTCACAAGCCCTGGAGATGCGCAAGTAATTGCAGCTGATTTGATTGCGGCTTTAGTTGGAAATCGTGTGCTGTTACCTGTCGCGCCACTTCTCTTCTATTCATGTGAAAGTTGCCCTCACTTAGCAATGTGTCAGATAGTGCCCTTAGGTGATTGTCACTTTCAGCTAGCTGGTTCATATTGATAGCCACTGACAAGTTGCCAAAGATACTCTAAATAAAGTCATGCTCAGTGTTTGCTCTATGGTCAACTGATAAGAATGTTTCCTCAGATTCTAGTTTTGATCGTGTGTTCTTCTGAACTTGTACTTTAGAGATGAGTACTGGTCGACTTTATGTGAGGAGGACTGACCAATCAACTTTGATGTCACATTTTTTTCCAGCTAAAAACGACTTCCCCAGCATTTTAGATTTGCTGATTTGTGTCACCATGAAAGTTTTAATTTAGACAACAGCTCTTTTGCCGACAAATTGATTTGAGTTGTCTCTCTGATAGTCAGAGCTCTTTCTGCTCTAGTGGTTCGTCAAGGACACTTTTTGTGGGTTAGTACGTGTTACATGGTGCGTCCATCATGTCTTACCCGCACGTGTTACATGGTGCGTCCATCATGTCTCACTTTCACGTGTTACATGGTGCGTCCATCATGTCTTACCTTCACGTGTTACATGGTGCGTCCATCATGTCTTACCTTCACGTGTTACATGGTGCGTCCATCATGTCTTACCTTCACGTGTTACATGGTGCGTCCATCATGTCTTACCTTCGCGTGTTACATGGTGCGTCCATCATGTCTTACCTTCACGTGTTACATGGTGCGTCCATCATGTCTTACCTTCACGTGTTACATGGTGCGTCCATCATGTCTTACCTTCACGTGTTACATGGTGCGTCCATCATGTCTTACCTTCACGTGTTACATGGTGCGTCCATCATGTCTTACCTTCACGTGCTACATGGTGCGCCCATCATCTCTTACCTTCACGTGTTACAGGGTGCGCCCATCATGTCTTACCTTCACTTGTTACATGGTGCGTCCATCATGTCTTACCTTCACGTGCTACATGGTGCGTCCATCATGTCTTACCTTCACTTGTTACATGGTGCGTCCATCATGTCTTACCTTCACTTGTTACATGGTGCGTCCATCATGTCTTACCTTCACGTGTTACAGGGTGCGTCCATCATGTCTTACCTTCACGTGTTACGTGGTGCGTCCATCATGTCTTACCTTCACGTGTTACATGGTGCGTCCATCATGTCTTACCCTCACGTGGCAGGAAATGTGCATTTACAATGATAAAGTCAGTCCTCTAATTTTGAGTGTCCAGTAAAGTTGTTTGAATGAATTTTGTGTATAGCAAGGCTGTAGGCAGCCTGAAATATAATTCTAGCGATTGCCTCAGAGGTTTTACTGTAATTGAAAGTTCGGCGCTTCAACTCGTAAGATCAATTACTAGGCAATTATGTACTCGTCTTTCAAGTTTATGCTATTGCTGATGCCAAAGATAAAAAAAACATGTTGATATCATATAACATAAAATAGGTGATTCACTTCTATTTCCATCTATGTCCTTCAGTAAACTTTCCTCGTTAGAGTAATCAGAGTGGTAAGTGTCAATGAGTCTTATCCATCTTAGAACGTTTATTTTACAAAGTAAGTCTTGACCATGGATGAAATACACCAGGATTGCCAGCTACGGCCGTTCAATATAACTTTGACCACGATTCAAGTGAGGCCGTTTATGGGAGTCGCCATTACTAGCAATTTTTACGCAAGATCCGGTACGTACTTGTGTCTTTGGAATGCAGTGTCGAGTTGTCTTTTCATTAAGAAAGACAACTACGCCAATATAAGGGAAAAGTGACGTACTTCCGGTACGTTCGTAAAATTCGGCTATTTAAAAAATTGCGGTGGCTGCTATATAAAAGTTTGACTATAACTTGCGGCCCCTTACTATAGCGTATGTCACGAAATCCCTTGTAAAAGTCGCAGTTACAGTCTATATCCGGTACGGACTTGGCCGTTCAAATTGCTTCACCTGATTGGGCGCAGCTGGCAATCCTGGTGTATTTCATCCATGGTCTTGACTCATTGTTTGCTGCCTCATGGCCTACTGCGCGTAAACAAACTGCTGATAAGCTGACAGTGTCTGAAACTGCAATGGCTTTATTCAATAGCTTCTAACAGAGCAACAGTTTACCGGTATGGATCGCACGCGATGTCTTGCGTGCACAGATTCACGGTCAGTTTGATGACTTGTTACACATTAAAGTATATTTAATATCTTCCAGGATTCCAATAGAAGAGAAGAAAACTTTTAATTTGGAGACTCAAATGAAAAACAACTCCTATTCTGCATCGAGTATATTGCATGTTGACCTCCACCTTCCAGATAGTTTGCTGTGGCTTTTTGAGAGAGCAAGGTTGCTGCTGGAACGTTTTGAGAACCCCTGATTTAACTATACACGTTATATGAACATAAAGATGATAACTCCGTAAAAATAAAATTGATGCGGTGTATGTTCACCAAATAAAATGTGTGAAGTATATGTTATCAATTATTGAATGCGTCCATACACTGGTTGGTTGGCTTAGAACTTTATGATCCACGAGAAGTATATATCCCTCAATATTACAAAACTTGTCAGCGGTTGTTTGTTTATCAATCACAAATATACAAATAATAAATGATTACTTTTTTGTCAATCAATAAATCGATACAAACCAAAACAGCTGTATAAGGTTAAAGTTCGCCATAAAATATTATGTATTATTAAATTCATGAATAAGCAATCTCAACTTGTAAGCATATATTATTACGGATGAGCCAACTAAGCGAATCACTCTGTGGAGTTGTCTTCACTTTTGTGTCAAAAAGCATTACATATTTATTTATTGATCTTGAAAATTATTGTTTACTTTTAATTTGATTGCTTTAATTTTGTTTAGTTAACTAACCAACATATAATTGCAGATTCAAAAATCACTATTGTCACTTTGAAGTAGGTTTTGCATGAGATAGCATGAGCGAATCCCAATTAATAGTTTTACGTGGATTCTTAATGCAGTTGATTCATCAGATTTCTCTCTGGTTACAGCTGCACTCTAGTGTGAGTGAGTCGGCAGCAATACAACTGCACTTTTGGGTCGGCAGCAATACAACTGCACTTTTGGGTCGGCAGCAGTACAATTGCACTCTTGGGTCGGCAGCAATACATTGATTATCTCGTACTTGGGGCTATTTGCTGCATTGTAGAATTTGTTGATGCCTGCAACTCCAAGTGTTGACTAGCAAGCGAAGTGAATGAAAGCAATCATGTTATTTATTAATTTACAAAATACGTTAGTAGTTGTAGTAGCTGTAGAGATTTCCAGCATTCACTGAGTGTTTTGTGTACTGTATTAGGGTAAGTATTTGGAGTAGTGTACAGTCGGAGGGCAACGGGGGGGGGGGGGGGAGTGTGGGGCTAGTAATATGAAAATTAACAATTTAATTGTCTCCAGTTATGCCAAGACAGTATTTTACAACACTCGACTTTGTCTCACCTATCAACCAACCACCAGATGCAACCAAGGCAACTAGATGGTGGCGAGTATATATATAAGTGCAATGCTAATATGATATAAAAGTACAGGTAAGATGTATTCACTAACACAGCTGACTGAGAACTGTACATAATGAGCACTGTAAGCCTTATAGAATTAGGGTATCGTTGAAATACTAGAATCTCATTGGCTCTTTAATAAGTATGTGTATCGGAATAGTCTCGGTATCTTTCTTTAATGCATTGGGTTGTGAGGGGTTTAGCTCTTTGGTACATCTGTCCTAAGGATATGGGTTCTGGTGATGGATATCGTATGATTCTTAGGAGTTGTGTTTCCTAAAGGAGACGACTCAGGTAAAATGAGTGACAGTTTCTACAAATATTATGACATGTCAAAGAGGGGCTTCTATTTAAACTAAGGGGCTAAAACTTGGGGAGCTGGGTGAGGGTTTGTAATGGGCTGAGGAGAAAGGGGGTACATGACAATATTTACTGAGGGTGTAAGTGGCTGGAGCAGTTAGGAAAGGGGGAGAGGAGACTGACTGGGCCATTGTATTAGATTGGGGGCCAGAGAAGTAGAGGAAAAGGGGTGTAGGATAGGAAGCGGATAGTTTGAATGAAGATTCACCAGTGCGCACATAGCTCTAGCACCCACAGCACTACACTCCGCACCAAGTATCGTACAAGTGTATTCTAATTCATCTTGTATCACTCACTTGTATCACTCACTTGTATCACTCACTTGTATCACTCACTGCCAGCCACAACTATACTACAGTGTTGTTGCTTGAATCACTGGTACTAACTTTTACTAACAATATTACATACTACAGGCACACAGAATAAAACTCAATTTGCTCTGCTGCGAATTTGAACTGAAAAGGGTTCTTTCTCTGAAATAAAGTCGTTTAGAGCACACAAAGCTTTCACAGCTAACATATATCAATTACAGCAGTTATAAGTAGCCTAAGTCTTAGACCAACATTTCAGGCAATATTTGTCTATTTTGCTGTTAATATGTTGTGCTTTATTGATTGGGAGTTGTATGTTCCTGTGTTATGTTGGTGGCCTTAAAATGGATTTCATTGGATGATTATTTTTGTGTTGGGTTTGTCCAAACCAACACTAAAAACCCGCCCACAAATAAACCCCCGCCCACAAATAAACCCCGCCCACAAATAAATCCCGCCCACAAATAAACTACAACTAGTGATGATTTAAATCTTGATATTAGTTGATTTGAAAACAAATTTTTTCAGCTATAACTTAGTTTTACGTTATGAGATATCGCCCATGTGAGATATCGCCCATATGAGATATCGCCCATGTGAGATATCGCCCATGTGAGATATCGCCCATGTGAGATATCGCCCATGTGAGATATCGCCCATATGAGATATCGCCCATGTGAGATACCGCCCATGTGAGATATCGCCCATGTGAGATATCGCCCATGTGAGATATCGCCCATGTGAGATATCGCCCATGTGAGATATCGCCCATATGAGATATCGCACATATGAGATATTGCCCATATGAGATATCGCCCATGTGAGATATGACATGGATGCCTGTGAGTACATAATAGCAGATTCACCAACAATAAATTGAAATGCTGACTCAACTATAACACCTTCAAAAAATCTGAAAACCATTGCAAGCTTAATTTTGAGTTTCCATATTACGTTTTTGGGAGAACCTCACTCTGCACAAACGAGCAAAGTTTTTGAAATTTTGCACTCTGCAAACCTACATAGGTTGTTGGGTATCAAAAAGAAGACTGCATACTAGTCTGCATATATTAGAGTTTAAACTATAGATGTAGTTAATGAGAGCACAATTCCACAACAAATTCTTTTTAGTAAGAAGTCACTTGAAATCGTAAATTTGGTCGATTTCAGTCCAAAATGTATGACCCAGCGCATATAATGAGGAGTTATTCTCTCCCTTGCTAGTACCACAAACCGCCAGGTCTGTTATGATCAGCTCTCTAGCATATATTTTCTAACTATTATTCTGTCTACAACCCAGTAATCTTCTTATGGCATTCAGCATATTTGTCGTTACCCGTTTGTCGAACAGAATACTAAGTGCCACTTTCTGTGTGTCTGTCAGCAAGGAATAATATTTATCAACCAACAATACAAGTATTACTCAGTGCCAGCTGATGCCGGCAGCGAGTGAGCTGTCGGGTAGAAAGGATATATTAGTCATGCCCGCTGACTCTCAGGAAATGCGCTGACGCTCTATGGAGCAGCATTTCTTTCTAACATTCAACTGGGTCAATGCTGATGTTTGCGTAATGAGCATTGATTCACTAATTTATGCTATAAGCCCGCAGGATAATAGCAAGCTGTTGTTGGCTTTCTTATAGTTGTAAAACCTGTCTATTGCAACAAAGGTTGCTATGGCAACTAGGTGTGTGGGAACTTTCACATTGTTCATCTTATTCATGTTTTTATCACTGAAATTCACAGCATTGGTTGCGAGAAATGAATATAATATACATAATTGCCAAGTGCCAATGAAGTAGTGATAGTTATATAGTACTTGTTTGCTGACCTATTCAACAAACTAATACCATAATCCACCCCTGAATATAGTACATTAAATATATAAAAGGTTTGCTGTTAAGTCCTTGGCAGCAAATACTTAATCATCAGGTCATGAAGTGCCCTGGCAGCAATCCAATTAGGCTGCAATAAACAATTGTCTTGCTAGCAAGCTTACATCGGGTTACAATACTGAATTTATGTAAAAACCTCAATCTCAATTTTGTTATTACATGATTATTAAATATATAGCTACCAGGCAAAGGTAGACACCATCTGACAAATAACATTCAGTAATAGTGGAACAAGAAAATATTATAGCTGACCTCACACTAATGTTGACTTGAAAAAAATTTATTAAGCGAAAAACTTGCGTTTTGATTTGAAGTCAATTGTGATGTATATTACAGATCTAGATGCAGACTCTTCGTGGGTGGTCTGTATAAATTGGCCAGGATGGCTCTCAGCTACTTCTGTGTTGATAGATTGGTCTTTCACTTGCACATTTCTTCTAGTAGGTCACTAATTTGATTACTGTTCATTGCAATGAATCCATAACGCCATTGCATATGTAGATTTAGCACTAGTAAGTTCTATTGGTGTCTACAGCTCGGATTTGCTGGCGCTCATATCTTCGCTAGCCATAGCACAGCATTGAACGACTATGTTGTGATTGCTTGTAAGTACGTAGTTATGTAGCCATGTAAGTATATGTAAGTACATGGGTATGTAGACACATGTAAGTATATGTGAGTTCATAGGTATGTAGAGATGTGTAAGTATACGTAAGTACAAAGGTATGTAGACATGTGTAAGTATACGTAAGTTCATAGGTATGTAGACATGTGTAAGTATATGTAAGTTCATAGGTATGTAGGCATGTGTAAGAATATGTAAGTACAAAGGTATGTAGACATGTGCAAGAATATGTAAGTACATGGGTATGTAGGCATGTGTAAGCATGCGTAAGTATAAAGGTATGTAGACATGTGTAAGTATACGTAAGTTCATAGGTATGCGTTTGTTATGTCGTAATTCCATTCGAGCGTATCCTGTTATGCAATAAAATTAATTTTGAAACAGTACAAGGTAATGTGCATGGGATTGTTTAATAATTGCCGATAAAAATCTGAAGTACATCATCTTATCATCCTAGGTAGTAACTCTTGTACATTCAGACTGTTGTCATGTATCACTACTCGCTCATCACCCCAGACATGGAATGTAACACTTCAACCAGTACATAAGTATCGTATAAGTCTATGAGGTCACAAGTGTCTAGGGAATTGACTTAGTGTTAATAGTCAATGCAATGCTATTACAAAACGCTACTCAAGTATTGAATGAACCTCTAGCAGCAGTAACATACATAATTCATCTGTTTATTGACAAAGTGTGCTTCTATTTGTGTAGATCAAACATTGGTTATTGTGTCAGCTTTGCATGCTACAATCTCTTGTATAGGTAGGCAGCTGTTGACTATAGGCCTGACCTAGCTGTCACACTGATTGCCTCTCACTAGCCGTACTAAATTACTAGCTGTTGGCTTGTGTGCTGAATGCTACAGGCTACAACATGAAGGTACGTGTTTCTAGTTTTCAATATATATGTATGTCGGGTTGTCTACCTTTTGCACTAGTATTGGTAAAGTATCCTAGAAGCCTGTTTGGTTTTTTTGTTATTCGCAAAATCATTCATTGTAGAACTTATTTCTTTCCTAAGTAGCTAGTACTGCAAGTAGTACTGTAGTATCACTTGACTTTATAGCTAAACACTTGAGCCATGCCATACAAGTCTTAATTGCATGCATATATACAATACTACACAATACAATACTATACAATATTGGTATTGTTACATGCAAGGTGTGTCAGGTAATGCCATTCATTCATTATCTCTCACTCATCTCCATTTCATAAAGTTTTATGTTTTTGTCCATCAGAAAGTAAAATATTAGATGATGCATCATTTTGTTATAATTGAAAAGTTCTTCTGGTGTTTTCAGCCAGTTAAAGTAAAGATGCGTACAACAGCCAAGGTCAAACCTCTGCAGTCTCACCCTGGGGAGTCCTTGAGCCATAACGGGCAGGTCAAACTTCTGCAGTCTCACCCTGGGGAGTCCTTGAGCCATAACGGACAGGTCAAGGATGAAATCGCAGTCGTCCAACCACAGGTGGGCCATTTTACTTTGCGCTAGTAGACTATTTATGAGGTGTCTAGAGATATTAACGTTGATTATTGGAATTAAAAAAAACTTAGTCAGTTTTTAGTTTTTCACACGCTTGTATGTCACAAAGGAAAATGAGAAGTTAATAATAAACAAAGAAGTGCATTAGTTTTACGTTGCAAAGTATCGGTATAAATCGTTGAATTTTTGCACCATCTCAGCGTTGCAGAGTTATCCACTCTCTGATCTGCACAGTAAACTGATATTACTGATGCTCCAAAGAGTTGCTGTGTCCCCTGCAGACTTAGCTCACTGCATATTTGTAACATCATATTGCTTTCTCTAAGCAAAATGTGAGGAAACATGTCAGCAGTTACTGGCGATAATTGCCGCTGTCATAGATGATATCTTTTCTTGACCTCTGTTGACCTTTGGCTGCCTGTGCAGTATGAATGTGTGCAATGCATTTGTCTATCTTTCATTTGGTATGCTTGCGCTGATATGGGCTTTAACTGATGTCACACCTTGGCTGAATACCAAACACTCAGCACGGTGTCTCTTGTTAGCTTTTATGTGATTGGCTTTGGTTGATGTTTTAGTATTTATCCGGTGTTGACTTGCAAATGAGCCAATCCAGTTTGATTGTAAACAAAAATCGAGTTTCTCACTCAATACACTAGTGTTCCATATAGAAGTGCATTGGGTTTGGACTCCTTGCTTGATTGATTCACTTCTGAAGTAGTAATTGCTGGCTATACCAATGAATGTTTTTAGAGTTGTCTTCTATCAACAACATTCATCCTACTACAAGTTCCACTCAGAGTAGAAGCTCGTTATAGTACAACGTTAACTAACTAACTAACTAACTCCATACATATCAGTACTACAGCTGATGTGGTTTACTTGTAGACTACCACCAATGGTGCTATCAATGTAAACGTTAGTTCTAAGAAAGTGTGCAATGAGCAAACAACTCCCAAACTAGCAAACTTGGCATCACAAGAAGATCAAGCATTTGACTTCTCAGCTCACATGAAGACTGTAAGGCCAACCTTCAACAGGTTTGGTCAGCATGAGCCAGCTACGGTGAGTAGTGCTGACTTTAAACCTGAGCTGTCATGCCTTCGGTTTTCACCTGACTTGTTTTATTTTAAAAAAGTACATTGCTAAGCTTTATTTCTGGCTCTGAGCCAAGGGCCACACACGTTAGTTCACTCAGCTAGTACTGCTGCTATTAATGTTGTAATTCACTTTCTTGGAGCTGTCTTCTCACAAGCCATGCACAGCTCATACAAACACATGCATGTAATGTTGTAGGTACGAATAAAGAATATAATCACCCAGTATGTGGGAGATAGGGACGGGTGTGGTATTGAGGAGCTTATCAAGGAGCTTGTACAAAACTCTGATGATGCTCAGGCTACAGAGGTCAGTATTTCAAGGTCATTGTTGATTATTTAGCATTAGATCTGCTCTAACCAACATGATGATATGCTAATACAGATGCAGCTCATACTAGACAAGAGGACTCTGTCTAATGAAAGGGTTTGGGAGGAATGGAAGAGCATGCAGGGCCCAGCGCTCTGTGTACAAAACAACAGCGTCTTCTCAGACAATGACATAGAGAGTATACAGAAACTGGGTGTTGGCAGCAAATCTATGGATCCAGACAAGACTGGACAGTTTGGTTGGTGCTGCCTTCTTGCCTTTTCACCCTCCTATCAGCAGTATTACATTGTATATATAGAAGTATATATGTGCTTCAACTATTGTTACAATATCTTGTATCAATATTGTACTGTATATCTTTTAATATCTACACCACATTTATTTTAATGGCTGTAAAACAAGGAGTTAGCCAGGGTAGCACCATTGTCAACCCTGCCTATTGATAGGCGCTGGGCTAACAACGAGTACAGAACAAATTTGGAGTTGTCTGTCTAAAATTTATTAGGCTCATTAAAAAACTTCATGGCAGGTTTCCCATCAAGTTGTGATTGCTGATGACTGCAGAGAAAGTATTTCTTTCTTTTAAACAAATCTTGGCAGTATACTATTCAGCCTTGTATATGTCTCTTTGCACAGCTATGATATTTCATATGTGAATAAATTGGGAGTCGTCCGCCGTTTATTGAAGAGAACTACCTTTGCAATGAACGCAAATACTTGAAATTTATTGGCAGCCTGTATTGTGTAGTGTTAATGAAACAAAAGAAATGTGCATGCATTGCTCAGTCTATCCCTATGCCACTGTTTGCATATACTGTATATATATACTATGTACACATATAATGGTACACAACCAATACGTAGTTGCCAAACCCCAAATCTCCATTGCAGGTATTGGTTTCAATGTTGTATACCAGCTCACCGACTGTCCGATTCTTCTCTCCGACCATAAAGACATCTGCATGTTTGACCCGCATCTCAAGTATGTACCCGGTGCCTGCGATGAACGACCCGGTGGCCATGTTGATCTCCGTCAGGATGGAAACTTTGCTAAACTATTTCCCGATTTCATGGCCGGATTTTTACGTAAGATGATATACATATCAACATTTTATTGGTTACAATATATACTGTTCGGGGAGTGGGAGCTATTGCATTATGGGAAACGACCTTACTTGGCAAGAGACGTTATAACGGTTTATGACCTTGATAAAAGTAATCATTTACTTGCAATGCATCCACAGAGCCCACCAATGCTCTCTACAGTTGTCACTGCAATCACTGCTGGGCTATAGCACAGTTTGTGTTGTAGGAGGTCAAGTCAGTCATACAGGAAGTACAGTGTTCAGGTTTCCTCTACGCCAGCCGCACGTCAAATCTCAGATCTGTGACATGTGTTTCTCTCCACCAGATGTGCAGGCCATGGAGTCTGTGTTTCAGTCAGTGGAATTCAGAATGTTTCTGCATTCAACGATACTCTTCACAAAGAATCTCAGCCAAATAAAGGTAATGTATGCCATTTCATACTGTAGTCATGCTTGTTGGAGTTATTCTCCCTTTGTTATGGAAGGCATTCTAAATACTTCTGTCATCTCATGTTATGCTCTAATTAATATTAATTGCAGTTATTCTCTCTTCAGTGATACCCCTATCATATCATACGCTGACCTTTGCTTTGTGGAGTTATTGTTTGTTTAACATTATAAGTATATATAACGCCTGTGTAATGTCATATGCCGGTCATACCTATTGGAGTTGTTCTCTCTTCAATGTCAATGGTACATGTAGTACCCATTTCATAGCATTCACTAATCATTGTTTGTTGGAGTTATTCTCCCTTTAGAGTGGTTGGTTTGCTGTTCCATAGGTGTCAGTAATAGAGGATGATGGCAAGTTACAGCAAAGAGTACAAGTGAGGAGACTCATTGCACAGAGCAAACAACAACAACTTACCTCCGCTCAGCGCAAGTTGTCTTATGAACTAAAACTTCTTATCAGTGGTCAAATCAAACCACAGGAAGTTACATCATCGACCATATCTTATCACCTCCAAACTGAAGACGATTACTTAAAGAACGACTGGTTTATGAATCAAACTTTTGGTTTCCACGGTGCCATCAGCGAACAAGATGACAAGTTTTTACAAAAGTTTTATGGTGAAGAATGCAGAAAGTTTCTGCCAATGGCCGGAGTTGCCACTAAACATACCACAAGTAATATGATTGTAGCCCACGCCTACTCATTCCTTCCCCTGCCCATACACACTGGACTTCCTGTCCATATTAATGGCCATTTCGCAATTCATTCTTCTCGCAGAAGTATTTGGGAACATACCGCATTTGGCCATTGGAACAAAATTCTACGTGACCACATCATGGCACCCGCTTATTGTCACTTCCTGTTGGACCTCGGCAAAACAATCTCATCTCCCACAGATGTAAAGCAATGGATTAGATTTCTTCCGGAAGTTTCTAGAGCAAAAGACGATTACTTTCATTCGCTAGTGCGCAGAGTTTACTCGTATATAATGGAGGCCAAGATGGCTGCCATTCCTGTACCTTTGAACAATATGCTCACTTTTCAGCCCGCTGAAGATTGCCTTTTTGCTAAAGCCAACAGAAATCTGGTGGTTGAATCCATTTTATTGAAACTTGGCGAAAACGTGTGCACTGCTCCTGACGTTGGAATCAGATTCAAGATGGCATCTGTTATGAGTCTCAGATTTATAGATCCGGAAGTGGTGCTGCAATGTCTGAAGAATGCCCCGTTCAAGGCTCCCGCTCCTATTCAGGACACGCCCTTTAGCAACCAAGAAACTCTCAATCAAGTTCTTAGCTTTGTTTTCCAAGGGCCTGTTTCTAAAGATTACAGCCTACTTGTAGATGCCCCTCTTTGTCTGACTGCAGATTGTGTACTCAGGCTATTTAGCCACCAGTTTCCTGCTTTCATTGACTCTGAATACAGCGCCTTGTGTCCGAGCATGCAACATCTGTTCTTGCATGAAAGTGTAAGCTCTAACCTGGCACTGCCCAAGTCTAACTCTGAAATCACCCCAATAAAATGTCTGGAGTTTAGTGACATTGGTCGGTTGGTGCCCACCGCTGTCGAGGGGATGGATAGCTCATGGTCCAAGCTTATGTGGATGTTTATAAAGGTACGTTGTCCGTGTAGAAAAGTATTGTTGTTGTAAGCCAACGCTGCAGGGTATGTCTGTTGCACCGGCATGCAGGGTATGTTTGTTGCATCGGCATGCAGGGTATGTCTGTTGTACCGGCATGCAGGGTATGTTTGTTGCACTGGCATGCAGGGTATGTCTGTTGCATCTGCATACAGGGTATGTTTGTTGCACCGGCATGCAGGGTATTCTGTTGCACCGGCACGCAGGGTATGTTTGTTGCACCGGCATGCAGGGTATGTCTGTTGCACCGGCATGCAGGGTATGTCTGTTGCACCGTCATGCAAACTTCTTTGTTTACCAATGTCACAAACAGTTCTTATCAAACATCACTTCCTTTTATTTCTCGCTAACGTGACAGGATAGCAAACTGTGCTTAGCATTTACATACCCACCCCACCTACCCACCCCCCATACCCACCCCACCTGCCCACCCCACCTACCCACCCCACCTACCCACCCCCCATACCCACCCCTCCTACCCACCTCACCTACACACCTCACCTACCCACCCCACCTACCCACCCCACCTACCCACCCCACCTACCCACCCCACCTACCCACCTCACCTACCCACCCCACCTGCCCACCCCACCTACACACCTCACCAACCCACCCCACCTACCCACCCCTCCTAACCACCTCACCTACACACCCACTCACCTACACACCCACTAACCTACACACTCACTCACCTACACACCCACTCACCTACACACTCACCTACCCACTCACCTACCCACCCCACATACCCACCTACCCACCCCACCCACCTCACCCACCCACCCCACCCCACCTACATCCCTACTCTAACTCCCAGCCAAACAACCCAATCTGTAGTACAAAATCTCTACATACAGGGAAATGCGGACAGATCCAATGTGGTGGCTCAGCTAGCCCCGATAGCTCATCTTCCACTTGTACCTTTGAGTGACGGTAGGATTGTCAGCCTTACTGAAGCAGCAGGAATACTCAGCACCTCTGAGGCTAGCAAGAACATCCAAAAGGTAATTCATTTATACAGTTTATGTTTCACACATAAGAGATCACAAGATGTCTTTGCATGCCGTGAAAATTCACAAAACTCCAATGCAAGACATTGTACACAATCACAAAGTACAACTGTCCTTCTATGTCTAATGCTTGGGCAAAAACGAGACCATAAAAGTTGTGTTTTTATGGTCAAAAGTTTAGAGAATTTGTCTACAAATGCTTGTATTTTTTACAGAGTGTTTATGTTACATGTATGTAATACATGTCACCAAGTATTTTTGTTACATATAATACACATTAAAGGGAGTTACTGCTATAAAACACAGCAGCCTATTTAATAAGTGACAAATCTTTACCAATCCAAGTCTCCGTACCACCAATGTTATAATATCTATATCACACTGTTATATAACAGTGTTATATAACAGTGTTATATAACACTGTTATATAACAGTGTTATATAACACTGGTACGTGGGAACTGTCACTACTTCTACTTCCATAGCACTCTATTCACTGCCAAGAAACACACAGCTATTATTGTTGTCTGCAGCGATAAAAACTCTTTGTGATGTTTTTTGTACACAAGCGACTACCTCACCTCCTTCAAGTTGAAATTTTAAAATAAACCCGTGCATCCCATTTACTACTAACTATGGTATAGATTGTTTTAAGAAATTAAAACCTAGACCAAAAGTTGGTTAAAATTATAAAATTCAAATATTAAATTTCATCCCTAAAATTTAAAACATTTCAGCCGCATCAAGTCGGTAAATTGTTCTTGCCGTTTAGTTATTTGCAGCTGCAATCGCAAGCATGAACAAAACCCCAGTGAGTCAGTGAGATGTTTCACAGCTCAACTAATATATATATATATATATATATATATATATATATATATATATATATATATATATATATATATATATATATATATATATATATATATATATATATATATATGTATATATATATATATACATATATATATATATATATATATATATATATATATATATATATATAACTTGGCCATTTGTCTAATGGGAAAATAATTTAAAAATTTTTTGCGTCAATATCTGTGACTGTTGCGTGAGAAGGTTACGATTCTCAAAGTCTTATCTATATTAACTGCTTGACTGAGTTCCGTAAGCACACCAAGCCTGACAACCGCTGAGTTGGAGATAAAACTGATGCATTTGATGTTATGCAATCACTGAAGCTATATGGACATGTTTGTTAGTTGCAGCCCATCTAGCAATGCAAACATTGTTTGTGTACAGAGCTTCAGTTCAAAATCATTTGAAAGTCATATTATGTAATAAACTCGTGTGACTACACCCTATTCTCACATTCCGCCTTAGAGATGCTGGTATATCTCATGTTGAAATGTATTCAATTAACAACACAACATATTATCAGTTTAATTACCATTTAATAATAACACATAAAAAATATTTGGGAAATAATTTATGTCACATCTCGTGTAATCTCCCCGACTATACATGCTACGCATTCCGTTATTGCTAAGCATTTTTGCAATTAAACAAATGAAATATTGTACAGCTGCGGTACAACACATAAAACAAAAAATGCAAAATAAATTGTGTACGCTTCTGAAATCTTGCAATGTAGCGAAATATTTAATACACTACACAATAGTTACATGCCATATATATAATATTGTACAATAATAGTATGTAGGTTCATGTTGGTACTTTATAAGTATAGACAGTGTAGGACACGCTTACTAGCTTTTGTGGCAACTGTCTTATCGGGCTGTATGCCAATTTCTTTCCAAAGAGAAACCGCCATAATTCAGATTCTAATTAGTTGATTATTGTTCAGACTTGATAAGTCAATAAATAAATTTTTGAAGTGATTGTTCCATCATTTATCAAGTTTGGATGAAGTAAAACAGAGCCCGATTCTGTAACTTTTTTCCAATCTACGATTGAAACTGAGATTGACGGGTAAGCCTGGGGCGGCGGCTAACCAACCGGTAAAATGTTCAATGATTGTGACTTGGAGAACCATTGGTCCTTATAAATCGATGATTTGTCCAACAAACATTCACAGCCCACATTGATTGGCTGGACATACGTCTCCCACTCATTGACTGCGAGAGCTTCTGAATCTTTAACACAAAGTCGACAAATATCGTCTCGTCGCTTCAATATATGCACATTAAATATTGTTTCGACACACTTTCCGTTGCCGTTACCGAGACAGCCATTGTCAGAGGGTTTACAGAAAACTTCGTTGATGACCGAGGGGTAACGATCTGTAGGAAGTAGACGTTTAGCTGAGCACAGAGTACACAAGTGTAAGTAATTGGCGTCAAACGTACTCGGCTCTCCTGCATCGGAGCAGCTCACATCTACTCTGCTGTTGTCGTTGCTTGTCGCATCAAATAGTGTGTTTAACTGCCTTCGTCTTCTCTTCCCTATAGTCTGTGATCAGAACAACATTCCTGTTAACACACTTGGATCTGCTTAACAAGACAGTAGTATTGGTTCCAATGCTAAGTGCAATAACATTCCACAATAAAAATGTAACTACACTCTCCCGCCTAAACTTTGCTTACCTTTCGATTGAGAACGCTCATTAATTTATTACCAGCATAATGCTGAGCATTTTTCCATCGTTTGCCAAGTTTTGCCATATTTGCTACAAACAGGAATTACAATTGTACAACTGCTGTAGCTATATCAAAT
The DNA here is from genome assembly GCA_945261195.1 of Cryptosula pallasiana. NCBI lineage: Eukaryota > Metazoa > Bryozoa > Gymnolaemata > Cheilostomatida > Cryptosulidae > Cryptosula > Cryptosula pallasiana. The sequence goes on along the minus strand of OX183140.1, from coordinate 25,717,861 downwards.
GCATGAACATGTTAAAAGACTTTAAACCCAAAAAAATTGCTCCAATTGTCAACCTTGCATGCTTTTTTGAGTCCTCCCCCGAAACCTCATCCTTTTAGCGTCAGGGAATCGACTCCTTGCGCTCCATGTGTCGGTGGCTAAATACTCTGGCATGTACGTGCCTCCCATGTAGCTGAGTAAATGAGCCATATCGGCTTCATCCAACCTGTCGACTCTTCGTATCGTCACCTTCAATATGTACCAACTACAAAATGTTAACAGCTAGCCAAGTAGCACATTCTCCGAAATGAAATACACAATTTGACTAAGTGTGTTGAATTTTATTGATGCCAATAAAATGTATATGTATATAACCCCAAAACAAGCATATAATGATTTCGATATACGTTTCAGCTACAAAACAGCGTGAAAGAATTTGCTATCAATGAAGTTAAAGTGTTCTTCAAAAGAACGTTCTTATTAGACAGTTAGTAAGGAAATTCTTCTATCTAGAGTCCCCATTGTTGTTCCACCTTTAGATATGCTTGCATTGTTAGCTTATCTGATGTACCACCATGCCCCAGGGTTAATGTTTAAAGAATATTCATTGTCACAAAATCCAGCTTATTAATACGTTATATCTATTTTTGGAACATAATCAGCTTCATCAGACAGAGATATCTTTTCTATCAATAAAGAATACTCAAGTATTGTAACCGATTGCATCACACAATAAAATAACTTTTTAAAAACCCATCAAAGTTTTTACCAAAATTTTGAAGATTTTTTTCCAAAGACCTTTATCGTAACAAAGTGCTACTAATATCGCAAAGAATTTTTAGGTAATGATTGATGTAGTATTATCAAAATTGGTTGTGTTTGCCTGTCTTTAATTTACCATAAAAAATACACTAGACTGCTATTGGTCAAAGTTTTGGTTTAATTGAGTCTTCAAAATTTGAAATTCAATCAAAAGTTTAAAGTTTTTTAATCTCTCAACTTTTGATTTGTGTGGATGTTCAAGGTGGAAAATTTTAATTCTTTAATGTTTTAAACCCACGAACTTTTAGCGATAGAATACTCGAAGTTAAAAACTTGAAAACTTTGCAAACAAGATACTTCACGGTCATGATTATTACCCTGAATAAACTATTATTTATGTGAAATGTAAGCTTCTTCAATCAAAATTGCACCATAAATTTGAGGTAACAATGACCATGATAATAAATAATAATACACAATCACACTGTAATAATTAATAACTATTATTATAATGATATAAAAATTTGACCATTAGCTACCAAGTTTCGGTTTGCTATGAAATGTCATGCATACATTTGTTGACAAGTTATAAAACTATCCCACTGCACTAGTGATTAATTATAGACCCATGATTCTGAAACACATTCAGATGAAAAACACTATTTTTTATTGACGGTGTCTTTCTTATTAAAAGTCCACTCTAGTCCAAATGATTCACTGCAACAACTGATGTTGTAATAGTCTGCCAAATCACGGGCACGCCAAGCAAAGTACTTTGCATGCTCGCCACCCATTGGGCTAAATAATTGTATCATGCGAGTCAGCTTAATAAACACTTAAAAAATTTCAACAAATTGAAATTCAAAAGTTCTTCAAATCTTCACCCATTGGAAACTTGGTAAAAAAACGTGTGTTCTTATATCAAATTGATCTCTCAACGTACCTCTACTTGATCTAGCAGCTGTCTAATCATATTTTTGGTGGAGCTGTCATTGGTTTGGTTACATGGAAACGTTACGTTGCTGACATGAAATCGTTCGTTGTAAGATTGGAGTATTGCTTTCTTCTTCAGCAGATCTATCTGTGACGGTCTAACTATCGCCGTCCTGAGACATTTTAGTGTGAGCATTATCAATGCTGTAGAGATCATTTTCTGTTTAATCATGATGTATTAGATGTGGTTGTGTAATGTCGATTCTATAGTTGCTTCCAGTCTTTGATACCCTCACCAAGTAATAGTTAGCATAGCTGTTAGCTGGTCTGTCCGGCCTTTCAATGTGCAATCTCGGAATGGCCTGCTGGACAGATGATATCTCTCTCGTCACTGATCTCTTTATTGCACGGATAATGCAGTTTGCTAAAAGTAAATAGTAGATTACATTACATTGTCAATTAGTAATCCTAGCTCAACTTTGATTGGACAGTATTGTGTAGGATTGCCGAGATAACGCCGACCAATAGTAACAGGACCAGATATGATTCTTGACAAACAATATTTAGATTACAAGACAGTGTGGTCTATCTACAAGTATTGAAATCTGACGTAGTTCAACGATGTACGTGCAGTTTGCGAATGGGTGTGCTGAATGGAGATTGATAATATCCAACCAGTGGCCACAGTGAGAGGTTTTCTAGCTGATATAAATACACGCTCTCACTGTCCCTTCTTTAATTAAACACTTGTTATGTGAACTACAGCCATCTCTCTCTAAAACTATTTACTGATGAAAAAGTTTTTGTAGAGAAATAGGATGGACGACTTCTATTTCCAAAAAGCTGTGCCGTAGTTTACTGACTAAAATCATTTTATTTAATTTTTCTTAGTTATCTTTAAAATAAAGAAACCGTTTGGAGTTGTCCTCCATATGAGCATTTGGGCCCAATAGATGCCAATTTGTACGTATTTTTTTTTATTATATGCAACAAATCCTACAAGGTCATAAAACAGAGTTGTGTAAATTTTGACTTTTCGCATAGAAGTAGGTTTATTCACAAAGGTTGCATGTCGATCCAGCTTCACATTTCATTTATAATTATTTGGCTCCCCGGAGTTTTTTCAACTTTTTCATTTAATTTTGGATTATTTTTATTTTTCATTAAGTTTTTATTAGAATTTACACGAACGCCAATTCAATTCACTGATAAAAAATTCTCAGATACACCTCCCGTGCATAGGTTGGTTGCTACCTGAGAAAGGTAACTGTGCTGGGTGGCAATTCGACATTTGATAGGATATTGTGGTAGATTTTGGTGCACATTTGTTAGGAAACACCAACAATCAGGGCGCTAGAGTTCCACCCCCAGCCATTGTACAAGTGCGGTGCAGTTGGGATTACTTGGTGTGCCAGTAGCACAGCTTGCAGGGCCGATAGTGACCCCTGCAGGGCCGGTAGTGACCCCTGCAGGGCCGGTCTTGACCCCTAACCAACCCAGTATGGTTACACTGGGCGGGTACAAGATGGCCGCCTTAGCTGAGGTTCCTCAAAACCACCTAAGAACCTACTCTAACCCTGGAGCCGGAAGTACCCTTCCTTAGATTACCAGATGTAATGACCACAAGCTAGAAATAGCCTGGGAACCCTGCAAGGACTAGGATTGGACAATGGAGATAGTACTCCGCCCCTTAGCCACTTGGCACCCTTTACATTTAATCGCATTCCATCGCATGATTCGTTGGTTATTTATATCTTCATTATTATTGGTCTAATCACTTCCTGCCAGCCTGCCTATATAATGGCTGGAACTTTTGTACCTTATTGCATTCATTCATGTCTTGTCTATCACCCGAGTGGATACCCACCCTGGGGCTTTGGTGTTGATGAATAAAGCCAGTATTCAAACAGCACTCTGTGTGGTTTGTCTGAGCCGTGGGCTCTGCGCTTGACAACTGATTCGGCAGTAACTGATCATAGCTGTCACTGTGATTCCGGCACAATGTCCCCTCTGGGTAGAATACTTGAGATTCGCAGAATTTTGTGGAAACCAGACCGAAATCCATTACAATATTATATTCCAGCTCTGTCGATACTTTGATATATAAATTGTTTAGACACTTAAATGTTTGTTCAAGTATTGCTGCTAGTTATGCCTCATTAACTAGCTGTACAAGTTATTGAATTCATTGCTCAGATTGTAGAAGAAATGGGTTTGCTCAGACTGGAGGTGAGTCAACTAGCAGATGAGCAAGTGACAGCCAAGGATATAAGTCAGCTTGTCACTCCTTTCATGCTAAATGCAGCGCTACCGTGTGCCTTCCTGCAGGCCCTCAAGGACAGCAGCACCCCTCCAGTGGCACATATCAAGGTTGAGTCTTCATTGCTAGTAATATAGATACATGTGGTGACTACATCTGTTTCACCCACTAATGGCTCATGTCCACTGATGTCTTCTAGATCTCTCACGCCGAAGTTTTGCTGCAGTACCTCAGCTTTGACACTACCAATATTGCAGCAAGTGCCAAGATGCAAGCAGTAGTCAAGTCTCTGCCCATATTTGAGGATGTTGATGGGGCGTACAAGGTAGCTCTGAGTACAGGTTGTCTTTGTATAGTTTTATCTGGCACTAGCCAAAACTTAGATAACTTTTTACTCTTCTGTAACATATTAAGAGTTCAATCTAATTTTTTGTCGCTAGAAAATAGTATTATCTTAACGGCAGAAAAACACCTCGCCTGACGGGGAATTGAACCCGAGACCCTACAGCAACACTGGCTAGCCCAGCGGTCAGACACCAGCTAGTCATCCTTACAAAGCTACGCCAGTGAACGGTCCCGGTGTGCTGATCAACGATACACAGAACACTACCTATCCCCACATAGCTGCTACCTATCCCCACATAGCTGCTAATATACTAAACATTTCTGATTTTTGTTTGTGTGTATGAGTGCAGTAACGGGCAACGTGGGGCAACCCTGAAGGCCAGTATCATCACTTGACCCAGGGAGTGACATGAACTATTTTAAATCTTACAAAGTAGTGCAGGGAATGCAAGTTATCGTTTAGTCACTCATGCTTGGTTGACCCCAGCAGCAAAACATTTATTGCATATAAACTGCCCAGCAAACGCATCACATCAGGAGTTGTCTAAGGAAGGGCAAACAATTACTCAAACTGTTGATCAGATTTTGAACTGGAAAAAAAATTGTAAATAATAGAAACTGATCAGGCTCACTTGAAAGCAATTGCTCGATGCGCAGGCTATAGTTGAGAGTCATGGGGTGATACTGGACAGCTGTATACCCACCCATGGTGTGACACACTGGATGGAACAGAGCAATTGTCTACTTCTTAAAGAAAAATCTGCCTACAATGAGTTGTACTCAGCAGTTGGCCTGGTAAGTCTTTAATTACTATTTCCTCCAGTAGAGCATTTAATTTAATCCCCTTTACCCAGATCTCATAAACTTCTGTGTGTGGAGGCAACTCCTATTTGAGCATAAGTTTTCTCACCGAGATAGCTGATTACAAAAGGAGTTTTCAGTGGAGCCCGGTAGTCAGAAGTTATCTCCCCATGCTGTACACATGCTACACTGTTGTTCCTGCAGGAGAAGAAGAATGCTATAGATGTGTACCTAGATGATATCTTCCCTAATTTTGGCTCCTTCGATAACGAGCTGAGAATGTCCCATCTCTCTGGAATTCGGACTTCTGTGATACCTTTACTAGATGCATATGCTGACTCTACAATGAGAGTAAGTGGACCTTTGTACGCCTATGTCAGCTTATATGTCTATGCATAGTTTATGTGCCTATGTATAATTTAAGTGTCTGTGTATAGTTTAAATTTCTGGGTATAGTTTATAAGTCTATGTATAGTTTATATGTCTATGTATAGTTTATATGTCTATGTATAGTTTATATGTCTATGTATAGTTTGAACGTTTATGTCTTGTTTATATGTCTATGTATAGTTTATATGTCTATATATAGCTTATATGTCTATGTATAGTTTATATGTCTATGTGTAGTTTATATGTCTGCGTATAGTTTATAAGTCTATGTATAGTTTATATGTCTATGTATAGTTTATAAGTCTATGTATAGTTTATATGTCTATGTATAGTTTATATGTCTATGTATAGTTTATATGTCTATGTATAGTTTATATGTCTATGTATAGTTTATATGTCTATGTATAGTTTATATGTCTATGTATAGTTTATATGTCTATGTATAGTTTATATGTCTATATATAGCTTATATGTCTATGTATAGTTTATATGTCTATGTGTAGTTTATATGTCTGCGTATAGTTTATAAGTCTATGTATAGTTTAATGTCTATGTATAGTTTATAAGTCTATGTATAGTTTATATGTCTATGTATAGTTTATATGTCTATGTATAGTTTATATGTCTGTGTGTAGTTTATATGTCTGCGTATAGTTTATAAGTCTATGTATAGTTTATATGTCTATGTATAGTTTATATGTCTGTGTATAATTTGATTTATTGAACGACTCCATTACTTGCAGGAGAGGTTTTGGAGTCGTCTGCGAGCCCTCCCCTGTATCCCGTACCACTCTCAACTCCTAACTGTTGATTCATTCAGAGACCCAAAGGTTGAGCTGCTTACTCTGCTGCCTCACCTTTACTCGCTGCCGCTTGCTTTCACTGATGACATCTGGTTGGACTTTCTACGCCAGGTGATATATATTATGCCTTGGCTCTCTCTCCTGGAACTGTGCCAGTTGACAATTGTTTATTATTTCATCTTGTGAATAGTTCAAGCCAACTCGAGTGAGTTCGTCACGAATAACTTACGAAGCTGTTTTAAAGTTATTTTTACAAATACAAAATCGCTCATTTTTGGCTTTTCAATCTTTTAACTTATTAATGTACACAGAAATTGTTACTTTTGTGGAGTATTACTAAAGGACTGTCACTTTACATCATACAATGGATGCATTGCAGGCGGGGCTGAAAATAGCCGTAACAGATGAGGAACTTATTAAATGTGCACATACAGTAACAGCTCTATCAACAGCCGAATTCTCAGAGAAGAAAGCCAAACTGGTGCTGGATGCTGCTTCCACCAGCAAATTCAGCGAAGACACGCTGACACAACTTACAAAAATAAAGTTAGAGAGAGTTGTATGTAATGATTAGCCAAGGGTGTGCATTCATCAGTCAGTAATTGTCTTCTCTTGTGTACAGATTCATACCACAAGATACGGTACCTGTGAATGAGATGTTACTGAAGTTATCTCCCCCTCTCATACCGTGTACAGAATACATGAGTCTAGAGAATGCTCTAGTCTACGAGAACGACAAAGATAGGCACATATTTAGACACTGCATTCTCTGCTGGACTACAACATCTGTGCTCCCAAAGTGGGTGGAGCTATCTCAAAAGCTTCTCGAGGTAGAAAATGCACATTGCTATGGGCTGATTTAACAATTGTATATTATATATTAGCCATCACATACACCTCAGACATTGTGTACAAGTGTAGATAGCTGTTACACATGATGTATATAACAACAGGTATGTTTTACCTGTACAGGTTGCTGGCATAAAACAGAAGCCAACTGTAACTGATGTCTGTCAACATATGAAGAACCTTTGCTCTAATCTCCCAGATAAAATATCTATATCAACTTTGAAGTCCTTCCGCAAGGTAGCTGCTATGTGACATAGAGTTATTGATACATTCCGTAGCCTTAAATATAGGCGTCATAGACTTGTACGTACCATAGACTTTTATACATATATGCACGCGTAGGTGTACTATGTATGTATGTATGTATGTATGTATGTATGTATGTATGTATGTATGTATGTATGTATGTATGTATATGTAGGTGATGTATTACTGCCTGGACTTTCTACAAAACCCTTGCAAGTGTATGAAAAGGAGATGCGATGATTGTGCAGTATTGAGGTCTATGAAGGATGTACCTTTTATTTGTGTTAGGAGTCGTCATACGAGAGTGAAACCCACTCAGGTATGGCAGCCTTCGGCTTTCTTCTTCTGTGCGTTTGTACAGCACACAAGCTTCATCTCACAAAGCTACACGTACACTTTCTCCTTCATCTTGCATTATATATCTTCTATTCATCCTAACGGTGATGCTTATTTCCAAGCAGTTCATTTAGGTCATGCATGAAATAGAGGAAATAACTCCTTACAAGTAATTATGATCAATTAAATCTTATTACAATGTATTTTTATTATTTAACAAAACGAATCCGCTTTCATATTGTCATAGTGGCCAGTTTATTTATAATAATACAATTATTGCACATGATTGAGATACGTATTGTTACAATGATTATTATTTTAATTAATTATTATAGTCAATTTTCATGTCACACAGATGTCATGTTTTCCATAACAATACATATCATTATTTTACGTGTAGCTAGATAAAAATTATACTATAATACTGCGGCGATTACTTTGATAACTGCCTGATACTAAAAATACAATAATTAAACAGTTAATAATAAATTTATATGGAGTTATTTCCTCTTTTTCATACGAGACCTAAATGAACTCCTTGAAAACAAACGTCACCCATTCCGACAGTTTTCTTTCTATACAAACAGTCCTCAAACATGACAGAGCTTGCCCAGGAGTTTTTCATCATACTTCCTGTACAATTTTGTTCGATGCCTTGCTAACACTTAGCATGAGGGTGCCTATATTATAACTACAACTACAGTATCATAACTGAATTAATTTTCTCCGAAAGGCAGCTAGTTAGTGGCAATGAGTGATGAGTGGCAAAGACAGTCGTACCATTTGGTGAGTCTTCTGTTCTACCTGTTCTAGATAATACTACATATGCCCTCCGATGTCGACGCGGATGTACTCTACCCATACGTGTTCAGTCGACCATCTGACATGGCCAAATACGATGATCTGCTGTGTTATATCGGATCTGCCATGTCCCCCGGCCCTGACCTCTATGCAGAAATACTTCATTCACTGTGGCTGGATTTTGGTAGTTCTCAACCTTTACAGACCAATGACAAGCAGACGGCTTCTTTGGCTGTTTATGGGCTCTTTACCTCTCTGACACTGCAGGGTAACAATCTAAAATTGTCTGGTAACAATGTAACATTGCTTGGTAATAATCTGACATTGCCTGGTAACAATCTAGCATTGCCTGTTAACATTGCCTGGTTACACTGTACACAATGTGCTGCAGGCCAGAGGCTCACCACAAGACCTCTATGTCTACCCTCCGACAAAGCAATGATGTCTCTTTCTACAGAACTGGTCATAGCTGACAGCGAATCCCTAGCAAAGAACATCAGAGGTACCTGTTTCATATTCCTCCATCAACTTGCTGTATTCGTCTCTCATTGTACGAGATGGAGTTAATTCGATGTTGTATTGTAGACAGAGGCTACCAGTACATGTGCTCCCTTTCCAGCTGTAACATCAGTAAACCAGCCAAAGAGCTCATATGTTTCTTGCCAGAGGCGGTCAGGCCTCGGCTTCTCTCTCAGCTTATCACTGAACGGGTGGCTGTGGATACCCCCTGTGATCTTGACTTAGACTGCTCTTTCTATAACGCATATTACACCAGGCTACACAGCGAGAAGCTCCGTCAGGTGAGTATCCTCTGTCAACTTATGCCTCAGGATGGTACAGTTTGTTTGTGGTCAGGTCTGAGTCACGCTTCTATGGTTGTGGTTTTCTGCAGGCGATTTGGTTGATAGCTCGAGTTCCTGAAGATGGTCGCTCACAGTTCACTAATGACCTGGGACGTCTCAAACTATTGGAAGTGACTTGTTTTCATGTGCTGTATGGTTACTTGAGTGAAGGGGGCCGTACGATAGAGGAAAGCAGAGTGGAGAGAATATCTCATATAGAGAATACCATAGCCTCAGCTCGACTCTACATACAACATGATGAGCAATACCCTGGCTCTGCAGGTAAGGGCTCCCCTTCCAGCCTTCCTTTGTGTTTGCTGTCTGAGCTTAGGCTAGGTTTGTTGTATGTGACTTGTTTTGTTCATGCCAGCTCTGGTCAATGAGGTAGCAGCAGCGGTGAAGGCTGTAATCTGTTACAATGAGAACTACTACATGGATACTGGGGCTATAGTAGAGTTACTGCAGTGTGCGACTGAAGAGGACATTGACCAGTATCTCATTGAGCAAGGTGGGTACTTTGCCCTCATAGTCCTCATAGCTGGGTTGGTGCTTTGCCCTCATAGTCCTCATAGCTGGGTGGGTGGTCCTGCTATATATAGCTGGGTGGGTGGTCCTGCTATATATAGCTGGGCGGGTGGTCCTGCTATATATAGCTGGGCGGGTGGTCCTGCTATATGTAGCTGGGTGGGTGGTCCTGCTATATATAGCTGGGTGAGTGGTCCTGCTATATATAGCTGGGTGAGTGGTCCTGCTATATATAGCTGGGTGGGTGGTCCTGCTATATATAACTGGGTGGGTGGTCCTGCTATATATAGCTGGGTGGGTGGTCCTGCTATATATAGCTGGGTGGGTGGTCCTGCTATATATAGCTGGGTGGGTTGTCCTGCTATATATAGCTAGGTAGGTGGTCTTCCTTCGTTATACACAGTTCTTCATCTTTATTATTCTTCCTTGCTGTGTTGTGCCATGTATTTGTTACCAAGTTCAACTCAGTTTACTTGTTCTAGATGAGTTTAAATTAAAAAAAAAATTTCGGAGATGTGTTTTTGTTAGCTTTACCTCTCGTACAGGAACAATAGAAGCCGACTAGTAATTTTCTTTTAATTCTCACCCATTAACATAAAGCCGTAAAGTCATAGAGCCGTAAAGCCAAAAAGTAGATTTACAAAAATTAGACTTGTTGGTGTTGAGCTACTGTTTCTTAGAAAACTTGATGCGCAGAGATTTTCAAAAGAGTGAAAATTTAGTGTTGCAATCGTTTTTGGAGACATTGTAACTGAGTCAGCATTTCTACCTGCTATTGTGTATGTACACACCTGACATAGTAAACAGCCAATATCGCAAAAAGCAAGGTGAGTTTGTGGTAGCAAAAAATATTTAAAATTTTAAAATTATCAAAATATTAACATAAACCTAATTTTTTAAAGTTGTTTGTGGAGAAAAAGTGTTGACAAGATTTGGGTTTACGGCACAGTTTTGGCATCCAGCCCCAAAAATTACTCTCAAAACTGACCGAGATATTTTTGACAGAAAAAAATTAAAGCAACGAACAAAAAATTAAATTTTCAAACTCAATCAAAAAATTAATGAGCCAATTGATGATTCTTTTTAGTAACTTGGTACCAGCTGTAAAATGCTCTTTGCGGAGTAAAGAAAAAAAATTTCCAAAGTTAAGTTTTGTAAAAACAAGGAAGCACCACCTTTAGCTACATCACTTAACGTTTTATGACAATGTTTGTCTCCAATTGTCAGAAGATGATTGAGTTTAAACAATTCCACTTCACGCAGGTTTGAACAGCAGAGAGGATGATATGTCCCGACCCAAACCAGGGACAGTTATCTCTGAAGGTGCGAGAGATCTCTTCTTATATGACCCAGATACCCTGTTTCAGCCAAAAGAATATGTTGGTTACGTGCTCAACAACGAAGACATGATTTATGCTAGTAAGTTGATGACATTGAACCCAATTTTTTTGCGACTTTTTGTGTGAAATATGATGGAATATTTAGGCTTTCATGGAAGTCTTCTGTCAAAATTGACTTTTTTTTAGAAATTATTAGGGAAGCAGAACAAACGGAAGGCCAGGAAATGAAGTGCATGTTGCGCCGTTATGACCTTGACACAGGCCGTGGCTACCCGGTGCAAGCTAGTGCTACTGATTTGTTTAAGGAATCTCGCAGACAAAATATGGATCAGTTTCAGCAGATGGTGGTCAGTGAGAAATCTGAACAAAGACAAGTGAAAAACGACAGCGCTATAGTTGCAGAGGCCAAGCGTACCGTCAGCAAACTACTGGAAGAGGTTGTGGTTTTGTTGTGGGAATGTGTTGCTAGATATTTGAGCGTTTGATTAATGAAATATTTGAATTAAATGTGAAACCAACCACTGCCATTTTATATCAGGTCTTTTCGGACCCAACCCTGTGGCGACAGAGAGCCAAGATTAAGAAAATGTTGCTACTTAAATGGCACCCAGACAAAGCTGGTAACCTTACATTGGCAACTGAAGTGTTCAAACACGTCAAGAGGTAAGTATTAGTAAGTCAGTCACTTACTAATAGGCAGTCACTTACTGGTAGTCAGTCACCTACTGGTGGTCAGTCACCTACTAGTAGTCAGTCATTTGCTGGTAGTCCATCACTTACTGGTAGTCAGTCACCTACTGGTAATCAATCATTTACTTGTAGTCCATCACTTACTGGTAGTCAGTCATTTACTGTTAGTCCATCACTTACTGGTAGTCAGTCGCCTACTAGTAGTCAGTCATCTACTGGTAGTCAGTCATTCACTGGTAGTCAGTCACCTACTGGTAGTCCATCACTGGTAGTCAGTCACCTACTGGTAGTCCATCACTTACTGGTAGTCAGTCACCTACTGGTAGTCCATCACTTACTGGTAGTCAGTCACCTACTGGCAGTCCATCACTTACTGGTGGTCAGTCACCTACTGGTAGTCCATCACTTACTGGTAGTCAGTCACCTACTGGTAGTCCATCACTTACTGGTAGTCAGTCACCTACTGGTAGTCCATCACTTACTGGTAGTCAGTCACTTACATATGAGTAGTAGTTACTAGTAGTCATTCACTTGCTAGAATTCAACTGTTAGCCAAAGATTATGCTTCAACAACTATCAGTTGTTATTCACCATCCTGTTCTCTGGTTTCTGACGCATTCAAAAGTCTGCTTACTTGAACTGTTAATTGCCATCGCGCCATCTGTCATATAGTGATAATCACCGTTTTCAACATTTAGTGAAATAGATCGGGTGGAGGCCAAGTACAGCCTGTCTGATGATGAAGAGGAGGAAGAAGAAGAACAGGTCTACGAATGGGAAGAGACAGAAACCGTTAGGAATACTCACAACAATGTCAAGCAGGAGAAGCCTGCTGATGCAGAACTTGTGAGCACAATTCTTATACAAACTCATATAAAATATATAAACCACCTGATAGAGCTGACAGAGTTATCTGCCCCTGTTTTGTTGAACGAATATCATTGGATGAGATTGTTTATCAAATTGATGTATTTGTGTGAGTGAGAGCCAAGCTGGAAAATCAGTAAGCCAACTCTATTCTGTAGAAGAAGGGAGACTTTGATGGAGCCCAAGTTTGGATAAAACAAGCGACAGCTGATCTACGCACAGCGCAGCATCTGCTGCAGAGTAACCTGGGCTATGAATGGGCCTGTCACATCTGCTGTGAGGTCATTCGTAAGATGATGGCAGCAACCATTGTTGGTGAGTAGATAAGCGTGGGTGGAGAGCTCTGGGGTATAGAGCTGCAGGGGTGGAGTGCTCAGGGGTGGAGAGCTCCGGTGTGGAGTGCTCAGGGGTGGAGAGCTCCAGGGGTGGAGTGCTCAGGGGTGGAGAGCTCCGGTGTGGAGTGCTCAGGGGTGGAGAGCTCCGGGTTGTCTAGTGTATGCCAGGTATCATTGCTGTAGAAACATCTGGTGTGTTATAATACGCCATTTATTTGCAGCCAAATCTGAGCTTACGATGGAACTAGAGAGCACCAGGTTCACTAACAAACTGTATGACGCCATCAGTAAGATAGCGAATTCACCTTCCAATGACCTCGCTGTTCACCTTTTGCAGCTCAGTAAACTTAAGGTATTTGTGTGTGACCACAAAAGTACTACTGTTTTTATTATATGTGAATAGTCAACATAGAAATAGAGTTATTTTGCTCAATCGGTGGACATAATGTAACCAACTTGTAGGTAGATGAGACTTCTACAAGGCAACCAGGTGTGCACGATGGGACTCTGATACCCTCTGATGTGTTTACTTGTGAGATAGCCACCCAGGTGATCAAACTAACCAATGATGTCCACAAGCTCCTCCATGACTACATTCATGCTAAGAAAGACTCTGAAGAAGAGGAAGACAACTCATAGTGGTGAGAAGCCTCCTCCAAGACCCAGTCTACCAACAAAGATATCACAACGCACACTTGTGTTCTCTCAACATAAATCCCAGTGACACAGCAAAGGTGCTATGCATTGAAACTGCGCACCACATCCTCTCATAATTAAAAATTGCCCTTTTTCAGCTACAGTTTCATAGCGTTTTCATAAAATTTGAAATTTCATTTTAGCGAGTTAATCATTTTATTTTTTACTAATATGGTGAGAACGATTTTAATGAAATAGGTCACTTTCACTACTTTTCTACCATTAGAGTTTGACGTTGTCCCGATGATGTAGCTGGCAGTTATACAATCTCATTAGTCAGTCTCTACACTTTGACTGCCATTTTTTAACTGTTTCAAATGCCCGTTTGCAACTGTCCATATTTGACTGCCACTCCGCAACTCTTGCGATCTCTTTGTAATTGTGTGGATACAAAAAAATTTAGTGCATTTCGTTTGACAATTTTCCTTGTGTTGGTGCAATTTTCCACAGTTTGGTAGGTTTACTATTTTATAGTACATTCAGCTCTAAGTACAAATATTATTTATTGGCTTGGCCATGTAAACAAAATGTATAATTAAATAATAAATACATTATATACAAGCATCTGCAGGAAAGAAATAGAGAGATAAATGGTTCAAAAGTAAAGATTACAATGTTGGCTGTGCCAGTCAGTGAGAGGAAGACTGCGAAGACATGTCGCTAGCGCTTGCACTGCTGTTGCTATTTGCCATTCTACTGGCTATCCTTTGCAGCATCCTTCTGTGATCCGCATTAAACTGTGAGGCACTGGGTGTAGCTTGAGTTCTCAGCAGATTTGCGGGTTGCGAGAGAGAGCGGTTATACAAGTGAGGTCCCAGGCGTGTGAAAGGATCAGTGCTTCTCGGCTGAGGGGTCTCCAGGGCAGTAAGTGAAAGAGTGGAGGGGGCTATAGCGGGGGTCATAGGAACACCCCGACCTACAGGTCTAACTTTTACTTCCGTTCTGTTGAGGATGGATGCATAAGGTGTCCGACTGTGGGTACGCATGCGGAACTGATGCAGTTTACGCTGATATTCGCTGTGTTTCATAGTGGCTGACTGGACATTAGAGGTGGACGGAGGAGGAGCAGGAGTGTGCAGCACTCTCTGGTTTCTATACATATCCATCTCCAGGTTGGACAGAGGTCGGGCATCCTCACTCAGTCTCCTCACCGGTGGTCCTTTCCGCTTCATTCCAGAGAGACTTGCAGCTGCATCGCCAGATGGAACTGTGCACAGAGAAATACATTTAGAATGCAGTTCTTGTAGATTATACAAAGTGACATCAGCGCTTGCAGCAGCTTACCAATGGGTGATTCTGCCAATCCGGCAGCATGGTCCTCCCTGTCAACATTGAGCAGAAACCTCTCAATGTCACTGATGCTCCTCGAGTCGTGTCTCTGGATGACAGAGGGCCGATCCTGCACTGGTGGATGTTTGAGGACACTTTCAGGTACAATTTGGTCCTCGCAGGTAGGCCTGGGCTCGTGCCTGCTCAAGTAGAAGTCAAACCAAGTTTGCATCAACTGACCAGTGAACTGTGGCAACTAGATAATGCAACAAAACAGTAAAATGACTACTGGTAATCGCTTTATTTTGAGAGGGGACAACCCTTAATGGGTATGTAAAGTACCAGTGGAAGGAGTAAGTTGTTTTTTTGATTGTAAATGAAACCCTGGAGAAAACTCACTGTCTAATATTAACACATACACACCACCACTACATACATCTGCTTTCATACAGACCCTTACTGCATACATCTGCTTTCATACACACCACCACTACATACATCTGCTTTCATACACACCCTTACTACATACATCTGCTTTCATACCAACCCTTACGGCATACATCTGCTTTCATACCAACCCTTACTGCATACATCTGCTTTCAGACACACCCTTACTGTATACATCTGCTTTCATACACACCCTTACTATATACATCTGCTTTCATACACACCCTTACTGTATACATCTGCTTTCAGACACACCCTTACTGCATACATCTGCTTTCATACACACCCTTACTGTATACATCTGCTTTCAGACACACCCTCACTGTATACATCTGCTTTCATACCAACCCTTACGGCATACATCTGCTTTCATACCAACCCTTACTGCATACATCTGCTTTCATACCAACCCTTACGGCATACATCTGCTTTCATACCAACCCTTACGGCATACATCTGCTTTCATACCAACCCTTACTGCATACATCTGCTTTCATACCAACCCTTACGGCATACATCTGCTTTCATACACACCCTTACTGTATACATCTGCTTTCAGACACACCCTCACTGTATACATCTGCTTTCATACCAACCCTTACGGCATACATCTGCTTTCATACACACCCTTACTGTATACATCTGCTTTCAGACACACCCTCACTGTATACATCTGCTTTCATACCAACCCTTACGGCATACATCTGCTTTCATACCAACCCTTACTGCATACATCTGCTTTCATACCAACCCTTACGGCATACATCTGCTTTCATACCAACCCTTACGGCATACATGTGCTTTCATACCAACCCTTACTGCATACATCTGCTTTCAGACACACCCTTACTGTATACATCTGCTTTCATACACACCCTTACTATATACATCTGCTTTCATACACACCCTTACTGTATACATCTGCTTTCAGACACACCCTTACTGCATACATCTGCTTTCATACACACCCTTACTGTATACATCTGCTTTCAGACACACCCTCACTGTA